>OY987299.1:9720200-10940200 GCA_963920635.1 Pseudeuparius sepicola
TGACCATAGTATAACGCAAACAGGGTAGCATTGCTGACCACGGATCTGAGTTGTCGGAATACAAAACTATACGAATTAATTTTTTTAGAGACACTATTAGTATGTAAGTTCCAGGAGAGCTTAGGGTCAAAATCTAGTCCCAGAAACTTGATCTCATATACAGCAGGCATTGTTTTGCCATTATTGAATCTAACAAGTGGACTTATATTGCAATTTTTGTTTTTTGGAAGGAATTGCATTAATTGCGATTTGTTGCAGTTTAAACAGAGTTTATTTCCCTGAGTCCATTCAACCATCTTGTGTACCAGTTCCTGGATTAAGGGGGTACTTTCTTGGTCCCTGCATCCGAATATAAAATTTGAATCATCCGCATACAACACCGGCAGCATGGCATCATCACAGATACCGGGGAGGTCGTTAGCCAAAATGACAAATAATATAGGGCCCAGGAGACTACCCTGGGGCACGCCATCGTGAAGAGAGACACACTGGATCCTGTTTCTCAAGTAGGTCTTGAGCCAGTTCAAGGCAACACCCCTAACTCCGACCACCTCAAGCTTGCCAAACAAAATGTCGTGCTCCACGGTGTCAAACGCAGAACTAAAATCAAAGGACGCACCAAAAGTATCGCACTTGTTATCGAGACATTCTTGTATATATTTTTGCTGAAAACGAGGAAAAGTGCTTACTTCAAGCAGCCGCAAAGTGTTCTGACTGGGGATATCCACTAACTCTCTTAGATATTAGAATCCTAGCCAAAGCTTATCTCGATAAGCAAGGGCGATCTGTTTCAAAATTTAAGCAAAATCTTCCAGGTGTTGACTGGGCTTATTCTTTATTAAAAAGACATAAAGACTCATATTCTCAACGAGTGGCGACTAACATAAAAAAAGCCAGAGCTACAGTTTCACACGCTACTTTAAATGAGTATTTTACAAATTTGGAAAAAGTTGTTGCCAATGTACCACCTTCGCATATATTTAATTATGACGAGTCCAATATGAGTGATGATCCAGGTAAAAAGTTAGGGATCTATAGAAGAGGGGTCAAGTATCCTGAGAAAATTATGAATTTCTCAAAAAGTGCAACAACTGTAATGGTTTGTGGTTCGGCTGATGGGGTGCTTTTGCCTCCCTATATCATCTACAGAAGTGTTCATTTATATGATACCTGGAAAGAACGAGGACCCCGAGGGCTTCCCTGTTGCAATAAAAGCTGTTGTTCGCAAGGTTCTAGATTCAACAGAACTGCAAGTGGCTGGATTGACACTGTCACTTTTAGAGATTGGTTTATTACATGTTTTTTACCTCATGCGAAAAACCTAGTTGGTAGAAAAGTGATCATAGGCGATAACCTATCATCACATCTAGATTATGATGTTATGAAAATGTGCGAAGAAAATGAGATAGATTTTGTGTGTCTGGTGCCCAATTCAACGCATTTATGTCAGCCATTAGACGTGGCCTTTTTTAGGCCGATGAAATCTGCTTGGCGATCTGTTCTCACAAATTGGAAGCTTCAAAATCCTAGACTTTCAAGTGTTCCAAAAGACACATTTCCCTATCTTCTGTCCAAGTGCTTAGATAAAATGGATGCTATCAAGCCAAAACCACATTCACCATTTGAAAATATAGTCTCTGGAATACAGCGAAATTAAGTGCTTTTAAAGCGACTGGTATTTTCCCTCTGAACAAAAATCAAGTTTTGAAACGCCTGCCAGAAGTTGAAATTGAATGTAATGCTAACGAGATAGAAAGCGTGCTGACAACTTTTTTGCGAGACCAGAGATTTGGAGGTCTCGACACCTCAACCAAAAAGAAAACACGTTTGAATATACAACCAGGAGCAAGCGTATCAACATCACAATCACAAAGTAATGAGGATGAGGATGACAACAATTATACCAATGTTAACGATGATGATCACCAACTTCTGCCTGAAGATGACAATCATTCTGACATTGGCCGATACGTATTAACAAGATTTTACACTAGCAGAGGGAAAAAAACCTACAAATATGTATGCAGGATTGTAGAAACGGAACCGGAATTAGTTGTGCAAGGATTCAAATGTTTCGAGAGCAAGAGGAAGTTCCAGTTAGTTCCGGGTGATATATCACAAATAGGCGAAGATGATATTGTGGCGCGTCTTCCAAGTCCACTGAATAAAAACAATGATAACGGTTCTAGCTTTATCGAGTTCCCCTTTGACTTGGAACATTTTAGAAATGTGATTTGTTTACAGTTTAGAATAAACAGTATCATTGACAGTAGTATAATTTTTACTAGCTCAAAGTAACCCCACAAACAAAAAAAGCCTATAGCTTTTGATCGTATTGACAAAAATATTTTATTTTTCGTATGCATCTTGCTAACAGGGTTTACTTTGAATTCCTGCAAAGAAAAAGGGGTATATCAAAGTAACCCCATTTGTAGTATAAAGTTGATCATTCAGTTTTTTTTCATTATTTGCGAAAATAAATAAAGATAAAATTTTGAGATTAAGTGTACGTAAGGAATTATAAAAACCGATAATACATTTTTTTGGGATTAGGCATTCATTGACAGGACAGGGAAGGGGGGGGGTAAGCAGCAACGGGACGAACTGGGCCAATTTAGTTGGTAGCATTGTCGCATGAAATTCGTGATTTAGTAAATCCCTAGGCATTTTTAGTAGTGGGGGTCATTGGCGTGCGGCGTGTTTTATCTGTTTTTATTCGATTTTCTCTTTGTTATATTATCAATTTTGAAAGGAAAACAGTGAGTCCACCGAGAAAGCAGTAGAAAATAAAGTGTACGCTCTACACTTTGGTACGCCTCTGTTTTTGAAATATTGAAATATAATATAAGAAGTAAAAAATGGGGGTGTAACTTTTAAATATGGCGGCAATGCTCAAACTTCCTCACTTACTGTTTTAGTCCCCCGACGACTGGCCTAACCAGCGTCCAGAGATATACTAATAAGTCCGGGCACTCGGCCTTGTGTAAACAAACGTTTCCCTCTTGCCCGCTCCCGCTCCCCTCCTCATCGAGCCGATCGATGTCCTATAATCTAAGAAAATAAGCTGTACACAGTGTGGGTGAGAGGGGTTCGTTCGCATTCTACCGGGTGCGCGCAAACTATTACTTACCGCAAAATATTACCGACCGACCGTGATTGTGTTGTAGTGATGCCTAGTAACGCTTTTTACTGCAGTGCGAATGGCTGTAAAACCAGTTCAAAAGACTATATTACCTTTTTTCATTTCCTAAAGACCCTGAAAGGTAAGATTGAGTTTGAGGTACCTACCTACAAAAATTAAGACTTTTTAGGTGACATTTGAATACTTGGATATTAATTGAAGAATAATATAGATATAACATTAAAATATTGAAAATTTGAAGGTACCAGCAATGGAAGAATGCCTTAGGGTTCATGGGAGAATATAAATTTGCGAATATTCTACCTGAAGAGGCATATAAACCTATATAAGAATTTGCGAGGCACATTTTGATGATCAGTCATTCACTTCGTCCGGAAAACGTTTAGTAAAAACTGCTGTCCCCTCGGCTGTCCCATTAAGATTATTGCCAGAAGCAATGCTTGTGTAGGTACCTACGTATGCGTAATATTTTGTTCTGTTATTGTTAATGTCACTTTAAATATCAAAATATTTACTACAGGATGAAAAAGTAGATATGATTAGTTTAACTCTTTGTCGTTAAATATTTATTTGTTATTTATGTTTTTGTCTGCTCTATGTTTTGTTAGGCTTTATTAAAAATGAACGTAAAACATAAAAAAAATTGCATTTTTAGATATTCATGTTCCAACCAAAGTCTACAGATATACCTACTAATTATATAGATTATGGTAATAGATACCTTGTATTTTAATTTAATTGTACCTACCAAAAACTAACGGTACACTTACCTACACAGATAATGTTGTACCAAAGTCTACAAATAGGTATACTAATATTTTGTAGACTTTGTCGCAAAAAAAATTGTCGGCTTTTCCGAGAGATCAAAGAAGTGAGCCGACTTTAGTATTTCTCAATGACGTCAGAACTTATAGACAGGTTTGTTTTGATAAACGCTTGACGCCCAGAACTAATCACAATATAAGCGATCCATTAAATTATTCGGAAAATGTCGCGAGATTGTCAGAAATTGCCCCTTTTTGTCGAGCCGTAGCGAACATATTTCGACTCTGGGCTCGGAGGCTGGCGTCGTTAGACCATCCCCCGAGTCTTCAGGTGATGTTCCGATGCTTCCGGCGCCCCCAAACAAGAAAAAACATGCGATATCTAAGTGCGGTTCTGGAGGAACTATAACCGGGAATCACCGGGTGTATAGTTGGTTAATGGTTGACTTTCTGTCTTTGTTTGTAGCATGTTTTTATAGATATATTTTATAATCTTGGAGTCAAAATAAAGGGCATTTTAACAATGGGGCACCATAGGTTTTGAAGTCATTGGTATTTCTAGACTTTGGCCCAACATCAATTCCGGCGATTCTCAGAGATCAAAGAGGCCCGAGGGTAAATGTCCCTAGGACGGGGAGTCGAGGGGGGGAGGAGGGATTGCAGCATTAAAGTTGCGGTAACTGAGATGGGAACTTTGAATAAGTAGTTATTACGTAATTATTACTTAAAAATCGACTTATTAGTTTTTATTACTTATATTTAGAAAGTATGAGTAATTACGTAGTAATTATTACTACAAGTTGGAACTTTATGGTTTCAGTGGTTTTTGAAGTATCTGGAACGGAATTGTTACTATGCAAAATTACGTTAAAGTCACGCTAACTCTAAAGTTATATTCAATGGTCACAATTACTTTGTTGTGTTACTTGTTTATCACTTTAAAGTTTTCATTACTTTATGGTAACGGTGAAAGTAACTTCTACATCTTAGCGACTTTAGAAATACCTCCAAAGTTACGGAACTATATAGTCATATTTAAAGTGAAATTAACTTTCTCGCTACTCGAGAAAACTACTGTATGGTAAGTTTTACTTCTCACTCCATTTTAAAATTACTAGAAAGTTCCAATTACTACAAAAAAATACTTTAATGTAACTGTCACTTCTATAGGGACAAAAATGGAAACTACATTTAGTTCCTTACAATCGTTTGAAGGATTGGGTCGTTTTTGCGAAGTGATGAAAATGTCAGCCATTAGAAAGAAAAAAAATTATAGACACACATTCACATTTTATAGAAAATTAAAGCAGCAGTTGGATGAAACGAATCGAAACACGAGCACTTGTCTTCAATACAAAATTACAAAACGCTTCTCTTGAATGGCTACAATTTTAAATATCAACATTTCGAATTATAGCACGAAACACACACCGGCTGAAAACAACACCCACATATAAAAATTATAGGTTAAAGTTCCAAATGGAACCTAGTAGTAGCATTCGGAACTTAGACGAGGCTTCTGGAACTTTGAAGTTCTCTTGTAGTAATTGGGACTTTAGAGTTTAAAATATCTAAAACTAATTTTCGTCTTAAAGGTAGGAATTACCTTAAAGTGAAAAAAGTCTAGTTGCCGTTACTACCAGTTAAGTGGCAAAGCCTTCAAACACCCATTTTAAGGTAAATAATACTTAGAAGTAATTACTGAAAGTTACGCCATATTTTCTTATAAAATGATAGACGCCATTAATATCAAATGTCAATTTCCTTTGGTACTGAAATAGTTATTTCTTCAAAACTGTCCCAAAAAAAGAGAAAATTGAGCAAAAATGAACTAGTATAACTTATAGAAATATTAAAAAAGCATTTTTCAGCATTTTTAGGTAATTTCGCACATTTTCGTAATTTATCCTCCCGATAAAAAAATGTTAAAACATGCATTTTGAGAGGGCGCGTTGTTACTTTTCAATCTATCAACGTCATATTTGACAGAAATTTTCAATCGTTTTAGTTTCTTGAATCTAGCAACGAGAAATAAATCAGCAAATTAATACCTTTCTTATACCTACCATTATTCATAGACATAAGTTAAAAATAAATATTAGGTACTTCCATTTTCCACGGTTATTGAAAAATGACGGAAGATGCTGGGCTAGAATACTTTTTAATTATTTAGACAAAGACAAAGCGAGGACGCGAATGTAAAGAAGCAAACAAATCCAACACAGTAGCGGTGACCACGCTGCTACGTCTCCACCACGTTGCTGGAACGTAAGCGCGTCGTAGCGGTGTAAGTTGCTAGGTGGTCGCCGTTACGTATCTATCACCCTCAAAATGTTCCCCATTTTGGTCGCAGGGACGTAATTGGAACGTAGTAATTACGTTCCTATCAGTAGTAATCACAACTTTAAAGTCGCAAACAAAAGTCGCCGGAACGTAACGGCGACTAAAAATGCTGCTTGGGATTACGCCACCCCCGAAGCGGACATATTACGCCTCGGCGCGGCGGCGGGACAACTCGCCATTAATCAATTAGCAATCAAGAATGGAGATTAGAATTCGATTGTTACGGGCTACGGGCTAGAATTATTGGTGCCACGCCAGGCGCGAGGACGAGCGGTGGATACCCCGGGTTTGTTTGACGGTGAAATCGGCTGATTTTGTTGGTTTTAAAATTGATAGTTTATACAGTTAAGCTACCACTGTAGTTTCAAGAAGGTGGCAAATTTAATAGGTATCATTGTGGTGATTGAGGAGCATTAGTAACCCCATTCGCTTCGCTGCCTCAATTGAAACGCGGGCGCGTCCCAATGAGCTTCTGTCCTTTGTGCATATTACCACAGTGTAAACTTAAGCATCGCAGAATAAAATAGGCTATGTCGTCTGCGTGTACCTTTGAATACATAGAAACCCAGGAAGGAGTCAAATCTCTATGTGTATTATAAAATACGTAAGACGGAAATCGCCATGAGTAATATTCAAGTTTTGACACAATATTTTGGTATCTGACACGGAGATAGGTGTCAGTATGTGGTCTTTAGATACTTTTTCGAGTTAATATGCTTAGCTGTGCGGCTTGTGGCACTTTCCTTTAAATTAACCTTTGAGGCCATGCACCAAAGTGGCATAGGCGTTTGTGCAGGTACCTACTTCTTCATAATGGGGAACTTGAACAATTTTTTTGATTCTTTAATTTATTTGCCTATCTATAGGTATATAGAAAAGGCACATACATACCAAATATCAGCCCTCAAATCGCAACATTTAATTTGCAATAAATAATTAAAGTTATGACCGCAAGCTATTCATTTGAAACGACACAAAAAGCGCGGGAATGGTTGTGACGTCACACCGCTCGATATATCGGAAGGCAGTGACACGAGTGACAGCACACAGAATTAGAGAAGGAAGAATGGAAATCTAACGTTAAAATAAACAGTTCGGCGACCCATTTCCAAAGGGATCTGATGTAGGTAAAAATAAGAACCGTCTAAAAGTTTAAATGTAACAAGCACTTCTTTAACTGAATGGTGAGGCCACGGGACTAGTAATTCGTAGGTCGCGGGTTCAATCGCACAAGATTTTTTTTTAATTATCACTGCATACATCTTACATTTATCACTGATTATCATTTTTAGTAATAATTGGACAATGGTTATTATGAAGATTATTACTTACAATCTACTCCATACTTAGTGTATTTAAAGTACTTACCTACCTAATATAAAATTGTCAGTAGCAGGAAAAATTTAATACATTGCTCGATGCGTAAGCTCTTTTTGGCCTCGGAGAGAGTTTTAAGACCCGAGGCAACACGGGCGTAAAACAACCTCCTCTGCCAAAAAAGTGCGCTTAAGCACCTCGCAATGTAAATAACTATTTAATACAGCACACTCTTTTCAAACATTATCAACAATATGAAGACTGAGGTAGACTATAATAAGACGGATAGACAAGGATGGGACGTTCTCGTTGATCTTTCTAAACAAAGCTTGCGTGGTGCTGTACTTTATGTACATGTGCCGCCCATATTAGTTTATACATGGTACCGCCGCCCACCAGAGCGCCACCACCAACGAGCTACCTACTTGACGTCACAACCAAGGAGGGCGCGTTACAAGAATGATTTGAATTATGCAGTTTTTAATTGCTTATATTTATTACATAAAAATAAAAAAAATTTGTGAACTGTGGTTCATTTAATATCAATAAATTACGTTTGAAAGTAATATTTTTCAAATTTAATTTTTGTGCAAGTTCCCCATTGGAAGTTTAAAATTAGAATTGCTGAATTGTCAAGGATCCCTAAACTTAAAGATACAGTGACCGGCAGAAAGTTGGACACAAATGGAAAACTTTTTTATTATTAATTTCTCAGAAAAATTTATTCTTGATAAAAGTTGGTGCACCATTTCAGACTCAAAAGGTACATGTCAAAATTTAAATATTTCTTTTTGAATTCGAGGTATATTCAAAAATGTCAAAATAGCTCAAGAGTAAAGTACCCTTATTTTTTAAAATACGGTAAAAAGTTACTTCCAAAAGTTATTTGGAATCAAAAGTGGATATCAGATTTAAAGTCACAGCCACCTAGTAAAAAAAAAGAAATTTAACTTTTTTTGTATTTTTTTGACCACCCTGCGTATTACAAAAAAACAAAATACCGTCAGCGCAACTTATCATCAGATAACACATGAATTTGCTACTAAACTTTAATTTTTAACTGTATAAACGCGCCTTATAATTTTTTGCCTGTATTGTAGGTACTGGTTTCACGAAAAAATTACGATTTCTGCCTTGATTAGTTTGTCGAAGCAACTCAAAGATGCGCGCCACTGGGGTTCTTTATTCAAAGGCGTGTAGCCTTTGTAGTCTTACAAGAACGTTAAACCAGATAGGATAGCTCAATCACGCGAAACTGTCCGCCGAGCCGCCCGACGTGATGACGTCACAGTTAGACGTACTGCGTAAACTCGCACCACGAAACACCCAATCGCGCGCCTTCAGAAAGCGACTTGTGCTTTTTTTTAAAGTTCATAAAAACAAAAAGTGAGCTTTATTTGCTTTTGCTTTTTCGGATTTATTTTTTAACGATTGTAAACAAATAGAAATCAATAAAGTTCACTCTTGTTTTTTAAACACGAATTTTTTATGACAATTTCTCCAACCAATACGAGAAAAAAGCGCATTATTGCAGCAAATGTGTTTTCAGAAGGCGCGAATTTTGCCTTAAATAGTTTTTATTATGGCACACAGATTATAATAGAATTATTCTGTTAATAATTGTGGGCCTCCTTTGATTAGTTTGATTTTGAAGAGCATTTTTGGATTATGATATTCATATTATAATATGTGAATGGTGAATCAATAATAAAGAAATAGAACACTGATAAAATGCTCCAAGACAAATTAAAACACAGTTGAAAACATAGGTAGTCATTTATTTATTCATAATTCATAAATAATAAATATTCTAATTTATAATTTTGTTTAATTTCCGCTTTTTTTTTCGAAGAGGATCCACAGAACTATTTCTTTGTGAAGTATTGTGCTTTTAAATTTCGAAAATTGATTCTAATAATAGTTCTTAATTTACAAAAAACTTTTATAACTACAAAAGGCATGTTAACTTCTTTTTTAAAAACTTCATCTGATGCCTGAATAATTGCTTGTCGGGGAGTTCCAATTTCAGTAAGTGTCGCTGGGGAAGAACTGCCTTCTAATTTTGCACCTTCTATTGCAGACAAATCAACAAGTAATTTTTCTATTTCTTCCTTTCTTTGTCTTTCGGTAAGTCTATCAGAACATGATGTATTAGTTGTTGCCGAGGTTGTTGCAGTAATAGTTTTTGTGGAAGGTATTTTTAATGTAGGAACTGCGTTTTTCATTTCGAAGATCTCTTTCGTAGTCATTGTCTACAAAATGTTGTGAACATAATATATGGCTAGTGTTAGGGTTGAATTTGTCTTTTCTTTTGCACTTTGATATTCACTCACTTTGTATAGTTTTAGAGAAAAGGTCCTTTATTGGTTTTGGAAAAGCATGAAATATGATATTCTGCCCAGTTTGAGCTTTTGTAGCATAGGTGTTATTACACCTATATACGGCACACCTTGTTCCCCCTGGCCTAGTCCCCGGCATATTTTCGTGTATAGGACTATTCTGTAAAGCAGTATATTATCAACCTCGTACTTTTATTATTAATAATATGTCAAGAAATGCTCACCTTCCCTTCTGTAGAAATTCAAGTATCAGGCACTTAGTGTCTCTGAATAATAATAAACACGGCACAAAAATCAAATAAAAACAACACACAGACACACTTTATAACAGGTAAAACTCAAAAAACTCACAATAATAAAGTAAAACCGAAAGAAATACGATGGAAAACTAGAAAAACAAAGGTAAACAACGGGCGTACGATGTACCTTCACCTAACGACGTCTAACGGTGACGTCACGCACTCTGTGGGCGCCGCGAACATTACACAATTCAGATTGAGCTATCCTGTCTGGTTTAACGTTCTTGGTAGTCTTAGTGTCGAGTGCGGCAGTGACGTATCACTTGCCCTAATAAAAGCGGTTTTATGACTCATATCTACTGTCGAATTGCCTGACGCAAAAATAAATTGTCTCACGTGCACGGAATGGCGAATGTCTTCGCCATTAAGGTTTCAGACGCATCAGCTATTCCCGAAACTTTCAGTACAATTATCCTCTTTGCAGTTCCTCTTGAAAAAGTAGCTAAACAGAAAACTTTTTGTTTTGAACCCACCCGCATCACTCTCGCGAATCTCTTCCTCAACCTGAACGCTGTCCTAAAATAGTATATTATGTAGGTATATGTATAACTACAAATGTTTCGGTTTCACACTATGTGTGTTATTTGAGTAAAGTACTGTGCCGAGAATAAGCATCGTCGGGTTTCCCTTGCAAGTTGCAGTTTTGTTGCCTGTTTTGTTTAGTTTTGCAGTTCACAATATTTGACAAGCAGGCTCGGACTAACGGTGAAATAATCTGATGGGATAATCTCTACCGTTTAAAAGCAGTGGCGGTATATTTTTTTGAAAATGTGAATTATTGCTGAAAAGGACTCCAAAGTGCCATTGTAGCAGGTAAGGGAAATATCAAAATATACAACTTCAACTAATTGCAACAGAAATATATCTGCAGCCGCTCCTGTATACATATTTATAAAGGCACATGACCCGGACAGCCGGTATTTTACCGGCTGGTAGTGTGGGTAATAAAATCACAAAACTGATAAACATTAAATAGTAAAAAACGTTCAAATAACTTGCGGACGACGCTTATTCTCGGCACAGTACTTTACCCGCACTCAGAGAATCAGATTTTTTGCATCATATTTTTATCAAAAAAGAACTAAATTCCCAATTCCTGTATTAAATCCAAATAAATTTCGTCAAAACTTGATGTAGCGTTTAAGACACTTGAAATAACTGCAAAGCCATAATAATTCATTTATAATAATTAATTTCCTGCCGCCATTCCATGATTTTCGGCCATTTTGTACCAAATGTCATAAAATTTATTATTACAACATAACCATAAATCAAATGTAAGTATTTTTTGAAAAATTTACCTTTTAGCCCTGACGAAGCTCTCAAAGTAAGAACGAAAGATTGGATAACTGAATATTATGGTGTAAAGTTGTAATATACCATTATTTATGCTAGAGAAACCTGTGAATTTCCTTTAATTAAATAATTTAACTAACTGCGTACATATATGGACTTTAGGGGTTTAATCTTTTCACTCGGCTATGAATTATAAAAGTAATTTGTCGCCAAATGAATAGAACACTATTCAGAAAATAATTTAAAAAGTTCAACTTTTCAAACGCGGCTCAAAGCTCAAAGGAAAAGTTTTTCCACATGTGCTAAACCCATTCGCATAGCAAATCTAATTTTACTTTCATAAAATGTCCTCACTGAAACCAATTAACTAGTAAGAGCATAACAAAAAAGAACAAAAAAACTTTTGTATAGTTTAAACCTTAATAAATTAAAAATTAATTTGTTAATAAGTAGCAGTTTATTAAGGCCACACTGGAGCAGCACAAAATTAGTTCAGAGTTATTAAAACTTCCCAAGAAGTTTTTGCGAGTCATAACTGTTACATCTTAACTAAAATATTAAAAACGCTTTTATAATTAGGTATTTTCAATGTTCACATCCTATTTCTAAATGTAATTGTCGTTTTCAATAAAAAGAAATTTTCAAACAATAAATCTGACATAGGTAGTTTATTAACTATGTTATTATTTAAAATTTCCCATTTTTCTCAATTTTCCTTCTTCATTTTTCTCTGAAATTTTAAAATAGCCCATTTTGTTTTTTAAAGCGTGAATATGTATACTTGCAAACTGTCAATAACTATTATTCTACTATAATTTGGTATTTGTCTTCCATGGCAACCTATGATCCAAGGAGTAATCCCTCCATAAAAAGGCTCAGTTCTGAACCAACGGTTGGAGCGAACAAATAATATATTATATACTTCGTTAGAATCAGAAAAATGCGTGGAATTCGATAATCCAAAAATACACAAGGTGGTCCATTTAAAAAAACGTAAGTTATATCTGCCACGGCTTCCTAGAACACACTATGTAAGGTCCAATAGCGTCACAAAAAACTTTGTATTAGTATCTAAAACTTTTGTAACCTAAAAACTAACAAATTAAGGGGAGGTGTCAATTTATAGTGAGTCATCCTGTACATCATTTTAATGCATCTCTTCATTTTCCAACAAAAGTGTACTTTTGTTTCATAAGATAAAATCAACCGTTTGGGTAGAAAATTGCCCCAAAACACCTGTTAACTTGAACATTCGAAACATAAAATTATCATCTACCGCTTTCAAATGTTACAGATCAACTGTACCATTTAAAGTGAAAAAAAAATCTTTATGAACTGCGAACCAAAAATTATTAGCATTCAAATTGAATAAGGATTGGATTTGACAAAATTTTGACACCCTATTTCAGGAAAACCAATGGTGTTTTGACCAACATCCATTTGGATTTTTTTCTTCCTTTTCTTCATATCTCAGAAGAACTTTAGGACCTATGTTTATACGAGCAAACCACCTTACAATAAGTTATTCTACAAAACGTCAAAGTATTGATAAAAAAAAAACTGGGAATAAATTGAATAAATATATAAAAGTGTTTTAAAAAATTGAAAAATGTGACAACTGTAACAGTTCACCCTGTATGCGTTACCTGGGAACGACGGGGAGATAGAGAAGATTACCCGTTTAGTTCGCCTCAGATTTTCTTCAATTTTTATGTATTGGAGAATTGAAATATAAAGTCCGCATCAATTCGTGTTTTCGTGAACCCACTATCTCAAAAAGTAGGTACCTAATACGTTTGTAACGTAAATATTACACTGGCGCCCAACGTGGGGCCGAAAAGCGTTTGATTGTGGATTTATAATAATTTACGTTACAAACGTATTAGGTACTTTTTGAGATAGTGGGTTCACGAAAACACGAATTGCTGCGGACGTTCTATTTCAATTCTGCAATACATAAAAATTAAAGAAAATAGTTGTACTGGATAACAATGTTAGGACTATGCATAAGAAACAACAAATATTTTGTATCAGATACAAATATTTTGTATCAGAATAATCAGAATAATCTAGTGACCTACGTTTTCTTGTGTTTGTTTTTTAATGTAATTCTTAAACTTTTACACTGCACGTTACCTGTTACTTGGAAGGTTTTCATATTTTTTATGTTTTGTAGCCTTGAAGAAGTCGTAATATAACGACGAAACGTCGGCAAAATTTAGACCAGTTTGTTGTTTCTTATGCATAGTCCTAACCTTGTTATCCAGTACAACTATGAACTATTAAAGATACTAAGGACAAGAACGTGAAAACTTTATTTATTAAAGAAAATCTGACGCGAACTAAACGGGTAATCTTCTCTATCTCCCCGTCGTTCCCAGGTAAAGCATACAGGGTAAACTGTTACAGTTGTTACAAAACTTATTATTTAAAATTGCATAATTAATAAAGTTTATTTACATCTGGAAAAGTTTTGTAAATTACCTTTAGGGACATCGTATATACAGGGTGTTAGTAAATAAGTGCGACAAACTTTAAGGGGTGATTCTACATGAAAAAATAATGACAGTTTGCTATATAAACGTAGGCCCGCAAATGCTTCGTTTCCGATATACAGGGAGTCAAAGTTTTTTTAAAAAATGATAATTTATTTATTGCGCTGAAACGGATTAAGATATTCAAATGAAATTTGGTGTGTTTTAATAGGACTAGAAAGCGCATTTTTTGATACCCGATTAAAAATTTTATGTTAATCAGTGGCGTGCATAGGGGTAATGGCCTCGATATTTTTAAGAAAATAAATTATACGTCACTGAGATAATTTAAAATAAAAATTATTTTTAAAATCCTCGTTTAATTAGTGACAAAAAAGCTCTCTTACCTTTTTTTCACAGGGGCCGCCATTTTTATCCAAAAAAAATAAAACAACATAACGCGTATTTTTAATTTCTATTACAACAATATCAAAAACCTATCCTATACAGCAATAATAAATCAAAACAACAAATGAAAATAAATATCTCGAATAAAACATTTTTAGTTAGGTGCGCATAGCTATAACAATAAATAAATTATCATTTTTTTTTAACTTTGACTCCCTGTATATCGGAAACGAGGCATTTGCGGACCTACGTTTATATAGCAAACTGTCATTATTTTTTCAAGTAGAATCACCCTTTAAAGTTTGTCGCACTTATTTACTAACACCCTGTATTTAAGGTATACATAAGAAACTGGGTAAAAAATACAGAAGAGAAAAAAAATCTTACAGAAAAAATGCGCATTTACTCAGTTTAAAAACGAATCAGTAGGATCTTTCCTAAGTAAAAACCTAACAACAATAACATTGTGCCCTCATTGCTCATTCTTACTGAAATTCAAGGGTATTCAAGAAAGCCTTAAAAACGGATAAATCATCAAATACGTTCAGTTTTCAATAGGGGATAATCCCAACCTCATTCAACTTGAATGAGATCTGAGATCGATCTCAATGTCAAAATATTTCCGATGGTTTACCATTTCCGAAGTCTAATAAGAGGTTGCTATAAAAATATAATGATAGAAATTGAGGAAAAATATCCACTCATATAGTAGTTTATGTAACCTATGATATTTTGTAAGATTATTTTGTAGTTTTTATCTCATGTAAATGTAAATATTGAGAAACTGAAAACTACATTTTTATAATAAGGGTAAGATTTAAGTATAGATTCTAAAATATTCTTACACGTTTCTTTACTAATCGACGTATTCTAATTCTAGAGGAAAAGTTTCCATATGTTGCACATTTTGGGACACCCTGTATAAAAACGAACTTCACAATTACTCATATGGATTCGTTCGAATACATTTCTCATTAAATAAACACCCTTTTAACTCCATGGTGAAACCAAAGCCTATAATGTTTGCCGCATCAGCACGTCGACCACGAGCAAATATTAGAGGACCGCTTCATTACTTACGTTGGAAACGAGAAAGCTACTAAAAAACACAACATTCTCTCCTCCTAACCAATCTGCGGAGATCAAAGGGGCCCGGGCAAGTGTAAATGTCACTCTGATGGGAGGTCCCGGCTATTATAATATTCCCGAGGCGGATATACCGATTACACTCCAGCTGGGAAATAGCTTGCATTTAATCTATTAGCAATCAAGAATGGAGATTAGAGTCTGATTGTTTCGGAATGGCCATCCCCAGAATTGTATTTTATGAGAGCCGTCCGTTGGTTTTTCAATAATCTACTTTATAACAATTATACTGCTCTGTTATAGTATAGGCAACCAAACATATACAATCATATATGCGAATCATGATGTCCTGTCATCATCTAAAATATCTGTCGCTGCTAAGCTTATTTATAACTTTTGAAATCCGTGTTCAACAGGCGCGGTTCTCCATAAGGTCATTTGGTCAATGACCCACCTAATTAATTTCAATTTTTTTCAATGTTTAATAATACTCGTATATTTAAAAGAATGCAATTATATTTTCAAGCAAAAACTCGCCAATTTTTACTAATGGAGTGAAGATTACTAATGTCTAATAATAATTCATTCCTCTCCGCATCAGCCGCCTGGCCGTATTTTAAATTAACCTCACGGGTGATTATCGCAATCCTTTTTCTAAATGTTATTGTCGTTTTCAATAAAAATTAAATCTCAAACAATAAATCTGACGAAGTTTATTAACTATGTTACTGTTTTGTTTTCCAAAGCGTGAATATAGGTACTTGCAAACTGTCAATAATTATTACCTACTATAATTTGGCATTTGTCTTCCATGGCAACCTATGACCCAAGTAGTAATCCCTTACAAAAAAGGCTTAGTCCTGAACGAACGGTTGGAGCGAACATATAACATATATACTTCGTTGGAATCAAAAAAATGCGTAGAATTCAATAATCCAAAAATATACAAGTTTTGTAACATAAGTTTTGTCTGCCACGGCTTTCTAGAACACACTGTATAAGGCCCAATAGCGTCACAAAAAAGTTTGTATTAGTATCTAAAACTTTCATTGATACAATGCTTAATAGTACCGCAACATAATTTATAAGCTGCATATTTTAGAACAGTGTGAAACACACAAACTTTAAGAAGTAGGTACGTGTTTTTATCCAACAGATTCGCGGTTGCTAAGCAACGAAGTGATAATTTGCACAAGTGCAATTACCGCGATAATTTGCACAAGCGCAATTATCGCTAGCAGAGGCATATGATTGGTTGGATTTTTATGGAAGGAGCTACCTTTTATTGGATGCAAGCAGTATGAGGGAAATAATCTGTATTACTCGTTAGTCTGTGATAATAGTGGAAAATCTTACAACCCTGCCCATGGACATTGGCGGCTTTTTTCGCAAAAGTCTTTCGTTCTAAAAATCGAAGGAGGTGATAAATCTCTTAATTGTTTGTCATATTTTCCTCCGGTACTGACAAGAACCTCGAAAATCAGATATCTAAGAGAATTTCCTGATTCGCACGATTAACCACTTTCGAGAAACGGGACAGCTGTAGAAACAACGAAAGCAACGGAAAATCCTCTGAAGCCACTCTTGGAAATTGCGTGTTTTTCTCTTATTTCTCGATTTTTCGGAGGCACGGAAAGCATCAGAACCTCACCCGAGGACTCCAGGGAAGCTTTAAAATTAAATTAAATCAGTGTTGTGGTTCGCGGTTAACATATAAATAAATAAACCAATGTAAAAAACCACTACGAGATTCTTCTACAATAACAAAATCATACTTATACCTTATTTAACTAATACCGCTTTGACAATCAAAGAAATCCGCGTAATTTCACATTTTACGGGGAGGAGCGGGGTGGTGCGAGGGAATGTAGGGGAAGTTGTTGATTTGAGAAGCCGTAAATTCGTAAATTTAAATATAAAAAATGAATGTCAAGTAGTTTATAAAATTTCGCACATTAAACCACTTCAATTTGTGTAACATAAAATCTATTTTAACGTACTGAGCTAAACCAGTGACTATAGAAAGTCACTGGCTAAACTTAAAATTGTCCTCATAGCTCGGAGTTTGTAAAATTTGAAACCCCACTCCACCAAGATTTTCGAACAATGCAAAAAATGCGGAAGCACTATTGCGTTTTATAAACAAGTTTCTATTTGAAAATCTTAAATTTTAGCTTGCTCTTTCAAATGTCCAACTTTAGATGCTACTTTACATATTTCAAACTTTAATTTAACATCTACAGCGAACACGTAAAGGTTGGAATAAATTTGGTAAAATGTTGTACTGATTAAAAATTAAGCCTGCTTAAAAATGGAACTGAGCAAAAAATAACCACTACAGTGTAGGTACAGTCGTCTTATAAAGAAATGACTATAAACTTAATAATTTATGTTAAATTTAAAATTTATGAAATTTTTTTTATGTAATATATTATAATTATTTGCGTACCGATACAAGAAAAGTGCGTTCTTTTAAATGACGATATCAAAAATAATGGTTGCCATTTAAAAAAATATAGATGACGTCATAGCTTGTTTAGTAATGACGTCACAAGAACGACAATTATATCAAAATATGCGCCTTTCAAAATTATGTTGGACGTGTCGAAGCGTTCTTTTTTTAATCACACAGTACAACATTTTACCGAATTTATTCCAACTTTTACGTGCTCTCACTGTATGTAAATGTCCAAATATTGAAATTAATTCACTTACTACATTTTTACCACCAATTTCAATATCTAAATTCCCTAATAGTTATTTTTTACCTAAGATCATTGCTTTAGTTTTTGAAATATTTACTTTTAATTTATTTATATTTAACTAATTCAACAACAAATTTAAATTGTAATTTATGTCAATTATGCACTATCAATACAACGACTTGTTGTAAAAATGCATGTGAATATTAATCTACAACTCCTGGAATTTCATTTACCTATTGAAAATGAAAATAAAAGAGGCCCCAAAATACTTCCTTGAGGTAGATATGTACCTTTACATCGATATGTTCTTTGTTTGAAAAAACTTTGTCAATTTTGGAAATTTGGAATCTATCCGGCAAAAATAATTTTGAAATTATTTTAAAATCCTATCTCTTACTCCAATATTTTAATCAAAACTACTAACTTTTAAACCGATATTTCCAGAGGCGTTTGACAGATCTAATCCTTAAAAAATCCAAACTCTACGCCTATGGACCAAGTTATTGGTTTTGGCAACATTTTATCAAAATCATGATCATGCAATGCGTGTAAAATTTATCAGTTGTCACACATAGAGCATTTTAAAATTAAAACTTCGTAGCCGGATTGAGCCCAAACGAAGCAAATTTGCGATAGGTAAGTTTAGCTAAATAATTTTTTTGGGGGCTAAACTATATCTGGTAAAGTTTTGTATCGGGTATAGTTTTATAATATTTTAAAGGGTTTCCCTAGTGTCTGGAAAATGGGGAACTTAAACAATTTTTTTATTTCTGTAATATATTTACATATCTATAGAAAGAGCACATACCTACCAAATATTAACCCTCGAATCGCAATATTTAACTTGCAATAAATTATTAAAGTTGTGACTGCAAGCTATTCATTTGAAACGGCACGAAAAGCGCGGGAATGGTTGTGACGTCACACCGCTCGATCGATCGGAAGGCAGTGACAAGAGTGACAGCTACACAGAATTAGAGAAGGAAGAATGGAAATCTAACGTTAAAATAAACAGTTCGGCGACCCATTTCCAAAGGGATCTGATGTAGGTAAAAATAAGAACCGTCTAAAAGTTTAAATTTAACAAGCACTTCTTTAACTGAATGGTGATGTCACGGGACTAGTAATTTGTAGATCCCGGGTTCAATGGCACAAGAATTTTTTTAAATTATCACTGCATTATATCTCTTATATTTATCACTGATTATCATTTTTAGTAATAATTGGACAATGGTTATTATGAAGATTATTACTCACAATCTACTCCATAGTGTATTTATAATCAAAGTACTTACCTACCTAATATGAAATTGTCGGTAGCAGGAAAAATGTAATACATTGCTCGATGCGTAAGCTCTTTTTGGCCTCGGAGAGAGTTTTAGGAAACGAGGCAACACGGGCGTTAAACAACCTCCTCGGCCAAAAAAGTGCGTTTACGCATCTCGCAATGTAAATAACTATTTAATACAACACACTCTTTTCAAACATTATCCACAATATCAAGACTGAGATAGACTATAATAACGGATAGACAAGGACTGGAAGTTCTCGTTGATCTTTCTAAACAAAGCTTGCGTGGTGCTGTACTTTATGTACATGTGCCGCCCATATTAGTTTATACATGGTACCGCCGCCCACCAGAGCGCCACCACCAACGAGCTACCTACTTGACGTCACAACCAAGGAGGGCGCGTTACAAGAATGATTTGAATTATGCAGTTTTTAATTGCTTATATTTATTACAAAAAAATAAAAAATGAGTTTTTTTCTGAACTGCGGTTCATTTAATGGCAATAAATTACGTTTGAAAGTAATATTTTTCAAATTTAATTTTTGTGCAAGTTCCCCATTCTCGCCTTTACCACAATGCCGCCGACGCCGACGACGTAGAGCAGCTGAGACATGAAGAGAGCAGACAACAAGTTCATTAGTGTCGTCCCTGACAGGTTGCGCAGATCCGAGAACAAGCTGAAACAAAGGAAATAAGACTTTATTCGGGACAAAACAAAGCACATCCGATAATTCTTTTGCGGGATATATTTTTTATATTTTCTCCAAAAATAGCGTCCAAAACTGCTTTTGAATATATACAACCAGGGCCGTTCATAATGGGGGATTAGGGGTTCAACCCCCCCCCCCACTTTAGAAAAAAGGAAAATACCTACATCATGATGTGATTTTGTAGTTTCCTATACCTTATTTAAACTACATAGGCATCTGTCCTTAATGTTTCTAAAAAAATCGCCTATGTCGCATTTTAGTAGACTCTATTTTAAATACCCATGCACTTTAAAGACAAATATTTTTTGTGGGCTCAACCTAAAACAAATTTCTATTGGAAAGGCTGATCAGAAAAACGTGTAGTATGCGCTACGCTTGACTAGGTCGACGTCGATCGCATAAAAACCTTTGAAATGTAGGTATAGCGTGATTTCTGCTGATAAGTCTGGTATTTTTGCCAGTAGCAGAGCCTGGTAAATGCTATGAAATAGATCGCGCCCCGTATATCACTATGTTCCAAGTGAGTTCATTTTATACTATACCTAAGCACAGAAAATATACGCTAGATATTCTGTGACCTAAGTGCCTACCAATTAAAAGGATATAGGTATGTATGTCGCACTTACTATTTAGTACCTATTTTTGTGATGTTGATTTGTGACTAAGACGTTCTTCATTATTTCAGAGTTTTATATTTTTAATTTTATTTTTACATATTTATACCGAATAGTACACAGGATGATTTTTTAGGAATACCACCGCGATTTTCTCGTTTATTTGGCGCCTTTTCAATATAAAAGTTTTTCTCTGTCTCTTGAAATATTAAAATAAACATTCCACGGCTATTAATAGTTTTGCGCAATTTGAGGTTTTTTTTAAAATTGCGAGACAAGTTGGCCATGGATGCCGATTTCTTTTGCAGTACCATTTATCTGTCCAAAATTCGCGGTGGTGGTCTAATCTAATATTAATTTGGGGACAGACTGTACCTACTTTTTAAGTTTGAAATTTGTTCCACCGGTAGTCCCGGAATTGAGCATGCTAGAGTTGGGAACCTTAGCTTACGCATTTCGCAATGTAAATAACTATTTAATACAGCACAGACTTTTCAAAGGATATCAAATCAACCATATCAAGACTGAGATAGACTATAATCATCCATAAAATGGATGGAATAAGCCTAGAATCCTAAATTGTTTCATCTTGAAATTTTTAAAATTTTTCGTCTGTGCGTGGTATTTAGGAGATTTTGTATTTTGTTGTTGTTTTTTTAATCGGCTTTATCTTTGGTTTAAGAATTTTTATCTTTCAACCAACCGCTTACGGCCCTGCCCTGCGTTCACCACGTAAGTAACCTCTAACGAGTTGACGACCTCCTGACCAATAGCAGAGCAGTTCGTCGCCGATGACGAGTCACGCTGTGGTCTATATCGGTTTTTCAGGGGTAATATAACAAGTGGTGTGCCTATTATCGATAATACCTTTCGTTAATTTTACGAATTATAATCCTAAAGCTGAAAATACCACGACTGCGCAGCATTAAGGAAAGGTATTATCTATTATTAGGCATACGACGAGTTGTATTTAAAAACAGAATTTAACAACTGCAAATACTTAGTTAGTTTGACAGCTATAGCTGTCATTTAGATTGAACTTTCGGTTCTGAATATGTTTTTTGTGCTATAATAGATATTTAAAGATCAATGTGTTAATTCTAGTCCTATATTAAATTTGGTAATGTGAAGAAGTTATCGGGTTATCTGTTTTAGCTGCCACAATATTGGTTTAGCGTAACTAAGAGAGTAGGATTTCAGCGAAAATACCACTAGTGGTATTATCGTATGTAGTATCACTAGTGCCGGAAATTATATCGATAATTTTTTCGAAAGCGCTATTTTGCCTAGAAAGATCACGAGTATAAATTGGGCTTTTATTTTCTGATAAAATCCCGAGAGCGAAGCTCGAGGGATTTTATCTCTGAAAATAAAAGCCCAATTTGTACGAGTGGTTTTGCTAATGGGCAAAATAGGGCTTGAGAATAAAATTATCTAGAAAAATTTCCGGCACGAGTGGTATTTGTCGAGATTATTTCACGAATACGATTTAATAATTTCTGTATTAATTTTTTCTATGTTTACATTTCCAAAACGACTCATTTTGAACGAGTTTATTGACAGCTTCAACTGTAGTGTTCGAGTAAACAAACATGACGCTTGGGTATCCAAGGCAAATGCGATTATACCTACACCTTGTCGGTTTATTTTCTGAATGTGTCACAAATTTAAAGGGAGGCGGAGGTCTAAGTAACAAGAATTTAGCAATGTAAAAGTTTATATAAATTCATTGATATAATGCTTAATAATACCGCAACATAATTTATAAGCTGCATAATTTAGAACAGTGTCAAACACACAAACTTTAAGAAATAGATACCCACGTGTTTGTATCCAACAGATTCGCGGTTGCTAAGCGACGAAGTGATAATTTTGCACAAGTGCAATTACCGGTAATTGTGCAAATTATCGCTAGCAGAGCCATATCATTGGTTGGATTTTTATGGAAGGGGCTACCTTATTGGATGCAAGCAGTATGAGGGAAATAACAACTCAAATTTCGGATTTTGCAAAATAAACGTGCACTGTGGGTACCTACATGAAATAAACCTAAGCCCCCTTGGTGAATTCCATCGTCTGTACAAAAATAATTTTGGAAATCTCGACCCAAAGTTTGTCTAAAACACCTCGGTTGTGGTGATGTGCATGAGTTATGTCCCACAGGGGTTTGCGACTAAAAACTTCACTAATTAGCATTTCGCCATCCATATTGTTTATTATTAACACAGACATATATAGCTTCGCTAGCTATATAGGTCTGTGTTATTAAGTAGGTATATAAGAATGCAACGCTCTATTTCCGAGGTTAAATACGCGCCAATACGCCGGAAAATGTCAAACTGACTTGAACGCTCCGCTACCAGCGGGCAAACACGCCTACTCTCCGCTCCCCTCTCCGCGTTACGTGTGGACACGATAGTAGGCTTCCTATTGTTTTGAACACTCCGCTACCATCTCCGCTCTGCTCTCCAGTCCGCCGTCCGCCTTATGTATGACACGGGCGTAGCCAGGATTTAGTTTTGGGGGGGGGGGTTTAGTTTGAGAAGTAAATAAAACAACAAAAATATACTTACATGAAATTTAATATCTATATATTCATCCGAAAAACTACGACATATTTATAAAGTTCTTAACTTTAAATCAAAAAGGATAAATTAATTTCGTTCCTCTGCGCTAAATCTAAAACCATTAAAGAAGAAATCTTCGGCTTTTTCTTTTAAATATATCCACTACTTCATCTGCATGAATTTCTGTTCCATAGTGAATGTTCATTAGAGCCAAACCATTAAGTCTGTTTTCACTTGTAGTGTTTCGTAAATAGTTTTTCAGTCTCCTTAGGCTCGAGAAAGACCTTTCTGGGGTAGCAGTGGATACAGGAATGGTAGCCAAGATTTGTAGTAATGTGTAAATATTAGGATAAAGGTTTTTATCGCACATATCTAGGCATTCCAAACTAGATTTCGGGGTAGGCAGTCTTCTTATCAGCATGCAAGGTAGCTGAAGCTTTGATAGCTAAATCCAAATTTGTTTCTTTATTAGAAACCCCTTGACCTTGACTACACCACTTTTTCCAGTAGTCCATACCTTTAAGTTTATCACCCTTCCTTTTTTTCCCCTCCATTTTTCGACAGTAATAATGATTCACGTATCTATCCTTAACAAGGTCATCGAATAACAGCGCACTAAAATTACTCACTTACACGGTACACTTAATTCTCTTCACTATTCGTTCACCACTTTTCATTTTTATTCGCTTCGAGTTCGCATGGAACAATACTGCCGTAAGCGCGGTCACGCGCCGCGGCGCCGCTTATATAGCAGCCCAGTAGCCGTCCAGAAACTTCCACGAACTTCCACAAAGTTCCGCTCATTTCGACCGAGGGGCGTGGCGAATAATCGAGAAACAACGCAAAGTGTCCCTACAATACAAAATAGTTCGGCTGCAACTGCGTCTGCCTCTCGTCAAAAGATGGCGCTAGGCGCTACTATTACTACATAATATATTCAAACGTAATAATAATTTAACTCTTCACTCCTCGTATTTTTTTCGGTATAATATTAGGTAATATTTTGCTTATTTCGGGGGGGGGGGGGGGTTTGAACCCCCGAAACCCCCCCCCCCCCCCTTGGCTACGCCCGTGATGTATGACCGTGCACTAAATCGACTATGTCACACCTCTCGCTACCCACCACGCTTATACCTAGTGTATAATAAACGTTTTCCGCTCTGGAGGACAATCGATTCCGGGGGCCTTTGAGAGGCCCGCGCCGAGGCGGGGCGAGAAGAACGGGAGACAGGGCCGGACGGACACCCCCGGCCCGCGCCTCCCAACGTTCCAGTTAATCAACCCGTGAAAGCCGATCGCTTTTAAATCGCTAATCAAAGCGGAGGCGGCCGTGCCAGCGACAAAGCGGAGGGTCCTCGGTGGGGGGGGGGGGGGGGGGCGGCCCCGCACGCCCCACAATGGGCGTCGTTCGAGGGCCGCCCCTCCCGCTCAAAGGGGTGGCAAAAAACTCGGGGAGGCCTGCGGGGGACTTGGCGGATCCTCGGTTTTATCCAAGAACGGTATATGCTAAGCGCGCCGGGAGCTACCGTTCAAAATATAGAAAGGGTGGGTTTTCTGTGGATGTTCTGTGTTTTTGAGCTATTTTTGCCAATCCTTTGATTTTTATACACTATTAAGAGTACAGAGAACTTTTATTTTTTACTTAGAATGTATCAAGACTAAGGGATTAATTTATAAAATTGCCAATATATGGAATAATTGCATACTGAAGAAAATTTCGAGGTTATTTATGTACCAAGGCACTGAAGTTCAACTTTTTATGACTCATGTGGAATTTAGTTGCCGAGGTCTCTGGCTGAGGCAAATATAGAATATTATTATTATACAAAGTATTTTGAACGTTTGAAAGACGGTAAGTACGATACTAATCTTTTGCGATATTATTTTATAAATTAATATTAAAAATAATGTATGCAAAATTTTAGTTTCAATTTATTACGAGTATAATACTTTTAATAAACACTATGAAAATTCTGTTTCACGAAAGGTTCGATAAAAGGCGCTTATAAAACTTGACATTTGGTTTTATTGCACCTGTACTGGTACACACTCTGTGATGCCTGTTTTACATTGACAATTTCTTCATGAATTAATTCATGAAGTCACTTCAAGGGAAAATTATTGTAAAAAGTCGTGTATTACACTGGCAATTTCTTCATGAATTAATTCATGAATTTCTTCATGAAGTTACTTCACGAATTAGAGCATGTCCTATTTTCCGTCAAGTTTTGCGTGAACTTCAGGAGTACTAACATTGAAAATTTGAACACAAGAAAGGTTATATTTTGATACTAGTTTTGTTTGAGGCATTAGACGAGAAAGAGGAGAGTACATAGTTTTAAAGATAATATACTTAGATAAAAGTGTGTGAAATGTTACAATATGTAAGGCACAGCTCCCTCATTCACGAAATAATCACAAAACTCATCTTGGGCAGCAACGCAAGCATGTCTTGATGAGCATGTTTGGTAAGAAAGTCCAAATTGAAATATATAGTCTTTATCAAGCTCTTCTAGGATGGAAGTAGGACATTCGGGTCTCAAAAATTATGTAATGTGCAACATGCCAATGTTATGATTTGCACTTTTTCCACATTCAAATTAATTTTAGTCAAAAAACTCTAAATCGTTTGGCTAAAATGCCAAATGCATTTTCAACTACTCTTCTTGCCAGATTTAATCTGTAGTTAAAGAAGCTTTGGATGAAGATGGAAAGGTTAAACTCTTTTACCTAGCAGTTCACTCTGTAAATCTCTTTCATAGTCATTTTCCGTAAAATGAGAACAAATATGACTGTTATTAGGGTTGAAACTGTCCATTCTTTTACATCTTGCCTCCCATGCTCTCCTAATCGTTTGTGAAACCATATCTTTTGACTTGGGGAAGGTATGGAACATAATATTTTCGCCTGCTTTTTTTAAAGCGTAAGTTGTATTACAACCATAAACAGCACACCTCGTTCCTGTCATAATGTCTTCTAAATAAATAATAAAAATAAAGTATAGGGTAAAGTGTATTTAAAATGATAAAATATAAGTACCTAGCTATTAAATAACCCAGTACCTACAAAAAAATCGAAGACAATGACGAGGAGATCTCAAATCTAACTTCTAACCTATAATGGCACAAAACATTCGATATTAGAGAGATAATTTGACAAAATATATTAGTTCTTACGTTTTTAATACTAAGCAAGATGGTACTAATTTAGTATAAATATTCAATAATAGATTGAAAACTAAAAACAGGTTACATAAAATAAAGAAAACACAGTCAAAACCCGCGTCAAAACCCGCACCGCTGATGTACAAATAACACCGTTAGTCTAGCGCTGACGTCACACCCATCTGCCGACTGGCGAACATTACGCTTACGAGATCGAGCAATCCTGTGCGTCTACCGTTCTTGGGTTTTATCCTCAGGGACAAAACCGAGGATAGAGGGAGCGAGGACAAAAAAGTAAACAGAGCCAACGTCTTTTTGAGTGATGCCAAGTACTCCGTTGCATTTCATTTCAAAATAGACGAGGTTAATAACGGGGTTAAATGAAGACGCACCTCCCTTAACATTAAATTAACAAATTAATGTAGCTATTAATTCCTTGTATGTGACAATTTTAATAAAATCGTAATGTAATAAAACCGTCGACCAGTGGCGGCTCGTGGGTTAATGCACAGGGGGGGCTACGTTTTGAAAAGAACACACTCGTGCGTCACTTAAAAAAATAGGGGGGGTACCGAGGTGGAGGTGGGTACCTACTTTCGGCATGGGCTTTTTAATTTTTTTCTTATTACTAGAAATCACTTATTTTTGCATAATTCATATATATAAAAAGTAAAAAAGTGCATAAAACAATAATTCCTGTATAAGCCGAAGTAGGTAGGTAGGAAATGTCGGTTGTTTCATCACAATCGTGGGATTTTTCGAGAATTAATCGATTTTACATCCGAGTTAGATTATATTATGAAAGAACATTTAAACTATGAACATGAAAACTAAAAACAGATTAAATAAAATACATGAAACACACGCCAAAACCCGCACCGCATGATCATAGAAGAATGTCGTAGTAGATTCTTCTATGGCACGATATACAAATTAACCGTTGGTCTAGCGCTGACGTCACACCCATCTGCCGACTGGCGAACATTACGCCACAGAAAATATACTACGAAGTATATTTTCTGTGATTACGCTTACGAGATCGAGCAATATTGTGCGTCTACCGTTTTTAAATAAAAAAATAAAAAAACACGAGCTTTCTATTCGGCACCTGAATTGTTCTACAGAACTAGCATTTTTTGGCAAGGTTATTAGTATTGCCGCTCAGTTAGATTCCACGTACCGGCAAAACATTATTAAACATAACGAAACCGTGGATAAAAATAAATATATTTTAAAAAGATTAATAAACTGCATAAAATTTTGTGTCAAACTAGAATTAGCGTTGCGAGGGCACGACGAAAAAAAAAGACTCTCAAAATCGTAGGATTTTTCGAGAATTAATCGATTTTACATCCGAGTTAGATTATATTATGAAAGAACATTTAAACTATGAACATGAAAACTAAAAACAGATTAAATAAAATACATGAAACACACGCCAAAACCCGCACCGCATGATCATAGAAGAATGTCGTAGTAGATTCTTCTATGGCACGATATACAAATTAACCGTTGGTCTAGCGCTGACGTCACACCCATCTGCCGACTGGCGAACATTACGCCACAGAAAATATACTACGAAGTATATTTTCTGTGATTACGCTTACGAGATCGAGCAATATTGTGCGTCTACCGTTTTTAAATAAAAAAATAAAAAAACACGAGCTTTCTATTCGGCACCTGAATTGTTCTACAGAACTAGCATTTTTTGGCAAGGTTATTAGTATTGCCGCTCAGTTAGATTCCACGTACCGGCAAAACATTATTAAACATAACGAAACCGTGGATAAAAATAAATATATTTTAAAAAGATTAATAAACTGCATAAAATTTTGTGTCAAACTAGAATTAGCGTTGCGAGGGCACGACGAAAAAAAAAGACTCTCAAAATCGTAGGATTTTTCGAGAATTAATCGATTTTACATCCGAGTTAGATTATATTATGAAAGAACATTTAAACTATGAACATGAAAACTAAAAACAGATTAAATAAAATACATGAAACACACGCCAAAACCCGCACCGCATGATCATAGAAGAATGTCGTAGTAGATTCTTCTATGGCACGATATACAAATTAACCGTTGGTCTAGCGCTGACGTCACACCCATCTGCCGACTGGCGAACATTACGCCACAGAAAATATACTACGAAGTATATTTTCTGTGATTACGCTTACGAGATCGAGCAATATTGTGCGTCTACCGTTTTTAAATAAAAAAATAAAAAAACACGAGCTTTCTATTCGGCACCTGAATTGTTCTACAGAACTAGCATTTTTTGGCAAGGTTATTAGTATTGCCGCTCAGTTAGATTCCACGTACCGGCAAAACATTATTAAACATAACGAAACCGTGGATAAAAATAAATATATTTTAAAAAGATTAATAAACTGCATAAAATTTTGTGTCAAACTAGAATTAGCGTTGCGAGGGCACGACGAAAAAAAAAGACTCTCAAAATCGTAGGATTTTTCGAGAATTAATCGATTTTACATCCGAGTTAGATTATATTATGAAAGAACATTTAAACTATGAACATGAAAACTAAAAACAGATTAAATAAAATACATGAAACACACGCCAAAACCCGCACCGCATGATCATAGAAGAATGTCGTAGTAGATTCTTCTATGGCACGATATACAAATTAACCGTTGGTCTAGCGCTGACGTCACACCCATCTGCCGACTGGCGAACATTACGCCACAGAAAATATACTACGAAGTATATTTTCTGTGATTACGCTTACGAGATCGAGCAATATTGTGCGTCTACCGTTTTTAAATAAAAAAATAAAAAAACACGAGCTTTCTATTCGGCACCTGAATTGTTCTACAGAACTAGCATTTTTTGGCAAGGTTATTAGTATTGCCGCTCAGTTAGATTCCACGTACCGGCAAAACATTATTAAACATAACGAAACCGTGGATAAAAATAAATATATTTTAAAAAGATTAATAAACTGCATAAAATTTTGTGTCAAACTAGAATTAGCGTTGCGAGGGCACGACGAAAAAAAAAGACTCTCAAAATCGTAGGATTTTTCGAGAATTAATCGATTTTACATCCGAGTTAGATTATATTATGAAAGAATATTTAAAAAGTTCTACAGTATTCAAGGGTATATCAAAAACGGTACAAAATGAAATTTTGAAAAGCATGCTGGAAGTTTGTCGCCAAGAAATTCGAGAGCAAATAAATAAAACAGACTTTTTGGCCAAACTGTATGGCCAAAAAGTCTGTTTTATTTATACATATACATACAGGGTGTTAGTAAATAAGTGCGACAAACTTTAAGGGGTGATTCTACATGAAAAAAATAATGACAGTTTGCTATATAAACGTAGGTCCGCAAATGCCTCGTTTTCGATATACAGGGAGTCAAAATTAAAAAAATAATAATAATTGATTTATTGCGCTGAAACCGATTAAGATATTCAAATGAAATTTGGTGGGTTTTAAGAGGACTAGAAAGCGCATTTTTTGACGCCCGATTAAAAATTTTATGTTAATCAGTGCCGTGCATAGGGGTAATGACCTCGATATTTTTAAGAAAATAAATGATACGCCACTGAGATAATTTAAAATAAAACTTATTTTTTAAATCCTCGTTTAATTAGTGACAAAAAAGCTCTCTTACCTTTTTTTCACAGGGGCCGCCATTTTTATGCAAAAAATAAAACAACATAACGCGTATTTTTAATTTCTATTACAACAATATCAAAAACCTATCCTATACAGCAACAATAAATCAAAACAACAAATGAAAATAAAAATATCTAGAATAAAACATTTTTAGTTAGGTGCGCATAGCTATAACAATAAATAAATTATCTTTTTTTTTAAACTTTGACTCCCTGTATATCGGAAACGAAGCATTTGCGGACCAACGTTTATATAGCAAACTGTCATTATTTTTTCATGTAGAATCACCCCTTAAAGTTTGTCGCACTTATTTACTAACACCCTATACCATACAGATACTGTATGGCCAAAAAGTCTGTTTTATTTATTTGCTCTCGAATTTCTTGGCGACAAACTTCCAGCATGCTTTTCAAAATTTCGTTTTGTACCGTTTTTAATGTACCCTTGAATACTGTAGAACTTTTTAAATATTCTTTCATAATATAATCTAACTCAGATGTAAAATCGATTAATTCTCGAAAAATACTACGATTTTGAGAGTCTTTTTTTTTCGTCGTGCCCTCGCAACGCTAATTCTAGTTTGACACAAAATTTTATGCAGTTTATTAATCTTTTTAAAATATATCTATTTTTATCCACGGTTTCGTTATGTTTAATAATGTTTTGCCGGTACGTGGAATCTAACTGAGCGGCAATACTAATAACCTTGCCTAAAAATGCTAGTTCTGTAGAACAATTCAGGTGCCGAATAGAAAGCTCGTGTTTTTTTATTTTTTGATTTAAATGTCTTAAATCTTTGAATCCTATTCTAGTCCATGTCTTATCCATTCCCAAGAACGGTAGACGCACAGGATTGCTCGATCTCGTAAGCGTAATCACAGAAAATATACTTCGTAGTATACTTCGTAGTATATTTTCTGTGGCGTAATGTTCGCCAGTCGGCAGATGGGTGTGACGTCAGCGCTAGACCAACGGTAAATTTGTATATCGTGCCATAGAAGAATCTACTACGACATTCTTCTATGATCATGCGGTGCGGGTTTTGGCGTGTGTTTCATGTATTTTATTTAATCTGTTTTTAGTTTTCAAACTTATTTGTATTAAAAACGTAAGAAATAATATACAAGATGATTTTTTAAGGACTACTACCACGATTTTCTCGCTTATTTTGCGCCCTACACAAAAAATCTAAGAATAAAAAATGTGAGAATTTTGAACAGCTAGGAGGTGCTGAAAAATAAATCGGGATCCATCTTGTCGCGCAATATAAAAAACTTCAGATTGAGCAAAACTATTAATAGCTGTAGCATGTTTATTTTAAGAGATAAAGGAAAACTTTCATATTAAAAAATGATGGCTCTAAGAAGATTTATGCAACTGGGTACTTATATAGTTTTTTGTTTATTTCTTATTAAGCGATTTTCTCGCTTATCTCGAGCCGCACAGAAAAGTCGTAAGTAAACAAAATATTATGACGATTTTGGAGCAATACTAAAAAACCCGGTAAGAGACAAAAATGTGCATGGCTTCAAGAGAGCTGTGTAATTTTCTGAACTTATCTGAATACCATATATTTTAATATAAAAGTTTTCTTCTATCTCTTAAAATAAACGGTTATTATTGATTTTTTTATATTGCGCCACAAGTTGGCCATGGATATCAGTTTCTTTCTCGTGGAAACCTATAGCTGTCCAACATTGCCACATTTTTGTTTCTTACGTTTTCTTTGTAGGGCGCAAAATAGGCGAGAAAATCGCGGTGGTAAGCCTAAAAAATCATTCTGTATTTTGTCAAATTATCTCTCCAATAGGTATCGAATGTGCCATTATAGCTTAGAAGTTAGATTTGAGATCTCCTCGTCAGTCATCATTTTCTTTGATTTTTTTGTACTCTTAGTAGTATGTAAAAACCAAAGGATTGGCAAAATTAGTACAATAATACAGAATATCCACTGTATATTTTAAAATTTTAAAGGTTAGCGCCCGGCGCGCTTAGCAGGTAGAGGTCTAGCGGTGACGTCACGCGTGCGTAGAATTTTGTCGGATCGAGCAATCCTGTGCGTCTACCGTTCTTGATCCATTCCCATTCCTTCTTTATAAAACAGTAAGCAGGGAAAACAAAACAGTGTATTTAATTTGTCGCATCCAGATATCCACTTTGCTTTAGTTCCTTTTCGGGCACTCCAGTTTGTAAGTTGCGGGCCCTTTCGACTAAGATTTTTAGTTTGATTTTGACTATTATGTAATTACTTAATTTGGTTTGGGTCTTCTTATAACCTCTTTTGGAAATATTAGTCGATTTTCTGGGACGCCAGGCCTTTTTTATAGCGGTGACCGCCGCTGTTGCGTCAGATAGCTCTTAAGTCGAAGAAAAATAATTCCAGAAGTGCAAGAGTGGTGTATTTTGATGGGAAGGAGTTAAACAAGTAGGCGGTTTCAACAAACTGTATTGATGAATATAAATAATTACTGTTATTTACAAGACATAATGTACAAATAGTAGACCGGTCCGGGACGGGTTCACGGCAAAATTCTGAAACAGAAATTAAACTAACTTAGCAGGCGGATTCTGACTGCTGGACGGAAAGCAAAAGAAACAACACCCGAATGCGCGGAATGAGAAGTTAATTAAGCTAGTTATGTAAGCGGAAAATTCGGCGGCTAGCGTGCAACTAATTTTCGAAAAAGCAAAAGCGCGTGCGGCCGGACTTACGGCAAAATTATCAAGTCCAACTGAGAGGCGTTATCCCGGTCGCACACCCAGCGGCTTCCTAACAACCTATTTACGACGGCTCAGTGTTAGTATCTGGAAGGCGTTGGCCCGGTCGCACATCCAGTAGTTCACTACAGACTTTTCGGCGGTCTGGTGACATAGTACAGTAAAATTGGGCCAAAACCCAAACATCCAAAAAAAAGTTCTTTCTAGCGCGAAATAATTCCATACCCTCCTAAGAGTTAGAACTAAAAAGTTACACCACCACCAGCGTCGGGTTTCGGGGAGGGGGTGAAAAGGGCAGGAAATTCTTATTTTTCACAGTTTTGCGTGAATATCTAGTAAACTATGAAGTTTAGAGCAAACGTCATCCTATACGCAAATGATATACAATAAATTTCGAACAAGAATTGTTATATACAGAATTATGGTAAAGTGAACGGTTTCCATGATATGGAGGGGTAAAGATTTCTTTGTTTTTATTTCACGTAGTTTTTGTTAAAAAAAATTAAAATGATTACATTATAAATTAGTAACTGAATAATGTATGTAGAATATATATAGATATATCTCTGCATATATAGATACATATTACACCCATAGATTGTTATTTTTTGTCACAACATAACCTCATAAGTACCTATATGACTGTAAATATGTCCAATACAAGTTAGAAGCCTTGTTTAATTTGTACTCACTTTTTGCCCTCATTCATTATAGCGTTCTGATTTCCATTCGTTCTTTTATGTCAAATCATCCCCATATCTAATTTGTCCTTAGCTTGTAAAAATGAGAAAGTCATGAAAAGGAAGCTCATGTGAAAAACAAGAAAATATATTAAACAACCTATATTGAAAAAATGGGAGGGAAATCAAAATGATACAAAAGGTTATAAGTTTTAGGTGAATCATTAATTGCGTTATCAGTCAGCACCAAATAGTTCACTCGGGCTGGTGAGAGGAAACAAATCTTCGTGTTCTTCGTCCACTTGAGAATCATCATTTAAATCGTCGTCGATGATTACAGTATCTCTATTGAGACATGCAAGTCCTAAGCAATTGCTGCACATACCTACTTGAACAATTGAGACCACTTCTTCGACACTCGCAGTTTTGGACGCATCCATCTCTGCAGAAGCATACGATGAGGATTGTTTAATATATTATATTTTCTTGTTTTTCACATGAGCTTCCTATTCATGACTTTCTCATTTTTACAAGCTAAGGACAAATTAGATATGGGAATGATTTGACATAAAAGAACGAATGGAAATCAGAACGCTATAATGAATGAAGGCAAAAAGTGAGTACAAATCAACTAATAGGCTACTAACTTGTATTGGACATGTTTACAGTCATATACTTATGAGGTTATGTTTTGACAAAAATAACAATCTATGGGTGTAATATGTAATATGTATCTATATATGCAGAGATATATATTCTACATACATTATTCAGTTACTAATTTATAATGTAATCATTTCAAGTTTTTTTAACAAAAACTACGTGAAATAAAAGCAAAGAAATCTTTACCCTTCTCTGACTGTTTTTAACTCTGGTTATTGGTTCGGACTAGTTTGAGATTGCTTCCTAGAACAAACCTATTAATTGCAATAAATAATAACAGCAGTTAACTTTATAAAAAAAACACAATATATTGCGTAAAGATATCATATACTTTCTCAATGTTTGTTGAAGAATAGTAGTACAGGATTTACTTCTGAATACAAGTTCGAAAGGGGATCTGGCAACGGTGCAGCAAACTAGTAACGATAACGGTGCCGTCCTAACCTAATCTTGATGTTTTGTGGGTATCGAAACATAACCTAGCTTTCTAGCTTTGCGGTTTTCGCGTTTCGCGAGATTGTTTCGCTTTGGCATCTCGCTTTAAAAATTGTGAGAATCAAATCAATCAAATTGAGAAAGAGTGCTTACTAAATTATACTTTGCTCTCAAACACTTTTATCTGGGGATTGAACTACCTACTACCAATATCAATTTTATGGTACCTATTCATTTTTCTTTGTAATTAATAATATATTTAATATAATAATAATAATAATAATAAACCTGCTTGCCTACGCTGTACAAGATAATCACATCTTGCCTTACGCAGCGAATATATGCTCACTGTGAGCGGAACAACATCATGGCAATGCAGCAGAAGGGCTGCGCGAAGGGCGCAATGGGATGCAAGGAGCAACTCATCATAGACTCTGTCATCTGCAACCAGGCTCATTCCAGGCAACGAAACCTCTACATGGCTTATGTGGACTACAAAAAAGCATTTGATTCCGTACCTCACGACTGGCTCACAGGTATCTTAAAGCTGTACAAAATAGATCATCATACAGTTTCCTTTTTAGAACACGTTATGACAACCTGGCGCACTAAGATACAACTCAGAACCGCAAGCAGTAACATCGAGACCGACGCAATCAACATCCGAAGAGGGATTTTCCAAGGAGATTCACTCAGTCCACTGTGGTTCTGCATGGCGATGAACCCTCTATCACACCGGTTGAACTCTACGAAATATGGCTTCGCTATCAAAAGCAACAGATCAGAAGCGTTCAGGTTGAATCACCTGTTATATATGGATGATTTAAAACTGATGGCCGCAACCAAGAACCAACTAACGCAAATGCTTAAAATTGTAGAGGAGTTCTCCAGGGACATCGGAATGCAGTTTGGACTGGACAAGTGCCGCACCCTTAATATCATAAGGGGAAAGCTCGAACAAGGCGCACACGAGATGCAGAACGGACAGGAGATCGAAGCAATGAGCGTGGGAGATACATACAAGTACCTCAGGATGAAGCAAGCTCAAAGGATAGATCATCGAACAATGAAGACCGATTTAACTAATGAATTCATCAAGAGAGTAAGACAAGTAGTGCGAACTGATCTTAACAGCAGGAATTTGTTTAAGGCCCTAAACACGTATGCGTGCTCTGTACTAAGCTATTCCTTCGGAATAGGGAATTAAACCAACACGGACATCAACAACTTGCAACGAAAAGTTAGGACACTACTGACAAAAGCTCATAAACATCATCCCCGTAGCGCCGTAGAAAGAACAACCCTGCCACGTCAACAAGGAGGAAGAGGATTGGCAGACCTCAGCAAGCAATTGGACCAACAAATACTAAATCTGCGTAATTATTTCCACAGACAGGCCAACAGCTCCACACTACATAAAGCTATATGCGGAGCAGACGTCTCAACACCGCTACGTCTGACGGAACACGAGCATCACAATCACCACCGAACCGACAACGATAAACTACAGAGGTGGTTAGAGAAGCCGCTGCACGGGAGACATCCTAATGAGGTTAACCAGGAACATGTCGACAAGTTAGCGTCGTACTATTGGCTGACCTCGGGACGAATGTTCCCAGAGACAGAAGGCTTCTTACTGGCCATACAAGATCAGGTTATACCAACTCGCAACTACCTAAAATTCATTGTAGGAGATGCATCGGTAGTGGATGACAGATGCAGATACGGGTGCCCAACTTCAGAAACAATCCAGCACATAACAGGAGGATGTCAGATGTTTGCATCAACGGAATATAAGGAACGACACGATTCGGTTGCCAAGATCTTGCACCAGGAACTGGCGGAAAAGCTGCTGCTTGTGCAGACAGAGAGGGTCCCATATTACAACTACACACCTGAGCCTGTTCTTGAGAACAGAAACTACAAGATGTACTGGGATCGTACAGTTCTGACTGATCAACGAGTTGCCCATAACAGACCGGACCTTATAATAGTTGATAAAATTTCTAGGAAGACAACTCTGATTGATGTGGCCATCCCGAACAACAACAACCTGCGTGTGAAGCAAGTCGAGAAGATCGCGAAGTACAGAGACTTAGAAGAACGAATTAGAAGGCAATGGGAAATGGAGAACGTCCAGACGATTCCAATCATCATGTCAACAACTGGTGTTATACCAAAAAGTTTGCTGAGAAACATCAAGGAGCTGAATCTAACTGATAGTCTTTACAGGTCCATGCAGAAAGCGGTACTGCTTGCGACAGCCCGAACCGTCAGGAAATTCATGGGGAATGCAGGATCGTCCAACAACATCAATGTCACCTAAGGCCCGATTACATGGCAAGGGTCTCGTCCGAGCCAGATCCTTTTGGTATCCTGGATGCCCGGGATCTGAGTGAATGTTCCCCGTAGAGGGAGTGCGAATGCCTTTTGGCTAAGTCGAGAAAATAATAATATATTCTTCCAGGAAACTTGCGATCGTGCTCGATCTTATGAATTTTACCAAGCTATGTTTCAGTGACACCAACATTAGAACGTATGCACATGTTAATCTACTGTGCCGCAACGGCAGTCATCACTGTAATGGGTGCCAACGGCCCAAGAGTTGAATCGTGCAAGACCAGAACCACGAATGGCTCAATGGGAAGCGACTAAATCGGAAGATCGAGAGTCTCCGTAAAGACATAGGACAAGTGACGGAATATATCAGAGGAGTTAGAACTTGAAGGATCCAGAGGGCGGTGCAGGCAATAATGAGCCGCACCCAAATGCATTCTCGGCATGACCCCGCGAACATCACTGCTCAACAATGTCTTGACACATTAAAACAAAAACTTTCTGTTTTCGCAGGGCGTCTGAGAAGATACAAGGCTAGTAACAACAGGAAACGAGACAACAAACTCTTTGAACGATCAGAAAAGGGTTTCTACCGTGCTTTTAATTCTAGCGCCGATGCCACAAATGCGAGTTACCCTAGCAGAGAACAGGTCGACGGTTTCTGGAGAAATCAACTTGCCACACCAGGTTCATACAATGTCAGTGCAAGCTGGATCAGCGAAGAACGCGAGATGGGCCGGAACTATAGCCAGATGCAACACGAGCAATTCACAACCGCTGATGTCTCCGATGTCATCAAGAATTCCCACAACTGGAAGGCACCAGGTCCAGATCATCTCCAAAATTATTGGATTAAGAAGTTGTGGTGCACGCATGAACAAATAACTACCTTAATTAATGAAGTCTTGCTCGATCCTCTGAAAATGCCATTGTTTCTTACACAGGGTGCAACCTACCTGTTACCAAAAGACCAGCGGAATACGGATAACCCTGCCAAGTACCGCCCAATAACCTGCTTGCCTACGCTGTACAAGATAATCACATCCTGCCTTACGCAGCGAATATATGCTCACTGCGAGCGGAACAACATCATTGCAATGCAGCAGAAGGGCTGCTCGAAGGGCGCAATGGGATGCAAAGAGCAACTCATCATAGACTCTGTCATCTGCAACCAGGCTCATTCCAAGCAACGAAACCTCCACATGGCTTATGTGGACTTCAAAAAAGCATTTGATTCCGTACCTCACGACTGGCTCACAGGTATCTTAAAGCTGTATAAAATAGATCATCATACAGTTTCCTTTTTAGAACACGTTATGACAACCTGGCGCACTAAGATACAACTCAGAACCGCAAACAGTAACATCGAGACCGACACAATCAACATCCGAAGAGGGATTTTCCAAGGAGATTCACTCAGTCCACTGTGGTTCTGCATGGCGATGAACCCTCTATCACATCGGTTGAACTCTACAAAATATGGCTTCGCTATCAAAAGCAACAACGCAGAAGCGATCAAGTTGAATCACCTATTATATATGGATGTTTAAAACTGATCGCCGCAACCAAAAACCAACTAACGCAAATGCTTAAAATTGTAGAGGAGTTCTCCAGGGACATCGGAATGCTGTTTGGACTGGACAAGTGCCGCACCCTTAATATCATCCGGGGAAAGCTCGAACAAAGCGCACACGAGATGCAGGACGGCCAGGAGATCGAAGCAATGAGCAAGGGAGATACATACAAGTACCTAGGGATGAAACAAGCTCAAAGGATAGACCATCGAACAATGAAGACTGATTTAACGAATGAATTCATCAAGAAAGTAAGACAAGTAGTGCGAACTGATCTTAACAGCAGGAATTTGTTTAAGGCCCTGAACACGTATGCGTGCTCTGTACTCAGCTATTCGTTCGGAATAGTGAATTGGACCAACACGGACATCAACAACCTGCAACGAAAAGTTAGGACACTACTGACAAAAGCTCATAAACATCATCCCCGTAGCGCCGTAGAAAGAACAACTCTGCCACGTCAACTAGGAGAAAGAGGATTGGCAGATCTCAGCAAGCAATTGGACCAACAAATATTAAATCTGCGTAATTATTTCTACAGGCAAGCCAACAGCTCCACACTACATAGGGCTATATGCGGAGCAGACGTCTCAACACCGCTACGTCTGACGGAACACGAGCGTCAAAATCACCACCGAACCGACAACGATAAACTACAGAGGTGGTTGGGGAAGCCGCTGCACGGGAGGCATCCTAATGAGGTTAACCAGGAACATGTCGACAAGTTAGCGTCGAACTATTGGCTGACCTCGGGACGAATGTTCCCCGAGACGGAAGGCTTCCTACTGGCCATACAAGATCAGGTTATACCAACTCGCAACTACCTAAAATTCATTGTAGGAGATGCATCGGTAGTGGATGACAGATGCAGATACGGGTGCCCAACTTCAGAAACAATCCAGCACATAACAGGAGGATGTCAGATGTTCGCATCAACGGAATATAAGGAACGACACGATTCGGTTGCCAAGATCTTGCACCAGGAACTGGCGGAAAAATTTCTGCTTGTGCAGGCAGAGAGGATCCCATATTACAGCTACACACCGGAGCCTGTTCTTGAGAACAGCAACTACAAGATGTACTGGGATCGTACAGTTCTGACAGATCAACGAGTTGCCCATAACAGACCGGACCTTATAATAGTTGATAAAATTTCTAGGAAGACAACTCTGATTGATGTGGCCATCCCGAACAACAACAACCTGCGTGTGAAGCAAGTCGAGAAGATCGCGAAGTACAGAGACTTAGAAGAACGAATTAGAAGGCAATGGGAAATGGACAACGTTCAGACGATTCCAATCATCGTGTCAACAACTGGTGTCATACCAAAAAGTTTGCTGAGAAACATCAAAGAGCTGGGTCTAACTGATAATCTTTACAGGTCCATGCAGAAAGCGGTACTACTTGCGACAGCCCGAACCGTCAGGAAATTCATGGGGAGTGCAGGAACGTCCAACAACATCAATGTCACCTAAGGCCCGATAACATGGCAAGGGTCTCGTCCGAGCCAGATCCTTTGGTATCCGGGATACCCGGGATCTGAGTGAATGTTCCCCAGAGAGGGAGTGCGAATGCCTTTTGGCTAAGTCGATAATAATAATATTAATAATAATTTTCTTTGTATAGGGTTTAGGATTGTACCATGTACATAAGTTAAGATTTGCATTTGTAATTAATTAGATTTTATTACACTATCTCTCTCAATTTCAAACACAAGCACAATTTTTAACTATATTATAAGAAAGGAGCAATGATAAAAATTTACATTGCCTACTTGCTTACCTTATTTTAATCCTTGATTTGTGAACACTTCGGTCAGGTATAAAAATGAATTAATACCTCATTTAGTCCTTTACTATTATGGCGACGCGATAAACAATGGTTTTAATAAAATATAAAATTCAAAATCGTTTGCAACCCCCCTCAATAACTTTGATAAAATTACAAATTTTAAAATGTAAACAAAACTCCAGCTGATATTATTTGACTAGTGACATATCAAATCACAAAATAATAAGATTAGGTCTCCAGTCCAAGTCCGTACCACATGATAAAAAAACGAATGAAAATGTTCGGCCCGTTATAACACGCGGTCGGGTCCCGAACGCAAATTCAAATAAATTCAAATTTTATTTTGAAAATTTTAACTTCGTGGATACTTATTCGGGAAATAAAAAATGGTTATAGCTATCTTAGGACTTGATGAATCAAGTTATGTGCAATTTATTTGAAAATTTGATCAGAGGAAACTACCCTATTCCTCATAGTTTACTAGATATTCACGCAAAACTGTGAAAAATAAGAATTTCCTGCCCTTTTCACCCCCTCCCCCCGAAACCCGACGCTGGTGGTGGTGTAACTTTTCAGTACTAACTCTTAGGAGGGTATGGAACTATTTCGCGCTAGAAAGGACTTTTTTTATGTTTGGGTTTGGCTAAATTTTGTGTTAGTTTTACTGTACTACAAATAGTATTCAGCTGGGAGGCATTGGCCCGTACGCACACCCAGTGAATTGCCGCTATACTCACCAATTGACGGAATGTCAGAGGAAAGTCAAAGGTGTAATCAAAAGATAGATCTAAAAGATGTCCTGTCCGTGTCCGCGTGCCGGGATTTATACGGCCCGGCAGGTGGAGGGGCAGTGCGTCGGCCGCCAGCCGACGTGGCGAGCCGCGCATCCCCGCTCCTCTTGCAGCGAGGAGCGCCGCAGGCGGCGGGCTGGTACAGGCAGAGATGCCTCGCAGCATCTCTTCGACTTCGGCGGCATCGGCGCTGTACTGGGCGTGTCTTCTTACCCCAATACCCAGCAAGAACTGGGCTTCTAACTTCAAGATTGACCTGGAAACATATCCTACCCCCTTTTTACCCTCTCAGCCCTGAAAGAAATAATTGTTCTGAACGGAAAATTTGAAATAAAATGAAGAATAGCGTACAGGACATTTTGGAAGGAAACTTTTTAAGACTTTCTTGTCTGAAACAGTTGAAATAAAAATAAAATGTTATTTAAAAATTGTCTATTTCCTTCAATTGACTCCAAAATCTATCGGCAAAACACTAATCTTCTTTCTGCATCGCCGGGCCTTAAACCTTGTACGGGTTGTAGATGATACGCATGCCTGTGATCTCTTTTTAAAGCTCGCAAAATTGCAGACTTTGAAACACGTAGGCCCACTGACACTCTTCTGCTACTTGTTGTAGGATTCCTATCGAATTCACGAAGAATCTCATTGTTGCGTCTGACTTGTTGGATATTGTTTTCATTTCCTCGTTCGACGATTCTAGTTCTCAGACCGCGAGTTCTGAATTGCCGGTGCATGTTAACAAACACCGAGGGACGCGGATGGCGCCTATTTGGAAATCGCCCCCGAAATGGATGTCAGCCTGCTCTTCATTTGTAAATTGGAACGGCATTTTAATTATTAACAAAGACAAACTGCGGCGCTGCTACGTTCATCTACTGGATGACAGATTATTGTATTATTAACTGTCAATAAGATTTTCTTTTCCATGGCACACTTATCTTCACCAGTACGGCGATGCAGAAAGGACATTAGTATTTTGCCGATGGATTTTATAGTCAAAGGAAATAAGGCAATTTTTAAATAACATTTTATGGGCGGAAGAATCATGTTTTACTCGTCGTGGTATAATTTAGAATTCTACAAATTTAGAATTATAAAAATTATTAAGAAATAATACTAGATTTGATAAAAATGTTAAAATGATAATAAAGTAATGTACCTCAAACCAAGTGCCAGTTTATTTTTAAAATTTTTTCCATAAAATTAAAAATAAAATAGCTGAATCCGATAAGTGTTCCATAATTAATTTTATACGGAAAACTTAGTAACTTCGTTACAACTTGTTCTTGTCGTGCGTACTTCTAGAAAAGTGTCGCGTATAATTTGTCGTTTGCATTTTTATCCGGTTGAGTTAATTGTAAATCTGGAGTTGGCCTGCCAAGAGCTTTTATTTCAACTGTTTCAGACAAGAAAGTCTTAAAAAGTTTCCTTCCAAAATGTCCTGTACGCTATTCTTCATTTTGTTTATACAATGGAATACAAGAACGAGAACACGAGGTCGCGAGGTACGCCCGCGGAATCTGGAGGTTTAGTTTGCCACTTTATCTTTTTTGGTTTTGAAGATATTTTGAAAAAACGAAATTGATGCATTTTCGAAAATTCCCTGTAATTTCTTTATTTATGAAAATTTTTAAATTCTGTAAAAACTTTCTTAGGGCAACTTTTTACGTGTGTAGTCAGATTTTATTTGCAATGTTTCGGTTTTTTGGAACCATCATCAACTTTGTTTTTCATATGGGCGCAATATTTAATTTTTACGGTTATGAAAAGCATCTTTTTTAGCTTTCTAATGATGTATTACACCTAGTAAAAAAAGTTCGTTTATGGGTAAAAAAACAAAAATACGATTTTGTTATAAATTTGGCAACGTCGCACAATAAGGAGCGCATAGTGGATTTAATCTCTAAATTAAAATTAATAAGAAAATATCCTTATAATAGTTTCTCCTATATGAAAATGTTTTGAAATCATAGAAATAACCCTTTTTGAAATCTTAATGCAATTTAGCAGGGAATTAAATGTGTAAACTGTAAAGAATAATAATAATGGAAATAAAATTATCTAATCTAGTGTTCAAATGCCGCCCATTTGCTTCCATACATTTCCGACATTTTTTTACCACGTATGTACATACCTATCTGGGAACACGATGAATTGTGTTACGGTTATCTAATATTGGTAAAAAATCAAAAATTACGATTTTGTTGTAAATTTGGCAATGTCGCACAATAAAACACCAATTATTATTTTTCAGACAACCCAATTTGATCCAAAAATCATTTCATTGTTATGTACAATAAACAAAAATTCAGTAGATAATTGGACGTGATACATTTTTCTATATTATCAGTAGGCTTTGGATTTTAAACTAATGTCAAGTTTAAATCTGTCCCAAATTTGAAAGTTTTTCATTTAACCGTGGTTTTTGTTTCGACTCTGGCCTAATGTGTAGAGTGGCGCAAAATTTCTCAAACGAAGAAAAGCTTGATATGTTAGTATCTTATATTAAAAATCAAAGAAATGCGAATAGGGTCGCAGACAATTATTTGGAAGATTATCCAGATAGACGACAACCCAACAAAATGTATTTCCCAGAAAGCAGACAAGTCCTCGAACATCGTACGCGGGATGTTCTGTCCAATATTAACCGTAACACAATTATTCATCGTGTTACCAGATCCGTGGTAAAAAAATGTCAGAAATGTATGGAAGCAAATAGGCGGCATTTTGAATACTAGCTTAGACAATTTTATTTCAGTTATTATTTAATCCTTACAGTTTATACATTTAATTCCATGTTAAATTGCATTAAGATTTGAAAAAGGGTTATTTCTGTGATTTCAAAACATTTTCACATAGGAGAAACTATTATATGGACATTTTCAGGGCATTTTCTTATTATTTACTTGTAGTTTAGAGATTAAATCCACTAGGAGCTCCTTGAGTTTTGTTATTTTATTGTGCGACGTTGCCAAATTTATCACAAAATCGTAATTTTTGTTTTTTTATCCATAAACGAAATAAACTAGGTGTCATACATCATTAGAAAGCTAAAAAAAGAGGTTTTTCAAAACCGTAAAAATCCAATATGGCGCCCATATGAAAAAACAAAGTTGATGATGGTTCCAAAAAACCGAAACGTTGCAAATAAAATCTGACTACACAGACGTTTTAGGCGTAAAAAGTTGCCCTAAGATTGTTTTTACAGAATTTAAAAATTTTCATAAATAAAGAAATTACGGGGAATTTTCGAAAATGCATCATTTTAGTTTTTTCAAAATATGTTCAAAACCAAAAGAGATAAAGTCGCAAACTAAACGGCATTTAATTACAAATAGAATTGTCTAAAACTTTCCCCATTTAACCGTTTCTCTATCTCTAACAGTTTCCGAGATCCCAATACATGCATCACCAATTTCGGACCCACTGTATATAGCGGGAAAGGAACAAGGAACAGGAACAAAGAAGCAAAATAAAGAATATAGCAGTCGCGGAACTATTTTTTTTTTTTTCATTTTCTACTGGGAGGCTGGTAGCCCTATAGCCCCAATGAACGAGCCGCCACTGCCGTCAACAGACACTTCAAATCGCGCAACATGGCAACGCCGCCGCATTCAATCTCTCTGCATTGTTTGTATTGTTTATACCAGTGTGTAATTTTCTCTGATTGTTTACGTGTGTCTTCAAGTGTTTTTTTTTTTGTTAATTTATAACTACATATTAGTATTTAGGATATAGTTACTGATCTTATATACAAAACAGAAAATGTGTGAAAAATGGCGGTGTCGTATCCTGTGATCCTCGAGGCTGCAGGCGGGGGAGGGCTCCCAAACAAGAGATGGAGAAGTGAAAAAATTGAATACCTCCATAGAAAAAGCTATACAGGGTGTCCCGTAAGTCATGGATCAAACGGCTCTGGGTGACAGGGGAGGCCATTTTCGACAAGAAAAACCCAATATGTCGTTATGCAATTGTTAACCGTTTACAAGATACGGGGTGTTGAAATCATATACAGGGTATCTCATTTTGATCTGGAACACCCCTGTAAAATTTGAACTGGCTTACGGATTTTAACGAATTTTTTTTTGTATACAGGGTCCTCCTAGATGCACTTATCAAACACTTTTCAATGACCATACGTTTATTCCAGGCCTGGATTAAAAAATTTTTTCACCCAAAATTTCGAGTTAAGGTATCATCGAATTTTTTACCGGAAATCTGATAACGTGGCGTTAATCAGCGCCCCTGAAGACCCCCAGATTCCAAATTTCAAGGAATTATTCCCACGAATTATACTTTTTACACTGCATCACAATTGCAAAAAATCAAAATTTCAATTTGAGTTCAGCTATTAAGGTGGCTATGGAAACAAGTGAAAATGGTAAAAAGAGGTCCACAGGGGACAATGGTAATAATCCTGATCGGAAACTGTACTCCGTTTCTCTTTTCATTATTGCTGTACAGTACAAATTTTATGCCATTTGAGACGCAAGAGAGCTCGCTGCCGTCGCAGGCAGCCGTGGAAAAACAATGGCTTGCAGAAATGTCAGTTTATGCATTTTTGCAATAAATGTTATTCAGGGGTTGATGTTGCTAAAATAATTTGGTGGGTATCTATAAAATGTCATTTCTAATCGATTCGTCAATACATTTCTGCTGTTTAAAATATTGCTGCTTTTAATTACATTCTTCAAATACGTACTTTGTAGTGTATAATCTTATACTTTATTATTTGTAACAAAAAAAAAGTAAAAATTAACGTTTCTCAAAGTGTTTGCACTTGCACGACTGCCTGCGACGCAGCAAGCTCTCTTGCATCTCAAATAGCATAAAATTTGTACTGTTGTACTGAAAAGAGAAACCGAGTACAGTTTCCGATCAGGTTTATTACTATTGTTCCCTGTGGACCTCTTTTTACCATTTTCACTTGTTTCCATAGCCACCTTAATAGCTGAACTCAAATTGAAATTTTGATTTTTTGCAATTGTGATGCAGTATAAAAAGTATAATTCGTGGGAATAATTTGTTGAAATTTGGAATCAGGGGGTTTTCAGGGGCGCTGATTAACGTCACGTTATCAGATTTCCGATAAAAAAATCGCTGATACCCTAAGTCGAAAATTTGGGTCAAAATTTTTTTTTTAATCCGGCCCTGGAATAATCGTATGGTCATTGAAAAGTGTTTGATAAGTACGTCTAGGAAGGCCCTATATACAAAAAAAAATTCGTTAAAATCCGTATAAGCCAGTTCAAATTTTACATCAGGGGTCTTCCAGATCAAAATGAGACACCCTGTATGTATTTTCATTTGATCATTATTATTATTATTATTATTATTATGTAATTATTGTCAATTAGTTCAATAATATAACGATTCATAGGTATCAGATGACATTTGTAAAAATGTTTGGGATCACATTAGAATTCCTAAATCAAAAAATTCAAACCCCTAAATGATGTGCTTCTTCACCTAGGACCTCATTTTCACATCTATTTTCAAGTTTTCTAGATTATCTCGTAAACGGTGTACTTTTTAATAAAATTTGCATACAAAAATACTATTCATAAAATTTTCTATAAAAAAATGTCTACACATTTTTCCTAAAACTTATATTAGTGTGGGAAATAAATCGCATAGGTACATATGCGAGTTGTTCCTGCTAAGACAGTAAAAACTCAACTAACTCCGCACTTATAAGGGGCGCTGATTAACGCCACGTTATCAGATTTCCGAAAAAAAAATCGCTGATACCTTAACTCGAAAATTTGGGTCAAAAAATTTTTTTAATCCGGCCCTGGAATAATCGTATGGTCATTGAAAAGTGTTTGATAAGTACATCTAGGAGGGCCCTGTATACACAAAAAAATCGTTAAAATCCGTAAGCCAGTTCAAATTTTACAGGGGTGTTCCAGATCAAAATGAGACACCCTGTATATAGAAATTACTTAACTTTAACCTAGTGGAAAAGGCCTAAATTAACTACCAAATAATGAGTTATCCTACTGGTGTCAGGCGTGGGGTGGTTTAACATTCAACAGCGAAACTTACAGAACCGTTTGAAAATAAAGGTTGAAAAGAATAGGTAGGCTATGGAAACCATTGAATATGATACAGAACGTTCCGAATGTTGTGGAAAGTACGTTAACATTGGTGAAGGGATAAAGAAAACCTGTTTTCTAGTATCTTGCATATTTCAACAGATAAGACGCGTTTTTAAAGTCTACATACCTATTTAAATCGAAATCATTCAAGTTTCGATCCCCATAGCTTCTAAGACTCTCAAGCCATAAAATATTTAACTAGTTTTGAACACACGCTTATAGCGTGTTGGGTAAAACTTTAAACCCACAACCCGACACCCAATTTAAGTATGTAGTCAGTCGCTGTCGCTGCTCAGTCTCCCTAAGCTCTAAGCCGAAGTTAAAGTTTTAATTTTGTTTGTATTTTTTTGGCATCGCGGGATGTTGCGTCCTTCGGAGGCAGATGTTTGAAATTTAAATTTTGCTTCAAGATGACTTTACAAGGGTTTTTTTTATGTGACAAAATAGCAACTTGAAAATATTTTAATATAATTTTATGAGTCTCTAAAGGCATTTGTAAAACGTATTGCACACCATAATTTTCCTAGGAGTGTATAATATAAATCGACAGAGGATTTTAGTAAAATATTAAGAAGGGCTCAAAAATACAATAAATTTTCCATCGTAGTCTTCTCTAAAACTGTTTGGTATTATGATGACTGCTTTTTCCCCCAAATAGTTAACGCTTCCACTTAATATCTAATATATTTTATTGGTTCCAATTCGATATAAATTTTAAAATAAAGTGAATTTATTTTATATGGGCCTGAGTCATATGATCTTCTTTATCAATAACAAAATATTTGCGTGCGAGATAACTTCAGATAACTTAACCATATCTAAGAAGATTGCTACAAAGTTAGCTTCAATATTTCGCGTGACATTCAACAAACTCCTTGCGTAAGGCGATACTAAGCAGAAGGTCAAGGTAATTTAAAATTTTATTTCTTTGATGAATTGGCATACATGAAATATGCCAGACGTCCATAATAGGGAAGTTGGCGATTTTTCAAAGTTGGCATTATTTGTTTCCTTTTGCGGTTCAGATTAGTATAAAGCAATTAAAACAAAATTAAAATGTTTTATTTACTATAAAATTGTTTTTCCATAATTTACAAAATACAACGTTTTTTCCGCAAATTACGTCATAATGTATTTGTACTATGTAAATCAATCCGATCGAATTTTTGATCGCATGTAAATCAATCCTTCCTGGTCAGAGGTTAAGTTAGCTAGAAATCAACAATCGCGGCGGACCTTACTTTTTTCATTTTATGGAATGAGGAAATCCTAACCTATAGCTTTCTTCTGTTTATTTTTTAGTCGATTGTTTATTATTTTCTATAATGGTTTTATGTTTACAACGTTTATGAGTGATTTGTTTGCAAAGTTTCTAAAAAACAACCGCATTATATTTAAAAAGTGTTTTGTGGCCTATTGCAATAATAATAATAGTAACAGCAACAATATTCTTGTTCGATTAAGTAGGTACCACCCACGATACACTTACCCACGGTATGTCACTAACGAATCCGTTGTGTTTTACGATTTTTTTATAGTTTACAGTTTAATGTGTCAAGAAAAAAGTGTAAACAACTGACTGATCGTCAGTCCAGCTCGACAGTGCTTTGAAATAGGCCAAAAATGCCGGGATGTGCAGTCAGCGTATGTGCAGACAGCGTATCAAATTAAATGTGTTTTTTATCAACAGAACATTCATTCATTTATCTAGTAATAAATTCTACATATTTTTAACAACATTTATTTAAAAGAAATAAGCAAAAACCCATAAAAAAAGTATCTATTGCTGTGTAAAACATATGGAGCAATTTAAATTCTGATTCGCAACTGACGTCACAAGATGCGCAATGACATACCGTGGGTAAGTCTATCGTGGTACTACCTGGAACCAAGAGGAGAAAATTATGGTTTGATGTTTGATGTAGGTCGCTGTCAAGAACCTTCTTCCTACGGCATATATTGTTGCGAACATCATTTTGATGTTAGACATAATATATTAGTTTTTTTTTATAGAAATGTTGCCATCCTTTGCATAAATATTTGTTTTACAGATTGAACCTATAGTTAGTTACAAACAAAATAAAGAAAGTTATTATGGAGTCTTCATCACCAAGTTCGTCACCAGCGAAACGAAAAAAAAAGTGATTTTAATGAATTTGTTAAATAGAGTTACCGTTCAGAGGCAATAAAAGGTTATTTTGTATGCAAATTCAACTGCACCAGGTAAGATTTCGGCTCGGTTGACGCAATCCTATCGATTTGTCGTTTAATTTCAAAAAACTTGTGATAACTTCAATTTTTTCGTAAAAATTTATCCGAAAAATTTAAAATCTCCCCAAACCACAAAACGTAACCGATAAATCTTCTTCTCCCCAAATCACAAAACATAATCGATCACCAACTGATGGATTATTTGTAGATCGGGATTATTGAACACTTGTCACTTTGCTTTCGAATATTCGGCCCTAGACAATGACGTATTTTTACATTCGGCTCTCATTCGGAAATTCAAATTTTATTTTCAAATTATTGGCTTTGGAAAAAAATAATAGAACAACAACGCTTATATGTAGACATATTTATTAGTTATGGTAATTTCTAACACCGCTGTTTGGAAAATTTGGTAGAAGGAAACACCCCTATTAGGAAGACTTCTGTTTATATCGGTTAATCACGTCAAAATTAATTATAGAGAATAAAGAAATGAAGCGTGAAGCGATTATCGCCTAGATCGACTGTTGCTTCGTAAACTCATCGATTAGTGTCTATTCCTAGGGAATGATACGTCCTCCGCAGAAAGATTGATTGAGCCAAAGCTCAAGATAAAACTATCGACTTCGAATGAGTGCTCAATAAGACGACAATATATTATGGCCTTTAATATCCTGGAAACTGAAGCCTTGGGAATTGTGTTTTGTATGGAAAAATATGCTTACCTTAATATAATTTTACAAGCAATGTTTTTGCATACATTAGAAGAAGTTGCGATAGGGATGAAAGATTAGAGTATAATTTGTGGGCACGAGAGGAATATTTAAACCAACCGTTTAACAGGGGTTTTTTGGGTGCAATAGCACCGGGCGGTAAACTTTAAATTTAAAAATAAACATTTATTTCTTTAAAAATAATAAAAAATCTGGTGCGACACTGCACCCTATGATGCGCGCCCGCCGCTACAACAAATTGAGACTTGAGTTGCAGGTTGCAAGGTTGCATTGCATGTATGCGCGCCACAAAAACAACAGATTTACTAAAATCTACTTGTTTTGTTGTGTGTGACTTGTGTGCTAGTGCTAGAACTGAAGAAATTCAATTGCCCAAGAAAGATTGAATTCCTTGGCAATTTTATCCATTAACCAAGACCTGCTAAATGAAATAGATGTAAATAGTGTCATAGAACAGTTTGCTTCAATGAAAGCTAGAAAGCAACTTACGTTCCTATTTTTTTATTTTTTTTTAGTTATTAATAATTGTGATTGGTGTTCCTTATTATTTTAAACCAAAGAATAATGTTTTATTTTTTAGATAGCATTTTTATTTAGTTTTTCTTCGTATCTGTTGTTTATTTAAACCAAAGAATACTGTTTTGTTTTTTATTTAGTGATTTTAATTAGTTTTTAATTTCTAATATAATCTAATATTTCTTATTTAAATCATAGAATAAAGATTTTTTGTTTTATTTATAATTTTTCGTTTTTTATTTTATATAAATATGTATACAAAGTTTCTTTCTTATTTCGAGACGGTTCAAAAATTAAGAAATATTTTGATGCATGGGGATGGGATGGGCCATCCCATTCCCATGCATTAAAACATCCGGGCGGCGAACTACCTTAAACCGGCACTGACGGTTTCCTAAAAAGAATATTATTTACGGATGAAACGACTTTTACTACAAATGGCATATTTTCAGGGGTAATATAACAAATGGTGTGCCTAATATCGATAATACCTGTCGTTATTTTTACGAATTATAATCCCAAAGCTGCGCAGTCGTGGTATTTTCTTAGCATTGGGATTATAATGAGTGATAAATTAAGGAAACGTATTATCTATTATTAGGCATATCAAGAGTTGTATTTAAAAAGGGAGTTTAACAACTGCAAATAGTTTAATAATGATTCTATATGTATGTAGCCATAATTTAACAACACAACTTCTTAGGAATAGGATAACAACAAGAATTAAACATATTTCCCCTCTTCGAAAATGGAATTAAAAAAAAAGCAGCTCCAACCGGGATTTGAACCCGGGACCTCTCGCACGCAAAGCGAGAATCATGCCCCTAGCCAGTTGAGGTCAGATGAATGTTTTACTTAACTAGCCCAATTTGTACGAGTGGTTTTGCTAATGGGCAAAATAGGGCTTGAGAATAAAATTATTTAGAAAAATTTCCTTCACGAGTGGTATTTGTAGAGATTATTTCTCGAATACGATTTAATAATTTCTGTATTAATTTTTTCTATGTTTACATTTCCAAAACGATTCATTTTGAACGAGTTTATTGACAGCTTCGACTGCCCAGGTGTTATTATGGCCTCTGGGTATCTGGGTGGGAGTCGTGCCGTAAAAGAGTATTGGTGCCGCTCGCACCGACGCGACGCGACGCGTGAGCGCTGTAAGGGGAATTCTCCCCCGAACCACAGAATAGGGAACCCGGAATGGACTATTATGGACATGAGACAGTATTAGTATTGGACAGTGGAGCCTGAGACACAGAGGGGTGAACTGCTTACGGGAGATCCGCGAGTTCAGACGGTCCGGGTGGCTGGAAGCCGTTCCCGTTGACCACGTTCGGGTTTGTGTATTTATTGTATTCACCATCCACCTTGTGCGAAATAAATCAGTGTTGTAACATACTCGAGGATTTTCGTTGTCGACCTACGCCCTGATATGGTCTTTCACGCTGCCGATCAACTGAGACCTCGTCAATATTTACAGTATACCTACTGAGGTTAGTTTTCATTTTTATTTCGTAAAAAATAACCTAAATACCAAATATTGGGTCTGTTTATATTATATTTATACATATTACAAAAGCCAGGAAGAAAGTGTCGCCATAACAAACATTTGTTTTGCATCGGGATGAAAATTTCCGCCAAAAATGGATTCGTCAAATCCCAACTGAGATTTAATTTCTAAAAAACCCTTAAGTATGTGTGGCTAACACATTTTCAAGAAAGTGAAACAATAATTAAAGTGGACAAATGTGTTGTGGAAGGAAAATACCTATAGAGAATATCACCTAAGCTAAAGAAAGGTGATGTCCTAACAATTTTTGAGAATGTGCCAAAATATTGTGAGTGCAGTGCCGTTTAACTCTCAGCATAAAACAGCTGAGGCAGGTTGAAAATTAATTAACAATATATAACAATAATTAAAGTGGACAAATGTGTTGTGGAAGGAAAATACCTATAGAGAATATCACCTAAGCTAAAGGAAGGTGATGTCCCAACAATTTTTGAGAATGTGCCAAAATATTGTGAGTGCAGTGCCGTTTAACTCTCAGCATAAAATAGCTGAGGCAGGTTGAAAATTTTGAAAAAACAATTAGAGAAAGCTTGGATGCACAAATCCAATAATGTAATAGATGAAAGAAAACTTGCCAAATTGTTACGAAATTTGTTTTTTCTACTTATCTCCAAAAATGCCTTTCATTATATAGAACTAAGTTGGTCACGTTACTACGCGATTATGCGTTAGCGCCGTGGCCTGTCTTTATTGTTGGCCTCGGAGTAAACAAACATGACGCTTGGATATCCAAGGCAAATGCGATTATACCTACATCCTGTCATCGTTGGTTTATTTTCTGAATGTGTCATAAATTTAAACGGAGGCGGAGGTCTACATAACAAGAATTTAGCAATTTAAAAGTTATATAAATTCATTGATATACGTGTTTGTATCCAACAGATTCGCGGTTGCTAAGCAACGAAGTGATAATTTGCACAAGTGCAATTACCGCGATAATTTGCACAAGTGCAATTATCGCTAACAGAGGCATATGATTGGTTGGATTTTTATGGAAGGAGCTACCTTATTGGATGCAAGCAGTATGAGGGAAATAATCGCTGAAATCATCACCTGATTGGTTGATATTTCAAAAAATCATGTCATTTGATTGGTTCATATTGGCAGTCGTTGAATTCTCATCTCAAAACATCCGTCGCTGGGCAGAAGACAACCCCGATTTTGTTGTGCACTGCAAACTACAAGAGTGAGAATACATTACTTTTATGTTTATAAGCAGTTTTTCAATAATTCCAGGATAAAGGTGACCCAAAGACAAATATATCCTGTATAATATTGTATTGGATCTTTGCACACTAACACTTTGAGCGGTCCTGTTTTGAGGCGATTCCACGGCTCACTTTCGCCAGATTATTGATTCGTTGGTTATCTCACAAATTCTACTTTCTTTCATAAGAGCAAAAGCATGTTCTTGTCAGTATATTGTCCGATCATCTTGAACAATGCCGCAGATTTTTTATTCGCAGTTCCAACGGTTGTCGTAGCAAAGCCTTTATAAGCACTTGAGACCCCCCTTGAGGCTCCTATTCAAATTTCCTAAGTGAGAGTGAGAGTGGGGGACGGTGTCTGTCGTCGGATAAAGGCAGAGGAATAAAAACGTGTCAAGTGCACCACCTCGCCCCCCGTTGGGATTCATATAAGCCCTGGAAGAAGCTCTTTTTGGATAAATTGATCGCGCTCGGACGTCCTGTAGCTACCCGATGATACGGCGATTCTTTGAAAGGGATGATCTCCAAATATTCTCTGATTAATAAGGATAGATTGTTGTACCCTTAGACAAGGAAAGAGAGAGGGCACCGCGCTTGCCTACCCTGCCGGGTCTAGATTTTGTTACGTCACTTTGAACGGCGGCCATTTTATATGTAGCAGACAAAGGGAGTACGTACGTTGTGAGTTAATTTCGTGAAATTGTGAATTAAAAGTAACAGTGATTAAGGGGATTATTTCCCTCATACTGCTTGCATCCAATAAGGTACCTCCTTCCATAAAAATCCAACCAATGATATGCCTCTGCTAGCGATAATTTGCACTAGTGCAATTACCGATAATTGCACTTGTGCAAATTATCACTTCGTTGCTTAGCAACCGCGAATCTGTTGGATACAAACACGTACCTACTTCTTAAAGTTTGTGTGTTTCACACTGTTCTAAATTATGCAGCTTATAAATTATGTTGCGGTATTATTAAACATTATATCAATGAATTTATATAACTTTTACATTGCTAAATTCTTGTTATTAGACTCCGCCTCCGTTTAAATTTATGACACATTCAGAAAGTAAACCAACGCCGACAGGGTGTAGGTATAATCGCATTTGCCTTGGATACCCAAGCGTCATGTTTGTTTACTCGAACGCTACGGTCGAAGCTGTCAATAAACTCATTCAAAATGAGTCGTTTTGGAAATGTAAACATAGAAAAAATCAATACAGAAATTATTAAATCGTATTCGTGAAATAATCTCGACAAATACCACTCGTGCCGGAAATTTTTCTAGACAATTTTATTCTCAAGCCCTATTTTGCTCATTTTGCGTTTTTCATGAAAACGGTTAAGGTTTTCGTATTTTTACAAGAGACATTTTTTGTTCAAAATGCATATTTTTCAACGACAAAAAAGTTTAAAACACTTTTGTTCGAAAGCAACGACGTAGCCAACGCCCTCTAGCGGCTAGAAGAAAGTTGATAGAAAATTCATAATCGCCGTCCCAGAAAACATAAAAGTACCAATTTTCAACTAGATAGCATAAATGGAACCGAAAATACTAATTTTTTTCTGTTTTTAAAAGAAAACTTTGACGCCCTGTATGTCGAAAACGAAGCGTTTTTGGACAAAATGTTATATGAAGAACCCCATTTATGTTTAAAAATACTACTCAATTTTGAGTATGGCGGTTTAACTTCGACTCACCCTGTATACGAAAATATACTCTTACGATGGTGAATTGTTCGGCGTTTGGTTGCAAAAGCAGAAGTGAAAAGCAAGAGCCGAGATTTCGTTTCACAGGTAAATATTTAACAAGCTACTTTTGAAAGATGCCCAATAACTTTATTTTTTCTCAATATAACTTCTTCAAATTCCTTCTATTTTTAACAGACTTCAAAAAAGGAGGAGGTTATTAATTCGGTTGTATGTTTTTTTATGTTTGTTACCTTAGAACTCCGTCATTTATAAACCGATTTGGACAATTCCTTTTTATTTGAAAGGGTATACCTACAGAATGGTCCCATTCAAATTTGAAGAAAAAATTCCACCCTTAAGGGTGGACAAATATGGGATGAAATTTCATATTGAACCGATTTCGATGAATCTTTTTTTATTAGAAAGGGAGTACCTTAGAGGTGACCCCATTTAAATTTGAAGCAAAAATTCCACCCTAAGGGTGTAAAAATAGGGGATGAAATTGGACCGATTTCGATGATTCTTTCTTTATTGGAAAGGGGATACCTTAGGTGTGGTCCATTCAAATTTAAAGAAAAAATTCCACCCCTAAGGGTATAGATAAATAGGGGATGAAAGTTCATATTGGATCGAGTTAGATGATTTTTATTTTATTAGAAAGGGGTTACCTTAAGGGTGGTCACATTTAAATTTAAAGAGAAAAATTTCAATCCTAAGGGTGGACAAATAGGGGATGGAATTTACTATTGGACCGATTAAAAATAAAAATAAAAAAAATAAAAAATAAAAAAATAATAAAAAAGAAAAATACCAAGCGGCGCTTTTTGTTCCAAATTGAATGGGCTATCCAAAAAAGGCAAAATTTTTGGTTTTGCACAGAACCGTACTACTTTTTTTCTACAATTATTTACAGTAACTATTTGTACCTACGCCGCTGGTCATCGGAACGGGGTCAAATTATTGCACAAAATGGCAACCGTCCAGTGCATAATGTGTACCAAATTTGGTTGGAATTCCTAAATGGGTTGGAAAGAAATTAAAAAAATATATTATTTTTGGAAAAATTTCAACACGCTGTATATGGAGAACCAAGCTTTTTTGAGCTAATGTTTATTAAGCATATGTGATTATTTTAGCGAGTTTTACCTTGTGTTTTCGGCTCTGCCTTTAGATGTGACTCACCCTGTATATGCAGGTTTCAGCCACGAACGCCTTTAAGTGACAAATTTGACCCAGTTGAATATTATGTAAGGCGAAATGGGTCCGGTCTCGCCCGAGGCCGTCCCAAAGGACCCGAAGCAAATGACGGAAATTTGGGTCACCATATTTAATTGACGTGTTCGCGGCGGATCACCGTTACAATGTAATCGAATAAGGCCCCGCTGAAATTGAGATGAGGCACGCCGGCGAAGATGTATACAGAATACTTACAGGGTGTATACAGGGTGGACCAGAGCCGGCAGTCCGGACGTATCCTGTGGATAGGGGACATCACTAGGATGACCTTGTACCATATACACTCTCTCCCGGATAAGAATGAACAGCATGGGGATATTGCAAACGGTAAGAGATACGGCAACGGTTAAATGGGGAAAAAGTTGCGCATTTTAGAGGTCAATAAAATGGCACAAACAGATTTCTAATATCTTTTTTCGTTGTTGAGTTATTTTGAAAAAAGTAAAATTTTGCGTTTTCGATTTTATTTTTTTCTGAAGTTGTTATCCCAGATAGAATAAAAAGAAGAACACTTTCTTGTGACACTTTTTAACGGGCTTTAAGATGGCGTTTTTAGATTTGTCCTACAACGTTTCGTTTTTGAGAAACCATCTTCAACTTAATTTTTTTAAATACGGACTGGATTTTTTTTGCAGATTTTGAAAGCACGTTTCATTGCAAATACCACAGATAACGTAACCAAATACCATGATGTATGACACGACACGAAATATTTTTAAAATGTTTTGAGTCAATTATACTGAAAATTCCTCTTTTCCATTCATTTTTTTCTAATGCGGCCCTGTATTTAATAATAAAAAGTCTAAATTTAATTGTCAACAATTTAACTTACAACTTATCTTTCAATCGGAGAATCAAAAAAAGGACGGTAAAGACTACAGTCACATACGATAATAAAAACAAATAATGAAAATCCTCCACCTAGAATGCTTTGAAACAACGAAACCAACCCCTTGTCATTTGTCATAACTCCCACTGTATCATTTAGTTAATAATTTGTATTATTAGAAATGGAGGGTGCTTTTTCAAATGACGACAAATTTAACATGTTAGCATGTTATATCTTGCGTCACAGAAATAGTGTAGAGGCCGAACGAATGTATTGTTGCAAGTTGCAATTAATAAATGGCAAAAGTTATTGGTTTTAAAGCTTTCTTCTCACAATTATAAAAAGCGAAGAATTAACTCCAAAACCGAATGCGACACTGTTTGCTGTACAACAACATAGGAAAACACTTACCAGACAGGGCCGTATCATTGAGTAAAAGAATATATATTATATTCTTTTACTCTTAAGAATATATATTATATTCTTTTACTCAATGGCCGTATTTAAAAAAATTAAGTTTTCGAAGTAAAAATAAACTGTGAGTTAAATTGTTGACAATACTGACTAATATTATTTAGACTTCTTATTATTAAATACAGGGCCGCATTAGAAAAAAATGAATGGAAAAAAGGAATTTTCAGTATAATTGTCTTAAAACATTTTAAAAATATTTCGTGTCATACATCATGGTATTTGCAATGAAAGTGCTTTCAAGATCTGCGAAAAAAATCCAGGTCCGTATTTAAAAAAATTAAGTTGAAGATGGTTTCTCAAAAACGAAGTGTTGTAGAACAAATCTAAAAACGCCATCTTAAAGCCCGTTAAAAAGTGCCATAAGAAAGTGTTTTTCTTTTTTCCTATCTGAGATAACAACTTCAGAAAAAAATAAAATCGAAAACGCAACATTTTACTTTTTTCAAAATAACTCAAAAACAAAAAAAGATATTAGAAATCTGTTTGTACCATTTTATTGACCTTAAGATTGCCCAACTTTTTCCATATTTAACCGTTTTTCTATCTCTCACCGTTTGCAAGATCCCCATGCTGTTCATTCTTATCCGGGACACATTCTATATGGGGTTATCCAAAGTTTAACTGTAATGAAAATCGGTAAATCTAAGTCTATAGAAATATATCATATCAATCATAAAACAACTTTAAATAAAAGTCTTACCGAAATCGCATCTTTAATGATTACAGTGCAAAAAAATGAAATGAGCTCGGCTGATAATGTTTTGTTTTATTTAATAAACTCTGTAAAGTCGGTTGATAGAATAATAATTTATAAATGCACGTTTCTCCAAAACTCCCGATAGCTTGCATGCAATTATTACTAAATTATGTCCTGAATTTTGCAATGAATATTCAATTATTAGTGGCGCTTGCAGAATAAAATGCATCACATATAATTATTTCTGTGCATGTCCATAGTGGTTTTAACATCGACTATTTGGCTATATTACCTGCAGAATTATTAATTTTTATTTTGCGTTTTTATCAATAATTAGAATGGTTTCAAAATATAAAATGTTGTTGGGAATAAAATGTTGTACGTACAATATGCTACAGGGTGAGTTACGTAAGCCGCGGTGGTCTATATCTTTTACATTGTTAATGCTAGAAAAAAAAGTATAGACAAAACTTGTAGAGAAACCTGAGTACTACATTCTGAAAATATTTTCCAATATACAGGCTGATCCAATAAGTAGTGGCATTATGTTTTTTTAATGGAACATCCCGTATTTCGTTACATTTTTAGTTTTTTATTTCAAATGTGCTCCGTGTATTGACGCAAAATGTTGTTTGTTAATGCTGCACACTCTGGAAACTACATCCTTCTTATCTGTCACGTGACGCTTTGGTTAAAATGTGTGCATATGAAACATACACGATAAATATTCAGACTTCAATAATGAGGAAATATTATCGTATGTCGCAATCCCACCCGCCTCATTCATTATATTATTTGTGTAAGACTTTCCTTGCAACTTTCACCGCAGAATAAAGTTATGTCTCAGAGCACTTCAGTGGTTAAGCCATGTTGCCGAATTGCATTTTTAAGACATGTCATAAGTGCTTTCCCGCCAAATTTCGAAGAAAGTCTAAAACTTGCTAATTACGTAAATATTATTTTTAGAAGTAATCGTAGGGTCTTGTGCAAGTGTCCATGAATTGTTTTATCAAGTTTGTAAAGTTTTGTGAAGTACCTAGGTACCCTATTTCTTGCATTTTTCTGCTACCCTACAAAACAAAAAGGGAAACTTTTTGAAATAATAATTAGACATGAACGTTGCTATGAGCAACAAGGACTGTCAAATATCACTTGCTGACTTCTAAGCCCTCACTTCAAGGTTCAGTTCAGTTGACAATTATATCCTATGTTTATTGTGTGTTCATTACAGCAAGGTATTAAAAACAAGTTATACTCTTGGACAAAAATCAATTCATACTCTGTACTTATGTAAACAACTTCGAGTAATTATTACAAAACGATTTGCCAATAAACGGCGTTTCTATCGTCCAAAATTAAACTTTCAATTTAGTATATCCAGTTGTCGAAACAGATGTGCGAAATGGATTTTCCATTTCACGGACGCAAGTAAACCTGTTTAAAAAATGCACGGGCCATCCGCAATATGAAATTTATCTGCGGTAACATTGTTTTCCGTTTTCGTGCTCGTATTTGGGATAAGCCAATTTTTACCAAAAATAAGTGGTAAGAGTAATAAGAGTAAGAATATAATTAAAAGTAAAGACATTATGTGTATACGGTAAAATTTACCAGTAGATACATTTTGTTACTCTGGTCACATTTAGTTATTCTGTGCTCTGGTCTAGTAGAAACAAACCCAGCTAACTGCCATAGCTTCCTATGGCTGAACACACAGCGAGCTTGTTCTTAGAACATACAGCCAATAGGAGAGGATGAGGAATTGTAATATTAGTTATTTATATAGGGTGTTTAGTAATACAAGGAATCTTCTTTGGGGACATCAAACATACCTAGGTATACATGGTGGCTTATATACCGTACTTTCACCGTTTTAGTACCTATATACATTGCCATGGCTGGGCGGCGCGCCGCCGTGTATTCGGCTAGGTTCGTCAGTCGTTGGCGGGGGGCGGGGCGTGTTTTTTGCTCGCAAAACTCGACTGACAAGCCGTGCGGGACTACTGTGTACTCCCCCCGAAAACGACTGACAAACCTAGCTGGACTCACGGCGACGCGCGGCCTATTCACGTTCAATGATAGCATTGTGACCTTAATAATTGCATCCCCTAAGAAATTTTTCATATGAGATCACCTAAATAGAAATGTTTCCTCGACAACTCCACAAAATGTGTAACGTTAAAAAATGAAAATTAATACTTAAAGTAAGCAGCAGCTAAAATCCTGAAGTTGAAAAAATGATATGTGACATCATCTGTCAAATGTCAAAAGACATTCCTAAAGCACTTTTTTAGGTAGAATTCAATGCTACTACTACTTTTTTTTTTCAAGTCAATGGTTTAAAATAAAAGTTCTTTAAGAATGTTTTTACAGAAACACAAAATTTTCAACCCGAAAAAAGTTACGGCCACTTTTCGAAAACGCACATTTTCAAAACACGCCAAGAACGGTGACAGATATCGATTTGCAGTTTTTGCCATTAAGTTTATCAACAATAAAAAAATTTAACAAAAAAATTAAAACCGACTTCAAAAATTTGCGTATGCACACTCCACTAAAAATTAAAAAAAAAAATAACAAAAAATAACACAGACTTCACAAATTTGACCCTATGCACATTTCAACTAAAATTTTAGAAATATTTTTCTCTTTCTAAATTGAGTTATCTTTGGGTTTGGTGACAGTCAAGGCAACGAATTTAAATCTATTTAGATATGAATACATCATATCCTTATTATACATAATAACTTACTGTCACCGACTCCAAAGATAACTCAATTTAGAAAGAGAAAAATATTTCTAAAATTTTAGTTGAAATGTGCATACGGGCAAATTTGTGAAGTCTGTGTTATTTTTCGTTTTTTTTTTATTTTTAGTGGAGTGTGGAGTATGCATATATGGGCAAATTTTTGAAGTCGGTTTTAATTTTTTTGTTAAAATTTTTCAAATGTAATTTCTCTTCAAATTTAAATGTGACCCCTAAGGTAACCCCTTTCTAATAAAATAAGAATCATTCAAATTGGTCCAATATGAACTTTCATCCCCTATTTATCTACCCTTAGGGGTGGAATTTTTCTTTCAATTTAAATGGGACGATTCTGTAGGTATACCCACGATAGACTTACCCACGGTATGTCAGTAACGAATCCGAAAACAAGGCAAATCTGCGCATCTACGTCAGTTGCGAGTCACGATTTCAAAATGCGGTTGTATTTTACGTTTTTTTATAGTTTACAGTTTAATGTGTCAAGAAAAAAGTGTAAACAACTGCCAGTCCAGCTCGACAGTGCTTTAAAATAGGCCAGAAATGCCGGGATGTGCAGTCAGCGTTTGTCCAAATAATAACAGAAACAGTAAGGGAACGGAAATTAAGTACTACAGATTTCCCAAGGACAATAATCTTGCCAAAAAATCGATTGCTGCATGCCGCAGACAAGACATATGGAGCAATTTAAATTCTGACTCGCAACTGACGCGTCACAAGATGCGCAATGACATACCGTGGGTAAGTTTATCGTGGGTATACCCTTTCGAATAAAAAAGAATTGTCCAAATCGGTTTATAAATGACAGAGTTCTGAGGTAACAAACATAAAAAAAAAATTAAAAAAAAATACAACCGAATTGATAACCTCCTCCTTTTTTGAAGTCGGTTAAAAATGAGCCTCATCAGGCACCGATATCAGTTTTCGTCTATCTCCGTTAAAACTAAGAGTTTTCCTTTAAAAGTGACCAATTTGTCCCACCCTCAGTACCCTGTACAGTAAAGTGGTTATACCAGGGTGTATCTTGCGGTTGACTATGTATAGATGTTTGAAGTAGTTATTAAATTTTTAAATTTTGTCTCTATATACGACGTTTGCTTTAATGCCATGGTGGGATGTTGTAGTTTCTTGCCAAGGTGAAATTCCACTCCAGATAGAGATAGAGAGAGAAATAACTAAAGGGCGGAATATATGCATTTAATTTCGATCGAAATATGCGCATATATATGCATCATTTTTGTTTAAAATATGCAATAATATGCATTTATTTAGCCAAATATGCAATAATATGCATTTATTTTACATGTAAAAATACCTTAAAAACACCAAAACTGATTTTAGAGAAAAGGTTTATTTTAAGAAAAATGAAAGGAAAACAAATACATAAAACACTTCGTAAAATACCTATATTAAAGCAGAATTATAAAAACATTTTAATTTGAAATTGTATAGTAGGAATAATTTATTATTAAATACTTTCAAAATTTTCCAATAAAAATCTGCTTTCTGTCGGTAAAAATATGTTTATACAGGGTGTAACTGAACTGATGGACAAAAATGAAACCACATATTCTTGGAGTCAAAATAAGGGCACTACTTCCTATATTTTTTTCTCCTACGGGTCATAGTTTTTTTTTATACAGAGCGTAGAAGTATAGAGAAAAATACACATATTTCTTAGTATCTCTAGAAATATACGAGATATTTTCTTCTAACTTGGCGTGTCACATAAGCGGATGAGCTGTCAAACTTAAGGTTGATATGAAGCTTCTGAGGCCTCCAGTTGCGGAGATATAGGGTGTTACTAACATTAATTAGTTCAGAAAAATATATAATCTCATTTTTTAAATTTGTTTTGAATGCTAAATCCAATGGTCAACAAAAAGTATCGCTTAGTATTTTTTCATATTCTCAGCCGTTTCTAATTATTTTTGAAGAACGGCAATGCTGCTAATAAACAAGTCATTTCAAGAATAGCAATCTATGGATGTCAATAATTAAACTTGGCATTATTTGAATCAGTTGGCTGTCAATTTTGCACTTTAATATCAATATTTTGAAAAATTATATTTTCATTCGAAGAATTGACTGACATGCACTTTTTGCTATGGACTTGCCAATGGCAGTAATAAACATGCGGAAACGCATAGTTGCGTGTATTGAAAGAGGCGGCTGTCATTTCGAACATTTAATAATTTAATAATTTTCTAATAGCATTAAGTTTCTTTCATTATCGTTTTTGCTTTCGTATTTTGCTAAATAAAGTTTAATTGACAGCCACAGATTGCTATAGATTGTTTATTGCAGCATTGCAAGAAACGGCTGCGAATATGAAAAAATACTAAGAGATACTTTTTGTTAACCATTGAAGTCACCACTCAAAACAAATGTAAAAAATGGGATTATACAGGACATTCACATTTTTCTGAACTAATTAATTTTAATAACACCCTGTATCTCCGCAACTGGGGGCCTCAGTTTGACGGCTCATCCGCTCATGTGCCACGCCAAGTTTGAAGAAAATATCTCGTATATTTCTAGAGATACTAAGAAATATGTATATTTTTCTCTAAACTTCTACGCTCTGTATAAAAAAAACTATGGCCCGTATGAGAAAAAAATATACCTATAAAGAAGTGCCCTTATTTTGACTCCAAGAATACGTGGTTTCATTTTTTACCATCCGTTTAGTTACACCCTGTATATAGAAAAGCTTCTCTCAACATCTGCCGATGTAATAGGACAATAATTTAATTTGGGTAGTAAAGTATAAGGCCAAGGTGCAACTTCGTTGGATGATTTACCATTAAAAATTCTCTTTACTGCCATTAAAGATTTGAACCCTTCATCCTTTTCTACAATAGCATCTAATTTCGGCTCTCATAATCTTGGTTATATCTTATATCTATAAATAAGTATAGGAAAAACATGCAAATATGCACAAAAATATAGTTTTTCCATAAATATGCAATGTTTTGAAAAATTGAATAAGTTATGCAAAAAATGCATATATATGCAATTTGCATATATTCCGCCCTTTAGAAATAACTATTATCACAGACCAGCGAGTAATACAGACGATTCCTGAGCGACATGTGTCAAAAGGAGACTCGCTGTTTAGCGATATATCTTCTAAAGACATGAAAAATGTGCATTTTATTTTATTTTACGTTAATCTACATAGCAAAGAGATTGTATTAGAACCAAATTTATGCTTAAAATACTGTCTGTCTTTCTGTAAATTGAAATGGAGACTCGCTTATTTTTGACACATCCGTAAGGAGGCTTCTGTTGCAAAGCTATTTATTCTGTGCTATTATGTTTCTAGCGCCCTTCATGGTCGACCTAGTATATAAAATTGAAACTAAGAAAGTGTAAATTGACACAGATAGCAGATAACCAAGTTAATGGATAGTGTTTTAAGGCGTCGCGTTAAATCTATTTTCAGTGCTGCTGCAGGAGTGTCGGTGTGCCCATTTTCTGGGATATTTATTATTCTGCCGGAAGAGTCTCAGCTAGCGACTCCCCTGTTTCAATATTTGTGTTCCCCATTTTCTTGTTCTCAGTTTCGGATAAAGTAGGGCACTCAATGGGACATTATACACGGTGTTGTAAAATAATGATTCCAAACTGATTCATCAAGAGATGTGGGCATTTTAAGCCGAAAATTTCACATAGAAATCTCTGCATTCTTTCAAACTCAAAATGTGCTTATAGACCGTCAGATAGTGACAGATTTAGGTGCCCCATTTTCGCATACAAGCCTCGAAGAGAGGGTGGCCCACCACGAACTGCATCGATCTATATATGGAAAGCTAAAAGTAGGAAAATTCTGAAAATTTGGCACCTCACCAATGCCGATGGGCGCTGCTCAACTAAAATATTTTGGTGAATCTGGCACTTCCGGTTATGCCGAAAGTCGATATCAATTTTCTTATCTCAAATGGAACATCCTGTATATTATTGCATTTTTGGATTCTAGGCATCATTTTGGAACAAAAACATGCAACATGTCCTATGTCTAAATCGAACCGTTTTTGAGATATTTGCATTTTTCCGAAAAAAATTACAGGTGCAGACCTACAGTCAATTAGCAATTTATACGAGGAAACCGCGAAATTTCAAAACGAATTTTTGGCATCGTGTAACAGAAGCCCTGACCTAGTGATCTCTGCTGAGAAATAAATCCGTTCTTATACTGCAAAATATGAATAAAAATTACATTAAAAATGTGCTTAAATCACGAAATTTTCAAATGGAAACCCCTATTTTTTTTAATGCGATCTTATTCACCACTAAAAATGATGACAACTTTGTGTAAGGTTTCCTATACCTAAATGCAGTAATTTTCAATTAATTTAGGAAAAACCCACTTTTCGCCCATAAAATGCGGGATTTGCTGAACGCTTGGAAAATCATATTAGCCGTGTACGTTGAAAAGACAATCGCGGCTGAGGAAATGTCACTTGGTTTATAAATTATTGTCAACAATAATGCCGGCGCGCTTAAATTACACAAACGAAGATTATTTAAATTTGTTTATTATCTACGGAAATGCAACAAAGAACGTGCGATACATTTGGGGCTCGCTATCCACTAAAAACAAAACCATCGCCAAACACAATTAAAAAAATAATACAAAATTTTAAAGAGTATGGATGTGTCAGAGAAAAATCACGTTTGGCGATGGTTTTGTTTTTTGTGGATATATAGCGAGCCCCAAATGTATCTCACGTTCTTGATATTACTTTGTTGCATTGTCCGTAGATAATAAACAAATTTAAATAATCTGCGTTTGTGTAATTTAAGCGCGCCGGCATTATTGTTGACAATAATTTATAAACCAAGTGACATTTCCTCAGCCGCGATTGTCTTTTCAACGTACACGGCTAATATGATTTTCCAAGCGTTCAGCAAATCCCGCATTTTATGGGCGAAAAGTGGGTTTTTCCTAAATTAATTGAAAATTACTGCATTTAGGTATAGGAAACCTTACACAAAGTTGTCATCATTTTTAGTGGTGAATAAGATCGCATTAAAAAAAATGTGGGTTTTCATTTGAAAATTTCGAGATTTAAGCACATTTTGAATGTAATTTTTATTCATATTTTGTGAACACCCTGTATAAGAACGGATTTATTTCTCAGCTGATATCACTAGGTCAGGGCTTCTGTTACATGATGCCAAAAATTTGTTTTCAAATTTCGCGGTTTCCTCGTATAAATTGCTAAGTCACTTTAGGTCTGCACCTGTAATTTTTTTCGGAAAAATGCAAATATCTCAAAAACGGTTGGATTTAGACATAGGACATGTTGCATGTTTTTGTTGCAAAATGATGCCTAGAATCCAAAAATGCAATAATATACAGGGTGTTCCATTTGAGATAAGAAAGTTGATATCGACTTCCGGTATAACCGGAAGTGCCAGATTCGCCAAAATATTTTAGTTGAGCCCATCGGCATTGATAAAGTGACAAAGTTTCAAAATTTTCCTACTTTTAGTTTTCCATATATAGATCGATGCAGTTCGTGGTGGGCCAAGATTACGCCCTTATTTCAACCCTTTAGCCACCTGCAACACTCAAGCCTTTAGTTTTCCGAAGCCAGGTTCTATTAATTAATCATTTAGTGAACACAGCTTGCGTGAAAATATGGCCAACAGTCGATTGTTATTTCTGTTAAGGAAAATCGAATTTTCCATATTATGTTGTCCCCAGGGGCCATTCGTAAATTTCCCTTCATTCTACTCAACATCGATGTACTATTCAACCCTCTTCGAGGCTTGTATGCGAAAATGGGGCACCTAAATCTGTCACTATCTGACTGTCTATTATCAAAGTTTAATTACCTCTTTTTGTAAATATGAAAGTTAAGTTTTATAGTTCAGCTACATAACAACAGAAAACAGACAAATAATCAAAAAAATCTTGTATAAAATAACACAACGCCATGTATCTTTTCACCAAAAAGCAAAGCAAACTTTTACCTCTGTCCCTGCCTTCACATCAAAAGGCACAAACGTTTCGTATTAAGTTATGTGGAACAAGGAAGATTAAAATGTCAGATGCACTTGGGGATGGAGAAACCTAGAGATATCCGGGGTTAAGTCTCGGATCTGGATACTGGATATATATGTTGTTCGGCAAAGTTTTCTAACTCAATTATACGAAGTTCAGTTATGGATAATTATCGTCCTTTGGATCTTGGAAGGCCCTTGGCCACATTTAGTACATGGGAGAAGAAAGTTTGGAGTTCGTATTAGATATGGGGTATTACAGAGTGTCCAGAAACAAACAGATGTTATTAATTAGGTTATTTTGTTTTTACGTTCGATATAAACTTTCCATAGTTATTCTATAGTGGTATGAAGAAGTTGATAAATATGCCTGTAGTTGATTAACAGCACTGCCTGCCAAAATTATGGTTACCTGCATTATGAAATATACCTACCTACCCATTTTAAGTGATCATTCCTTTATTACAAAGGCTTACTTCATACCTGACAATACCTACCCTTCAATTCAGAATAAATATTGGTTATACTAAACTAAAATGTCCCTGAAATGACAGGCGACGCGGCACCTTCGCAATGATAAAGGCCTGCCAGCTGGCGACGCGAAACATCACTACGTCATCAGAGGGAGGTAGCTTTTTGTAGTTGTTTACGTTTACTTGTGTGGCGATTTTCCTGTTTTACAGACCGTTTGTTGTGTTTATTGTGTGTTGGACTGTCTGTTTTAGTAATATAGGACGTGGAGTTTTATTAATAAGGTGGTAAAACAGTAGTGATTCAGAATAAAGTGATTAAAATTCAATTTTAGTTTATAGGTTTTAGGTTGTGTCTATAGTTTCGGACTTATTTAAATCAGGCCGTGGACGTGTTCCGTTCCCAATTGCAAGGGAAACTACAAAGGCGGTCCTAAAGTGTCCGCTTTTTCCTCCCTAAAGACCCCATTTTAAGGGAAAAGTGGGTTAAGGCCATCAAAATAGATTTTATTCCTACACAGTCTTCCAGGGTAAAAGTGGTTTTGGTTTGGACTGTTTGGAGAGTGTTATACCTAACAATTTTACATGATTAAACGTAACCACGTTGAAATCAGGAAGTTTTATGGTTTTATTCATTCGAATTTAGTTGTACCTAGGCACAAAAATAAGTAATAATTGGCATTTGCGAAAATTTTATCGGTAGATATCTAAATGCACCAAAAGCCCTTGAAAATGTGGCTTTCACTCTCGTAGATTATTATCCGTGTTGTAAAACCACAGCTTACCCTAACATACAGCTAGGAAACTCCGGTGGTGGGGGACGAGATTCGTCCCAGGCCTTTAGCCCCGCCTTTGGGGAGAGAAACCGTCATTGGCGGGCGGGCGGGCAGCCTAACGGATTATTATTCGATCGGTGGTCACGGGCGTATCAGTGGTATTTTTCGGAATTTATAGTGGTGAAATATGAGCGAGCGAAAATCGGGCCATGTCGTATGTGCTGTGAAAAGCTGTTGTAATAAACGATATAACTGCAAGAAGAAATTATTTTGCTTTCCCAAGCAACCTGACCGGTAAGTACCCTACTTTTTTCCAACATTTAGGTGTGTCGTGTGTGGTTTATTTAAATGCTATTTACTAAGACTTGCTGTTGTTTAATAACTTTTGATCTGCGTATTTTTTCAATTCACGTTAATAATGTTATCTTATTCATTTAACGATTATTGTTTCCTCAAAATATATCAAGAATACTATTTATTCATAGGTAATTTACAACTATTGGCCTATTTCTGGAGTACCTATAGACATTACATACTTTATTGTAATAGTATAAGTGGTGAATACAGTACCGATGAAGAATAATTTTTAATTCCTTCTTTCTAATATTCCTTTATTAATTATTGCCTATTTATGTTTAACCCCTAGGTTTGAACTTGCTCTCAATTTGTTATAGGTACTCTAGTCTGTTTGGAAATTAAAAGTTGGTTTATGGCTCATTATAAATGCAAATCCTGTAGGTACTTCTGATTTATAATGATATTTTTGAAATTTGGATTTGCATTTATAATGTACCATAAGTATTTACTAATATGAGGCCTTTTATACCTACTTTTGTTATATTCAGATATTTCTCAGATATTTACCTGTAATTTTCTATAGTGAATATTCAGTGTGTCCGTGGATGGAGTCCCCAAGAGGACAAATGGACCAAAAATTTCATTTTTCGACAAAAGGTCATTCTTGATAAAAGTTTCTGCTTCTCCAAAAAATATGGTCTACGGAGAGAATTTTAGATTTTTTTATACAGGGTGCACAAAAAATACAAAAACATGAAATACCATCAAGAATAAATTACACACTGTATAGGTACTTATATCTACCTACGTACTACCTAACAACAGCTGTGTCTCGCGTAAAGAGATCGTTTATTTATTTTAATCTCATTAAAATAAAGTATTTCAATTTTAATTAATTTTTCAGGGCAAGGATATGGTCCTGTCTCACAGACTATGTGAAGAATATTTTGACCCAAAAATGTACACAAATCATCTTCCCTTGTAGACATTTCCCAAAAGAATTTATACTTCGGTTATATGTAAGAGTAAGAATTTATTACACACTCAAAACTATTAATGCAAATTTTAAAAAGATTAATAAAAAATAAGTTAATTATTCGGAGAAATTTCTAGAACATTTGTTTGTTTATATGCCGTATTTTTTTGTTTTTGTTGTATACGTATATTTATTATAGATTGCTTATTTATTAATAAAAATTTACAGTATTAAATGCGCGTTTATTTATTTTCAGCTTTTCTTTGATTAAATATCAGTAGATAACTTTTTGTACCTACTTAAATTTGAATTCTAGGCCACTATGCAACAAAACGGTACCACTACATGAACTTCCAGTTAGATTTGATCATAGACAATACTTGTTTCGATTTATTCATTTTTTAATGCAACAGTTTGTAAACTTATAAAAGTAGGTACCTAATAATTTTTAGCAATAAGTAACATTCTGCCAGTCAAAGTAATAAGTACTTGTTTTGTTCAAATAAAATGCATTGAATAGTATTTTTTACTTCCGTATAAAAAATCTAGTGCGGTACTGTTCATCAAACCTGAACAAATCATACAACTTTTAACTTTTCTTAATCCGGCCCTCACTTCTCTCCCCAATAAGAGAGAGATAGCACGCTTGGCCGTGCACGGACAGAACAAAGGGGCCACACGGGAGTTTCCTAGCTGTATGTTAGGGTAAGCTGTGGTAAAACCATGAGCTATATATATATATATATATATATATATATATATATATATATATATATATATATATATATATATATATATATATATATAAACAATCATTTTAATTTTTTTTATCAAATTTACCAAGTTGACATCTTGAAATTTGAATTTGGCGCCTTAGGCCCACCTGCCGGACGACGGCAGATATGTTTAGTTAGGATATTGGCATATTTTCTTTTAATATTATTTCTTTTTAACTTTTTCCCTTTTACAATAATAATATTTGCGGGTAGCACCTGTAGTGGAAACATGCACGAGTCTCTCATTCGAAATTTTAACTTTTATAACTTCTAACACAGTAAACTATCTCGTCGCCAAAAAAATGTGCCAGGCGAATCTAGTAAACCTTGATCGGATGCTAAACTATTGTTGCCTGCATGTTAGCAAAGATAATTTTGAGGATTTGTAAAGATTATTAGAATATACATAAGAAAAAAAGTAGTGATCCCATCGGCAGCCAGTCTTTTTCTGAAATTCGGATTTCTCTTTAAATGTTCTAAAAGAAGTTTTAAGCTCGACATCGATTTCTCCATAATCTGCTGCCGGTGACGGAGCTAAGAGCCACTTATCGATATAGAGCACTCTCACCGACGTGCCTTAGCGGTCTCTTCCCGAGAACTTTGCGGCAGGCATTAGATAGAGAAATTTAAAAAAGACCCAAAAAAATTGTCCGAAACTTTAGACTCGCCCGGTATCTTCACGAAACGGGCTATAGTCCCAGAACTCCTTGTAAATGGGACGGAGAGCCGCCACTTAAAATTCGAAAAGGACTTAGGACCACCCCTGGCAGATTTGCTCGTCGGCTACGGAGGATAAGTGTTAACCAGGACGTAAAATTGAATTCTTTCTTTCAGCGATCAACCTATAAAACCGAATCCTTCGACGGTCGGGTAAAGTCGTTTAACTTGGATTTAGGCCGTTTAAAATTCCGAATTAAAGGGTGTAATGGTTATATTAAATAACGTTTTTCTCCGAGAGTGCCTAAAATCGTCGAGGGCAGGAATAATAATATCAAAATTCAATCCTCAATTATCTATTTGGAAGATACGAGTATAAAAAATATTCCATATATTTTTTTGAAATTTGATCGCCCTGTATCTTGAAAATGAAGTTTTAAAATGTTATTTTCTACATTAACTTTAAAGTCCTAAAAAAACTGACAACAAATAAAATAGTTGAAAGTAATATCTTTATCGCACACATGACTGCAGTGACGTATCCAGGATTAACGTGTGGGGGGGGGGGGGGCAATCAGTTATAAATAACAATTTTAATGAATAAAAACAGAACAAAAACATATTTTCTATAATAAATAAATACAGGGTGTCCGGAAATAAATGCACCAACTTGAAAAATTAAAAAGAAAAATGGAAAATATGACGAAAAGTTCATATAAACATGAGTCCGCAGATGTTTGGCTTTCGAGATGCAGGATGTTGTTTCGATTTTTTTAAGTAACTTTTTGAGACGACTAAATTTTCTTGCAAAATTTGGTAACCGGGTTTAGTAGTAATACAAAGAGAGTACGGGACCACTTTGACCTTAGTTGACCCCTTGATCCTGAGAGTCCCCTACGGCCCGAGGTCACGGGAGCAAAGTGGCTACGTCATGCCCGAGGTCACGTGACGTCACCGGATGACCCCAGTTGACCCCTAGATCCTGATAGGTTAACCTTTGACCTTTGGGCCACGTGTGACCCCCAGTTGACCCCCCCCCCACTCCAACGACGGGGCAACCCCCACTCCAACGGCTTGGTGGGGTGAGGTTTATATATTCGTGCGCAAGAGCAGTTTTCCCGTTATATACACTTACAATTTCATACAGTCTGATTTGCCGAGTTCAAAATGCAGTCGTTCCTGAATCACCTGAACAAGAATTTGATCGTCAAGAAATTCGAAAGCGTTCAAAATATGGAGGTGGATGAAAATTTTCAAATCACGAGCGTGGACAAAGTGAACACGCAATACGGAGAGAAGGTCTACGTCGAGTTCGAAGAATTTAAGACGGTGCTGCCGCAACGATACACGGCCGAGTTTACGCCCCAACGGATCGAAGAAATTAACAGGGATATCGGTAACGGAAGGAGGTATTACATGAAGAGTCTTGGGCCCGTCGGCCGATCTACAAATATCGAATTTATTGTAGAACCATGACGAAGCTGGAGTACAGAAGAAAACTGCAACAATATTTGAAGAATTTAGAAGCATTGAAATATGAACTTATGTTATATAAAATTAAAATGAAGATAAAACATATTGACTTACACAATTAATTTTTAATAAACGTTTAAAAATCTTTTGTTGTGTTTTTTTATAAGAATCTTTGTGTTGAAGGGAAAACACCTGAAGCATCATATTATAATAAAACTCTCACTCTAAGCAATAATATCACTCTATTCCACTGTTATGTGTATACAGGGTGATTCTTAACTTATACACATAAATTTGGAAAATTGTAGGTTATGTCAAGTAATGGCTAATAATGAAAAAAAAAGTCTAATAAAATTGTTATCGATAAGGTCTGCGTTTGTGATCTTATGAACCATAATTTTTAATTTATTTGTGCAAATAAACCCCGAATTGTTCAAGTACACAAAATTATAACTCAGCTGTTGCGTCGCATCGGGTTACTCGCTGCGAACGCGTGACCGCATAGTAAATATATAGTAAGAGAAAACACGTGGAATAGTTCACGACAGACGCCTGCTTTGTTTGGTCGAGCACTCAGCGATTTTGCTGAAACCGCATATAGAACAATAGGCTACAAATTTCACCCAATTATCTTCTAAATAAAAAAATCTGAAAAAATTGCAGATAGAATAATAAACGGAAAATTTGGGAAAATCAGCATGTAACGCAAACGATTTAGGCCGGAATCTTCAACTAGACAGTATCAGGAAATGTGATACATTATGGTAAATAAGAAACCACGTGGAACCGTATATGATGCGATGTACAACGTAAACAATTAGTACGTCAGGGGCTCGGATTTTCTGCTGATGCAGGTATATCGTGATTTCCAAATATATCTTCTGATCGGCTGATCGGAAAAAATCCTCATATAGCGCAATCGATTTTGGGGCCACCCCTTGGGGGGGTGGACTTAGTCTACCCCGGGGTGGGTGGGGGGTGGCGGGTGGGCAACTACGTGCCAGGAGGAACGGAGGCCGAAGGCCTCCGTCCGACTGGCATGTAGTTGCCCGAACAAAATCCACCCTTCCCCCTTGCACGCGTTTCGCGCATGCGCAGTTCCGCACTTTTGATACCTATGAAAATTCGAAAAATTTTGAAAATTTTTTATTCAAAAAATGTAATTTTAAAAAGGTCCTGATCCTATAATCCCGATAACATTTTGGGAAATTTTCATTTTTTGACGGTGAAATGTACAAGACAAGACAAGACTCAGACGAATGTTTTATATACAAGTGCAGATAGAATTTTTTCGAGTGACTGATAAAAACAGTTATTATAATAGTTAATCGGAAGGCCCCAGATAACATAGGAAATTTTGTTTGAACAAAATCTGTAAAAAAATCCAAGACGTGAAAATGTAGGTAGAATTTTCGAATAAGTTTTGTATACCGGTAAAAATATATGTAAAGGTAAAAATAACGTCAGTTTCACTTGGAAAAAAATGATGAAAAAATTTCAGTAAAAAAAATACGATGTAGAGGTTGTACCAAAAAAAATTGGAAATAATTATTTATTCCAGTAAAATATACACAAGACCGAAAAAGGTAATTGCGCGGCTGTCCCATTTTATACACCCTAGCTGTTTCAGTTCATCTCGTTTGGAAAAATTTTAGGGGTTATTACTTTTTTAAATACCGGTTTCCTCAACCTTATTTGAAAGTAAATATTTTTTAGTTCCCCACAGAAGGAAATAATGACGATATTTTATACCGGTGGATTCAAAAAATATATAAGGTTAGGAAAAAACCTTGGTAGGCAAACGCGGCTCTGCTGACCAGACAAAAAAAACCTTAGTCGACAAATAATGGCCTATAAGAAGGGTGCGTGATTCCACGTATCAGTTCGAGTGCTCCAAGATGCAAGTAAGTATTTACCAGCTGTCCCATTTTTAAACAGCTAGATATTTGGAAACCTTTCGTAAAAAAATTCCCAACATGAGCAAAAGAAAGAAAAAAATGTAAATATACCAGCTGTCCCATTTATAAACCGCTTGATATCTTGGAAACGAAAACTTATATAAAGGAAGTAAAAGCCATATCTTAATAGGCGGAGGACCGACTGTCATTCAGACAGGTGAAAAATTTTTGTGATTTTTTGTAGAAGTTTTTTTGCCAAAATTTTTTTTTGTCAATTTTTTTTGCCAAAATTTTTTTTTGGCAGAATTTTTTTTTGCCAAAATTTTTTTTTGCCAAATTTTTTTTTTGCCAAAATTTTTTTTGTAAAATTTTTTTTGACATTTTTTTTGCCAAATTTTTTTTGTCAAAATTTTTTTTGTAAAATTTTTTTTGACATTTTTTTTGCCAAATTTTTTTTGCCAAATTCAAAAAGTATAGACTAAATTTTCGTATAGCCCGCGTGATCGCTCGAGGTGGCGGTATCCTCTGGACTAGAAAATATCATATCGGCTCAATCTCCAAACATTTTCATTTTGAATTATACGTTTTCATTGATGATAAGTATAGCAAGAAAATTGGACTGGACTCGATATTAGAGACATTAATCTAACTTTCACTAAACTGCACGTACTACTTAGAGGGTTGTAAGCCGTTTTAATAAAAGCAACAGACTTGCTTAAAATTCATGGCTAAACGTTAACATAATGTCATACATACATGCGGCACGCAAAATATTTAATAAAGAATAGATATATGAGCTCAAACATGTTGATCAAAAAAATATATTCATTTCTGGCGATTTAGTTTACCAGTTATCATTTAAAAACAAAACCTGGTCCCAATATTCAGTGAAAATAATAATTAAAAACTTTGAACCTTATAAACCACCACTAAATAGCGAGTCGGAAATGAGTAAAAATTATATATAAATATATTATTTTGATATAAATTATGGCCGAAACTGAATTTATTGGGTGAAGATGCAAGGAAATATTTTTAGCTAGGAAAAAGTAATGCAATTATCATAGGTACTGGTTGCAGAACCCGTTGTCAGTTTTGTAAGGATTTTTGATACAAATATAATTGCTAACGTTTAATTTGTTTACCCCATTTACGAAAATGATAACAAAATTGGATCAGACAAGATATTTTTTCGAAGTATAGTTTTTAAACACAGGGTGCCACCACCGGTTTTACGATATAGGTTTCAAAATGCGACGCGAATACATAAAAAAATACCCTAGAGATAAGAAAACAAAATACAACTCACCGAAAGATTCTTGATGATGTATAAAAAGAAATCAGGTTACATCTAATGCCCCAGACAGTAAAATAAACATCCCCGAGCTGTCAGATATAACCAAACATCATTTTTCCAACGGCACAGTCATTTTCACGGGAAAAACAACCAGTAACCGTTCAAATTCCATAGATAGGTACTGCCGTAATCCAAAATTTCACTAAACTACGCGTATCTATTATACTGAAGTAGGTACTGATACACTTCCATCTTTCCAAAGAAAAACAAACACGAAACTCAGACTTTTCATATATTATTACAACGCCTCGATAGATTCTTTATCTGGGGCCACGACCCAGAATCTACTGAAACAAGTGACTTTGTGCGACGCATAGGACGTGAAAAGTGTCGAGTTGGTTTTATTGAACAATGAAACTTATACCTACGTATATTTAAAATAAATGAGAAAGATGCCAGAGTTTGAGGGTCCAAAAAAATATTGGCTTTAATTTTTTAAGGTGAGAAACACATCTAACAGCCAGTTTGGAAATATACAAGGCAAAAAAAGTAGTGATGTGGCTGTCCCATTTTATGTTTTATACAGGTTTGGTTATTTTAGAATAGTTGTTCAATAGACCGAGACATCATAAACGCTTCCCGCTAGAACAGAATCTGATGAAAAGAAAAATTCCATCTGGGTCAAGCTACTACATAACCAAAATAAAAAATACTGAACGTTATAAAATTTAAAAAAATCATATTTTCAACGGATTTTTATCCTCTGAAAATTGTTCTTGTGTAAAATTCAGTTTCACTGGGTCAAGCTAGGTGGTAACTATATAACCAAAATAAAAAATACTGAAAGTTATAAAATAAAAAAAATCATATTTTCAAGGGATTTTTGTCCTCTGAAAATTGGTTTTGTGTAAATTCAGTTTCAATAAGTTACTAATTGGGATAATAGGAAAAAAATCTTAAGAATCTCTTATAGAATTCTGAGACAACGACCCTGAGAGTAAATATCATACAAAAATCTTTGTGCGTTGACTTTCAACTCAATTTAATAATTAGGTTTAATAATGACAATTTTCTCGATTATCTAGAATCAAAAATATTGCGAGTGGCAATTCACAATTTTCTAGATATTATGTGAAGCCTTATTATTGCGTCGTAAGTTAGAGGATCCAAAAATATTGCCTTAAATTGTTTAGTAAATGCGATTAAGATATGTTTAGTTTATCAACAGTTAATTGTAACAGCTTATTACCTTACAAGCGTAAACTCTTTAAAATTTTTTTTAGACAAAAAGTTGTAGTTTAATAATGGTCAGTTGGCTTCCTTTTGAATCATGTTTGCATATTACCTACAAGGAGTTACAACCTCAAAACATAGAAATCGCTCATTTTAAACCGATTTAATAAAAATTTCACCAAAACAATATTTTCACTCATATGATACACTTCTGATTAATAAAAAAGGCACCATAGGTAGTAGTAATAAGATATTCAACGGAATTTTTATCGGCTGTTTGCCCATTTTGCTAGCTTTTGGGGGTATTCCTTGATATTGTACACGGATAAAAATGAATAACATTGAGTTCCCTAACTAAAATACAAAACGCACTGTTGACTTTACTTACGTGAATAGTAAGCCTATAATACGTATCGAAAGCAGAGAAATATTCAGGTTAAGAAAAAAGTGGCCTCATTTACAAGTTTGTAAATCAAAAACTACCTATTGGCTTTTAATTTTGATGAGAAAATTCGTCTAATTCGTAAGTCAAATAAATGAAACATCATGAAAGATATACGAGTAATTGAACAAATGCTATCTTAGTTCTATAGGCAGAAAGGTACTATAGGTAGTAATAGATTTGGGATCAAAAGACAACCTATTAGCTTTTAAATTTGTTAAGAAAATACGTCTAATGAAATTGAAAGTAGTACCTAGGTTTTGGTTAACATTTCGTTAACGCGTTGATGAATAAGAATGCAAGTAGAAAGTAGACAGAATTTCCAAAAAAAAAACGGTGACTGACCAAACAAGTTATTATAAAAAGTTGCTCGGGAGACCGATGTAACCTAGAAAACGCCTTTCCTTCGAATAGAAAGTAAAAAAAGTTGCAAAATGGGACTTAGACGAATATTTGATGCAAGTGGAAAGTAGGCAGAATTTTCGAAAATCGGGGACGGATAAAAAATTATTAAGTTGATCGGGAGGTTGAGATAACCTATGAAACGCCTTTGATTCCAAGAGAATCTGACAAAAAATGCCAAGAAAATTTTAGACGACTATTTGCAAGTGAAAAGTATACAGAATTTTTTCGAAAAAACTGCGACTGACCAAAAAAAATAGATATTAGAAAATTTTGCTCGGGAGATCGAGGTAACATAGAAAACGCCTTTCATCCGAATATAATCTGAAATAAATTCCGAGATGGGACTTAGACGAATGTTTGATGCAAGTGGAAAGTAGACCGAATTCCCGGAAAACGCCTTTCGTTCGAATATACGGGAGGTCGAGGTAACCTAGGAAAAACGCCTTTTATTCGAACAGAATCTGACAAAAAAAAAATCCAAGACGAATGTTTGTTGCAATTGAAAGGACAGAATTTTAGAAAAATGGCAACTGATCAAAAAATATATATATTCGAAAATTTTGGTCGGGAGCCCGAGGTAACCTAGAAAACGCCTTTCGTTCGAACAGAATCCGACAAAAAAAATTCCAAGACGGGATGGTAGTGGGACGAATGTTTGACGCAAGTTAAACGTAGACAGAATATTAAAAAACGAGAACCGACCAAATAGTTATTAGAAAAAGTGGCTCAGGAGGCCGAGGTAACCTAGGAAATGCCTTTCGTTTGAACAGAATCTGACAAACAAAAAATCCAAGACGATAGAAAAACGGCAACTGATCAAAAAAATATATATTCGAAAATTTTGGTCGGGAGCCCGAGGTAACCTGGAAAACGCCTTTCGTTCGAACAGAATGCGACAAAAAAAATCGAAGACGGGATGGTAGTTGGACGAATGTTTGACGCAAGTTAAAAGTAGACAGAATATTAAAAACGAGAACAGACCGAATAGTTATTAGAAGAAGTGGCTCGGGAGGTCGAGGTAACCTAGGAAATGCCTTTTGTTCGAACAGAATCCGACAAAAAAAAATTCCAAGACATGACTTAGAAAAATATTAATTTGATGCAGATGAAAAAGAGACTTCATTTCCAAAAAAACTTCGACTGACCTAAAAGTTATTAGAAAAAGTTGCTCGGGAGGCCGATATCTATCAAAATATAACACCATTGCACCAGAGTTATTTCCATCTACGTAACATTATTGGCGTGGTGGTCGACTAATCGCGTTCACAATTAAATTAATTATGACAGGTCAAATACGTATATGTGGGCAAACGAAAAGAGAAAAAATATATTTGCTTCCGGGGTCTTAAATGGGGCCAAATTAAGATAAATTAATATAAAATTGAGAATATTTGACAAACGACGCTCTGCGTTGCGGCGCCCTTCGAATTTTTTTTGTAACGAACGTTCATTTTTTATTTGATATTTGGATAGACCTGCTTTTTATCTATAACAAACAGAGAGATAGTCGACCATATATAGTACTGTTTCGAGACGGTAATCCCTCATCAGTATGGTTCACCCGACTATAAATGTGACATGAGCCTTTGCCGATCAAGACCAGTGGCTTTGTCCCGCACCTTGATCTCCATGATCAATTGATTGCTTCGGTAATTAATTGATTCCTTATTGAATTCATCGTCTAGGCAACGTTTGTCTATATCACTTTATAGTGGGTGAGCCATACTGATGAGGGATTACCGTCCCGAAACAGTACTATATATGGTCGACTATCTCTCTGTTTGTTATAGATAAAAAGCAGGTCTATCCAAATATCAAATAAAAAATGAACGTTCGTTACAAAAAAAATTCGAAGGGCGCCGCAACGCAGAGCGTCGTTTGTCAAATATTCTCAATTTTATATTAATTTATCTTAGTTTGGCCCCATTTAAGACCCCGGAAGCAAATATATTTTTTTCTTTTCGTTTGCCCACATATACGTATTTGACCTGTCATAATTAATTTAATAGTGAACGCGATTAGTCGACCACCACGCCAATAATGTTACGTAGATGGAAATAACTCTGGTGCAATGGTGTTATATTTTGCTAGATATCGGCCTCCCGAGCAACTTTTTCTAATAACTTTTAGGTCAGTCGAAGTTTTTTTGGAAATGCTGTCTCTTTTTCATCTGCATCAAATTAATATTTTTCTAAGTCATGTCTTGGAATTTTTTTTGTCGGATTCTGTTCGAACGAAAGGCATTTCCTAGGTTACCTCGACCTCCCGAGCCACTTCTTCTAATAACTATTTGGTCTGTTCTCGTTTTTAATATTCTGTCTACTTTTAACTTGCGTCAAACATTCGTCCAACTACCATCCCGTCTTCGATTTTTTTTGTCGCATTCTGTTCGAACGAAAGGCGTTTTCTAGGTTACCTCGGGCTCCCGACCAAAATTTTCGAATATATATTTTTTTGATCAGTTGCCGTTTTTCTAAAATTCTGTCTACCTTTCAATTGCATCAAACATTCGTCTTGGATTTTTTGTTTGTCAGATTCTGTTCAAACGAAAGGCATTTCCTAGGTTACCTCGGCCTCCTGAGCCACTTTTTCTAATAACTATTTGGTCGGTTCTCGTTTTTTAATATTCTGTCTACGTTTAACTTGCGTCAAACATTCGTCCCACTACCATCCCGTCTTGGAATTTTTTTTGTCGGATTCTGTTCGAACGAAAGGCGTTTTCTAGGTTACCTCGGGCTCCCGACCAAAATTTTCGAATATATATATTTTTTGATCAGTTGCCATTTTTCTAAAATTCTGTCCTTTCAATTGCAACAAACATTCGTCTTGGATTTTTTTTTTGTCAGATTCTGTTCGAATAAAAGGCGTTTTTCCTAGGTTACCTCGACCTCCCGTATATTCGAACGAAAGGCGTTTTCCGGGAATTCGGTCTACTTTCCACTTGCATCAAACATTCGTCTAAGTCCCATCTCGGAATTTATTTCAGATTATATTCGGATGAAAGGCGTTTTCTATGTTACCTCGATCTCCCGAGCAAAATTTTCTAATATCTATTTTTTTTGGTCAGTCGCAGTTTTTTCGAAAAAATTCTGTATACTTTTCACTTGCAAATAGTCGTCTAAAATTTTCTTGGCATTTTTTGTCAGATTCTCTTGGAATCAAAGGCGTTTCATAGGTTATCTCAACCTCCCGATCAACTTAATAATTTTTTATCCGTCCCCGATTTTCGAAAATTCTGCCTACTTTCCACTTGCATCAAATATTCGTCTAAGTCCCATTTTGCAACTTTTTTTACTTTCTATTCGAAGGAAAGGCGTTTTCTAGGTTACATCGGTCTCCCGAGCAACTTTTTATAATAACTTGTTTGGTCAGTCACCGTTTTTTTTTTTGAAATTCTGTCTACTTTCTACTTGCATTCTTATTCATCAACGCGTTAACGAAATGTTAACCAAAACCTAGGTACTACTTTCAATTTCATTAGACGTATTTTCTTAACAAATTTAAAAGCTAATAGGTTGTCTTTTGATCCCAAATCTATTACTACCTATAGTACCTTTCTGCCTATAGAACTAAGATAGCATTTGTTCAATTACTCGTATATCTTTCATGATGTTTCATTTATTTGACTTACGAATTAGACGAATTTTCTCATCAAAATTAAAAGCCAATAGGTAGTTTTTGATTTACAAACTTGTAAATGAGGCCACTTTTTTCTTAACCTGAATATTTCTCTGCTTTCGATACGTATTATAGGCTTACTATTCACGTAAGTAAAGTCAACAGTGCGTTTTGTATTTTAGTTAGGGAACTCAATGTTATTCATTTTTATCCGTGTACAATATCAAGGAATACCCCCAAAAGCTAGCAAAATGGGCAAACAGCCGATAAAAATTCCGTTGAATATCTTATTACTACTACCTATGGTGCCTTTTTTATTAATCAGAAGTGTATCATATGAGTGAAAATATTGTTTTGGTGAAATTTTTATTAAATCGGTTTAAAATGAGCGATTTCTATGTTTTGAGGTTGTAACTCCTTGTAGGTAATATGCAAACATGATTCAAAAGGAAGCCAACTGACCATTATTAAACTACAACTTTTTGTCTAAAAAAAATTTTAAAGAGTTTACGCTTGTAAGGTAATAAGCTGTTACAATTAACTGTTGATAAACTAAACATATCTTAATCGCATTTACTAAACAATTTAAGGCAATATTTTTGGATCCTCTAACTTACGACGCAATAATAAGGCTTCACATAATATCTAGAAAATTGTGAATTGCCACTCGCAATATTTTTGATTCTAGATAATCGAGAAAATTGTCATTATTAAACCTAATTATTAAATTGAGTTGAAAGTCAACGCACAAAGATTTTTGTATGATATTTACTCTCAGGGTCGTTGTCTCAGAATTCTATAAGAGATTCTTAAGATTTTTTTCCTATTATCCCAATTAGTAACTTATTGAAACTGAATTTACACAAAACCAATTTTCAGAGGACAAAAATCCCTTGAAAATATGATTTTTTTTATTTTATAACTTTCAGTATTTTTTATTTTGGTTATATAGTTACCACCTAGCTTGACCCAGTGAAACTGAATTTTACACAAGAACAATTTTCAGAGGATAAAAATCCGTTGAAAATATGATTTTTTTAAATTTTATAACGTTCAGTATTTTTTATTTTGGTTATGTAGTAGCTTGACCCAGATGGAATTTTTCTTTTCATCAGATTCTGTTCTAGCGGGAAGCGTTTATGATGTCTCGGTCTATTGAACAACTATTCTAAAATAACCAAACCTGTATAAAACATAAAATGGGACAGCCACATCACTACTTTTTTTGCCTTGTATATTTCCAAACTGGCTGTTAGATGTGTTTCTCACCTTAAAAAATTAAAGCCAATATTTTTTTGGACCCTCAAACTCTGGCATCTTTCTCATTTATTTTAAATATACGTAGGTATAAGTTTCATTGTTCAATAAAACCAACTCGACACTTTTCACGTCCTATGCGTCGCACAAAGTCACTTGTTTCAGTAGATTCTCGGTCGTGGCCACAGATAAAGACTCTATCGAGGCGTTGTAATAATATATGAAAAGTCTGAGTTTCGTGTTTGTTTTTCTTTGGAAAGATGGAAGTGTATCAGTACCTACTTCAGTATAATAGATACGCGTAGTTTAGTGAAATTTTGGATTACGGCAGTACCTATCTATGGAATTTGAACGGTTACTGGTTGTTTTTCCCGTGAAAATGACTGTGCCGTTGGAAAAATGATGTTTGGTTATATCTGACAGCTCGGGGATGTTTATTTTACTGTCTGGGGCATTAGATGTAACCTGATTTCTTTTTATACATCATCAAGAATCTTTCGGTGAGTTGTATTTTGTTTTCTTATCTCTAGGGTATTTTTTTATGTATTCGCGTCGCATTTTGAAACCTATATCGTAAAACCGGTGGTGGCACCCTGTGTTTAAAAACTATACTTCGAAAAAATATCTTGTCTGATCCAATTTTGTTATCATTTTCGTAAATGGGGTAAACAAATTAAACGTTAGCAATTATATTTGTATCAAAAATCCTTACAAAACTGACAACGGGTTCTGCAACCAGTACCTATGATAATTGCATTACTTTTTCCTAGCTAAAAATATTTCCTTGCATCTTCACCCAATAAATTCAGTTTCGGCCATAATTTATATCAAAATAATATATTTATATATAATTTTTACTCATTTCCGACTCGCTATTTAGTGGTGGTTTATAAGGTTCAAAGTTTTTAATTATTATTTTCACTGAATATTGGGACCAGGTTTTGTTTTTAAATGATAACTGGTAAACTAAATCGCCAGAAATGAATATATTTTTTTGATCAACATGTTTGAGCTCATATATCTATTCTTTATTAAATATTTTGCGTGCCGCATGTATGTATGACATTATGTTAACGTTTAGCCATGAATTTTAAGCAAGTCTGTTGCTTTTATTAAAACGGCTTACAACCCTCTAAGTAGTACGTGCAGTTTAGTGAAAGTTAGATTAATGTCTCTAATATCGAGTCCAGTCCAATTTTCTTGCTATACTTATCATCAATGAAAACGTATAATTAAAAATGAAAATGTTTGGAGATTGAGCCGATATGATATTTTCTAGTCCAGAGGATACCGCCACCTCGAGCGATCACGCGGGCTATACGAAAATTTAGTCTATACTTTTTGAATTTGGCAAAAAAAAATGTCAAAAAAAATTTGGCAAAAAAAATTTGGCAAGAAAAATTTTGGCAAAAAAAATTGTAAAAAAAAAATTGACAAAAAAAAATTTTGACGAAAAAAAAATTGGGGAAAAAAAATCTTGACGAAAAAAAAAATTGGGGAAAAAAAATTTTGACGAAAAAACAATTTGGGGAAAAAAAATTTTGCAAAAAAAAATTTGGCAAAAAAAAATTTTGCAAAAAAAAATTTTGGTAAAAAAAAATTTTGGTAAAAAAAAATTTTGGCAAAAAAAAATTTTGGCAAAAAAAAATTCTGCCAAAAAAAAATTTTGGCAAAAAAAAATTGACAAAAAAAAATTTTGGCAAAAAAACTTCTACAAAAAATCACAAAAATTTTTCACCTGTCTGAATGACAGTCGGTCCTCCGCCTATTAAGATATGGCTTTTACTTCCTTTATATAAGTTTTCGTTTCCAAGATATCAAGCGGTTTATAAATGGGACAGCTGGTATATTTACATTTTTTTCTTTCTTTTGCTCATGTTGGGAATTTTTTTACGAAAGGTTTCCAAATATCTAGCTGTTTAAAAATGGGACAGCTGGTAAATACTTACTTGCATCTTGGAGCACTCGAACTGATACGTGGAATCACGCACCCTTCTTATAGGCCATTATTTGTCGACTAAGGTTTTTTTTGTCTGGTCAGCAGAGCCGCGTTTGCCTACCAAGGTTTTTTCCTAACCTTATATATTTTTTGAATCCACCGGTATAAAATATCGTCATTATTTCCTTCTGTGGGGAACTAAAAAATATTTACTTTCAAATAATGTTGAGGAAACCGGTATTTAAAAAAGTAATAACCCCTAAAACTTTTCCAAACGAGATGAACTGAAACAGCTAGGGTGTATAAAATGGGACAGCCGCGCAATTACCTTTTTCGGTCTTGTGTATATTTTACTGGAATAAATAATTATTTCCAATTTTTTTTGGTACAACCTCTACATCGTATTTTTTTTACTGAAATTTTTTCATCATTTTTTTCCAAGTGAAACTGACGTTATTTTTACCTTTACATATATTTTTACCGGTATACAAAACTTATTCGAAAATTCTACCTACATTTTCACGTCTTGGATTTTTTTACAGATTTTGTTCAAACAAAATTTCCTATGTTATCTGGGGCCTTCCGATTAACTATTATAATAACTGTTTTTATCAGTCACTCGAAAAAATTCTATCTGCACTTGTATATAAAACATTCGTCTGAGTCTTGTCTTGTCTTGTACATTTCACCGTCAAAAAATGAAAATTTCCCAAAATGTTATCGGGATTATAGGATCAGGACCTTTTTAAAATTACATTTTTTGAATCAAAAGTATCAAAAGTGCGGAACTGCGCATGCGCGAAACGCGTGCAAGGGGGAAGGGTGGATTTTGTTCGGGCAACTACATGCCAGTCGGACGGAGGCCTTCGGCCTCCGTTCCTCCTGGCACGTAGTTGCCCACCCGCCACCCCCCACCCACCCCGGGGTAGACTAAGTCCACCCCCCCCAAGGGGTGGCCCCAAAATCGATTGCGCTATATGAGGATTTTTTCCGATCAGCCGATCAGAAGATATATTTGGAAATCACGATATACCTGCATCAGCAGAAAATCCGAGCCCCTGACGTACTAATTGTTTACGTTGTACATCGCATCATATACGGTTCCACGTGGTTTCTTATTTACCATAATGTATCACATTTCCTGATACTGTCTAGTTGAAGATTCCGGCCTAAATCGTTTGCGTTACATGCTGATTTTCCCAAATTTTCCGTTTATTATTCTATCTGCAATTTTTTCAGATTTTTTTATTTAGAAGATAATTGGGTGAAATTTGTAGCCTATTGTTCTATATGCGGTTTCAGCAAAATCGCTGAGTGCTCGACCAAACAAAGCAGGCGTCTGTCGTGAACTATTCCACGTGTTTTCTCTTACTATATATTTACTATGCGGTCACGCGTTCGCAGCGAGTAACCCGATGCGACGCAACAGCTGAGTTATAATTTTGTGTACTTGAACAATTCGGGGTTTATTTGCACAAATAAATTAAAAATTATGGTTCATAAGATCACAAACGCAGACCTTATCGATAACAATTTTATTAGACTTTTTTTTTCATTATTAGCCATTACTTGACATAACCTACAATTTTCCAAATTTATGTGTATAAGTTAAGAATCACCCTGTATACACATAACAGTGGAATAGAGTGATATTATTGCTTAGAGTGAGAGTTTTATTATAATATGATGCTTCAGGTGTTTTCCCTTCAACACAAAGATTCTTATAAAAAAACACAACAAAAGATTTTTAAACGTTTATTAAAAATTAATTGTGTAAGTCAATATGTTTTATCTTCATTTTAATTTCATATAACATAAGTTCATATTTCAATGCTTCTAAATTCTTCAAATATTGTTGCAGTTTTCTTCTGTACTCCAGCTTCGTCATGGTTCTACAATAAATTCGATATTTGTAGATCGGCCGACGGGCCCAAGACTCTTCATGTAATACCTCCTTCCGTTACCGATATCCCTGTTAATTTCTTCGATCCGTTGGGGCGTAAACTCGGCCGTGTATCGTTGCGGCAGCACCGTCTTAAATTCTTCGAACTCGACGTAGACCTTCTCTCCGTATTGCGTGTTCACTTTGTCCACGCTCGTGATTTGAAAATTTTCATCCACCTCCATATTTTGAACGCTTTCGAATTTCTTGACGATCAAATTCTTGTTCAGGTGATTCAGGAACGACTGCATTTTGAACTCGGCAAATCAGACTGTATGAAATTGTAAGTGTATATAACGGGAAAACTGCTCTTGCGCACGAATATATAAACCTCACCCCACCAAGCCGTTGGAGTGGGGGTTGCCCCGTCGTTGGAGTGGGGGGGGGGTCAACTGGGGGTCACACGTGGCCCAAAGGTCAAAGGTTAACCTATCAGGATCTAGGGGTCAACTGGGGTCATCCGGTGACGTCACGTGACCTCGGGCATGACGTAGCCACTTTGCTCCCGTGACCTCGGGCCGTAGGGGACTCTCAGGATCAAGGGGTCAACTGAGGTCAAAGTGGTCCCGTACTCTCTTTGTATTACTACTGGGTTTTTTGGGAAGAGAAGTCATAATTTGGTATTATTTTTGGTGCAATCCGTAGACGGCGCAGCGTACGCTATCATTATTTAATTTAATTTGCCCTAACTTTTTTGACAGTTAACTTTCACTACATTTTGTGGATGTATCCTCTTCCCAAACGTTTTCTAAGCAAAAAAGGTATACTTGGTGAATAACGCCAAAGGTGACCGTTTTCGAGAAATTTTCAAATTTTTGCATCGATGCAGGTGCATATCGACACTCGTATGCAATTAAATTCAAAATAAAATTTAAATAAATAAGCACATTTATTTTTGACAGTTTAATTAACTTGTTGTTGTTGTTTTTTGCAAGAAAATTGTCGTCTCAAAAAAAAGTTAATTAAAAAAACAGAAAATAAAATTTCAATTTCAACACCCTGCATCTCGAAAACCAAACATCTGCGGACCTATGTTCATATGAACTTTTCGTCATATTTTACAAAATCAAGTATTCTTTTTTGGTCTTGAGTTCATCAAATATCTCCTCTGGAGATATTATTATGGGTATTTCAGGGTACACATAAAGGAGTGTTAACCCATTCAGTCGGTTTTCGCTAATATTGTTTCTAATATAACTTTTTAAAATTTTCAGTTTTTGAAATGTTCTTTCTGGCACACTATAATTATGCAAAATATGTATATTAGGTTGTTTTGCCTAATTTACGGTTACGCGCTGCGACCGACGGAGTGTGTGCATAATATACGGCGGCGGGTTTTAATTTCGAGAAGACAAGATGAAACAAATGACAAATTATAGATGTTTGATGTTCACTGCATTTTCAGATTCGGCCAGGAGTATATAATTTTTGGTATTATTAATTTTGATATAACAAATCTCGTTTATCTCGACAGCTCTGGGGGGGGGGGGCAATTTGCGCCCTTCGCTTCCGCACCCCCCTGAATACGCCACTGCATGACGGCATTCGTCACATCACGAAATTTTTTATTATACACATGCCTTTATTCATATCGTAAACGTCCCTTTCACCACTGAGTATTCCTTTACGGAATGCTTTCATAAATCAATAAAAACAGCCGAGAGGGGTCTCACTGTTAATTTTTTCCTCCGGTACTCTTTGCGAATTCATTTGACAAGATGGCTTTGGAATAACGGTAAACGGAATCGACAGGGCGCGACGGCTCCAGATACTTATCAGAATAAAGTAATTCTGACAAGGACGAGCTTTCGCTATTGCGAAATGTGTAGCTGGGGAGCTCCGAAATGAGATAGGAAGGAGAAAACCAACAGGAAGTTCGAATTTTACTTTGGTCGTAGAAAACAGTGACTGGAAACGGCAAGAAATTAGTATTGTTTTAGAGAAATAATGCACAGAGGGGTATTTTTCCCCACGCGACTGCAGTTGACAACGACGCGAAGCGGAGTTCGATCAAGGTAGGAGTCTAGTGTGGAGAAGGCAAACGAGTATTTTGACATAACTCTTTAACACCCTGCAGTGGCGTATTCAGAGGGGGGGGCAAAGGGGGCAATTGCCCCCCCTTCAGAGCTGTCGAGATAAACGAGATTTGTAATATCAAAATTAATAATGCCAAAAATTATATACTCCTGGCCTAATCTGAAAATGCAGTGAACATCTACAATTTGTTATTTGTTTCATCTTGTCTTCTCGAAAATAAAACCTGTGCAGTAGATTTGAGAACGCGCCGCCGTATATTATGCACACACTCCCTCGGTCGCAGCGCGTAACCGTAAATTAGGCAAAACGACCTACTAAACATATTTTGCAAAATTACAGTGTGCACCGGCACGCGAGAAAGAACATTTTCAAAACTGAAAATTTTAAAAATTTATATCAGAAATAATATTAGAGAAAACCCACTGAATGGGTTAACATTCCTTTATGTGTACCCTGAAATACCCATATCTCCAGAGGTGATATTTGAAGAGCTCAAGACCAAAAAAAGAATACTTGATTTTGTGATATAGATTTTACTGGTTCGAAGAAGAATTATTTTTATGTTATACAGGGTGTCCGGTAATAACTTAAAAAGAAAAATGGAAAATATGACGAAAAGTTAATATGAACATAGGTCCACAGATGTTTGGTTTTCGAGATGCAGGGTGTTGAAATTGAAATTTTATTTTCAATTTTTTAAGTAACTTTTTGAGACGACAAAATTTTCGTGCCAAAAAAACAACAACAACAAGTTAATTAAACTGTCAAAAAATAAATGTGCTTGTTTATTTAATTTTTTTTTAATTTAATTGCATACGAGTAGAGATTCATGGCTTGACTTGATATTCAAGCTACTTGACTTGACTTGACTTCACTTGAAATCAAGTCAAGTTCAAGTCAAGTAGTAATTTTCCAATATCAAGTCAAGTCAAGTATTTATTTCTCAAGTAATTGAAAAATCAAGTTTTTCTTGATGCTACTTGATTACTTGATTTTTTATCAATTTCAAATTTTATTATCAGTTAGGACAGTTAGGTAAATAATAATAATGAACCTTTGCATTGTACACTTTTTTTGCAAAACTAGGAAAGAACAAAAATAAACTATTTTAAGTCCGTACCAAAATTATGTGTATAGTCTATGTAACAACAAAAACTTCTATTTGTTTGCCTGTGTCTGTGTAACATAGACAACAAAAACATCTATTTGTTTCACGTTAACACCGTTCAAATATATAAACGTTTTTCTCGGAAACTTGGTTCTTATTTTGTGTGTTAATAATAAATAAACATGTTCACAAGTAAAAGTAAATTTTATTTTATTGCCAATTTTAGAGATTCATGGCTTGACTTGATATTCAAGCTACTTGACTTGACTTGAAATCAAGTCAAGTTCAAGTCAAGTAGTAATTTTCCAATATCAAGTCAAGTCAAATATTTAATTTGTCAAAAGCTTGATTTTCAAGTCAAGTTATTTGTTAAAATGTCAAGCTACTTGACTTGATGAAACCCTACATACGAGTGTCGATATGCACCTGCATCGATGCAGAAATTTGAAAACGGTCACCTTTGGTGTTATTCACCAAGTATACCTTTTTTGTTTAGAAAACGTGTGGGAAGAGGATACATTCACAAAATGTCGTAAAAGTTTACTGTCAAAAAAGTTAGGGCAAATTAAATTAAATAACGATAGCGTACGCTGCGCCCTCTACGGATTGCATCAAAAATAATACCAAATTATGACTTCTCTTCCCAAAAAAAAAACCGGTTATCAAATTTTGCAAGAAAATTTTGTTGTCTCAAAAAGTTACTTAAAAAAATCGAAACAACATCCTGCATCTCGAAAACCAAACATCTGCGGACCCATGTTCATATGAACTTTTCGTCATATTTTCCATTTTTCTTTTTTAATTTTTCAAGTTGGTGCGTTTATTCCCGGACACCCTGTTATTATTTATTTTAGAAAATATGTTTTTGTTCTGTTTTTATTCATTAAAATTATAGACAGAGTTTTGTTATTTATAACTAATTGCCCCCAGACGTTAATCCTGGATAGGCCACTGACACCCTGCATATTAAAATTTGACTTCACATTCGAATAAGACCCCCCTTTTCGACACATCGTCCCAACAAGATAGTTCCATTAAAATACGATGAAAATGCTTGGCGTTAGTCTCATTCAGTCCCGTTCTCTGAAATAAGAGCTTTCAACTGTTCGGCACACTACGTGACCCAACTATCGAATTCGAATGCTTCAAATCCCCAGAAGATAATGTGACGATCTATATCCTAAAAGCCTTGGAAATAGGTCAGATAGTGAGGAAATAATCTGAATTAGTCTTGGAGCTAGTCTTACTTCGAAATATGCTGTATACAGTGTCCTCCAAAAAGTTCGCACCATAGGAAGGAAATTTTTAATTAATGTTTTATTTTGAAATTTCATTTTGGGGTTACCTATTGCTTGAAAAAAGATGAAACATAACCTACCCAAACGTGATCATGTAACTTTCGTTATCTGTCAACAATGACATTTAAAAAAAATACTGCCAAAAAGGGTTTATTTTGCTAAAACATCAAAAAGTTTTACTTTTTGTTTCTTTTTCAATTTTACATAAGTCTTCTAATAAAAGATTTAGTTTTTTTGCCAATTTTTAATATTTACGAAATTTCTGAAAATTTTAAAAACTTGTAACTTCGTAGAAACTATTTTATATCACTAGCTTTATCATTCTATTAATTTTTTATTGCTAATTATCGATAATAATAGGTATTTTTCAAAAGAAAATGATATTAACTCGTTAAAATTCTGTTATGTTTGCTGCAAGTCTAGCATTTAGGGTATACATTTAGTTACATTACGTTTCTAAGTTCTAAATTCATGCCAAAATAATAATAAATTAAAATATCATCAAACTGTTTTACGTATCTAAGCAAAATTCTTGACTTTTATGGAACAAATAGTTATTTTTTACTACTAACCTGAGAAATCACCATTATTTACCTCATTCCTCTAATGAGAAGTAATATTTCTCTACCTAGGTAAATAATGATAATAAAAAAATACCTAGGTAAATAATGAAAAATTTTCTATGTGACATTTAAAAATTATTTTTTAATAATATTATTTTAATAATAATATTATTTTATTAATATTAATTTTTAATAATTTTATCAGCTTGACAACTGAACTCCCAGGCTACTTGATATTTTGAAGTATTTGAAAAAAGCGAAAAACTACTAAAATATGGCAATATTTCAATGTTCGTAGTAAAAAAAATTCTATATACACCTCGGTTGAGAAGGCCATTATTTACCTCGCATAATTATATCCTTTGGCGCTACGCGCCTCAGGATATAAAAATGCTCGGTAAATAATGGCTCACTTCTCAACCTAGGTGTATAATATACTATTACCTTTCAGTTTAATTTCACATTAATCGATATTCATGAGTATAGGCCATGGAGAGAATTGAAGCAATTGTTTTTATTTGACAGTTTAATGTTCTTGAAACAGAAAAAAGGTAAAAATGTTGAATGTACAAGACAAAATTGAAATTGTTTTCATATGTGGAGAAAATATGACATATCAACAAATTGCTGAAATTTTTAATGCACGAAATCCTGAACAAAATGTACATGACTCGACTATGAACAGAATTTTAGTAAAATTTAAAAGTACAGGTTCAGTTTTAAATACTTTTGAAAAACCTCACAACCCTTGGAAAAATACTGAAGAAGTGCGATATACCTAATGTTTGTTTATACGTGACACAACATGAAGAATCCAGTATTTCCCAAATTAGCCGAAGAATGAACGTTATGTCGCATTTTTCCAAGGGTTGTGAGGTTTTTAAAATTATACAGGATGATTTTTTTAGGTCTACCACCGCGATTTTCTCGCTTATTTTGCGCCCTACACAAAAAGCGTAGGAAACAAAAATGTGGCAATTTTAGACAGCTAAGTGGTGCTGCAAAAGAAATCGGCATCCATGGCCAACTTGTCGCGCAATATTAAAAAACCTCAAATTGAGCAAAACTATTAATAGCCGTGGAATGTTTATTTTAAGAAACAGAGGAAAACTTTTATATTGAAAATTGATGGCACTGAGAAGCTTTATCCATCCACGTAGTCAGATAGTTTCAGAAAATTACACAGGGTCTTCGGCTCTCTTGAGACCATGAAAAATTTTGTCGATTCTAAGTTTTCTTAGTACAGTGCGAAAAGTTGGGCATGGAGGCCCATTCCTTTTTTAAAGTCGCCTGGCAGTCCAAAATTGCCATATTTTGTTTTCTTACGTATTTTCTGTGCGGCCTAAAATAAGCGAGAAAATCGCTTAAGAAGAAATAAACAAAAAAAATTTCATAGCCTCAAGAGAGCCGAAGACCCTGTGTAATTTGCTGAAACTATCTGACTACGTGCATGGAAAAAGCTTCTCAGTGCCATCAATTTTCAATATAAAAGTTTCCCTCTGTCTCTTAAAATAAACATTCCACGGCTATTAATAGTTTTGCTCAATTTGAGGTTTTTTTAATATTGCGCGACAAGTTGGCCATGGATGCCGACTTCTTTTGCAAAAGCACTTAAGCTGTCCAAAATTGCCACATTTTTGTTTCTTACGATTTTTTTGTAGGGCGTAAAATAAGCGAGAAAATGGCGGTGGTAGACCTAAAAAAATCATCCTGTATAAAACTGAAGCTGTTCTTTTAAATTTTACTAATTACAATTATACTCATAGTCGAGTTATGTAGATACATTTCTTTCTCGATGTCGTGCATTAAAAATTTCAGCAACTTGTCGATATGTCATATTTTCTTCACATATGAAAACAATTTCAGTTTTGTCTTGTACAGTCAACATTTTTACCTTTCTCATTTTCAAGAGTACCTATTAAACTGTCAAATAAAAACAATTGCTTCAATTCTCTCCGTGTGAAATTAAACTTAAAGGTAATAATTATTTGTTCCATAAAAGTCAAGAATTTTGCTTAGATACGTAGAATAGTTTGATGATATTAAATATATATAATAAATTAAATTAAAAAAGATACAACTTTTTCAAGTAAAACTTATTTTAACAAATAAACCCATTTTTGGCGATATATTTTTTTAAATGTCATTTTTGACAGATAACGAAAGTCACGTGACTTCGTTTTAAGTGAGTCATTTTTCGTAGTATTTCAAGCAAAAGGTAACCACAAAATTAAATTTCAAAATGAAACATTAATTAAAAATTTACCCCCTATATGGTGTGAACTTTTTGGAGGACACTGTATACCTACCTGCAAATCATCTCACGTATTTGTTGGGTTTTATTTTTCGTCTCATAGAGAAAAACAAGCAAAACCGTCTCAGTAACTAAGTTAATTTCACGCCTTTTGCACCATCCATCCCAGTTTTTGCAGGCAGCGCTTACAAATCCGTTGATTTTACTCGTAGCAGCAGAGTTGAAAATAAAACTCGTGCGGATAGATACTCACACATAACAAATTAATTTAGGTATATTCATTTCTTATAAAATTGAGTACGACTACAGTATGTGTTCTGTGTTTCTATGTTGATTTTTTGTTACAGTTTCGTTAAGGCGGGGTTGGAAATAGAAAACTGCTAGCTCAAGATACTCCTACAATGTTTGGCTAAAAATTTAAAATTCAAACCGTCAGTTCCACGAACTCTAAAGAAGTAGCTATATAGGTATTATAACGACACCCTATTTCAGTCAGGTGAGTTTGAAAGGTATTGCATTATTCAAATATATACCCTATACATCGCCGAGATGTTATAGAATTTTGCATCTTAAATAATACAGATATTTCGCCATTTTCAAGTATTGGCATTCGTAATGCAAGCATTTCCATTTTAAATTTTGCATATTTTAGAATTTTTATTCAGTAATGAACTATAAAAAATGTGAACAAAAAACATTTTTATCGCAAAGTTGTTCTTTTCTTTATTTATTTCATTTTATTTTTCTGAGAATTTTGTTCAAACTTCGTATTTCCAAATATTCGTAACTTTATGAAATTTGAATAAAATATATTTCCTAAGTAGATTTTTATATCTACCGAATCGACTGACTTCGGATTAAATGCACATTATATTCCTTTTCTTTTCTACCTTGAGTAATTAAAACCAGTTTCGAAGTTAAATTTAATCAATGAAACAAAGGTTAATTAATATCAAGGTTAATTGTTTTGGAGCCATTCCAAATTTTATAAAAGTTATATGGATTTCTCATTCATTCAATTTGCAGCTCCTGCTCATATACCTACATCTCCATCTACATTATGTAAAGGGTGGCTCACTATAAATTGTTAACTTGTTAGTTTTTGAGGTTAGAAATAAGTTTTTTAAAAAAGTTTTAGATACGAATACAAAGTTTTTTGTGACACAATTGGAACTTATACAGTGTGTTATAGAAAGCCGTGGCAGACATAATTTATGTTTTTTTTAAATGGAACACCTCGTATATTTTTGGATTATTGAATTCTATATACGCATTCTCCGATTCCATCGAAGTATATGTATATATATGTTATATGTTTGCCCCAACCGTTCGTTCAGAACCAATGAATAAAGAACCCCAGGAAGGAGCCAAAGCTCTATGGGCATTATAAAATACGTTAGACGAAAATCGCCCTGTATGGAGACTGAATTTTGACAAAATATTTTTATATTTGACAGTTGTCACGGTGGTTTGTGCTATTAGATATTTGTGTAGTTCTTCGATAAGTACTTTTTGGAGATCTGTTATGGTTAGCTGTGCAGCCTGCGGCTATTCCGTGACTACCAGAACAAAATGTTTGGGGGATAACATTCCATCGGTAAGTACTTTTGTAAACCGGAAACGGCATGCCGCCATATTATGCAGAGACTGGACCGGTCCAGCGTAAAGCCCAAATTTGCTCCTTCCTGGGGTTCTTTATTCATAGTTCAGAACTGAGCCTTTTTTGTGAGGGATTACTCCTTGGGTCGTAAGTTGCCATGTGGAAGACAAGCCAAATTATAGTAACAATAATGATGGACAGTTTGCAAGTATATTCACGCTTTGGAAAACAAAATGGGCTGTTTTAAAATTTCAGAGAAAAATGGAGGGAAATTGAGAGAATCGAGAAATTTTAAATAGTAACATAGTTAATAAACTTCGTCAGATTTATTTTTTGAAATTTATTTTTTTTTTGAAGACGACAATAACATTTTGAAAAAGGATATACGTATTACAAATATGCTCCACATGGCCTCCATCTTGCTCAATGAATTTATTGATATTTACTAAGTACTAACTTTCTGTTTTTTGAGTTAACGATAAAGTTGTTGGATTTCTTCCCGAATTCTACCTTTCAGTGTTTCTACATTTTCTGGTCTGTCATAATAAATTTTGTTTTTTAAATAACTCCACAAAAAATATGTATAAAAATATATCCTTTTTCTAAATGATATTGTCGTTTTCAAAAAAAATTAAATTCAAACAATAAATTTGACTAAGTTTATTAACTATGTTACTATTTAAAACTTCTCATTTCTCCCAATTTCCCTTCTTCATTTCCCTGAAATCTTAAAATAGCCCATTTTGATTTCCAAAGCATGAATATACCATATACCTATAGCAACCTTGCAAACTGTCAATAATTATTAGGTACTATAATTTGTCATTTGTCTTAACCTATGACCTCAGAAAAAAGGCTCAGTTCTGAACGAACGGTTGGAGCGAACATATTATGACATATAAACTTCGTTGGAATTGGAAAAATCGTAGAATTCAATAATCCAAAAATATACAAGGTGTTCCATTTTAAAAAGCATAAATTATGTCTGCCTCGGCTTTCTAGAACACACTGTATAAGGTCTAATAGCGTCACAAAAAACTTTGTATTAGTATCTTTTGTTAAAAACTTTTTTCTAACCTCAAAAACTAACAAGTTAAGGGAGGATGTCAATTTATAGTGAGCCACCCTGTGCATAAGAAACATTCAGAACACCGCAGCAAAATACCCATCATCGACATATTCCCAATTTATATTCATACTTTCTTCAAAACGAACCAAATACCTACTGAAATCATAATAAAAATTATATAGTGGAGTCAACGAAAAATGGTGTTAATTAGGAATTAATTAGAGAAGTCATGGATTTGAATAAAACCTTTTCAAACACCTTCAAACATACTTTTACTTAAAAGTCCGCAGGTTGAAAAAGTGCGCTTTTATTTTAAAAATAAAAAAAATCAAAAAATCGATCTTTCACCGAAATTTCTCAAAAATCGTCTACAATTAATTGTAGAATCATTATTTTTCAATGAAAATGTATATTTTTATGTTTTTTGAGATGCTGATTATGAATATGAAGTAAAAAAAATGAAAAATAAAATGACGTCTAGTAAAAATGAAGTTGAATGCAAGAATAATCGAATTTTAAATTTTTAATTTTTTTTTCCGAGATAGTCTCATATCAATACGACAGGTAAGGTAAGTAAATTAGAAATACGTTTAAGGGAATAAAAAGTGAAAATCTAGCTGTAAAGCTCAAGAAGATTTTTATTTATTTCATGGCATGCTTGACCACAAAAATCTTTGAAAACAAATACCTACCTTCTTCTTTCAAATAACATTTTAATATAGTTGATAGGGGTGTCCATTATAGGAAGTAGATAATAGATAGAAAATAGTTCGTAAATGTCTTTATTTTCCTATAAAAATTAAATTTTTATGGGAAAATAAAGACATTTACGAACTATTTTCTATCTATTAACATTTTAATAATTATTCTTTTGGCGATAACTCCGAAACTAATGAAGATATCAAAATACCAAAGTATTTTTTGTTGTAAATATAATCTACTTTTCGATTATAACAGAATAAATATCATTGAATTTAAAATTTCGGAGAAAATTGTATCTAATAAAAGGTAAATTTTTCGAATTTTTCTAGCGGTATGACCACGAAATTCGAAATGATCTTACTGGACAATCATTTGATAGAAGAAGGAAATCTCTCTTCAACAAGCCCAAATTCAACCAATTCGCTTAAACCAAACCGGAGTTAGCAGCATTTTTTCAAGTCAAGGTTTATCCGCCCGTCTCACCTCTATTTGAAGAGCAAGAGCAAAAAATCCTGTTCAGTATTTGCTGAAGAGTGCAATAAAATTATTTTTGATATTTATTAGATATTTTTTTGAGAAAATTCATTTTTCAAATTTACTGTTGCGAATACGCCCCCTAGCGGCCGACCTACAATCTTAAATATAATTTCCAACGATTTTTCGTGACCATATTACCTAAGAAGATTTTTCCCCAAAGCTCCAGGACTATTAATTCCTGAGATATGGTACCTCTTCACCCTTAATGAAACACCCTGTATATAGCTTGGATTTTCGGGGGCTATATATAGGCTGTGCCATTCGTCCCCACGCCAATACAAGCTGTGCTCCAAGGGAACAGAATGACATGTGCCGACTACCTGCCGACTAACACGCCTCACAAACACACGCACACCCATACACACATTCAAACGCATGTTCTCAGAGGATCAAAAAAGGGGGACTATAGTAGTATACAAACATGTATGAAGTTATTACGAGAAAGAAAGCGGAAATTATTATATTTATTATTGAATTCGTATTATTGTATGAAATTTCTTTTTCCAAAAGCTGATAATCACGAGCGGAAATTATGTAGAAAAAATCTTTTGACTAGGAAATCGGAAGTTTAAAACGTGTACTTTCACTTAGGATTGGTCTCATCCCAGTAAGAAACCTCCTTCAGCTTGATTCTTGGATTTAAAAATAAGAAAAATTGAATTCTGCGTTTTGGGAAATTAATTATAACGCGGTTTACTGCAAAAATAAACGAGAAAAAAGAGAATTACATTAAAATAACTTATGCTATCAAAAAGCAAACGTTTTAAGCTTCAAAGAAGTCTCCTAGTGAGTTTCAATATCTAATTTTATGCTGATATTATGAGCGTTTGAAATAAGTATATATTAAATATACAATAGCAAGAATTTATGAAAAATCTCTATGTTCAAAGTGAAAAAAAAACAAACGAGGTTTTCTATCGTAATCTTATATTGCTCATTCAAAACTGCATACATTTAGTAGAAACATTCTGTAATATTGCTCAAAAATATTACAAATTGGCCATGTAACGTCAATTATTGTGAAAATGCATGAAATTTTTATCATGGTCAACTTTACAATAATATGACAGGCGTATCCCTTCATGGAAATTAATGCTACAAGATTTTTTGCTTTACGGTGTCACTTTCCAGTAAACTTTGTTGCATATGAATTAGTTGTGTGTGTAAAAAGTTATTACTGTTTAACTGTCTAGCGCTCCACGCGCCGCTCTCAATTTCGGCTGCCTCTTAAATACGAGGAGCATGAAAACGTATGATCTTAAAAAAATTCTCATTCATTACTTAATTATTTTACAAAAAATATGCAAATACATTTTTTTGAGAAATTGCCTGCTCTTTCGAATGGTCTTACTTAAATTCTATAAAAACGCTTATTAAATAAGTTATTAACAAAAAACCTATATTTTTTACAGTTATTGTCAAATAAAAAAAATCGTACACTATTTTGCGCTGCGGACTCTTCGGATTTTGTTTCAAGACATCAAAACGAACACATTCCAGCAAAATCTAAAACTCCCGGAATTTCTTCGAAGTTATTTTCCTAGTTGACTCCACTAATAGTAATAATGAAACAATTTACAAAAATCACAAACAATAACAAATTACTAGCGCAAATACAGAATGTCACATTAAACTCCATTTAAATTCTCAAACAAAATGTATTTCTCGCAACCCATATCCATATGCAGGGTACTAGCCTAAGGCTTCCCTTCCAATTTATTATTCTCAAAACGAGGCATGAAGATATAATATGCTCGGATATATTATGCCGTGGGATGCGCGTTTTATGTCGACCCGTGTATTCTGCTCTACAAGTAATTGTATTTATATTTGTGGGGCGAGTATAATTTCGTCATTTCGGAAATTGAATTTTCCCCAACCCGGTATCTCGGAAAAACGGAACGGGGAGGAAAGGAACGTATGAAACCTTATCAAAATGGGGAGAGGAAAAGATGATGAACAGAACAGATTTCTGTTATGCGCGCTTTTCTGCGTATGCTGTAAAGAGATGTTCTGGAGACAGGACGTAGGTAGATAATTGGATGACAGGAAGAGAAGCCATGACTTCGCATTTTATTTAAATTCTTGTTTTGCTGAAAAATCTTTTCGCTGGCTGCAGAAACGTATACATTGTCCCAACTCGATTCGTTTGGGAGATGCAGTGCGTTTGTGTTAAAATAGCATTTAATACGTCATCTTGAACCAATCTTGACGTACCTTTAAAAACAGCATTTCCTTGTAACAAAAAATATACAGGGAGTTCCATTCTGCAGGCTGTGAAAGTTGAGCAAAATAGGAATTTTAAACTCATCTGGCGAGTCAAGTGTGTCATGGAATTACTTCGAAACAGTTGGATGATGGACAGGACCACTCACACTGTCGATGTGCAAAGATCCAATAAAAAATATTACAAGTTGTTCCTCTCTGTGGCAACTCGAAATGTTGAATTTTTTAAACTTTATACAGGTAAAAAATCGAGTATATCAAAACCGCTACACACACTATAAACGAACTAAATCTACAAAATACAGAAGTCTGCCAGTCAGTAAGTCCATATGAGTTAAGGCGGCTGGTATGCCACAACAGGAAACGCACAGAAAATGTATCATCTTAGACAATGACTTTTTGAGAAAGGTCCAACAATTTGAATTGTTTTTATTTGTTGGTTGGATGATGCAAAGAAATAAATTGCTTTTGTATTTATTAATATTTATTCAATGATTCCAGAGCACTCCTGACCAATATAAAGTTTAATAAAAATTCAGCATTTTGACATCGCCCAGAGAAAAAGACCCTGTACATTCTTGTATTGAATCTTTGCACACCAACACTTTGAGTAGTCCAGTTGATCATTCATCTGTTTTGACGGGATTCCATGGCACACTTATGACTCTCCAGATGCCTTTAAAATTCCTATTTTGCTCAATTTTGACACTCTGCAGAATGGAACTCCCTGTATATTTTTTGTTCAAATTTGGTATGCGGGGGTTTTAGGTTGTTCTGATTAACGCTGTGGTGTCAGATTTTAAATAAAAAAATCGCTAAATGGTTTTCGTCATTTTTTACTAGAAAAAAAAATTGTAGTAGGCCTTGAAAATTGACATTAAGACCTGAAATTTTGCACCACCGTAGAGTTTTTTGTGGCCTATTTTTAGAAAAAAGCGCGGCTAAAATAGGGTGGAGAATACAAATTTTACGGGGGTGTTCGCACTTAAGATGAAACACCCTGTATATTGAAATTAATTTATCATCCTTTCAATGCTGGGGCAGAAGCCATAATATGTACTATTACCTAAGTAATATCATGTGGTTTACTACCGCCGTTGTACATAAAACCTTATAAATTTATTGAACATAATTTTACTACTACAATTTTATAATACCTACTTCGTAGTATACTAAGCATTCTGTTACTCATACAAACAACCAGCCACCAGCCTTTACCTTATCATGAAAAATTCAGCTCAAGGACGGCAGACTATCGATCCAAGGTTAGATTTCTAGTCATGAAACCACAGTCAATTAACCTACATTAACTACACGCAGCTTGCTTTGAATAGAACTCGGTTACTATGAGTAGTTATATAGGTAACTTTTGTGAAAGCTGAAAGCCCTTATTATGTTGGCCTACATAATACCTACAGGCTGTCTCATTTTGATTTGGAACACCCCTGTAAAATTTGAACTGGCTTACGGACTTTAACGAATTTTTTTGTACACAGGGCCCTCCTAGGCGTACTTATTAAACACTTTTCAATGACCATGCGATTATTCCAGAGCCGGATTAAAAACAATTTTGACCCAAATTTTCGAGTTAAGGTATCAGCGATTTTTTTATCGGAAACCTGATAACGTGGCGTTAATCAGCGCCCCTGAAAACCCCAGATTCCAAATTTCAAGAAATTATTCCCACAAATTATACTTCTTACACTGCACCACAATTGAAAAAAATCAAAATTTCAATTTGAGTTCAGCTATTAAGGTGGCTATGGAAACAAGTGAAAATGGTAAAAAGAGGTCCACAGGGGACAATAGTAATAAACCTGATCGGAAACTGTACTCGGTTTCTCTTTTCAGTATTGCTGTACAGTACAAATTTTATGCCATTTGAGACGCAAGAGATCTCGCTGCCGTCGCAGGCAGCCGTGGAAAAACAATGGCTTGCGGAAATGTCAGTTTATGCATTTACAACAAATGTTATTCAGGGGTTTATATTGCTAAAATAATTTAGGTGTTAAAAATAATTTAGTGGGTATAAAATGTAATTTCTAATCGATTCGTCAATACATTTCTTTCGTTTAAAATATTGCTGCTTTTAATTACATTCTTCAAATATGTATACTTGCACGGCTGCCTGGGACGGCAGCGAGCTCTCTTGCGTCTCAAATGGCATAAAATTTGTACTGTACGCAGAAATAATGAAAAGAGAAACCGAGTACAGTTTCCGATCAGGTTTATTACTATTGTCCCCTGTGGACCTCTTTTTACCATTTTCACTTGTTTCCATAGCCACCTTAATAGCTGAACTCAAATTGAAATTTTGATTGTTTGCAATTGCGATGCAGTGTAAAAAGTATAATTTGTGGGAATAATTTCTTGAAATTTGGAATCTAGGGGTTTTCAGGGGCGCTGATTAACGTCACGTTATCAGATTTCCGATAAAAAAATCGCTGATACCTTAAGTCGAAAATTTGGGTCAAAAATTTTTTTTAATCCGGCCCTGGAATAATCGTATGGTCATTGAAAAGCGTTTGATAAGTACCTCTAGGAAGGCCCTATATACAAAAAAAATTTCGTTAATATCCGTATAAGCCAGTTCAAATTTTAAAGGGTCATTTGATCATTATTATTATTATTATGTAATTATTGTCAATTAGTTCAATAATATAACGATTCATAGGTATCAGATGACATTTGTAAAAATGTTTGGGATCACATTAGAATTCCTAAATCAAAAAATTCAAACCCCTAAATGATGTGCTTCTTCACCTAGGACCTCATTTTCACATCTATTTTCAAGTTTTCTAGATTATCTCGTAAGCGGTGTACTTTTTGATAAAATTTGCATACAAAAATACTATTCATAAAATTTTCTATAAAAAAAATGTCTACAAATTTTTTCCTAAAACTTATATTAGTGTGGGAAATAAATCGCATAGGTACATATTATGCGGGTTGTTCCTGCTAAGACAGTAAAAACTCAACTAACTCCGCACTTATAAATTGTTTGTACTTTTAATGTTGTCGGACTTTCCTATCGGCAATTAAGTTTTCAACAATTACAGTAAACCTATTACAGTTTTTTTTACATACAGAGTGTCTCACTTAAGAGTGAAACAACCTTATAACTTCTTTAATTTTTAACCGACCAGAACGAAATTTTTACCAAAGGTAGATGACATTGTGGCCTACTTATTTCCAAAAAATTAGTTGCCTAATCCAAAGTCAAAGCTAACTGCGATGTCACAATCGAGGCTAAAAATCCGAAAATCATATTAGGCATTTTTTTTCAAAAAAAATTTACTAAAAGAAGTTGTTCAGAATCGATCCAAGAAAACATTTTGTTACATTATTCATAGGAATTTTTTTCTCACTTTAAACGGTACAGTTGTTCTGCAACATTTGAAAGCGGTATAGGTGAAAATTTTATGTTTCGAATATTGGAATTAAGAGGTGTTTTTGCCAATTTCACGCAAACGGACGGTTGGTTTTATCGTTATAAAACAATAGTAAGTATCTTTTTGTTGCAGAATGAAAAGATGTACTAACATGATAGACCTGCAAGACCAAAAAGATAACCTCAAAAAAGTTGCTAGTAAAGGAACGATCCAAAAACAGCGCAAGTGGCGCCCTCTGTGAGATACGTAGAAATTGCTTTTAGCTTATTCTTCATCCCCAAAAACATAACAGTGACAAATTTCAGTTCAGCAGCTTGATTATTTTGGGAGATGTAGCCAATTTCAAAAAATGAACTTCTTGTATCTCAGTATCCATTGAGATTTGACCATAAGTTGTTAGACTCAATCGTAATATTTCGGCACAAAATATAATATGAAATTGTCCTGTCCCATTAACGGGACACCCTGTATAGCCCGCGCTAATTTCATTTGGGCCTTATTTACCAAATAATTACACATTTTAGGAAAGACCTTTTTGTGTAAAACTTTACGGAAAAATATATATTTTTAGAATAAAATGCACCATTTGGTAATATTCTGAAAGATACGAAATTGGGGTAGAAACAATGTTGTAAGAGATGAAGCACATACTTTAAAGGTGCCGGAACTTTTTAATTTAATAACATTTATCTGTATCCCTAATATTTCTACCAATTTTCAATACTTTATAAATTTTTTCCGATAAATCACAACAATTATACATAGGTACCTAAATGTAATATTACTGATTTAAATGGAAAATAACAAAAAATAGTTCTATATGTATATCAAGGCACTGAAAATTCGACTCTTTATGACGAATGTGGAATTTAATTGCCGAGGCCTGCAAGGCCGAGGCAAATAAAACACATGATTTTGATTATTATAGTATAATTTGAAAGTGTTCATCTGCGCAAGAAACTATACGAGAGCCCGCACACTTCTAACGCCTTTTAAATCGGGTTCGTTTGATTAAAAGTTTCGACCGCCGTTTTTTTAAAGCTTATACACGAAAATTTAGAAAACCCACCCGCGAGATTGATACAGCGCATTTCTCACGCTATCGTTTCCCGCTGGCATCCGCAAACTTCGTGAAGGTTATTAAAACTTTTTCTATCAGGGCCAAAAGTTCCGCGTCCGTATTTCTTTTATTGGTTCAATTTGTCAGATTCTTGTCGCGCCCCGAAATTCGGGATCGAGTTTAATGTAACATTTTAACCTTGCCGCCGTCGGGACCACCCCAACAGTCCGTTTACCTGCCGCGTCGGTCTGGGGCTTTTGCGGGCTTTTATTTGAGTTAAGGGTCCTGCCAGAAACTCGCTTTATCCTTTTATTGACTATATAGCATTGAAATCGACACTTTTTCTCGTCTACGCATAGTAAATGAAGACATTTCGAGTGGAAAAAGTTACGAGTACGCTGTTTTTTTTTGTGGAGACATTCATTGAGGTGCCCTTAGTACATCCTGAGAAGTTTTTATTAAAGGGTTAAAGAGGAGTTTTTAACTTTTTTGCCCCTATCTCAAAAAGTAGCATTTTTATGTCAAGAATAGCCATGAGCAAAAGATTTCTTATAAATTTTTATACAAAAAATGTCGTTACACTTTTTTTCATAGCATCAATCGTTTTTGAGTTAAAGTTGCGGAAATATACAATGTTTGTATTTTTTGAACAAGTGGGTAGAGTAATATCCCCAGTAGGCCTTATCCACATCTGACACTCAAAACAACCCTTTGCATAAATCATTCGTTCTCCTCCACCAGATCTAATTTCGTGTCAACTTCATCGTCCTCTTCATAAACAGCTTCGTCAATTGGCTGATCAGTTGATGACATCCTGTCTTTAACTGTATCTTTCATCTATACTTATATCCGTTGTTACTATTTTCTTCGGTCGCGGCGTTCAAACAAGATTGCTCACGATAATGTTTGCATACTGCATAGTGTTTCGCAAAACTCTTGCAAATTTCTTGTTCTTGTCTTGTTTTTGTTGCAAGAACAAGACAAGACTTTTAAATTTCTTGTCTTGCAAAGAAATCATTCTGCAAGATTCTTGCAATTTTGCAAGAAATCTTTCTAAAAGCAAGAAATCTTGCAAAACTCACTAGCTATCTGTAATTATAGTTATTTCTGTAAAACTTTAATAAGAGAGATAATTATTGTAGGTGAAGAAAATATTGATTTTTAAAAGATGAGCACAAAAAAGTTTGTGAAAATCGGTTTTTCAAGCGTGACACAAGCGTGATAGTGCCTCCTCGGCTTTGTCTTTTTGATTTGACGTGGCGCATTGTTTCTAACTTCGAGAGGGGGCGTAGTAGAGAGTAGAGTTTCGCAAACAAACCGAATAACAAATTAGTCAAATATTAATGAAGGCGGGGGATGCTTGTTAGAAACTGGGTGTATACTAAGAGATCGAAATTTTGCGAATTTAACATTTGAATAAATAGAAAACTTAATAGACAATGCAAACAATTACACTCCGCAAATGGACAAACTCAGTGATTATAGATAGTATTGAGAAGATATCCGACATCTGTGCATTCAAGCCACTAAGCTGTAAGCTCCAAGTGTACTGATTAGAATGCTAGTAATCACCGCTACATGGTACTCTAATGCAAACTTATCGACTTGTTACGTACCGCCCTCTACAGATCATAGTCTGAAGTGTAATTTCTCCCGTAATAAAGTATGCATAATGAATTATAGTCCAAACCACGAAAGAAAACGTTTCTAAAGAATGCGGGCAGCGTTGCGCGATTTCCTATACGAGTAGTCGTTATTTATTGGCGAATACAAGTTTTATCATATTGAAGCCGAATTTCTGAACTCTGTTATACCGAAAAAATAAAGCTCGCATCACGGGACCACTTACCCATTTTTGTTTATCATTTATTTTTAACGCGGTGTGATAAAACACCTGTTATATTTTTTTCAACATCGTCGCGTCTACCATCGCCTTTGAAATACGGCAACACAGCACTTCTGCGAAGGAGTCGGCTGACAAAACTAGTTAGCCAACGCGTTTTGTGCCTGTTTCTATAGTTCGTAAAGTTAACTGCGTATTTGGGCTACCGTTCAGACCTCATTTTTTAGGCAGCTGGCAAGTTTTTTCCGCCGGCTCAGAGAGCTCAGTGGCGTTTCGTATGTTCGGGAGTTAACGTGTGCAAAATGAGTAAACAGGGAAGAACGTTGCATTCTCAAGCACGAGAAATATTTGCCAATGTTATAAGGGTTTGCCTTCCTCCATAATCTAAGGCATCACCGTTAAGAATAATATTAACAATAAATTAAATAACAATTATATGAAAATTCAGTCAGTGAGTTACACAAAATTTAGCTACGCCCCTGAACTGTGACTAATTCTATAATATTTGCGAGTTCTTCCCCCTTACGTCGCACGCATTCTGCCGTAAGGAGGACTATACTATCCCTACCCCTACGTCACAAAAAATGAAGCAATCACGGACGTATCATGTTTGGTTATAACGTGTCCTACTCAAAGGAACTACCGCCTTTGTCTAAAAGCGCACGTTTTAATCTTCCACAATGCTGCCTTTGTTTTATCTTGTATGTGCGTGACAAAGACAGAGAATTCCGGTCGTGTCTGTGACCTCCGGAGCGTCGTATTGGTGCAAAGACTCTTTCATTTTTAGATACGTTTATTCCCTGAGTCAGTGTTGTAATATTTTTACTTAAAATACATCCATATTTTGAAATTCAGTGAAACAAAATTATAAGCTACAGTTTTATATCGAATTTTATGGGTTCAGTTTCAATTCCAGGAATATCAAGTAAGAAACACGAATATTCTGATATCCTTCTGAAAATTTGCATAGGGGTACAATAATGCCAATACAAACAAATTTACTTAATAAATTATTCCGATATTTTCAAGGCAAACCTGATTTTTCCCAATTTTTTATTTCAAATGTCAAATTTGACAGCCATGGGCTGTGACGTCACGACCCTCTCTAGGCGCAATAGTGTAAACAAAACGTGCACAACATATCCCAAAATCAGATTTAAAAAAAATTGAATAATACAAATTTTTCCCATTTGGTGCAAACTTTATGAATAGCACTGTATAATAATCCGCGATAACCAAATTTCCATCTCAGACTAATAACCGAAAGCCTGATCGATAGCTATTCCCAAACTTCATTATCTTGAAAAAAATACCGCGCCGTTTAATGCGCCCCCAGGGATGTTTGATATTATAGGAGCTTATCTGAAAAGCGGTTCCTTTTCTTAGTCTTTTAAGATCGTGTTCAATAAGTTCTAGACAGAAAACCGATAAGCCTTGAGCGCGAAGTATAAAAAACAAACTTTTTAAAAAAATTAGTGTTTTGGAAGAAAGTCAAAACTTTTAAAGAAAATTATTCTTGTCATAAGAAAAATTCTCAATAGAGACATTTTTAATGAAAAATGCTCAGTCCCACTAATTGGGACCAATGATAAAAATTGGCAAAATATGCTAAATTGTCGCTATTTTTGCCCCACCCTGTATAATAGGCGGCTTCTCTTGTCTTAACGACCGACTGACTGACATGTCACTTGACTTCCTTTAAACCAGCAATGCTATTATTTTGTTACTAATCATCTAAAAAGTAATACTTTTGGATAAGTTAACCTTACTATGTTTTAGCAAAACAGACATTTTTATGATTTTCAAAAATTCATATCTCCGAAACTAGACATAGAAACTAATTTAAACTTGCACGTGTAACTTATAGTGACTTGTACTACAATATCCCAAAAAATTATCAAAATTGGCAGAGAGCCATTTTCCCCTGTACCTATTTGGTGCGGAGTTCTTTGTGCATTATTATCCCCAAATTTTGAATAAAGACATTTATCATCTTTTTGTTCGGCAAACACAAAAGAATTAGGTAATTGGAAACAAGCGGAAGCATAAATTTCCGACATCAGGGGCCTACCGAAAAAATTAATATAAATCATTTCTGTCTACAAGAAAAATGGCGATGTTGTAGGGCGATTTATTACCATATTTTTTAAAAAATAATGCCTTACTCTGTTTGCCGAAATATTTTATCCTAAAGGGATATCCCAAACGAGAATATTCTCAAAGTACCTACCAAGATAGATTTAAGTAAATTTGTTGTTTAAAAATTATGACAAATAACCTGCTCAAAAGAAACCGCTTCATATTTCCTTTATATATACTCCATAATATTAAAAAATGTGAAAATGTTTGAAAAATTTCCTGAAAATAATTAGGTATTTCCCAAAATTTAGAGAAAAGTTGCTATCCTCTTAATTTTGTACTGTGTACTAGATCACAGATTTATACAGGGTTACCCATTTGAAATGGAAGTACCCCCGTATAAAATTTTTATTTTCCATCCGATTTTAGCCGATTTTTTCTAAAGTTAGGCCACAAAATTCTACTTTAGGTCTTAATCTCAATTTTCAAGGCCAACTACGAATTTTTGTTCCAGTAAAAAATGACGAAAACCGTTTAGTGTTAATCAGGACACCCTAAAACCCCCACATACCAAAGTTGAATAAAAAATATGCAGGTAGTCAAATTCGAGGAATTTTAAAGGTATCTGGCAAGTCAAGTGTGCCATGGAATCCCCTTAGAATAGTTGAATGGTCAACAGGACCACTCAAAGTGTTGATGTGTAAAGATCCTATAGAAAATATAAGAGATGTCTTTCTCTGTGCCATCTCAAAATAATGAATTTTTTGGGGTCAAGAATCGAGTATATCAAAACCGCCCCAGACACTATAAACGAACTAAGTCTAAAAATACGGAAACCTGAGAGTCAGTAAGTCCATATGAGTTAAGGTGACTGGTGTGCCATAACAAGAAACGCACAGAAAATGTATCATCTTAGACCAGTGACTTTATTGATAAAGGTACAACAATTTAAATTGTTTTAATTTGTTGGTTGGCATTTTGTATTGAAATAAATTATTTTTGTGTTTATTAATATTTTTTTAGTGATTCCAGAGCACGCTTGACCCATCTAAAATTTAATAAAATTTTGGGATGGCCCAGAGAAAAAGACCCGGTAAATTTTTGTATTGAATCTTTGCAAACCAACACTTTGAATAGTTATGTTGATCATTCATCTCTGTTTTGACGGGATTCCATGATGTCTTTAAAATTCCTATTTTGCTCAACTTTGACACCCTGCCAAGTGGAACTCCGTTTATATTTTTCTTTAAATTTTGTATATGGGGGTTTTAGGGTGTCTTGATTAACGCAGTGATGTCAGATTTTAAATAAAAAAATCGACAAACGGTATTCGTTATTTTTTACTAGAAAAAAATTCGTAGGCCTTGAAAATTGAGATTTAGACCTGCAATTTTGCACCAAAGTAAAGATTTTTTTGCGACCGATCTTCAGAAAAAAACCGGCTAAAATCGGATGAAAAATAAAAAAATTACGGGTGTGTTTCCATTTCAAATGGGCCACCCTGCAGAAAATACTTAGTTTTTTATGGTTCCTAAACACATAATATTTCATTCAAATTACGCACCCGTACAGGGTGTCCCATTTTGGGTGTTTTTCTCAAAAATCTCGGTTATTATTAAAGCTAGAGGGTTGCGGTTTTCACGTCACTGTACTACTTTTTTGAGAGGAATTTGGTGGACCAATCAGATTTTAGATAAGTTTTATAGTTTGCGCGCATTGGCGCAGGACTGAAATTTTCGATTTTTTGGAAACCTCTCTCCTGGCTACAACTTATATATATCGACAAATTTAATCAACTATTTTTATAGATTTTTTGGCGTAGAATCGAATTGAATAATTAGTTTTTTGGTAGCGTTAGTAGTTTTTGAAATAGGAACTATGGTTTCCATTTAAAAAATATATATATAACTTTGGTTCATATCTCAAAAACTATTAACGCTACCAAAAAACTAATTATTCCATTCGATTCTATGCCAAAAAATCTATAAAAATAGTTGATTAAATTTGTCGATATACAATATACAGGGTGAGTCACATCTAAAGTCAGAGCCGAAAACACAAGGTAGAGTTCACTAAAATAAGCACATATGCTTAATAAACGATAGCTCAAAAACGCTTGGTTCTCAATATACAGCGTGTTGAAACTTTTCCAAATATTTTTTTAATTTCTTTCGAGCCTGTTTAGGAATTCCAACAAAATTTGATACATATTATGGGTTGTCATTTTGTGCAATAATTTGGCCCTGTTCAGATGAGCAGCGGCGTAGATACAAATAATTTTATTTTAAATGCCAGCATAGTCACCTTGGCACTAGTTTAAAAAATCCGAAATTACGAAGAAACTGTACCAGAAATAAAAAAATACCAAGGGGCGCTTTTTGTTCCAAATTGAATGGGCTATCCAAAAAATTTTTTTTTTGTTTTGGCACAGCACCATTCTAATTTTTTTACAATTATTTAGAGTAACTATTTGTATCTACGCCGCTGATCATCTGAACGGGGTCAAATTATTGCATAAAATGGCAACCGTCCAATGAATAATGTGTACCAAATTTGGTTGGAATTCCTAAATGGGCTCGAAAGAAATTAAAAATATGTTATTTTTGGAAAAATTTTAACACGCTATATATGGAGAACCAATCGTATTTGAGCTAAAGTTTATTAAGAATATGTGCTTATTTTAGCGAGTTCTACCTTGTGTTTTCGGCTCTGCCTTTAGATGCGACTCACCCTGTATATATAAATTGTAGCCAGGAGAGAGGTTTCCAAAAAATCGAAATTTCAGTCCTGCGCCAATGCGCGAAAACTATAAAACTTATCTAGGTCCACCAAATTCCTCTCAAAAAAGTAGTACAGTGATGTGAAAACCGCAACCCTCTAGCTTTAATAATAACCGAGATTTTTGAGGAAAACACCCAAAAACACCCAAAATGGGACACCCTGTACATAAAATTGCAAAATGATCAAGAAATAACTTTAACAAAAAAATGCATAGCCTCAAGACGAAGACCTTGTGCAATTTTCTGCACCCAGTTGCATAAACCTTCTCAGTCCCATCAATTTTCAACATAAAAGTTTTCTTCTATCTCTTATACAATAAACATGCTACGACATACTAACAGTTTTGCCCAGTTTCAGGTTTTCTTTATATTGCCCAACAAGTGGGCCATGGATACCGATTTTCTCTTCTGTTTCTTAGCCGTCCAAAATTTCCATCGAGAAAATCGCGGTGGTAGTTCTAAAAAATCATCGCGTATGTGTTATTTATAAAAATAAAAATATAGAATCAGTGTTTACTAGCGTACCTCCTTGCTCAGATGAGCACTTTTGAATTATTTATTCGCACACTTTAATGGAATTTTAGGGTGACTGAGGGTGGAACTAAATTTTATATCTACACTGTTAACCCCTGAACGCGCTGATAAGCTTTATGCCTATACAATGGACCGAAAATTAGCATCCTTCCATTGTTAGGTGCCGTGTGACCTGTAAAATTTGTCCCAGTTAATTTGAATTGTAATTTATGCGACCTGTAACTCTGATAAATGGTAGTGTTGTGTAAGGTATACACAATTTTATGAGACATCGGTCTATTTGCTTAGAGCTAATCAAAATGATAAGAATTTATAGGCCAGGGAAAATAGAATTTGACCTAGAAAAAAATATTAACTGCAATTTTGTTTTACCATATCAAAGTTATAAGTAAATACGTAGGTAGAAACCAAAAATTAAACATTTTGAAAAAACGGAACCTTGAGTTACCTCAAAAAACACCTATTTTTCGTTAGAAATTTTGAGCAAAAATGTTAACTGGATCTTTTTAGACTCTTTAGGTAAAAAAACTTCCCTTGCTAACATATATTAAGAAATTAAACATTTTAAGAATATGGAAGTAACTTAGATCGACAAAGAGGGAAAAAATCGGATAATTTTCTATTTCGCCAAAAGCAAAAATATTAACTACGTTTTTATTGCAGATGATCATTCCCTTTTACAAATAGAATGTAACTTATACAAAATTAAACATTTATCTGAGCCGCATGTACGTCAGCTGTCACTTCTCATTGGTATAGACTAGGCAAAAATATTAACTGTTTTTTTTTTTAACTTTTTACAATATAACTATATTGAATCATATATAGCGAAATTAAACATTTATTTACGGCGTATGTAGGTCAACTGTCATTTGTCATTTCAAAATACTTCCGTTACCAATTTTTGTTCAATTTCAAAAAATTTAACATGACTTAGTATCCACTTACAAAGTTTAACAAAAATCAGCCAGTTAATAATTTTGCTCTCAAAGACATCTTCAAATTTCTTTAAAATGCGATTTCCGGCGAAACAATATGTCTAATTTCAGAACAAACTGTTAATACTTGATTTTTAAGGTAATTATAAATAATAAAAACGCAGTTAATATTTTTGCCCAACAAAATATTACGCAAAATGTAATTTTTAGGTACATCATTCGGATAGGTACTTGCACAAACGTAATCTGTTTAATTTATCAATCTCAACTTTATATACCTACCTTACTTACTAATAAATGCAGCTTAAAATTCGCAGTTAATATTTATGCCGTCTTTAGTACACGCCTATATTTATTTTGTATTAAAAACAATTCTGCCGTTCATTTATTACCAATATTTTGTGATGGCATTTGGCATTATAAAAATGCGGTTATGAATTTTGTCTAGGTTTCGTTATTTTTTTCCGTAATTTCCCTGGCCTGTTAAAGAAAACACCAACCACAAACTATTTTCTACGCAATATAATAAAATAAAAAGTGAATTGATCAGAAATTAAAAATTCCCAACAATTATAATAATTTTTTAGTGACAATAAATTGCACCTAACCTGGACCACATAATAAATAGCTTCACAACAGAAGCGTCCATAAAGACATGTGTCAAAAGGGGTAAACATTGTGCATTTTATTTGATTTTACATTAATCCACACTACAAAGAGATTGTATTAGGACCAAATTTATGTATAAGTTATTGGTTATTTTTCTGTAAATTGAAATGGAGGCTCGCTTATTTTTGACACGTGTCTTTATGGACGCTTCTGTTGTGAAGCTATTTATTCTGTGCCTGGACCAACACTATATTAAAGACCTGTGCATAGCGCTGTTTCAAGCGATCGCCACTGGCGCCACACGACGAAACAAATTTACATGGTGGTTTAATGTTAAAACACCATTGTTGCAGAATCTTTTATAAAATAAAAACATGCAAATGAGTCTGTTAACAACGAATGCAATATCCAAAATATAATAAAATATTTGTTTGTTATGTCTTATGTCCCTCTAATTTGACAAGTTCACATGGCATATTTCCATACATTTTCTTAAGAAAAGCGAGTCTAAAAAGCAAGCAAGATTATTTGGTACCGTTTGGTTTGAAATGAAGTCCATGACTAGTTGTAGTGTAAGTAAGCATAAAACGCATTAGATTTTTCAGTTTCTTCTTTATGTGAAGGACTATTGATTCGCTTTGGAGTTATAAACAAAATTTTCTATTTTAATTCTTGCATACGTTACAAAATACTCTTCCAAAATAATATCTGCAATTTTCGCTTCTTCAGCTGGTTGATCAGATCATCCCATAATTCCAAAATAGTGTTTATTCTTCTGCAATTCACCTAACGGTCTGTGCAGTGTGCATACCATTTTCTTCATGTGCATGGAAATTTCATGTTATCACAAACAAATCTACCTATAAAAGCTGTGTTAATAGGATAAAACTGCTAAATACTGGACGCAAAGACAATTCGTTACCGTAAAAAGAAGGCAAATCGTAATAAAGCTGGATATTTAAAATTTAAAATGTTGGACATTTTAAACGTCAGTAACTGACATACCAATAACCACATAACACCTCCCTATAACCTATAAGTCGCCATTTGTTCGTCGAGTGGCGCCACCCCAGTCCGTAAACAAAAATGAAATATGACGTCATGCTCGGGTCTTTAATATAGTGTATAGTGTCGGTCCAGACCTAACCTAGCCATTGATAAAATGGTTTGTACAGAATTGGTCTATACATTGAACTGCTTGAGATTTTATACAAAATGCGAAATAGGCGTTAAAGAAAATAATTATTTTCCGTTTGATATTTTATTTGTTGCAAAGTTTTTTCTAAATTATCATATTTCTACACGCGATTGCTTATGTCGATGCGACCGATTATTCATGTTATAATATTTCTTCGAGCATTGAAAAAGTGCTTTCTACATTTCTATGTCCAGTATCCACAAGAGTTTCTTGGAAGAGTGATTGATTCTAGTTAGTGTATTCAGCCATTCAGCCAAAGCATGTCTTTTTTTGGGAACCTAAGAACATGACGACTTCAAAATATTTTAGTGGGTACATGCTAATTAATTTGTTAGTTTAATTTGTTAATTAAAATTGTATGTACCTTAATTATTGTCGCAAATATAATTTCAATAAATTAGTACTTCTACAAATAAATAATATAAAGGTTTGTCCCAGGGACCCTTTAAAGTAAGGGGACCCAGCATTATACTTTACAAAGTGAGGCCGTTTCTTTCCCCATTCTAATGGTCTCAATGATGCCAAATATGCAATTTTATTGGAGAATCTATGGATATAACAGGTACTTTGATTGCTAGTAAAAATTAATATGATTTCTAAAAATTATGACTTGACAATGTTCTGTCAACAAACACAGAATATGGCAAGTGCCAAATGAATCAAATTTATATTATATTTGAATTTGGTTTCCTGCAATTATTTCCAGGAATTTAAGTAATATAAGTAAGGTAAGTCAGTGCTGATTTTGCTTATTTGTCGCTATTGCACCTTGTTACCAGGTTCCTGAATCCATATGTAATAATATGTGTACTTGAACTTTCTTCCCTTGTTGAATGTATCTACCCAAAGAACTTTCACAGATTTCGGGATGGACTAATAAGATTAGGTCTTGTACTTAGTTCTAATCATGTAGTTTTTCTCGGTGCTCATTTTTGTAATTTTATTTCTCTCCCAAGGTACCTCACAAACGTAAAATAAACTTATAGTTGTAGATAAAAACTGTTTAAAGAAAGACCTGACTGAAGCTACCTGCTTAATAATTTAATATTTAGGAAATACCATTTTTGTTTTGAACTACTTACTTATACGTAATGCCCACGTAATGGGTTGTAGGATTACTAAAGGTGAGACAAGAAATATCTGGTTGCAATTATTGGGACTACTACAGGCGTCCGCATTACCTTTAACTGACTATCTGGAAGTTAGAAAACTTAAAAATTGTGAATTGTGATGGGAAATATTTTGCCTCCTTTGGAATCTATGGCACTGGCATGTCACATAAAACTTGATTGCACTTGGACACTGACATATAACATAACCTTGTATCGGCCCACTTATGTGGTCTCCTTGGAGATATACAGAAAACAAGGCTTCACTTTTCCTATGTGATAGACTGTGACATGCTGGGTCCCCTTATTTTAAAGAGTCCCTGGTTTGTCCCCTTTACCACAGTTATCATGAAAACACCCCATTCACCATTCAGCCCTTCCTACATTTCCGTTCCCGCAGTCACCAGGCAACAGAGCAAGATATACGCGAGATTGCTCGCAAATGTCGCAGCAGGCTTGGGACTGATACCCCGGCAACCAGGAATTGTAATGTTATCTTAGGAGGCGTGAGGGTGTTTGCCTACCACCCCTTCTCTTCTCCGTCTTACCCCCTTGCCCCGGTTTATATCCCCTAATTCAGATGTTGCGAATTTATGCTATGTGTTGACTTAGTCTGGGCCAGGTGCTACCTGTATAGAATCTATATACAGGTTATTCCTAAATATCATGTACATACGGAAGGGGGTAATTCTTTGGCCCATTTTAAGAAAAAAACTTCATATGAACGTATGAAGTTCATTTTTTTAAATTGAATTTTGACTACATCTCACGAAATAATCAAACTGCTGAACTGCTATGTTTTTGGAGATGGAGAATAAGCTGAAAATGTCAATTTCAGCGTATCTCACAGAGGGCGCCACTTGCGCTGTTTTTTAATCACGCTTTTACGCGTAACTTTTTTGAGGTTATCTTTTTGGTCCTGCAGGTCCATCATTTTAGTGCATCTTTTCATTCTGCAACAAAAAGGTACTCTTGTTTCATAACGATTAAATCAACCGTTTGCGTTGAAATTGCCAAAATGTTCTCCAAAACACCTGTTGACTTCAATATTCGAAATATAAAATTTTCACCTACCACCGAATATTGGAATCAACAGGTGTTTTGGGGCATGTTTTGGTAATTTCAACGCAAACGGTTGATTTAATCGTTATGAAACAAGAGTACCTTTTTCTTGCAGAATGAAAAGATGCACTAAAATGATGGACCTGCAGGACCAAAAAGATAACCTCAAAAAAGTTACGAGTAAAAGCGTGATCAAAAAACAGCGCAAGTGGCGCCCTCTGTGAGATACGCTGAAATTTACATTTTCAGCTTATTCTCCATCCCCAAAAACATAGCAGTGCCAAATTTCAGTTCAGCAGCTTGATTATTTCGGGAGATGTAGCCAAAATTCAATTTAAAAAAATGAACTTCAACGTATCTCAAAAGTTAGGACGTTTACGACATACGTTCATATGAAGTTTCTTCTTAAAATGGGCCAAAGAATTACCCCTTCCGTACATGATATTTAGGATCACCCTGTATACAGAGTAGCTGTGTCTGCGTATTGGGTCTATGGAAGACGTGGCCTCCGCCCAATGTCTTTTTTTTTCCATCCGTACCATAAAAACAATCTGGCCAAGGTCCTAATATTTTCGTGTATATGTGACTTTTGGTGGTTCTTATTTGTAAGTAAACGGATTATATAGTTTTAGATGCAGTATCATGTACGGTACACTACCAGCATACTGACCCAATTATTTGTCATGGCCCAGAATAAGTAAAGAAGATCCTGCAGCAAAAAAAGTCAAAATGGAGTACTATTTTTTGCTTTGGAACAATTATACAGGGTGAGTTTTTTTCGATGCCCACTATGGGGATCTCGGAAACTAGCAGAGCTAGAACAAAGGTTAAATGGGGAAAGAATTGCAGTTTTGAATGATCAATCTAATGCCCCTTTTGGATTTTTAAAAAAGTTCATGACTCACTAGATATTTCGAAAAGAGTGATTTTTTTGCTATTTCATCAGATATCTGTAGCTCCGTTATTTCTGATTATACAGAAAAACTGTAGAGGCAAAAATTGTAGATAATTTTGGGCTTAATAAGATAATCTTCCAATTTTTTTATGTTGTTTGTGATTTTTGAGATATGACATAAACTTGTGTTTTTTAAAATGTAAATCATAGCTGGCTGTGGCCTTATTAAATCGGCCATTTTTTGGGCTTTCCGAAGATATAATACTCGGCATAGTTAATATAAAAAATAAAAGAACTATGGCTAAATTTCTGATTTTTTTAAATTTTCACATAGTCAGCCATGGAATATTTTCATAATTATGTTCTATTTTATAATAAGACATATTTCAAACTTTCAAATATTTTATTTTTAGCCGGTAACAAAATGTAACAACATAAAACAAAAATTATCATGATGGTGCTCCACCACATAATTATTTGCCCGTAAGAAATTACCTAGATCAGCTCTTTCCAAATAGTTGGATAGGTAGAAATAGACCTATTTCCTGGCAGCCCCGATCCCCCGATTTGTCTGTTTTGGATTTCTTTTTGTGGGGAACAGTACAAAATAAAGTATGAGACAATTGCTGAATTAAGAGCAGCTGTTTTAGAAGCAATTGCCAGTATTGACAGGCGCTCTCTAAGAAAGGCGACAAATTCAGTTTTAAAAAGATGCAATATTTGCATAAATAATAATGGTGGATTGTTTTAACACCTTTTTTATTTTAAAAGGTGCTGACTTTTTAAAATAATAATAATAATTTGAATTTGAGTTTTTAATTTTTGTTTTATTTTGTTACATTTTGTTACCTGCTAAAAACAAAATATTAGAAAGTTTGAAGTATGTAATTATAAAATAGAACGTAATTATGAAAATATTCCATGGCTGACTATGTGAAAATTTTTAAAAAAAATTAGACAATTAGGTAGCCATCGCTCTTTTATTTTTTATAATAACTATGCCGAGTATTATATCTTTGGAAAGCTCAAAAAATGGCCGATTTGATAAGGCCACAGCATTTAAAAAAACACAAGTTTATGTCATATCTCAAAAATCACAAACAACATAAAAAATTGGATTAATTACTTATCTTATTAAGCCCAAAATTATCTACAATTTTTGTCTCTACAGTTTTTCTGTAAAGTCAGAAATAACGAAGCTACAGAGATCTGATGAAATAGCAAAAAAATCACTCCTTTCAAAATATCTAGTGAGCCATGAACTTTTTTAAAAATCCAAAAGGGCATTAGATTGAGCATTCAAAACTGCAATTCTTTCCCCATTTAACCTTTGCTCTAGCTCTGCTAGTTTCCGAGATCCCCATAGAGGGCATCGAAAAAAACTCACCCTGTATAAATAAAAGCAGAATACCTACTTAAGAGATACGCTTTTATTTCCAATTCTAGGTTTTTAAAGATATATTTTCGGCAGTACTACAAAACGCTATACAAAGTGAAAGAAATAATGCTAGAACTTTATTTTTCCCCTATTTTTGAAGTTAACATTTAACACCTTAACTTTGTTTTGCAATATTATTAGAATAATTTTAATAATAAGTAATATCAACTGTGTTAGTTGGACAAAGTTTCTCCTCTGCTTGGGTTGTTCGTCAAGATTACATTTGTTTTTCAAAATATCAATTCATTTTTTGCATTTCTTATTTCAGGATCTTCTCTCCTACTTATTCTGGGCCAGGCCAAATAAATAAGTGGGTCAATCTACTGGTAGCATACCGTACATGGTACTGCATCTAAAAGCATGTAATCGCCACATCTTCCAAAGCAAAGAAGAAACGTACATTTCAAAAATGCAAAAATATATAGGGTGTTTTTATTTTATGTTCACACAGGTAAATACAGGGTGATTCAAAACTCTGTGCACAAATTTTAATAACGTATTTTTGAGACCAAAATAAGACTCTTTTTTCATATAAATATGTGTCCTAAAGGGCACCCCCTCCGACCTATAGCCCTCAAAAGTTTCACGAAAAAAAAAACGATTATTTTGAATTATAGTTGTGCGTGTAATTTCTTGAAAATTTGCATGCATTTGTTTTTTGGTGCGCTTTATTATTTGTTTGTATTATAAATGACGTAAACTAAATTTTTGGTTGGGATCAGGGGGTCATTTTTTAGGTAGGAGGTGGTGCATTTTAGTACACTTGCCTCGAAAATACGTCATTAAAATTTGTGCAAGGAGTTTTGTATAAAGAAGTAAGGCCAAGTAACAATTTTCTGTTTTATAAAAGCTGTAAGAACGTTTATGGAGCATAACCTTATAAAACATCTGTCCGATAAACGTTTTTACAGCGTTCTTAGCGCCCTTATAGAGCTAAAATGGGCACAAATTTATACAACGTTTTCGCTCTATAACCAGTTCTATAAAAGCTACAAACACATTTATATAACCATTTTATAGACGTTTACAGAGGCTTTACACAGCAGGAATAAATGTTGTACCAAACAACCTGTGTAAATTATCATGAAAGCTCTTTGACACTTTAAGCGTTTTTGAAAAAACGGTTTTGCTGTGCTTTACTACGTTAAAAAGACTATTAGACTATTCAATACCATACATGCACCTCTTAAGCTGCTTTTTGTAATGTTGATGAAATAAAGGACGACGCAATAACAATGGCGGAGTATTGTGCCAAAGTACAACGAATAATTAATTTTACTTATGGCATAGTGGGGTGACATAATTTTTAGTGCAAATTAAGATTTATTGTGAAATGTATACTATTTACATGGTGAAATTTTTAAGGGCCTCTTCTAAACATCGATTTCGATGATTTTTTTATTAAAAATTAAAATAAATGTTTTTCTTTTAATTAAAAATATCTGTTATTATTGCTTCGGATGTAATTTTAAATACAAAATAAACATCGTCAACTAATACAGTATTATTTCTTTGTTATAAAATGCATTTTTTACATTTTATGAAAAGGAAACGCTGATCCAACGTAAGCTAACCACACCAAACATGGCGTAAATTCTTATAAAACAGTTTAGTCACACACGCAGCACTTATATGATCTTTCAGTTAGTCTTGCGATGCTTATATAAAGCAGGCAACTAGACGTATTTTAAACATTTAATTTAACATTGAGCGTGATAATGAGTATTTTTTTTAAATCTTGCACACAATGAAAAAACTTTTACATGATAAAATTTCATTTTCTACGTATGTACCTATAATTTATCTATGCTATATAGACAACATATTTTTATTTTATTTTAGGATGTATAAGATAGTTCAGATGTTCACGTAACTCTATTTTCTCTGTTTCATTGAACGTTGAAGACTTTTGGTGAAAATTACAATCATCAGCAGCATATACAACACAGCTGAAAGAGTTGTCGGTATTTGATTTTAAATCTTCTTTGGTGGAAGTGATTTTGTCATTAGCATTATTGGCAATGCTATTATAGGTATTTATTATCCGAATAAATATTTTGCTGAATTAAATGATAATTCTTCTTTAATTTTCTACGAAATGCACCCATTTTCCCTTGAAAACGACATCATACACACGCTTTAATGTACCTAAGTTTTTAGGTTAGGTGTTGAGAGCACACCTAAATCGTTCTGTAATGATTGCAATGCGCGCTTTTTGGTATTTATGCTTGCTTCAATGCTGTTAATTTAAATACGTGGTAAGTACTTCTATAAAATAGTTTTTTAAAAGCATCTTTGGAAGTAAAAATATATTTTAAGGAACTGAACTGTGATTTGCCAAACTCTTACAAAGCTGATTTATAGAGTGCTTAATTATGTTCTTATAAAACAGTTATTAGGTGTTGAGAGCACACCTAAACCGTTCTGTAATGATTGCAATGCGCGCTTTTTGGTATTTATGCTTGCTTCAATGCTGTTAATTTAAATACGTGGTAAGTACTTCTATAAAATAGTTTTTTAAAAGCATCTTTGGAAGTAAAAATATATTTTAAGGAACTGAACTGTGATTTGCCAAACTCTTACAAAGCTGATTTATAGAGTGCTTAATTATGTTCTTATAAAACAGTTATATATACGCAAAACTAACCGAACCATTTAGTTTTAACCACTAAACAGACGTGTAGCAGTCGTATACGTAGTACTATAAACGTTTATAGAACAATTAAAAAACTATTTTATAAACGTTCTATAATTTAGCTGAAAGAACGTTCTAAGAACTATATTACAGAACAAATTAGTTGCACACAGCAAAATGGTAATACTCGAGACGATAACACAGCAAATTAACTATTTTTAAGCACTTATAAAACGTTAATAAAACTTTTCCGTTCGGTAGGAAAAAATTAATACAGCTACTTTGCTACTTGCGCGCTCTCGGGTGGAGCACCCTGAACATAACAATTAACTAAATTCCGTCTTTAAACGAGGACGATCGCAACGACTGCGGCATTAATAATCTTTTCTCGAAAATAGAAGGAAGGCGGCCTAATTGAAAGCACTTCGAAATTAATTGAGTCGAGAGGTGGTTTCGCTTTGCAGGAGAGACCCTCATTTTCTTACCTCCGTCGTTAGCTTCATCGGAGCAAAACGAGGCCGTGGCGACAAGTTCGTATCACAAGGTTTTAAAGCTTCCAGATATATAAAGAAGGCCACAGGGCCGAGGTTCGTCTACTATCACTTTGATACCTGAATTGCTTATCGTTATTGCCGCATCATAAATAAATTAAAAGTAAAAAAATATTTTTAAAAAAAGCTTTTATTTAAATGCGCTAAAAAAAATAAAATAATCTTTTCTTTTAAAACTTTTACTATCAACTTATAACGTCATTCCACAATTTATATGATATAAAAGCTTGTCGGGAGATTTAAGTAGTGGTATTTACTTAGTTTGAAAACTTAAATCTCGCGACAAGCTTTTATATCATATAAATTGTGGAATGACGTTATAAGTTGATAGTAAAAGTTTTAAAAGAAAAGATTATTTTATTCTTTTTAGCGCATTTAAATAAAAGCTTTTTTTAAAAATATTTTTTTACTTTTAATTTATTTTGTAATTTTTAGTTTGGCCAGGTGTCTGAGTCTATTCATCTCAGTTAACGCATCATTGTTGCAAGGTCGTTTGCCGGTTAGTTTAGAACGGTCTAGCTCTTCAATGAGGAGACCTTCTAATGATCTAACCCTACTTAAGGCCACGTATGCTTGACCAGGCGCGAAGAGCTTGGAGCCTAAATATACAACGAGACAGGTTGCAGACCAATGCTGTTGACGCCTATCTCACCAAACTACACAAGTCAAAGTTAACTAGTCCGCCATCTTGGGTGTTCCGCCATGTTGGATTTAGAATGACGTCACACATATAATCATGCATTGTCATCCAAATTAAACGTGTGTACAAAATTTCAGCTCGATCGGTTGAAATTTAACTAGTCCGCCATCTTGAGTGTTCCGCCATGTTGGATTTAGAATGACGTCACACATATAATCATGCATTGTCATCCAAATTAAACGTGTGTACAAAATTTCAGCTCGATCGGTTGAAATTTAACTAGTCCGCCATCTTGAGTGTTCCGCCATGTTGGATTTAGAATGACGTCACACATATAATCATGCATTGTCATCCAAATTAAACGTGTGTACAAAATTTCAGCTCGATCGGTTGAAATTTAACTAGTCCGCCATCTTGGGTGATCCGCCATGTTGGATTTAGAATGACGTCACACATATAATCATGCATTGTCATCCAAATTAAACGTGTGTACAAAATTTCAGCTCGATCGGTTGAAGATATCTGCTTCAAAATTGAGTTGCAAGATTCCACCCGAACAAATTACATACATACATACATACATACATACATACATACATACATACATTGCAAGTTAAATAAAAGCTTTTAAAAGACCACAGTGTCGTTTCCGCCTTGAATCTCGCTGTCGCTTGCCGTGGCGCAACCAGAAATTATTGTCAGCGGAGGCTGGCTGACAGAGTTCATTTGTCATTGATAAGAATTGCGCCGCAGGCGAAAATTTTCGAATTTTCAAGGTCAAACGTTTTTAATGAACTGAAAAAAAAAAGTAACCTAATATTACGCAACTGATTGTAGTTTTTTCTTTGTTAACTGTGGAACCATAATAATAATAATTTAACTATGCAGTACCTAAACTCTATTCAAACTAAACGCAAGTGAAAGATAAACAAAAGTTGTTGCATGGCTAGCACGTGATCCACGGGCGTAGCCAAGGGGGGGGTTTCGGGGGTTCAAACCCCCCCCCCCCCCGAAATAAGCAAAATATTACCTAATATTATACCGAAAAAATACGAGGAGTGAAGAGTTAAATTATTATTACGTTTGAATATATGTAGTAATAGTAGCGCCTAGCGCCATCTTTTGACGAGAGGCAGACGCAGTTGCAGCCGAACTATTTTGTATTGTAGGGACACTTTGCGTTGTTTCTCGATTATTCGCCACGCCCCTCGGTCGAAATGAGCGGAACTTTGTGGAAGTTCGTGGAAGTTTCTGGACGGCTACCGGGCTGCTATATAAGCGGCGCCGCGGCGCGTGACCGCGCTTACGGCAGTATTGTTCCATGCGAACTCGAAGCGAATAAAAGTGAAAAGTGGTGAACGAATAGTGAAGAGAATTAAGTGTACCGTGTAAGTGAGTAATTTTAGTGCGCTGTTATTCGATGACCTTGTTAAGGATAGATACGTGAATCATTATTACTGTCGAAAAATGGAGGGGAAAAAAAGGAAGGGTGATAAACTTAAAGGTATGGACTACTGTAAAAAGTGGTGTAGTCAAGGTCAAGGGGTTTCTAATAAAGAAACAAATTTGGATTTAGCTATCAAAGCTTCAGCTACCTTGCATGCTGATAAGAAGACTGCCTACCCCGAAATCTAGTTTGGAATGCCTAGATATGTGCGATAAAAACCTTTATCCTAATATTTACACATTACTACAAATCTTGGCTACCATTCCTGTATCCACTGCTACCCCAGAAAGGTCTTTCTCGAGCCTAACGAGACTGAAAAACTATTTACAAAACACTACAAGTGAAAACAGACTTAACGGTTTGGCTCTAATGAACATTCACTATGGAACAGAAATTCATGCAGATGAAGTAGTGGATATATTTAAAAGAAAAAGCCGAAGATTTCTTCTTTAATGGTTTTAGATTTAGCGCAGAGGAACGAAATTAATTTATCCATTTCATTTAAAGTTAAGAACTTTATAAATATGTCGTAGTTTTTCGGATGAATATATAGATATTAAATTTCATGTAAGTATATTTTTGTTGTTTTATTTACTTCTCAAACTAAACCCCCCCCAAAACTAAATCCTGGCTACGCTACGCCCGTGCCCATCCTCCAAACAAAAACCGCTTTTCCTGCTACACGCCTTCGCTTTCAGCATATGAAAAACAACAGGTCGCCGGTCTATCCTAAACAGCTTTTTGTGGCCGCGTCTGGAATTTCGTTGTTTTGCCGGGCTTCTCTGTGTTGTGGGGGGCCCCCGCGCCTACCTTTTGTGAGGGTTTTCGGGGGGGGGGGGGCAAATATTTTATAAAGGGCGACGTCGGGCGCTAATCCTCTTTGCGCAGCTTGCAGAAATGAATTACCCCGACTGAAATATGGATAGCGTTATATTCATGAGGAAATGGCCGAAAGTGGATGAAAGAGCTCGACAATGCGGAGATAAAAGGGTAAGATTTAGTTTCATCATGTGCCATTTTCCTCTTGATAATCACAGAGAGGTAGTCCCTGCTATCAACGAGAAAATGTTCTACTTGTCGTTGATTCTGTTCTCGATACGGACGTTGTCATAGCAACTGAACGCACTTGCCAGGGCACACTATTAAAATAATTCCGATAATTCCAGGCTTCTTAGTAACAAAAAATAAGAAGGTGCTTATTTTATGACATGCAATAAAACTGAGTATAATCCTTAAAATTATTAAATAATCCCCTAAGCACAGAATAAATAGCTTATTACTCGTTAGTCTGTGCCCTAAGGTAACCCCTTTCTAATAAAATAAGAATCATCCAAATCGGTCCAATATGAACTTTCATCCCGTATTTATCTACCCTTAGAGGTGGAATTTTTTCTTTAAATTTAAATAGGACCACACCTAAGGTACCCCCTTTCCAATAAAGAAAGAATCATCAAAATCGGTCCAATATGAAATTTCATCCCCTATTTTCCACCCTTACGGGTGGATTTTTTTCTTCAAATTTAAATGGGGCCACTCTCAAAGTAATCCCTTTCTAATAAAAAGAAAATCATCGAAATCGGTCCAACATGAAATTTCATCCCTTATTTTTCCACCCTTTGGGGTGGAATTTTTTCAATTTAAATGGCACCACCTCTAAGGTACTCCCTTTCTAATAAAAAAAGGAATCATCGAAATCGGTTCAATATGAAATGTCATCCCCTATTTGTCCACCCTTATGGGTGGAATTTTTTCTTCAAATTTAAATGGGACCATTCTGTAGGTATGCCCTTTCAAACAAAAAGAGAATTGTCCAAATCGGTTTATAAATGACGGAGTTCTGAGGTAACATAACATAAAAAAAATAAAAAAAATACAACGGCATTGATAACCTCCTCCTTTTTTGAAGTCCGTTAAAAAAATATACCTATGTCGAATTTGTATCAGATCTTAATAGATTTCTGAAGTGTGTTCACAAGCAAACACAGACACACCGCATATAATTTTAAATTTCGCTTCAAAAGCTTCAACAAATCGAAGTCCAATTTAATTTTCTTTATAGTTGGCAAAGGTTTTTCTTTATAAACACAGCCATCCGACTGTCGATTCAGCGTTGATATCTTTGCAAACAAAATCCCATCTCTACAAACGGGGGGGATCCCCATTTCTTGCTACATAGCTTCCCCATATAAAAACGAAGGGAGATTGTTTTAGTATAAACAAGTTTTTTTAAGGAATCACCTAAGTACAAGTATACGTGAAATTTTTCAAGTAAAAATTCACAGATTTTGCAGTATTTGCAACCTTCGAAGACATTGCCATTCTGCTATACTTATACATACATACAAATATTCCTCATATCAAAAACATGTTTTAATAAAAGTGTTAGGGGAAATTATTTCCCGTTTAGTGATATCAAGCAATCTTTCGTAGCACAAAAAAATGTGGTTGCCATGGTAACCGACTTGATTTTTTTTAAATGGCACCATATACGTTTTTGGTGAAAATTGATATATTGGAACTTTCTGAATACGATACAATACAATTTTAATGGGGCCGCATAAGAAAAAAATACAAAAAAATTAAGTTTTCTATTATGCTAGTGACAATGTTTATCAAAATAATTATTAACATCAAGTTAGCCATGCCAAAATCAGAACAATGGGAAACTGTCACTGTTACTAAGAAAGTTGACATCGACTTCCGCTATAACCGGAAGTGCCAGATTCACCAAAATATTTTAGTTGAGCAGCGCCCATCGGCATTGGTGAGGTGCCAAATTTTCAGAATTTTCCTACTTTTAGTTTTCCATAATAGATCGATGCAGTTCGTGGTGGGCCACCCTGTATAGCGAAATTAAACATTTATTTACGGCGCATATAGGTCAACTGTCACTTGTCATTTATTTAGGAAAGCAAACATATTAACTGTTTTTTTTTTGTTTAACTTTTTACAATATAACTATATTAAATCACATATATAGCGAAATTAAACATTTATTTACGGCGCATATAGGTTAACTGTCATTTGTCATTTCAAAATACTTCCGTTACCAATTTTTGTTTAATTTCAAAAAATTTAACAAGACTTAGTATCCACCTACAAAGTTTAACAAAAATCAGCCAGTTAATAATTTTGCTCTCTTTAAAATGCGATTTCCGGCGAAACAATATTATGTTTAATTTCAGAACAAACTGTTAATTTTAAGGTAATTATAAATATTGCCCAACAAAATATTACGTAAAATGTAATTTTTACATCATTCGGATACTTGCGCAAACGTAATCTGTTTAATTTATCACTCTCAACTTTATATACCTTATTTACTAATAAATGCCGCTTAAAATTCGCAGTTAATATTTATGCCGTCTTTATTACAACAAGAAAATGTATTTTTCTAAAAAACGCCCACACGCGTATATTTATTTTGTATAAAAAACAATTCTGGCGTTCATTTATTACCAATATTTTGTGATGGCATTATAAAAATGCGGTTATGAATTTTGTCTGGGTTTCGTTATTTTTTACCGTAATTTCCCTGGCCTATTCTCCTCTATAACAAATCCACAGCGGGTGACAACCGTCTCTTAACGGTAGCCTCAATTTCGGCTTGTTCAACTTGTTCAACTTATAACAACGTAATCGTATGTTTCTTTACAGAATATAAACAAAGTATTAAAGTATCGCCCTATTATACCTACAACAAAGTTCTGTATTAGTGAACATAGAAATATCCCCCCTTTTACTTTCAGTTATATTTTCTTATCTCCGGAATCTTCCATTGTGCCGAGCATAACTCCCACTTTGCCCGAATTTCGAGCACAATCGGCTAATGATTGCGTGACTCGGAATCATTCCTACGGAAAGGACGAGAATGCCTAATTCCTAATGGTATTTATGAAGTCTCATTAAGCCCCGAAGGTCGAAATCGCGAGAAATACTCCTGGGACTAATTAATTTCGTTTGACGATTTCAATAAGAGAATCTTCTGGTCCTCTTCACTCGTGCGGAGCGGTTGAGATCGGAGAGCCATTTATTGGGAAGACCGTGGGTTGGCTTTCAAAAAATTTTAAATAAATTCTTGAACATTTTAATGTTCAAGCTCTTAATTCGGGATACTTGAACGTGTATTCTGGGAACCTAAGTAGGTAAATTCCCATAAGCGTAGGTTCGCAAACGCTTTACCCGCATGTCGGCATTATACAGGGTGAGTTTTTTCGATGACCAGTATGACCACTATGGGGACCTCGGAAACCAGCAGAGCTAGAACAAAGGTTAAATGGGGAAAGAATTGCGGTTTTGAATACTCAATGTAATGCCCCTTTTGGACTTTTAAAAAGTTCATGGCTCACTAGGTATTTTGAAAAGAGTGATTTTTTGCTATTTCATCAGATCTCTGTAGCTCCGTTATTTCTGATTATACAGAAAAACTGTAGAGACAAAAATTGTAGATAATTTTGGGCTTAATAAGATAATCTGATCCATTTTTTATGTTGTTTGTGATATTTGAGATATGACATAAACTTGTGTTTTTTTTTAATGTAAATCATAGTTGGCTGTGGCCTTATCAAATCGGCCATTTTTTGAGCTTTCCAAAGATATAATACTCGGCATAGTTATTATTTATTATAAAAAATAAAAGAGCTATGGCTAATTTTCTGTTTTTTTTTTTAAATTTTCCCATAATCAGCCATGGAATATTTTCATAATTACGTTCTATTTTATAATTAGACATGCTTTAAACTTTCTAATATTTTGTTTTTAGCTGGTAACAAAATGTAACAAAATAAAACAACAATTAAAAAACTCAAATTCAAATTATTATTATTTTAAAAGGTCACCTTTTAAAATAAAAAAGTTGTTAAAACAATCCACCATTATTATTTATGCAAATATTGCATCTTTTTAAAACTGAATTTGTCGCCTTTCTTAGAGAGCGCCTGTCAATACTGGCAATTGCTTCTAAAACAGCTGCTCATTGTCTCATATTTTAATTTGTACTGTTCCCCACAAAAAGAAATCCAAAACAGACAAATCGGGGGATCGGGGCGGCCAGGAAATAGGTCTATTTCTCCCTATCCAACTATTTGGATAGAGCTGATCTAGGTAATTTCTTACGGGCAAATAATTATGTGGTTGAGCTCCATCATGATATTTTTTTTATTTTGTTACATTTTCTTACCAGCACGACGTACGATGCCTCGTTTACTGTTTATATACAATTTCATTATTAAATGGATGATGCCATTATACTATTTTTTGGCTAATATAGTCGGAGGTCTTTTTATTTCACGAAATAATTGAAATAAAATGAGTTTAAGCAAAAACTACACAAACTGCACCAAATTTGTTTTGATTGGTTGCATCAAAATTTGCTTAAATCGAATAAGAAATTTACCCGAAAACATATGGCAGCGCTGCTCGTATTTTCGCCGCAGTTAGACCAATGATGACGGGGCATTGTGTGGTCGCGCGCATTTGCTTTAGTTTACATTGTGACTAATCCTCTATAACAATGGAAGTATTTTGTGCTTTTTTGTATCAACCAGCGGCACCTCAGAGAAATTATTTTTGCATAATAAGGATTTCGGCGAAATCAATGGTTGCCGGCCGTAAACTCCCAAACAAATAAAAAAAATTATGGCGAGGATTATTTTGATATGACAAACACTTCTACTATTTCTTTCTTCTAGTTTTTTCTTTTAGTTTTTCCCACATTTAATAACTTCCACATTAACATACATGTTTCTGATTTTTGTTGGTAAACGGACATACCGTGAATTCGACATAATATGGCAATTAGTTATTAGAACATGGCTTCACAAATCCGTCTTCCATTTTCGAAAAAATTCAGCTTACAACTTCACGACTTAACAATTTATGGTTTGAAATGTTTTCTGTTTTTAATAACCTCTAACAAAGACGGCATTTCTACAGAGTGTCTACTTTTAAGTGTATCTATACAAATCGATAAAAAATGTATTTTGTGAGATATTTTCAAAAACCTTTTTTTGTTCGAAAGGTCTTCAAAAAGCGCTTCTTTTGACGTTTTTACTGTTGTCAAAATGCAAATGCAGGGACGGCTACGATTTTTTTATACCCCGATTTTTACAAAAACCATTTAGCGTTTTTTTTTATTTAAAATCTGACACAACAGCGTTAATCAGGACACCCCAAAACCCCCATATACTAAATTTGAACAAAAAATGTAGAGGGTGTTCGGTTCTACACCGTGTTAAAGTTGAGCAAAATGGAACTTCAAAGGCATCTGGCGAGTCAAGCGTGTCATGGAATTATTTCAAAACAGTGGAAGAATTAACAGGACCACCCAAAGTGTTGATGGAAGAAATTGCAAGAAGAAATATACAGGATGTTTTTCTCTACAGCATCTCAAATTTCCGATTTTTTTCGAATTTTATGCTGGTCAAGTTTGCCTTGGATTATTGAAACAATGTTACTAAATGTAAAATAAATTAAATAAAAAAAAATATAAAGAGTCATTCAGTCATTTTCCTGTTGTTGTTTACGAACAATATTCTAGTTTTTGTTAGGTAGGGAATAATTTTAAAAAATCTGTCCAGACAGTTTAAATTCTTAATAAAAATATTCGCAAAAATCAGATTTTCCTGGAAATTAAAAAACAAGTCAATAGGTACAATATATTTGACAGTTCTGTTAATCTTAATTTTTGGCCAACTTGTATACACAATGAATGACAAAATTGAGATTATTAGATTAACGGGTGAAAATGTGCCTTACCGTGAAGTTGCCAGGATATTTAATACGCGTCATGAACGGAATATCCACTATTCTACCGTAGCAAAAATAAACAGAACATTTGATCTAGCGGGTAAGTGAAGTTGAAGAGCTGGAAAATTAATAAAATTAAATGCAATTGTACCTATTGTTTTGTAGGAAATGTGTTTATAAAGAAGATCATAGGAGGTAATAACAACAACAGAACGTCTGAACAAATTTTAGAATATTTTCGGAACAATCCTAATAATTCCTTAAATGATGCAGTTAGGGATTTGCTGCTGAAAAGATCTACAATTTGGAAATGTCTAAAAATAAATAAATTCAAGGCATTTAAAGCAAAATTTCTGCACACGTTAGAAGTAGGAGTCATGGAACGAAGAATCGAATATTGTTTGTGGGCGCAAGGGGAATACCTGAATGATGCTAATTTTGTTGTTGTTTCATCCCAGAATATACGTTATTGGTCGGAAGAAAATCTTCATTTTGTTGTACACACTAAAAGCCAGTTCTCGCAAAAAGTAAATGTCTTTTGTGGGATAACTGGCCACAGGGTGATAGGACCTTTCTTTTTCCGCCAACCTCTAAATGGTGCGCTCTTTCTGGAATTTTTGAGAGGAGACTTTCAAAACGCCCTCGACGATTTACCATTGCGAGAAACAAGAGATTTAACGATGCAGTTAGATGGAGCGCTTATCCATGGAACTCGAGCTGTCACTGAGTGGAGATTTGTCCTCGATGGACTTTTATTTTTGGGGTGCGATAAAGGATAGAGTATATAAAAATCGCCCTAGAGACATAAACGAGCTACAACAAAAAATAATAGAAGCTTGTTTGTAACATTAAAAAGCGTATTGACAAAAAAATAATAGAAGCTTGTTTGTAACATTAAAAAGCGTATTGACAAAAAATGGATAACCTTAGAAGGCGATTATATTGAGAAAACCTGGATAACTTAAGACTTAAGTATTTTATTTGTTGATGTTTTGGTAAAATTTAATTTATTTTACATTTAGTAACATTGTTTCAATAATCCAAGGCAAACTTGACCAGCATAAAATTCGAAAAGAATCGGAAATTTGAGACGCTGTAGAGACAAACATCCTGTATATTTCTTCTTGCAATTTCTTCCATCAACACTTTGGGTGGTCCTGTTAATTCTTCCACTGTTTTGAAATAATTCCATAGCACGCTTGACTCGCCAGGTGCCTTTGAAGTCCCTATTTTGCTCAACTTTAACACGGTGTAAAACCCAACACCCTCTACATTTTTTGTTCAAATTTAGTATATGAGGGTTTTGGGGTGTCCTGATTAACGCTGTTGTGTCAGATTTTAAATAAAAAAATCGCTAAATGGTTCTTGTGAAAATCGGGGTATAAAAAAAATCGTAGCCGTCCCTGGATTTGCAAATAGACACGCTATATGTGAAATGTGACGCGCCGAATGCCGACGGACGGTAGAAAACGATCGATAAAAGCGGTGTTGCCAGTCGCTCGATCTATCGGGGTAGTGCCCAAAGTTTAATTTAAAAAAAGTGGAAAATTTCCATTGTTGAGGATTATCTGACGTTTCATTGAGGTATTTAAAGTATATCTACACAGATTATTGTTTGAATTAATACTGAGGTAATAAATTAGGGATTTTGATGTGTAATACGTTCAATTAACACAGACTTATTCATCAACAAAATTATCATCGCCGATTCCATTGTGATGCAAACGTGGCACTTGGAAAGTTTGTAACAACCGATCCAGAACATCCAGACACCTGGATCCTGAGGATTTCTTTGCGAGTTTCCCGCCGGGCATTGTTACTGAAGCGCCCGGAGTTAAATGGGGTTTAATTGCTTCGACGTATTATACTGTAGTCTTCGAGTTTAAGGGAAGGCAGTTATTACGTTTGGAATTCGGAGAAGCGCGAAATTGCCGCATAAAAACGTTTACTTGGTCGAGAAGTACGGGACTGTATAAGAGACGCTTTAAATAATCCGTAGCTAATAGCTAATGGGTTGTAGTTTGTAGTATACAGTATGTCCACGGATGGGGTAAATAAGAGGACAAATGGACCAAAAAGTGAAAGATACGAAAAAATGTTATTCTGTATAAAAGTTTTTGCTTGCTTTAAAAAAATTGTTTTTTGTACAGGCTATGCAAAAAATACAAAAACGTAAAATTTGATAAAGAGTAAAGTTGGCTTTTTATAAATTTTAATGCACAACGTTAAATAAAAAACTTGTTTGAAATTTTAAAAGAATTCTTATTCCAGATTTTCAAGGAAAAATTTGAAATTTCTAAACAATAACTCTTTTAAAACCGAAATTTTTCCAAGTCATATTCTGACCTTTTTATTTGATTACACCTTTGATAACTGTGGCGTATTTGTCAAAATAAGAAAGATGTTTTTAGAGCAAAGAATATTTATAATCCAAAATTACAGACAGGTTAAATAAAATTACTGATGGAATATTAAATAATAATTATAATACTCGATAAATATTTTTTATTTTATTAAACTTTAAAACAATTTGGGGCACATTATTTTTATTTTTCAAAAACTTCTCCTCCATATTCTACGCATTTTTCTAACTGACGTCGTAAATGGCTAAAGCTGCTTCTTATTTCTCCTAGTGAAATTGATTCTATCGCTCTTAAAATTCTCTGCTTTAAAACTTCTTCGTTATTTTCAATGGGTCTTTCATATATTAGTTGTTTAATGCGCCCCCATAGAAACATATCACAAATTGTCAAGTCGGGACTCCTAGGGGGCCACAAAATTGGACCATTTCGGCCCATCCATCGATTTCCAAATTTGCGATTGAGCCAATCCCTGACTTCTGTAGCATAATGGGCAGGACACCCATCGTGCTGAAAATACATATTTTGGCGATATTGAAGAGGCAATTCTTCTAACTTGTCTGACAGAAATGACTCCAGCATATGCAAATAAGAATGTCTGTTACACGTATTATCAAAAAATATGTTATAATCCCATAATAGGAAATGGCGCACCAAACATTTACTTTTTTAAAATACTGGCGGCGGTTCGCAATTCTAAACTCTGGGTTTTTCCTACTCCAGTATCTCACATGCTAAGAGGCCACAGTGCCCTTTGTACTGAGAATCTGAGAACATTATCAACTTATGGAAGTTCACGTTCTTATTTAGAATTTCATCACAGACCCACAAACAAAAATCCAAGCGTTTGTAACTGTCCCCATCTTCCAAAGTATGGTTAAAAATTGGTTTAAAAGGATAAATTTTATTTTCCTTCAACACATTTTGAATCTGGCTTTTTTTACAGATTTGTAAACTTTGGGCTCGTTTTCTTAAAGACAGCATAAGATTTTCATCAACAGATTGCAAAATTAATACTGTAGAAGCATCGTTTTCGTCGTATCTTTTCTTCGTCTTCTTTAAATCATTAACGGATCCAGTTTTTTTAAATCTGATTACTAACTTATGTACTGAACTTATGCATAATTCTAAATTTGAAACTTCTCAATAACGTAGCGAGAACTATTCTAAAGACAACATTGTTCTTATTTTGACAAATATGTCACAGTAACAGTTATCAATGGCGTAATCAAATAAAAAGGTCAGAATATGACTTGGAAAAATTTCGGTTTTAAAAGAGTAATTTAGAAATTTCAAATTTTTGCTTGAAAATCTGGAATAAGAATTCTTTTAAAATTTCAAACAAGTTTTTTATTTAACGTTTTGCATTAAAATTTATAAAAAGCCAACTTTACTCTTCGTCAAATTTTACGTTTTTGTATTTTTTGCATACCCTGTACAAAAAAACAAATTTTTGGCATCGTGGATCTTATTTTTAAAGCAAGCAAAAACTTTTATAAAGAATAACATTTTTTCGTATCTTTCACTTTTTGGTCCATTTGTCCTCTTATTTACCCCATCCGTGGACATACTGTATACCGGGTGATTTGTTTACAACACGCAGTGGCGGCTCGTGGGTTAATGAACAGGGGGTGCAACGTTTAGTACCAATTTCGGACCACGCTTCTGACCTATCTCATAAATAAAATAAATACAGGCAAATATAATTATAGCTTGCCCATGCACATATTTCCAGGTAATCCAGACTCGGTCCAGCCTCCGCAACTGCAAAATTTCTTGCACTACCGACATATTTTTCAACGGCAAATCGACGAAAACGAAATCAAAACAAACGCGATAGCCGATACACGTGCACGACCAAAAACCGAGCGAAACGCAATCGCAGGCCGCGCAGCTCCCCTCCATGTCTCTGGCCGCAGCGCACGCTGCCGAGTGCCGAGAGACAGAGACAACGACAAGGAGCGCAACGAGTGGGACTGAGAGAGCCACGGGCGTAGCCAAGGGGGGGGTTTCGGGGGTTCAACCCCCCCCCCCCCGAAATAAGCAAAATATTACCTAATATTATACCGAAAAAATACGAGGAGTGAAGAGTTAAATTATTATTACGTTTGAATATATGTAGTAATAGTAGCGCCTAGCGCCATCTTTTGACGAGAGGCAGACGCAGTTGCAGCCGAACTATTTTGTATTGTAGGGACACTTTGCGTTGTTTCTCGATTATTCGCCACGCCCCTCGGTCGAAATGAGCGGAACTTTGTGGAAGTTCGTGGAAGTTTCTGGACGGCTACTGGGCTGCTATATAAGCGGCGCCGCGGCGCGTGACCGCGCTTACGGCAGTATTGTTCCATGCGAACTCGAAGCGAATAAAAGTGAAAAGTGGTGAACGAATAGTGAAGAGAATTAAGTGTACCGTGTAAGTGAGTAATTTTAGTGCGCTGTTATTCGATGACCTTGTTAAGGATAGATACGTGAATCATTATTACTGTCGAAAAATGGAGGGGAAAAAAAGGAAGGGTGATAAACTTAAAGGTATGGACTACTGGAAAAAGTGGTGTAGTCAAGGTCAAGGGGTTTCTAATAAAGAAACAAATTTGGATTTAGCTATCAAAGCTTCAGCTACCTTGCATGCTGATAAGAAGACTGCCTACCCCGAAATCTAGTTTGGAATGCCTAGATATGTGCGATAAAAACCTTTATCCTAATATTTACACATTACTACAAATCTTGGCTACCATCCCTGTATCCACTGCTACCCCAGAAAGGTCTTTCTCGAGCCTAAGGAGACTGAAAAACTAATTACGAAACACTACAAGTGAAAACAGACTTAATGGTTTGGCTCTAATGAACATTCACTATGGAACAGAAATTCATGCAGATGAAGTAGTGGATATATTTAAAAGAAAAAGCCGAAGATTTCTTCTTTAATGGTTTTAGATTTAGCGCAGAGGAACGAAATTAATTTATCCATTTCATTTAAAGTTAAGAACTTTATAAATATGTCGTAGTTTTTCGGATGAATATATAGATATTAAATTTCATGTAAGTATATTTTTGTTGTTTTATTTACTTCTCAAACTAACCCCCCCCCCCAAAACTAAATCCTGGCTACGCCCGTGATCAAAAGATACTTTATATAGGAGAACTAGTAAAAAGATGCCACAAAATCTAGTTATTTTAAAAGAATGAAACATTTTGGATATGATGAGATGAAGAGATGACGCGATGAGTGCCAATATACTACCTAACCTCTGCGTCAATCATATATCACGCGTAACTAAATCTAAATAGATAGCTACCATTTTAGATACAATAAACCGTACAGATGACTATTTATGCATACAAATGAGTATGGGAAGAGCCGAGGGGGAAGCTGCCGTGGCTGCCGAGCAACAGGCTAATTAAGAGTTCGCTTGCCGGCGTATTATAATATTTCCCAGGTTTTGGGCGGGGAAAACAACCGTTTATACGGAAGTATGCGCATCGGGCGGTCTATTGTTGTATTTCGTCCCGGTTCTTCCCTTGAGCCTCACCTAAATTATAATTTTGATACTGCAGTACAGAAAAGACAACACAACATGGAAAATGAACAGCAAATTTGTTACATAGGATTTTATCACAATGATAATTGGAAAATCATGTAGCTAATCTTGATTGGCAACTTCCGCAGGCAGAATGTGATGAATCTGAGTTTCTTTCGGATGGATCCTGCGTTAGAGAAACTTCTCGTTCCAAGCTTTCGTTCTCGATTGCACGGGACATCCCCAGGGCGCGACAACCACACTAAGACTGATTGTTATATGACCTGTGATGGTATATTTATAGGAACATGGAAATGTAGAGAACAGGCGGCAATGCGGGAAAATTAATGATTTGATATTAAGGCGATTGGTTTTGCCCGCGTATTTGTAAAAAACGCGCGCCAACACCTATGTAAACATAAACCAGGGACTCTTTAAAATAAGGGGACCCAGCATGTCACAGTCTATCACATAGGAAAAGTGAAGCCTTGTTTTCTGTATATCTCCAAGGAGACCACATAAGTGGGCTGGTACAAGGTTATGTTATATGTCAGTGTCCAACTACCATCAAGTTTTATGTGACATGCCAGTGCCATAGATTCCAAAGAAGGCAAAATATTTCCCATCATAATTCACAATTTTTAAGTTTTCTAACTTCCAGATAGTCAGTTAAAGGTAATGCGGCCGCCTGTAGTAGTCCCAATAATTGCAACCAGATTTTTCTTGTCTCACCTTTAGTAATCCTACAATTCCCATTACGTGGACATTACGTATAAGTAAGTAGTTCAAAACAAAAATGGTATTTCGTAAATTTGAAATTATTAAGCAGGTAGCTTCAGTCAGGTCTTTTTTTAAACAGTTTTTATCTACAACTATAAGTTTATTTTACGTTTGTGAGGTACCTTGGGAGAGAAATAAAATTACAAAAATGAGCACCGAGAAAAACTACATGATTAGAACTAAGTACAAGACCTAATCTTATTAGTCCATCCCGAAATCTGTGAAAGTTCTTTGGGTAGATACATTCAAAAAGGCAGGAAAGTTCAAGTACGTACCTATTATACCTACATATTACAATTGGTTTGAGAAACCTGGTAACAAGGTGCACCAGCGACAAATTCTCAAATAAGCAAAATCGGCACTGACTTACCCTACTTATATTACCTAAATTCCTGGAAATAATTGCAGGAAACCAAATTCAAATATAAAATAAATTTGATTCATTTGGCACCTGCCATATTCTGTGTTTGTTGACAGAACATTGTCAAGTCTAATTTTTAGAAATCATATTAATTTTTACTAACAATCAAAGTACCTGTTATATCCATAGATTCTCCAATAAAATGGCATATTTGGCATCATTGAGACCATTAGAATGAGGAAAGAATAGGCCTCACTTTGGAAAGTATAATGCTGGGTCCCCTTACTTTAAAGGGTCCCTGACATAAACCCTGATCGCACGGTTTAAATTATTGGGATGTCTAAGAATTTCAATGGATTCAAGGATTTTTCTCTGGATGGGTTGGGCCGATTTTCTATAAATACCATCACAAGTAATAGAGCAATCAGTCTCAGTGCGATCGTCGCGTCCTGAGGACCCTGAGGATGTACCGTGCGATCGAGGACGAAATACAGTGTATTGTGTACCACAAGTTCAACTTGCTGGTGGTCATCCGTCAGCAAAATTGTTTTTTTTTACGTAACACACTCTGTCCTCGAATTGTGTGGTAAAAAACCATAAATATTATAGTCCTCCTTACGGCAGAATGCGTGCGACGCAAGGAGGAAGAACTCGTAAATATTATAGAATTGGTCACAGTTCAGGGGTGTAGCTCAATTTTATGTAACTCACTGACTTAATTTTAATATAATTGTTATTTAATTTATAGTTAATATTATTCTTAACGGTGATGCCTTAGTGCACGGCCACACAGTAGTGCGGGTAGTGTCCACCCAGTCAGCGGATTCTGACAGCTTTGAAAGGCGCATTGCGCACAGAGGTTGGAAGTAAAGTGGAAACATTGAAAAGTCGAACTTCATAGAAACAGCTATAAAAATGTCGATTTCTAGATTATTTTTATGTGAAAATTAACAAATCAAATTTCGGACTTTGCAAAATAAACGTGCAGTGTGGGTACATGAAATAAACCTAATCAGGGAAACACTTGGTGGATTCCATCATCTGTACAAAAATATATTTGGAAATCTCGCCCAAAGTTTATCTAAAACACCGCGGTTGTGGTGATGTGCATGAGGTATGTCCCATAGGGGTTTGCGACTAAAAAATTTCACTAATTAGCATTTTGCGATCCATAGTGTTTACTGTTAAGTAGGTGTATAAGAATACAACGCTCTATTTTCGAGGTTAAATACGCGCCAACACGCCGGAAAATGTCAAACTGACTTGAACGCTCCGCTACCAGCGAGCAAACACGCTTTACTCTCCGCTCCTCTCTCCGCGGTGTGTGTGGACACGATAGTAGGCTTCCTATTGTTTTGAAAGCTCCGCTGCCATCTCCGCTCTGCCCTCCGGTCCGCCGTCCGCCTTATGTGTGGCCGTGCACGACTATGGAGGAAGGCAAACCCTTATAACATTTGCAATTATTTCTCGTGCTTGAAAATGCAACGTTCTTCCCTGTTTACTCATTATGGGCACGTTAACTCCCGAACATACGAAACGTACTATAGAAACAGGCACAAAACGCGTTGGCTAACTGGTTTTTTCGACCGGCTCGCTGGCAGAAGTGCTTTGTTGCCGTATTTCAAAGTTGATGGTATACGGACTCATATTTACCACATTCAACAATGCCGTTTGCTCTTAGACGCGACGATGTTGAAAAAATATAATAGGTATTTTATTACACCGCGTTAAAAATAATTGATAAACAAAAATGAGTAAGTGGTCGCGTGATGCGAGCTTTATTTTTTCGGTACTACAGAGTTCAGAAATTCGGCTTCAATATGCTAAAACTTGTATTCGCCAATAAACAACGACTACTCGTATAGGAAATCTCTCATTTTTTAGAAACGTTTTCTTTCCTGCGTTGAACTATAACGATCGTTTAGAATTTACTAAATAGATAATTTTTGTGGGTGTGGATTTCGGTAACCCGACACACCATCACACGACATTTCATCATGCGACATCTCATCACGGACATTTCATCACGACGACAGTTCATCACTATGACACTTCATCACGCCCCAGTTCATCACTACGACTACGACTCATCACATACAATTTTATCACATTAATTTTTATATTTAACTTTTAGAAATGGAAATGGAAAACTTAAAATCAAAGCCACATAAATTATCATAAAAAAATATCACTGTAAAATAAAACAAGAAAATTAATAAAACGATTCTAAGTATATTCCATCCAGGTCGAATGGTTATTAACGTTCTTTGGAGATTTTGGATAATATCACAACAATGAGGTATTACCTGCTTTTAAATGGGTTAATCTTTTAAATGATATTTCTGGTACATAATATGTAAACAAGTATTAATTACCTGTTTTTAAATTATATTAAATTATTAAAGGATTAATCAAAATATCATTATTGGCTAAACAGGTACAAGGAAACTTTCATATAAATATAGAGCAGAATCTAAAAGTTCTTTAGTATTATTCTTACTGTCGCAAAGTTATAGTTATATTTTGTCATTTTGTAAATTTCTCGAAAATCGATATGGAAAAGGAAACATTTTCGTATGGATCAACTTCTCGAGGAGGTCAGACTCTGATATACCAGTCTCACGAATACATAAAACACCGAGTGACATCTACATATATTACACACTGGCGGTGTAGACAACATCAAGCTTCAAAATGTAAGTCAATTATTCATACAGAAGGGACTAAAATTGTACGTTATCCTATGGACCACACGCATCATATTTTGCCTTTTGGGCCATTGGCTAGTAAAGCCATTGCAGAAATGAAAGAATTGATGGCCCATCCTGGTATGGTTCCAGAGTTATACTTTCAACTCTACAGTATCCACGTACAAGAAGATAGTACTTCGTGGCCTTGCGTTCTAGGATTATTACCCGGAAATTCACAAGAAATTTATACGAGACTGTTTAGGGCTTTGAAGGATTTAATGCCAGAAGCGGCCCCTACAAGAATTTTGACTAATTTTGAGATGGCAGCAATGAACTCCTTCCAGGCAGTATTCCCGACGGCTCAAATATCTGGATGTTTTTTTCATCTCTCTCAGGCCATCTTAAGAAAAGTTGGGAGCCTCGGCCTAAAAAACATGTATGAAAGCAATACAGACAACATAGCCACAAGTATAAAAATGTTATGTGCCTTATCGCTGCTTCCATTGGATGAAGTTGAAGATGCATCTTTAGAAGTGTCAGAGACGTTCCCACACGACCGCCAGGATGTTGAAGAACTGTTGTGCTACTTCGAAATGACATTCATTCGTGGTCGCCAACTACGTGGAGGAAGAAGAAGGGAAGCTATATTTCCAAGTCACATCTGGAATCACCGAGAAGCAGCTGCTGAAGGATTTGCAAGAACTACAAATTGCGTTGAGGGTTGGCATAATGGCTTGCAATCACTTTTTCAGTGTGCGCATCCTGTAATGTGGACATTTTTTAGCGGCCTGGTGAAAGAAACCGAATTAGCACACACGCAGTATTTGCAAGATATATCTGGACAACGCATTCCGATAAAAAAAAAGTACAAATCGTTAAAACTTAGAATCCAGAATATGATTGACGGTTATGAATCACAAACTAGACTAACTTTTCTTAGAACACTGTCATATTTGTTTTAATTTATTGTATTGTAAATATATTTCAGAAAGTAATTAATATATTTCATTTTATATTATTATAGACGATAAAAATGTACATAAGGGACAAAAACCTGTCTTTAAATAAACACACCAATTTGTGTGGCTTTGACTTTAAGTTTTCCATTTCCATTTCTAAAAGTTCAAGATAAAAACTGATGTGATGAAATTGTATGTGATGAGTCGTCACAGTGATGAAGTGTCATAGTGATCAACTGTCGTCGTGATGAAATGTCCGTGACGAGATGTCGCGTGATGAAATGTCGTGTGATGATATGTCGTGGAACCGTGGATTTCCTATAAAATGTCAGATACATATATGTATAAGGAGCTGATGAAAATGTGGCATCTCCAACTTATACAGTGAGCACGTAAAGGTTGGAATAAATTCGGTAAAATGTTGAACTGTGCGATTAAAAAAACGCTTCGAGACGTCCAACATAATTTTGAAAGGCGCATATTTTGACATATTTGTCGTTCTTGTGACGTCATTACTAACCAAACTATGACGTCATCTATATATTTTTTAAATGGCAACCACTATTTTTGATAGCCTCATTTAAAAGAATGCACTTTTCTTGTACGGTACGCAAATAATAATATATTTCATAAAAAAAAATCATAAATATTTAAATTTAACACAAATTATTAAGTTTTTAAACATTTCTTTATTAGTCTTCTGTACCTACATTGTAGTGCTTATTTTATGCTCAGTTCCATTTTTAGGCATGCTTGATTTTTAATCGAACAGTACAACATTTTACCGAATTTATTCCAATCTTTACGTGCTCGCTGTATTCTTCCACTTTTCAACGTAGAAAAGTGTTTTCTAGGGGCTGTAAGTTATGGGCAACCCTGTACATATGTACAATATAGGAAATTTTTTAGGACACGCTGTATCTTTGCCTTTAACTTACTTACCCGAAACAAGATCATCCTAAATAAAATAATCTTGTCCTTGGGGTGCCCCAACAATTCCTTATAGCTGAAACGGGTAAGTTGGAGTTGGGAGTTGGATCGTAATATATTCTTCGTTCCCTCTAGAGGACGCCCCAGGTGATCTTATAAACGTCGTATTTTTTGCACATTGAACATGTAACGAGGGTGCATTATTGAATTCCATTCGAAGTATAGTTAGTACCTACTACCGAAAAGGTGTAAAAGTTTAATAATATCTATAACACGGGCGTCGCCAGGATTTAGTTTTGGGGGGGGGGGGGTTTAGTTTGAGAAGTAAATAAAACAACAAAAATATACTTACATGAAATTTAATATCTATATATTCATCCGAAAAACTACGACATATTTATAAAGTTCTTAACTTTAAATGAAATGGATAAATTAATTTCGTTCCTCTGCGCTAAATCTAAAACCATTAAAGAAGAAATCTTCGGCTTTTTCTTTTAAATATATCCACTACTTCATCTGCATGAATTTCTGTTCCATAGTGAATGTTCATTAACCATTAAGTCTGTTTTCACTTATAGTGTTTCGTAAATAGTTTTTCAGTCTCCTTAGGCTCGAGAAAGACCTTTCTGGGGTAGCAGTGGATACAGGAATGCTAGCCAAGATTTGTAGTAATGTGTAAATATTAGGATAAAGGTTTTTATCGCACATATCTAGGCATTCCAAACTAGATTTCGGGGTAGGCAGTCTTCTTATCAGCATGCAAGGTAGCTGAAGCTTTGATAGCTAAATCCAAATTTGTTTCTTTATTAGAAACCCCTTGACCTTGACTACACCACTTTTTCCAGTAGTCCATACCTTTAGGTTTATCACCCTTCCTTTTTTCCCCTCCATTTTTCGACAGTAATAATGATTCACGTATCTATCCTTAACAAGGTCATCGAATAACAGCGCACTAAAATTACTCACTTACACGCTACACTTAATTCTCTTCACTATTCGTTCACCACTTTTCACTTTTATTCGCTTCGAGTTCGCATGGAACAATACTGCCGTAAGCGCGGTCACGCGCCGCGGCGCCGCTTATATAGCAGCCCAGTAGCCGTCCAGAAACTTCCACGAACTTCCACAAAGTTCCGCTCATTTCGACCTAGGAGCGTGGCGAATAATCGAGAAACAACGCAAAGTGTCCCTACAATACAAAATAGTTTGGCTGCAACTGCGTCTGCCTCTCGTCAAAAGATGGCGCTAGGCGCTACTATTACTACATAATATATTCAAACGTGATAATAATTTAACTCTTCACTCCTCGTATTTTTTCGGTATAATATTAGGTAATATTTTGCTTATTTCGGGGGGGGGGGGGGGTTGAACCCCCGAAACCCCCCCCTTGGCTACGCCCGTGCTCTATAACTATGTAGTAAGTAAAGGGCGGAGTATATGCATTTAATTTCAATCGAAATGTGCGCATATATATGCATCATTTTTATTTAAAATAAGCGATAATATGCATTTATTTGGCCAAATATGCTATAATATGCATTTATTTTACATGTACAAATACCTTAAAAAACACCAAAACTGATTTTAGAGAAAAAGTTTATTTTAAGAAAAATGAAAGGAAAACAAGTAGGTACATAAAATACCTCGTACAATACCTATATTAAAACAGAATTATAAAAACATTTTAATTTGAAATTGTATAGTAAGTATAGTATATTGTATAATATGTTTATATATAGAAAAGCTTTTCTCAACATCTGCGATGTAATAGGACAATACTTTAATTCGGGAAGTAAGGGATAAGGCCAAGGTGCAACTTCGTTGGATGATTTACCATCAAAAATAGTCTTTGCTGCCATTCAAGATTTGAACCCTTCATTCATTTCTACAGTAGCATCCAGTGGCGAACTCAGAATGTAAAGTTGGGAGGGGGGGGGGCTAATTATTTCAAAAATATTCTTCGGAAATATTTACGGCAAAACTATTGTTTTAAAATAAATTTTATTTAGATATAAATACCACGTGACAGATCTTGGGGGGGTAAAGCTCTCAAAGCCCCCCCCCCCCGGTTACGCCACTGGTAGCACATAATTTTTTTCTAACTTTAATACCTACATCACCGGGAACCTTTCTACATTTAGCGGAAAATGTTTGAACATAATCAATCGATTCGCTTAAACCTAAATTTCTACTTTATAATGAAAGGATTATATCTGGTATAAAACTAAAATTAACTTTATTACAAACAAGTTGGTTAGCTACATCCGCATTTTTCAGGATTTCTTGACTTTGCACTTCACACTGCGAGTTGTGTCTGGGCTCTCATAATCTTGGTTATATCTTATATCTATAAATAAATATAGGAAAAACATGCAAATATGCACAAAAATTAGGTTTTTCCATAAATATGCAATGTTTTGCGAAATTGATTAAAATATGCAAAAAATGCATATACAGTGTTCTCCAAAAAGTTCGCAGCATAGGGGGAAAATTTTTAATTAATGACTTTTTTGAAATTTAAGTTTTGGGGTTACCTTTTGCTTTAAAAAAGATGAAAAACGACCCACTCAAACGTGGTCACGTGACCTTCGTTATCTGTCAAAAATGACATTTAAAAAAATATATCGCTGAAAATGGGTTTATTTGTTAAAATATCAAAAAGTTTTACTTGAAAAAGTTGTTTCTTTTTCAATTTCACGTACGTGTACCAAATTTGAACGCCCTACTAAAAGATTTAGTTTTTTGACATTTTTTTTATATTTATGAAATTTCTGAAAATTTTTAAAACTTGTAACTTCATAAAAACTATTATTATTTGTAGCGGCATAATCGTGATTGCAATAGGGTTTTTATTTTATTATGCTCTTTTTTTCGTATCACCTGGGTAACTTTTCACATCATAAATCAATGACTGACGTCATTAACTGGTTGAGACAGGTTAACAGAAAATTCCTAGGGATTTTGTGGAGAATGTCATCTGACAAAATCGGGACTTCTTACAGTAATCGGGGTATACCAAATCAAAACAAATGTGTTGTTGATGTGCACGAGCTGATTCAATGCTATTCACGTTTCGTGTCCAATTGTTCAAAATTATTACACTAATACACATACAGGGTGATTCAGTCATGATGTAAAAAATTTTAACCGCGCAGTGGGGAAGGCCTACTAAAAAGGAAAATGCGAAAAACATTTTTAAAACATGAAATAAAGAATTCACGAGACCCAGGTAAATAGACTCCCTCTCTTCAGTTCTCAGTTCTGACTTTTATTTGACAATTTTCGGGTGTTGCCAATAATGTATCCTTAGATATTTGAATTATAGTGTATTCGAAAGGAATTGATAGCACGCTGTCCTCATTATAAATTCAAGAGACTACCTGGGACCGACAATAAAAGACAAAAGGCCAGTTGTTTAATATATTTGCCTGTCTTGTTCCTTGGGCGCACCCCGTAATCTCCAAATCACAATTTGGGTAGTTAATTTGTTGCATGTAAAATCAGGGCACCCTTTTGTTGTTTCTTTTTCAATTTCACGTACGTGTACCAAATTTGAACGCCCTACTAAAAGATTTAGTTTTTTGACATTTTTTTTATATTTATGAAATTTCTGAAAATTTTTAAAACTTGTAACTTCATAAAAACTATTTTGTATCACTAGCTTTATCATTCTATTAACTTTTTATTACTAATTACCGATAAGAATGTGTCTTTTTCAAAAGAAAATGATATTAAAGCCTTAAAATTCTGTTGTTTGCTGCAAAGTTGATGTACCGTCTAGCATTTAGGGTATAAATTTAGTTACATCACGTTTCCCAGTTCTAAATTGATGCCAAAATAATAATACATTAAAATATCATCAAACTATTTTACGTATCTAAGCAAAATTCTTGACTTTTATGGAACAAATAATTATTACCTTTAAGTTTAATTTCACATTAATCGATATTGATGAGTGATTCATGGAGAGAATAGAAGCAATTTTTATTTATTTGACAGTTATCAAACTGTCAAATAAAAACAATTGTCAAATAAAAACAATTGCCTCTATTCTCTTCATGGCCTACTCATCAATATCGATTAATGTGAAATTAAACTAAAAGGTAATAATTATTTGTTCCATAAAAGTCAAGAATTTTGCTTAGATACGTAAAATAGTTTGATGATATTTTAATGTATTATTATTTTGGCATCAATTTAGAACTGGGAAACGTGATGTAACTAAATTTATACCCTAAATGCTAGACGGTACATCAACTTTGCAGCAAACATAACAGAATTTTAAGGTGTTAATATCATTTTCTTTTGAAAAAGACACATTCTTATCGGTAATTAGTAATAAAAAGTTAATAGACTGATAAAGCTAGTGATACAAAATAGTTTTTATGAAGTTACAAGTTTTAAAAATTTTCAGAAATTTCATAAATATAAAAAAATGTCAAAAAACTAAATCTTTTAGTAGGTCGTTCAAATTTGGTACACCTACGTGAAATTGAAAAAGAAACAACTTTTTCAAGTAAAACTTTTTGATATTTTAACAAATAAACCCATTTTCAGCGATATATTTTTTTAAATGTCATTTTTGACAGATAACGAAAGTCACGTGACCACGTTTGAGTGGGTCGTTTTTCATCTTTTTTAAAGCAAAAGGTAACACCAAAACTTAAATTTCAAAAAAGTCATTAATTAAAAATTTTCCCCCTATGCTGCGAACTTTTTGGAGGACACTGTATATGCAATTTGCATAAATTCCGCCCTTTAGTAATAAGGCATATCAGTTTTCATCACAAAATTCATACAGGTTTATATTATGTGGAAGCATAGACTGCTTTAAATAGTATGAAGCTATTTTTGTGACTGTATTTATGTCTATGTATTTTCACATCCCAGACAAAATATAACTAGACCAATAATAACAAATAATGACATCCTGATAATTCAACATTATACAATATACTCAAATTATTTTAAGAAGTCCTTACTGGGACTGTCAATTGGTAATTTCGATATCCTAAGTTGGCATCAATGCAGCAAAAAATGCAACCGGGTCATAAGTTCAGGTCAGTAACGAGCCCATTTGCACTAATAACACGAAAAGTAACAAGAACAAGAACAACTCAGATGACGGTAAAACTCACGAAACGTAGAAAACCCGCGAATATTTTCATTACCGAATGTTTGAACCAGTTTGAACGATCTGGAAAACCTTCACTGTCGTTTGACACACCGAAGCTAAATTTGCCTGAGTCCGCCCATAGACGTTGCCAAAAGCAGCTGATTATTACAAAATACCAAAACGAAAGTGTTTCCATGACGTTTGAAATCATTATTAAAATGAGTTGTAGTCATAGTTATTTTTATTTGTAGCGGCATAATCGTGATTGCAATAGGGTTTTTATTTTATTATGCTCTTTTTTTCGTATCACCTGGGTAACTTTTCACATCATAAATCAATGACTGACGTCATTAACTGGTTGAGACACATATACCAATGCTATACCCATGGTTAACAGAAAATTCCTAGGGATTTTGTGGAGAATGTCATCTGACAAAATCGGGACTTCTTACAGTAATCGGGGTATACCAAATCAAAACAAATGTGTTGTTGATGTGCACGAGCTGATTCAATGCTATTCACGTTTCGTGTCCAATTGTTCAAAATTATTACACTAATACACATACAGGGTGATTCAGTCATGATGTAAAAAATTTTAACCGCGCAGTGGGGAAGGCCTACTAAAAAGGAAAATGCGAAAAACATTTTTAAAACATGAAATAAAGAATTCACGAGACCCAGGTAAATAGACTCCCTCTCTTCAGTTCTCAGTTCTGACTTTTATTTGACAATTTTCGGGTGTTGCCAATAATGTATCCTTAGATATTTGAATTATAGTGTATTCGAAAGGAATTGATAGCACGCTGTCCTCATTATAAATTCAAGAGACTACCTGGGACCGACAATAAAAGACAAAAGGCCAGTTGTTTAATATATTTGCCTGTCTTGTTCCTTGGGCGCACCCCGTAATCTCCAAATCACAATTTGGGTAGTTAATTTGTTGCATGTAAAATCAGGGCACCCTTAGTCACTTGCAAAATGGTTTGTTTGGGTTAAGGGTCAGCGAATAAATAGTAAAACGAATTGGAATTTTTTTTGCAATAAACCTCTTCATTCGAAAAATGAAAGTACGACGACCGCATTCTGGCTGAGGCTTCTCCAGCTCTAACGTGTGCCAACAGGCACTTTCTGTCACACCCCTTTGATCTGAACTTGATAGTTCATTACCGTTCATACGGAGGAAATGCAGACAAAGCGTTGTCTATCTGTAACAACCTCTTTGCCGTGTCTTTCATGCAAAATATGATAAAGAATCTGCTAGTCGCACTCTTCCAATGGGGCTATTAAGTATACATATAGGTAAAATGCATGTAACCTTAGAGCAAATATAGATATTTCTAAAGCAGTGAAATACGTACCTGACTACTTATTGAAAATGTAGAAAATTTCAATTATTGTAACTTAAAAAGGAAAATCTTGATATATTTGTTTTTCCATGAGCGTACCTAAAATTCAATTTAGGAAGTTGGCAACGGACTTTTTTATCACAGCTGCAGTTGTCGGCTCTTAAGGTATAAGTATTGTTAAAGTCACACGAAACAGCATAAAAAAACTAATTGGCGTGACAAAAATAATATGGGACATAAGAGCCACGCAGTTTTCAAAAATATACATATTATTCTGCAAGACATAATATTTCACTTTTAAGGTTTTTTTAAGGTTGTCGTCAAACACAAGGTAAAGGTTAATGCACCATATAATATTCACAAAAGGTCCCTAAAAAGCCATATCGATTATAACTACTTACGCAAGACGCAAGTATATCCTAAGATCTGTGAAATTATGGCACGTCTATCCACAGCATTTAGCTGCACAAGTGGCCAGCCATCCAACAGTATAATATTACCCATGCAAGTATTGGTGATATTATATTAGGCGAGCCTGCAGTCACTTATTTTTACTACAATATCTATATTCTCTGTCTCCTTCATCTCTTTTTACTACTAATTCCAGGTTCGGTTTAATATGGTTAAAAAAGTGTTTTGTCTCGTATTTTATTGCCGAGGCGCCTGTTCTCGAGCTACCCAGGTAAAATACAAATGAACACAGTGATATACGGGGCGCGATCTATTTCATAGCATTTACCACGCTCTGCTATGGTAAAAATACCAGACTTATCAGCAGAAATCACCCGTATAAAATTCAAACGTTTTTATGCGGTCGAGGAGAAAGGCGATAAGAAAGCGAGCGTAGCGATTTGATTGGTCGGCGTTTCGGAGATCCACGGAGCAGGTGTCGACGTGGGCCAGTTAGGCCAGTATAACCAGTGCCGTGCACGGAAATAAGGATTGCGCTTTATTTTACGGATTTTGGTTTTGTTTATAGGTTTTTTTGTGGTATTGTTTTGTGTGAACCAAACTTATTAGTTTTCATTGGTTTGAAATATTTCAAAGTTTATTTTATTCGTTTTTAGAGCCACCTATAAGACTCTGTCTTGTTTTACAAAGCAAACGCCGCGGTTCCAAGTGACTTCATTTATACCATATAAACCTCGGTATACCAACAAAATAAAAAAATCCGTTTGAAGGTCACAATAAATAGGAACGGCTTTTATTTCCTTCAATCATTTGAAAATATTACTTACAAAAGAGAAACGTCTAAGTGTTTCCAACATAAAAAGTTTTGGTTTTAAATTTATTCTTCCTGCGAGCCCAATTCATCATTTATTCCGCTCGGGTATAACAAAACTTGGCTTAGGTATTTGATGTATATTCTATATGGGTATAACTTGCAAGTTAAGCCAGGTCAGCAAAAAGATTTTACGTCGGAACTTTCGCGAAGGAAACTTTTAATATGTTTTTATTCAACTTCCTGTTCAAGGATATAAACGTGCTACTGACAAGGACCTCGAAAAATTTGTCTGTAATGTAGGTACTTTTAAAGAAATTGTATTGCTATACGTTTTAAAATTAGGTACATCTATAAAGGTTCAGTGACAATTACAAAACAATAATAATTCATTTTAGTAAATAAACAGACTGATCCTTTGTAGAGTGGAAATTCATCGCGCAAAAAATTGTGTAGAGCTGATTCAAAAAACCAAGCTGAGCACTTGACTGAGCGATTTGCCAAATAGTTCCAGTCAAACGATAGTTTAAAGTGGAAAGTTTTGGTGTAATTGTTTTTAGTGGTTTATTTTATATTTTTTGGGCACGAATCTGAAGTTGTCCAAAAAAAATTTTCGCGGCAAATATGAAATCATCAATAAAACCCCTAAAAATAGTGTTTTCAGTGGTTTTCACCTTATAACTGGCAATGCAAGCTACTTACGCAAAAAGATATTCTGTAGTAAAATCAAGAGAAGAAAATTATCTACAATTTAACTCTCTTAACATTTTTTTGTTAAGTCGTATGGTTTCCACGCAAAAGAGTATTTAAATATGGAGGAACTTCAGTATTTTTTTTAAACAGCAAAAAAAAACACCATTAATTTATAATTTTTATTTCAAGTAAATATTTTTGTATAGGCTAATAAAAGACGTGCATTTCTGTACAATTTTTATGTATTTATGTATTCGGGCCCTCTTAGACACGGCTTCCATGCAGTGATGTGAGTGGCGAATATTTCAATTCGAACTTTGCAATATATTGAGAATATTTTGGAAATATTCGGTTCTGGAAAAACGAATATTCGTTTATTTTAAATTTCCCGGAAATTTTGTGAGAAAGTTCGCAATTTTCAGCACGAAAATTTTCATATCGAATATACAGGGTGTCCCGCCAGAAGGCAACAGGTCGTACTAGACGTCAAAATATACCGTGTGAGCCAAAAATGCCTTAGTAAAATTTTGCTCGTTTAAAAGATACAGGGTGTTGAAAATGAAACTTGATTTTCGAAAAACTGCAATAATTTCGAAGATGAGAAATCCGAATTAATTTATTATTAATTAGGAAACATTCAACAAGCGACCGATAATATTAAAAATGCTGAAGCTGGAAATACCTTCCCGAATGTGAGGCGTCATTCAATAAAGAGCATAAGAAAGTGAATTGCGTTGTATTTTCGAAATTTGGATTTTTTCGGTGTTTCTACATTCAGAGACGAATATCTTGCAAACGGCTTGCGATATCGATATTGACCAAGAGTATGTTTTTTACATCGTCAAAACATTCCTAGCTTTACAGGGTAAAATATTATGCAGAATTTAATTCATCACCAAGTTTGCACCAAGCGCCCTCTAGCAATTAGGTTCAAACAGTGGCGGATCTACGGGGAGGCTACAGGTAGGTACTTAAAAAATTTGTCTGGCAATGGCAGTACTGCTGATACGGCTCTTGAGTAAGTGGGTGGGCTTGCGCGGAAATATACTCAATAAGCAATAAGCATGAATAAAATTAATAAAAAATGTGTTTTCTATATTTTACTACAAATTTCGGAAATAGAAGCCCCTCCCTTGACTCCAGCCTAGATCCGCCACCGAATTCGGATTTCTCACTTTCGAAAACCCAAGTGTGTCAATTTTGAATAAGATACCTTCAACGGTTTTAGAATTATTGAAATTTTTCGAAAAACAAGTTTAATTTTCAACACCCTGTATCTTTTAAACGAGCAACATTTTACCAAGGCATTTTTGGCTCACAAGGTATATTTTGACGTCTAGTACCACCTGTTGCCCTCTAGTGGATAAGTTATGGCACACCCTGTATATTCGCCCCCATTCTTAACGTTTTGTGGGTTGTATAGCATAACACAGCGCCTAATGCAGCGCCCCCTAGTATTTCTTTAGAGGGCACAGCCTGATGTTATGTTTATTAGAATGTTTCTGTCTTCAAAAAATATATATTTCCCTATTTCCATCATTTCAACACTCTTTTGCGTGGAAACCATACGACGTAGAAAAAAATATTAGGACAGCCAAATTGTAGATAATTTTCTCCTGTTTATTTTACTATAGAGCCACTTTTTGCGTAAATAGCTTGCATTGCAAGTTATAAGCTGTAAATCACTAAAAAAACATTATTTTTAGTGTTTCCTTAATGATTTCTCATATTCGCCGCGTAAATTTTTGTTGAACATTTTCAGATTCGTGTTCAGCACCTCAAAGAACATGAAATAAACCACTAAAAACAATTACACCAGAACTTTCCACTGCGCACGACGATATCATTGATGTGGAGAGGCTGTTATATATAGACACATAGACGTAACTAGGGGGGGGGGCATTTCTATTACACCTCCCTAAAATGCAAAGGATGTGCGAAGATATGCTTATCGTAAACAGAATAGATCTAACATTCTGACAACGCAACGTTACGCAACACGGCGAACACGGCATGCGCCTTTTTAAATTAACCAGTTTCGACGAATCGCTTGCTCTTGCGGAATCTTGCGCCTTGTGCCCCCACAAAATCCGACTGACATTTAAACGCGCAAGCGAGAGCGAACACACCGTGCCTGCTGCCGAGAGAAAGAGAGACGAGACGGGAGAATGTACTTTTGCTGTGCCAGACTCCAAACTTTTATATTGTTATTCATCCCAGTGTATTGTTGTTTCGTTATAATATATGTACTATGTAAATAATCTTGCATCACAAAATAGCAGACATTCCCAACATTTTTCCTCTGGTTTCTACTCGGAAACCTCTACTTTTTCATAATGTTTTTTCTGAAATGAATTAAAGATTATTCAAAATTACCACTAGATAGACCTATACATTATTTTTTGAAGCCTTAAAATTAACGTTTTTGGGTGTGGCACCTCAAGGGTGGTACAGGGTGATCCAATCAGTAACGTATTTAGAAGGGCGGGACCGAACCCATTTCGGAATTTGAAAATATTCACTCCAGCTTGTAAATTTGAAGATATTGGGATTTCCCAAGACTAATTTCATGTAACTTTTCTTCAAATTTTTTAAAAATTTCGCCTGCGGCGCATTTTTTAGAATTATTTTAAATGCCCATGTTTAAAAAAAAACACAAAAATTGCCCCTCCACCACTCGAAATTAATTACTATATACGTCACAGAAGTGATCCAAACTCGTAGCCCCGGCCTCCCATTTTACAGAATGACATGTAAAAAATATACCTTTGTAAGTAGCGTACCGACTTTCAAAAATTTCTTCTTAATTGATTAAATAATTCCTTGTCGGGGCCCCGCATTTTCATGCGGCACCCGGCCCCGCAAAATCTTGAGCCGGTCCTGATCAGCCCCCCCCCCTAAAAATACGACCTAGTTACGTCTATGGTTATCAGAGTCATATAGCTCGTGATGTTTTGACTCGGCTCTACCAACCTTGTATTATAATGAAGGTACGAACTATTTGAAACCTTTTTTCAGGTGTTATCTCTTGCTTACCTGTAAGTAATAAAGGCGAAGACCAACGCCACCAACGACACGCTGCTTCCAAGAACCACGAGTAGAGACAGGGCTGCGTCTTCTGAAAGAGCCGCCGGTTCCGCCATTCCAGAGCGGCTGGCATTTGGAAATCCGTGAAGACGCGTTGTGTACAGGGTGTCCATGCCTGGATCTGTGGGAGAACGAATTATTACTTGAAACTTGAACACTCAGAAACAATATGCGTGAGATGGTTATATTCTGCTGGAAAATAAATTATATGCTAATATCATGGCCGCGAAATCTGGCCCACACAGAATGGATTTGAAAAAAAATGTGGCGTCGAATTGTTAAGAGTTCGAAAACTGAAACGTCACTTATTAAAACAGTCTTCGCAACTCGTAAAGTACGTCCACCGATAAGTTTTCCGACTGCGACTGTAACTATCAATTTAAATTCAATAAAACGTATCAGTGGAGTCAGGGTGAGTTTTTTTCGATGCCCACTATGGGGATCTCGGAAACTAGCAGAGCTAGAACAAAGGTTAAATGGGGAAAGAATTGCGGTTTTGAATGCTCAAGCTAATGGCCATTTTCGATTTTTAAAAAAGTTCATGGCTCACTAGATATTTTGAAAAGAGTTATTTTTTGCTTTTTCATCAGATCTCTGTAGCTTCGTTATTTCTGATTATACAGAAAAACTGTAGAGACAAAAATTGTAGATAATTTTTGACTTAATAAGATAATCTTATCCAATTTTATATGTTTGTGATTTTTGAGATATGACATAAACTTGTGCTTTTTTTAATGTAAATCATAGTTGGCTGTGGCCTCATAAAATCGGCCATTTTCTGAGCATTCCAAAGATATAATACTCGGCATAGCTATTATAAAAAATAAAAGAGCTATGGCTAATTTTCTGATTTTTTTTAATCAGCCATGCAATATTTTCATAATTACGTTCTATTGTATAAGACATACTTCAAACTTTAAAACATTTTATTTTTAGCTGGTAACAAAATGTAACAAAATAAAACAAAAATTATCATGATGGAGCTCCACCACATAATTATTTGCCCGTAAGAAATTACCTAGATCAGCTCTATATAAATACTTGGATAGGGAGAAACAGACCTATTTTTTTATCAGCCCCGATCCCCCGATTTGTCTGTTTTGGATTTCTTTTTGTGGGGAACAGTACAAAATGAAGTATGGGACAATTGATGAATTAAGAGCAGCTGTTTTAGAAGCAATTGCCAGTATTGACAGGCACTCTCTAAGAAAGGCGACAAATTCAGCTTTAAAAAGATGCAATATTTGCATAAATAATAATGGTGGACTGTTTGAACACCTTTTTTATTTTAAAAGGTGACCTTTTAAAATAATAATTTGAATTTGAGTTTTCTAATTTGAGTTTTTAAATTTTTATTTTGTTACATTTTGTTACCAGCTAAAAACAAAATATTGGAAAGTTTGAAATATGTCTAATTATAAAATAGAACGTAATTATGAAAATATTCCATGGCTGACTATGCGAAAATTTAAAAAAAAATCGAGTATTGCCGAGTATTATATCTTTGGAAACCTCAAAATATGGCTGATTTTATAAGGCCACAGCCAACTATGATTTACATTAAAAAAAACACAAGTTTATGTCATATCTCAAAAATCACAAACAACATAAAAAATTGGATCAGATTATCTTATTAAGCCCAAAATTATCTACAATTTTTGTCTCTACAGTTTTTCTGTATAATCAGAAATAACGGAGCTACAGAGATCTAATGAAATAGCAAAAAATCACTCTTTTCAAAATATCTAGTGAGCCATGAACTTTTAAAAAAAAACCAAAAGGGGCATTAGGTTGAGCATTCAAAACTGCAATTCTTTCCCCATTTAACCTTTGTTCTAGCTCTGCTAGTTTCCGAGATCCCCATAGTGGGCATCGAAAAAACTCACCCTGTACAAAACGCGGCGTTGCCAGTTTTGATGTAAATTCGATGTGATGACAATTTGAGCTGCTTTATTTACAGGGATAAAATAAAAGGAAAAGACGTATTTTGTATTTAAAGACGGATCAAACAATTTCTAGTGTAAATTTACACCACAAGAGAGTTTATAATTGGTTACATTTCCAATTAAGCAGACTATTTACATCTCTCCTCGGAAATATACAATATTTTACGCCATCCAAGCATTTGCTTACTCATTATATATCTACTGCCTGTGGCAAAGTTAAGTACGTACCAACCAATTTCAACTGAGTTTATTGTTTTGATATTTTCAATTTGAGGATAATAATTTATTAACATGCCAAAAGAAGTCCTTTGAAGTTTTTGGCGATTCTATTAAAAGTCTGTTTGTTTGTCCCTGGTGGTCTTAATTTCTTTATTTTTTGAGTTAGAAAGATATAGTAAATATAATTTTGTAACCATCTTAGACCAGGTGGCAGTTACAGGATCGATTTTGTTACTTTAACTTTTAAAATAACTATCTCATCAATTTTGACTCTAATGGCACGTAAAAGAATAAACTTTATCGACGTGAGTCAATTATATGAAAACAAAATGTGGCAATTTGAAAGTTACTAACATTTTGTTACCTTTTTACCCAATCCCTTTTAAATCATTCCCTTCGAAAGTTTTACTCCAGTCGTAGCCAATCCATTTCAATCGACGAAATTAGCTGCGTTGTTCGGTGGAAGTTACCTTCTACCCCACAACCACAGCGCCGCAAACTTAATAAATGGTGGAATTTATTTCGAAAAGTTTGGCCACACCTGAAAAGCCTTAATTGATATATATATCGCCAAAGTTTTAATAAATGTGGTCCCGGATGTTATTCATACGCTGGGAGAAATAGGTAAGTACTACTCATATGTTCTCTGTTTCCAGGTCGGTATAGTCCAAAGCACGAAAGAAAACGTTTCTAAAGAATGCGGGCAGCGATGCGAGATTTCCTATACGAATAGTCGTTATTTATTGGCGAATACAGGTTTTATCATATTGAAGCCGAATTTCTGAACTCTGTTATACCGAAAAATAAAGCTCGCATCACGGGACCACTTACCCATTTTTGTTTATCATTTATTTTTAACGCGGTGTGATAAAATACCTATTATATTTTTTTCTACGCCTTTGAAATACGGCAACACAGCAGTTCTGCCAAGGAGCCGGCTGACAAAATCAGTTAGCCAACGCGTTTTGTGCCTGTTTCTATAGTACGTAAAGTTAACTGCGTATTTGGGCTACCACACAGACCTCATTTTTTAGGCCGCTGGCAAGTTTTTTCCACCGGCTCAGAGAGCTCAGTAGCGTTTCGTATGTTCGGGAGTTAACGTGTGCAAAATGAGTAAACAGGGAAGAACGTTGCATTCTCAAGCACGAGAAATAATTGCTAATGTTATAAGGGTTTGCCTTCCTCCATAGTCTAAGGCATCACCGTTAAGAATAATATTAACAATAAATTAAATAACAATTATATGAAAATTAAGTCAGTGAGTTACACAAAATTGAGCTGCGCCCCTGAACTGTGACTAATTCTATAATATTTGCGTGTTCTTCCCCCTTACGTCGCCGCATTCTGCCGTAAGGAGGACTATAGTAGGTACGTTATTAGGATTAATGCACAAAAATTATGCAGGTATATTATTATGCATGAGAATATGTATAACCATCTGTTTTTACAGTTCTACAAGTATAGACAGGGTGATTTAATGTTAAAAATACCATTGTTCTTTTATAAAGATCATAATATTGTAATAACCACAAAATACCCCCTATAACCTATGATTGAATATTATGATCTTTGCATATGTATGGATGGATAGACCGTCAGATAGTGACAGATTTAGGTGCCTCATTTTCGCATACAAGCCTCGAAGAGTAAAATGAAGGAAATTTTACAAGTGGCCCGTGGGGATAACATATATGGAAAATTCGATTTTCCTTAACAGAAATAAAAGGTGTCTCTTGCCAATATTTTCAGGCAAGCCCTTCACTAAATGATTAATTAATAGAACCTGGCTTCGGAAAACCAAAGGCTTGAGTGTTGCAGGTGGCTAAAGGGTTGAAATAACGGCGTAATCTTGTAAGGAAAAATCGAGATTTTGACTGTATATATGAACATGAACATCGTCACTACCGCGAAGAACATAAAAAAGTATTATACATAATTAACATATTATTATACAGTGTGGTCATTTAAGTGTGCAACATATGGGACTTTTTTTATTGCTGAAAGTTGATGCATGTTCAATCATAGTTGATGCATGTTCAATCATAGTTGCAAGTCAAACAGCATACAGGGTAGGTCAAAAATTTTAAAAATTGTACCTAAATTACCTTTATTTCAAAAAATTCAGCAAAATGTTTTAAAGAAAAGTTGTTTAGAATTAAAAGCTCCTCTTAAGAAAAAAATGTTCTCGTCAATTAATTCCCATACAGTTTCTTAATAAAACATTTTAAATGAGAGTTTTTTAATATTCACATTATCATTACTAATGTTTTATGAACATGAAGTTTGTGATTCCCTAAAACAATAAAAATCTAAGTTAATTTTACAAATATGCCTGAATTTGAACAAAGTTATGCGAAATTGATTTAATTTTGATTGATTTATGAAATTGTTTAGGATGAACAATTTTTTTAGAAAATTATTAATGTTTTTAAAAATATATATTTTTTGTCTTCTTTTGCTTTTGTATTTTGTTAAATAAAGTTTAATTTACCTCCACAGATTGCTACATTTATTCTTAAAGTGGCTATTGTTCATTGCAGCGTTGCCGTTCTTTGAAAATAATTAAGAAACCGCTGCGAATATGAAAAAATACTAAGAGATACTTTTTGTTAACCATTCTATTCACCACTCAAAACAAATTTTAAAAATGCGATTATACAGGGTATTCATATTTTTCTGAACTAATTAATTTTAATAACACCCTGTCTCTCCGCAACTGGGGGCCTCAGAAGCTTCATGTCAACCTTAAGTTTGACGGCTCATCTGCTCATGTGACACGCCAAGATTGAAGAAAATATCTCGTATACTTCTAGAGATACTAAGAAATATGTGTATTTTTCTCCAAACTTCTACGCTCTGTATAAAAAAAAACTATGGACCATAGGAGAAAAAATATATGAAGAAGTGCCCTTATTTTATCTCCAAGAAAACGTGTTTTCATTTTTGACCATCAGTTCAGTTACACCCTGTATAGGAAAATCGAATTTTCCATATGTTATCCTCAGGGCCCACTCATAAATTTCCCTTCACTCTACTAAACAGCGACGTACTTTTCAACCCTCTTAGAGGCTTATATGCGAAAATGGGGCACCTAAATCTGTCACTATCTGACTGTCTAGAAATAGATCGCCAACAATAATTAAATTCTGACGTCGGGTCGGTATAATGTTGGTACAGCTAGGGTTCCAATTCAGGAACTCTAGGTCTAGGTACAGCTTTATTGCTTCAATTTTATTTATTGTAATTTTCGTTGACCCAAGACAAGAGAGCCATCTTAGCTGGGCTCATAGATATCGCGAAGTACGTGATAATTTAAAAAATTCGAAACCTAAAGGGGGCTACGAAAGACGAATAAGCAATTTGTAGAAAATTACAAGGGGCTTATGGGAGTGCGTTTCGTCGTATCCTGCACCTATAACGGGGGCCCCCCATTATCGCAAGGCGCTCAGAAACAAACCCATTAGTCGAAAATGTGGCCGCCAGAAAAGCATTTCGCATTAACGGCTGGTAGTTTCGCGATCTTACACGACACTCTCCTAAGATTTACTTGCGTCAGAGGGTTTCTATTCGGCTGATATTGATTTCCCAAAACTGTGGTTGCGGTGGCAAAGGCAATAAGGTGTTTGACTACGGGGTTAGATTTCAGTGTGGATATTCATCGAGATTTATAATATTTGCAGTGGTTTTCTAATTATTCGAATTTGTAATATTTTCATTGTATCCTTTCCATAATTATTAGAAAAATAAATAAATAATAATTAAATTGTATCCCTATTTTATAGGTACGGGGTGTCCCATTTTGGGTGTTTTTGGGTGTTTTCTCAAAAATCACTACTTTTTTGAGAGAAATTTGGTGGACCAATCACATTTTAGATAAGTTTTATAGTTTCCGCGCATTGTCGCAGGACTGAAATTTTCGATTTTTTGGAAACCTCTCTCCTGGCTATTAACTTATATATATCGACAAATTTAATCAACTATTTTTATAGATTTTTTGGCGTAGAATCGAATGGAACAATTAGTTTTTTGGTAGCGTTAATAGTTTTTGAGATATGAACCAAAGTTATATTTTTTTTAAATGGAAACCATAGTTATATTTTTTTTAAATGGAAACCATAATTCATATCTCAAAAATTATTAACGCTACCAAAAAACTAATTATTCCATTCGATTCTACGCCAAAAAATCTTGAAAAATAGTTGATTAAATTTGTCGATATATACATATAAGTTGTAGCCAGGAGAGAGGTTTCCAAAAAATCGAAAATTTCAGTCGTGCGGCAATGCGCGGAAACTAGACAACTTATCTAAAATCTTATTGGTCCACCAAATTCCTCTCAAAAAGTAGTGCAGTGACGTGAAAACCGCAACCCTCTAGCTTTAATAATAACCGAGATTTTTTAGAAAAACACCCAAAATGGGAGACCCTGTACAGTTTATTAATAGCGTTGTCGGTCTAAATTAGTGATGTCCAAAATGCTATGATTCACCTGAATCTGAATTAATCGATTCACGAAAAAAATCGGTTGATTCATCAGATGATTAAAATTAATTTGGTAAAACGGTAATGACAGGAAAATTAGGGGCAGCCAGTTAGATTTCCTGTTATTGAAAGTGTTGTAGGTAGCTAAATTCGTATGTCCTAAAATGTTAATTTTTCTACATTAACTTTATTTACAATCATTCTTGATAAGGGAAAGAGAATTTGGGACAAGTAGGTAGATCTCCTATTATTGCAAGCGTGTCGAAAGGGGAAGGTTTCTAATATAATTTATATTTCTTTCATTTGATTCGTCTTTGGCACCCAATTGTAGTCATCATTTTACGTTGTCAGATGAAAGTGTTAGATATCGATATTAGCTTGAAAAATTTGTGGATGGATACGTCCTCTGAGCTTTTCCCCGATGGTGATGATGTTTTTTGTAAACCCTGTGGCAAAACAGTAAATTATTTTTTAAACTTTATCAAATATTTTTATTTATTTTCATTTCCTTAGATTTCCGGCAACAAAAAGTATTTTTGTCATACGCTCCCAAAAATGGTTATTTTACGGACTCATTTAAGTCCGCAAAATGCTTCTTTTTCGGCCTAGTCCCTAAAAGTCGTCATGGCAACCTTTACGGACTATTCCAAAAATTCCTTAGAATATTCTTTATGGTAAATGGCACGAGAATTCACAGGAAGTAAATCCAACACGATTTCTTTGGAATATATTCGGCATTTTGAAACATTTTAATATTTATGTCACTTAATAATATCAATGTTTCTCTGGCGTCAAATAAGAGCCGCATAACAGACCAAAGGCATCTCGCTACCGGTAGGGTGAGAGTACGCAATTAGTAATTCTTAGATCCAGGGTTCAAATCCCACACAAAGCACAACATTTTTTTTTTATTAAAGCTGCATTCTGCCTCTTATATTTATCACTGATTATCATTTTTAGTAATTGAACAAAGGTTATTTTGAAGATCATTATTACTCACAATCTACTCCATATGTATTTAATTTAGAGCTTTACTCAAAGTACCTATAACCTGAAATTATCGGTAGCAGGAAAAATGTAATACATTGCACGATGCTTAAGCTCTTTTTTGGCCTTGGAGGTACTTTTAATGACCAAGGCAACGCTCGCGTTGCCTCGGTCTATTAACAACCTCCTCGTTCAAAAAAGTGCACTTCCGCAATGTAAATAACTATTACCTCAATTTTATTAATTGCACTTGCTTGGCACACGCAGGAAAGAGAGTGAATGAAGAAACAAGTTTGTCGTTTCAACCATCCATTTATCTTAAAAATTACCGAGACAACATACTTACTGAGAAAATGTATTTATTCATAAATACATTAATTTTAACCACGTCATCAGGGAGGTACATATATACCGAAAACGCAAAAAAAAATTTTTTTGCTGCATGTTTAAATAATGGGGCAATTTATCCCAAATCCCGCGTAACGAGGCGCACCTGAACGCATGTGGCTACGACGTTATGCTGCAGCACATGGCACCGGCCGCGACGTTGCCATTATTTATTGATAATTTAATTACGAAAAAAATATTCAGTTTATGAATTATTTACCTAGTTGATATGCCAATAACAGGGTGTTAGCACACCTTGGACTTGGCGTGTTCACCATCTAACTCGAGAGACCCTTATCACTACACTTTTCACAGCACCCGCTATAACAATACAAACGGCCTTCACAATCACACGCACAAAACGCACTCAGTGTCTACAGAGGGTGGAAAATACTGAAACCTCAAAAGACTGAAACTGTCTCCGAAATTCGCTAGATTTTGAGATTTAAGACAAAAGTTTTATTAAAAAGAACGCAGGCGTCCCATCCGCATTCCACAACTATTATTTATTACGTCAAACTTGTCATTGTCAAGGATCTGCTGCCGGTTTCTATTGTATGTGGCGCCATCTCGTTGGTATTAACGTCGCCGAATCTGTGGTTGAGCTCTCAGTCACCCTCTGTGTGTTCAAAACCGAAAGTCTACAGCGCGCTTTATGACACGGTAACTAGCGAACCTTTCTAATAGATGGCAGCACGTACTACAGAAACCAGAGTTGCCTACATTCTGTAGGTATATTCGGTACTCTTTGTGCAACATTTTTGCTTTTTAACCAAAACGGTTCTCTAGACAAATGCGGAAATGATAGACATAATAATGATCCTTCATGGAGAATGCCTGCAGAATGTCAGTCAAGCTACCGCGGAACTATTTAGTAGCGCGCCACCTATCGGCAGGTAGCGAAACTAAGTACGAAACCACAACGACGTTTCATTACGGGAATGCTTTCTACGAACGAAGTAGTGTCAATGAATGCGACATGGGACATAACCTTTAAAAATATCCAAACCAAAATACGGAGAATGTGCACTGTGAAATACGGGAAACAATAACATCACATGTGCGATTAGTGAGGCGCAGTGCGAGAAACGAAAGGAAATTCACAGTGCACTCTGCAGAAACTTGGCAAGGATCAATGCCGCAAACACCAACGCGCCGCGTGCCGGAAATTCTCGGCCACGGGCAATCGCCAAGCTCCTTTTGCGGAGTTCGGGCTACACACATCCTCCTACTCCTACTAACGACTGCACGACAAGGGTTGTGACAAACAGAAGTCAAGAAAGCTAAGGACTTTTAGCAACCCATCATCCCTAACTCGCCCAGAAATAATACTAAGACTCAGTAGGTTACACATCAGGCTATACCCGGTAACATACCTAACGGCAGGAAAAGAAACTAGAAAAAGCTGTAAAGATCGAAAGGTGGAGATTAGAAAGATTCAAGTACTTACGACTGAACCAATGTCACAGAGGAGGACCACCCCCACGGAAACGATTCTATTGCAAATATGGATCCCTAGTAACAATGAAAAGCAAACATAACGAGAAATAAAGGAATGAGAAGTGTATCGTTGGTGATGGTAACCAACTTAAGCGGAAAGTAAGGTAATTTTAAGCAACTGTATCCCAGAGATGTTGGCTAATTTTGACGTTCTTATTTCAGAGGAAGCAGAACAATCACAGAACACAACTACTTACTCTAGGAGCGTCTTGGTGTAGTAAAAAGGATTATCAGTGAACTAGTGAGCGGAAATATTAGTGCCCCAGGCGAAAGTGAGTGAAGTTCGTTTTATCGAGAAAAAATCGTCTTCAGTGGTGTCGAGGTCCACGAAATCATGTAAGCCCCCTAGTGAATAGGTACCTACTTAATAAAGCATCCAAAAATCAAAAGGTCACGTAAGCAGTCGTTTCATTTATTTTTCTCGTTGGCATTTATCCCTTAAGGCTCGCCTTAAGGTGTCTCAGGGCAAAACTAACCGTTACAAGAGGTAAGCGTTAACATTTGTCCATAATTTCCGCAAGCATTTGGCGGAACATTCGCCTACAATACAAATAATTATGTACTGAAAACATTCCTTTAAATTTACGAAAGTTGCGTACATCTGGCAACAATGTTGACGCGCGCAACGGCAAGCGTCGTCCGATGCCTCATGCGCCCTGAAAGCAATCCAGTGGCAGCCGTAAATAGAGGGCCAAATAGGTAAAAATGCGGTTTAGAAAAAAAAATAATTCCGGCTTTAAAAAAAAGTTGGAATTTTTTTAATTGCGATTTCGCATTCATAGCATTTTTCCCTACCCACTGTTAAAATTAATGTAGTTATGAATAAATCACCCTGAGATCCACATTCCACAACAGAAATGGACTCCAACTTTCAAGCACCAAAAACAAGCAGATTTGCATTTCTTATTAAATGATATTTTCCTAAAATATAATCATTCCGATTCGTAGATTAGCCAACATAATGTAATTTTCTGTGATATTACTTGCATTTAACGCCATCTTTTGATGTAATATCTAAGTTTGAATTCTATTTTATTTGAAAACTGCGACGAATTGAAGAAATGAAATATTCCAGGGAAATTTACACTAAAATAAGTTAGAATTTTGAATATTCTGCATTCAAAATTTAGAATCAAAATGATTAGGTTCTTCCTCTAAAAAATGGTGTTTTACGTGGAGAATTGGCAAAGAGACACTTTGTTTTCCACATAAATGAACACCAAAATGCTTATTACCTGGTCCACCAGGGTGACAAATTAATGTCGCCGTGTATTTGCACAATCGATATTTAATTACTTGTGCAAGCATTCAACCCATATTGTATGCAAAGCACGATCGGATCAACCCCATTGGTATTTATGACCGCTGTGCATTTGCTCAAATTGTTTCACAATCAGGTGCAATTACCAAAGTAGCAACGGTAGATACCTCTTTGTGAAATAGTCCAGAGAAGTCATCCATTATTGTGCGATTTTTTTTGCATCAAGTTGACATTGGTGAGTGTCAAATAAAACGAGTTTGTAAACATTAATAACATAAAACAGAGGTTATATTAGCACTATGAGCAATTCTTGCAATTATGCAAGAAAAATCTTGCTAAAATAAAGAAATCTTACAAAAATCCTTATCTGTAATCATAATTTCTGTAAAACTTATATAAGAGAAATAATAATTAATGTAGATGACGACAATATTGAATAATTTGTAAAAAATGAGCATATTATATAAATATTTAGAGTTATTTAAAAATAATTACTGTATCTATACCTTCAGTGTGTCCCAAATTCGAACCTAAAAATTGGTATCTCGGTAACTACAAGAGCTAGAGAGTCGGTTAAATGGGGCAAGTTTTAGACAATAGGATACTTGACAATATGTTTAATTGCTCTAAAATCGAACTCTGTTTTCGGTAGATGCACCAACAAAACACGTAATAAATGAAATAAGTACTTCAACCCTTACATATTTATGATAATTAGAGACGAAGTTGCACAATTTTCTTCGAGCTGAAATCTACAGTTTCGTTGTCTAGAACCCCAAACGTGGCAACCTCTGTGCCTGTCAGGAGAAACGGCATTGCAATGTTGCCGGTGCCCGTTTGCAATAATTCGTGAAACAAAGGCAAATTTTACACTCTATTCAAATCAAATGTCTGTAGCTTACCTACGAATATCTATTATTTAATGTATTACAACATTTGAGCTTTAGCTAATTCAAGTGCACACAAAAAGGTCACATATTTTTTTATTAGGAATGTGTTCCGGGTATATACTCCTCTATAGCAAAATGGTGTTTATGTTGCACGTGCTGGAAACTATATCTTTCATCTCTGTCACGTAATACTTTGGTCAAAGTAGATATGTGTATAAGTATGGAATGTATTATGATACATACTCAGACTTCAATAACGCGGAAATATTCGCGTATATGTGGTAATGCTATGCAGTGTCATTCCGTATGCCTCTCAATCAAAAACAGTAGATATCTGTTCAATTTTTTATAGTGTTCTTCTTATTTATGATTATATTGTTTGTGTAGTTATCGTGTTGTTAGAGATGTAGTACAGGTAAATACTGGACAAGGATTACGTGAAAGGGATAATTTGTCGAAATTCGTAGGGTAAAACTGCAAAGGTTTGTATGTTGTAGAAATAGTAAAGTATTATGAGTCATTAATAAACGAAGAACTTGGGGCTAGGGACTATTTTGAAGGCGCTTTTATGGCATTTTAAGGCATAGTGCTTAGACGTGCTGAGCCCGAATTCCGTACCTAAGCCCAACTTTACCAAGGAGGAACGGAGGCCGAAGGCCTCCGTCCGACTGGCATGTAGTTGCCCGAACAAAATCCACCCTTCCCCCTTGCACGCGTTTCGCGCATGCGCAGTTCCGCACTTTTGATACCTATGAAAATTCGAAAAATTTTGAAAATTTTTTATTCAAAAAATGTAATTTTAAAAAGGTCCTGATCCTATAATCCCGATAACATTTTGGGAAATTTTCATTTTTTGACGGTGAAATGTACAAGACAAGACTCAGACGAATGTTTTATATACAAGTGCAGATAGAATTTTTTCGAGTGACTGATAAAAACAGTTATTATAATAGTTAATCGGAAGGCCCCAGATAACATAGGAAATTTTGTTTGAACAAAATCTGTAAAAAAATCCAAGACGTGAAAATGTAGGTAGAATTTTCGAATAAGTTTTGTATACCGGTAAAAATATATGTAAAGGTAAAAATAACGTCAGTTTCACTTGGAAAAAAATGATGAAAAAATTTCAGTAAAAAAAATACGATGTAGAGGTTGTACCAAAAAAAATTGGAAATAATTATTTATTCCAGTAAAATATACACAAGACCGAAAAAGGTAATTGCGCGGCTGTCCCATTTTATACACCCTAGCTGTTTCAGTTCATCTCGTTTGGAAAAATTTTAGGGGTTATTACTTTTTTAAATACCGGTTTCCTCAACCTTATTTGAAAGTAAATATTTTTTAGTTCCCCACAGAAGGAAATAATGACGATATTTTATACCGGTGGATTCAAAAAATATATAAGGTTAGGAAAAAACCTTGGTAGGCAAACGCGGCTCTGCTGACCAGACAAAAAAAAACCTTAGTCGACAAATAATGGCCTATAAGAAGGGTGCGTGATTCCACGTATCAGTTCGAGTGCTCCAAGATGCAAGTAAGTATATACCAGCTGTCCCATTTTTAAACAGCTAGATATTTGGAAACCTTTCGTAAAAAAATTCCCAAGGATTACATGAGCGAAAGAAAGAAAAAAATGTAAATATACCAGCTGTCCCATTTATAAACCGCTTGATATCTTGGAAACGAAAACTTATATAAAGGAAGTAAAAGCCATATCTTAATAGGCGGAGGACCGACTGTCATTCAGACAGGTGAAAAATTTTTGTGATTTTTTGTAGAAGTTTTTTTGCCAAAATTTTTTTTTGTCGAATTTTTTTTGCCTTTTTTTTTTGCCAAATTCAAAAAGTATAGACTAAATTTTCGTATAGCCCGCGTGATCGCTCGAGGTGGCGGTATCCTCTGGACTAGAAAATATCATATCGGCTCAATCTCCAAACATTTTCATTTTGAATTATACGTTTTCATTGATGATAGGTATAGCAAGAAAATTGGACTGGACTCGATATTAGAGACATTAATCTAACTTTCACTAAACTGCACGTACTACTTAGAGGGTTGTAAGCCGTTTTAATAAAAGCAACAGACTTGCTTAAAATTCATGGCTAAACGTTAACATAATGTCATACATACATGCGGCACGCAAAATATTTAATAAAGAATAGATATATGAGCTCAAACATGTTGATCAAAAAAATATATTCATTTCTGGCGATTTAGTTTACCAGTTATCATTTAAAAACAAAACCTGGTCCCAATATTCAGTGAAAATAATAATTAAAAACTTTGAACCTTATAAACCACCACTAAATAGCGAGTCGGAAATGAGTAAAAATTATATATAAATATATTATTTTGATATAAATTATGGCCGAAACTGAATTTATTGGGGTGAAGATGCAAGGAAATATTTTTAGCTAGGAAAAAGTAATGCAATTATCATAGGTACTGGTTGCAGAACCCGTTGTCAGTTTTGTAAGGATTTTTGATACAAATATAATTGCTAACGTTTAATTTGTTTACCCCATTTACGAAAATGATAACAAAATTGGATCAGACAAGATATTTTTTCGAAGTATAGTTTTTAAACACAGGGTGCCACCACCGGTTTTACGATATAGGTTTCAAAATGCGACGCGAATACATAAAAAAATACCCTAGAGATAAGAAAACAAAATACAACTCACCGAAAGATTCTTGATGATGTATAAAAAGAAATCAGGTTACATCTAATGCCCCAGACAGTAAAATAAACATCCCCGAGCTGTCAGATATAACCAAACATCATTTTTCCAACGGCACAGTCATTTTCACGGGAAAAACAACCAGTAACCGTTCAAATTCCATAGATAGGTACTGCCGTAATCCAAAATTTCACTAAACTACGCGTATCTATTATACTGAAGTAGGTACTGATACACTTCCATCTTTCCAAAGAAAAACAAACACGAAACTCAGACTTTTCATATATTATTACAACGCCTCGATAGAGTCTTTATCTGTGGCCACGACCGAGAATCTACTGAAACAAGTGACTTTGTGCGACGCATAGGACGTGAAAAGTGTCGAGTTGGTTTTATTGAACAATGAAACTTATACCTACGTATATTTAAAATAAATGAGAAATATGCCAGAGATGTGAAACCTAATTGTGTTGCAAGTTTGAGGGTCCAAAAAAATATTGGCTTTAATTTTTTAAGGTGAGAAACACATCTAACAGCCAGTTTGGAAATATACAAGGCAAAAAAAGTAGTGATGTGGCTGTCCCATTTTATGTTTTATACAGGTTTGGTTATTTTAGAATAGTTGTTCAATAGACCGAGACATCATAAACGCTTCCCGCTAGAACAGAATCTGATGAAAAGAAAAATTCCATCTGGGTCAAGCTACTACATAACCAAAATAAAAAATACTGAACGTTATAAAATTTAAAAAAATCATATTTTCAACGGATTTTTATCCTCTGAAAATTGTTCTTGTGTAAAATTCAGTTTCACTGGGTCAAGCTAGGTGGTAACTATATAACCAAAATAAAAAATACTGAAAGTTATAAAATTAAAAAAATCATATTTTCAAGGGATTTTTGTCCTCTGAAAATTGGTTTTGTGTAAATTCAGTTTCAATAAGTTACTAATTGGGATAATAGGAAAAAAATCTTAAGAATCTCTTATAGAATTCTGAGACAACGACCCTGAGAGTAAATATCATACAAAAATCTTTGTGCGTTGACTTTCAACTCAATTTAATAATTAGGTTTAATAATGACAATTTTCTCGATTATCTAGAATCAAAAATATTGCGAGTGGCAATTCACAATTTTCTAGATATTATGTGAAGCCTTATTATTGCGTCGTAAGTTAGAGGATCCAAAAATATTGCCTTAAATTGTTTAGTAAATGCGATTAAGATATGTTTAGTTTATCAACAGTTAATTGTAACAGCTTATTACCTTACAAGCGTAAACTCTTTAAAAATTTTTTTAGACAAAAAGTTGTAGTTTAATAATGGTCAGTTGGCTTCCTTTTGAATCATGTTTGCATATTACCTACAATGAGTTACAACCTCAAAACATAGAAATCGCTCATTTTAAACCGATTTAATAAAAATTTCACCAAAACAATATTTTCACTCATATGATACACTTCTGATTAATAAAAAAGGCACCATAGGTAGTAGTAATAAGATATTCAACGGAATTTTTATCGGCTGTTTGCCGATTTTGCTAGCTTTTGGGGGTATTCCTTGATATTTTACACGGATAAAAATGAATAACATTGAGTTCCCTAACTAAAATACAAAACGCACTGTTGACTTTACTTACGTGAATAGTAAGCCTATAATACGTATCGAAAGCAGAGAAATATTCAGGTTAAGAAAAAAGTGGCCTCATTTACAAGTTTGTAAATCAAAAACTACCTATTGGCTTTTAATTTTGATGAGAAAATTCGTCTAATTCGTAAGTCAAATAAATGAAACATCATGAAAGATATACGAGTAATTGAACAAATGCTATCTTAGTTCTATAGGCAGAAAGGTACTATAGGTAGTAATAGATTTGGGATCAAAAGACAACCTATTAGCTTTTAAATTTGTTAAGAAAATACGTCTAATGAAATTGAAAGTAGTACCTAGGTTTTGGTTAACATTTCGTTAACGCGTTGATGAATAAGAATGCAAGTAGAAAGTAGACAGAATTTCCAAAAAAAAACGGTGACTGACCAAACAAGTTATTATAAAAAGTTGCTCGGGAGACCGATGTAACCTAGAAAACGCCTTTCCTTCGAATAGAAAGTAAAAAAAGTTGCAAAATGGGACTTAGACGAATATTTGATGCAAGTGGAAAGTAGGCAGAATTTTCGAAAATCGGGGACGGATAAAAAATTATTAAGTTGATCGGGAGGTTGAGATAACCTATGAAACGCCTTTGATTCCAAGAGAATCTGACAAAAAATGCCAAGAAAATTTTAGACGACTGTTTGCAAGTGAAAAGTATACAGAATTTTTTCGAAAAAACTGCGACTGACCAAAAAAAAATAGATATTAGAAAATTTTGATCGGGAGATCGAGAATCTGAAATAAATTCCGAGATGGGACTTAGACGAATGTTTGATGCAAGTGGAAAGTAGACCGAATTGCCGGAAAACGCCTTTCGTTCGAATATACGGGAGGTCGAGGTAACCTAGGAAAAACGCCTTTTATTCGAACAGAATCTGACAAAAAAAATCCAAGACGAATGTTTGTTGCAATTGAAAGGTAGACAGAATTTTAGAAAAACGGCAACTGATCAAAAAAATATATATTCGAAAATTTTGGTCGGGAGCCCGAGGTAACCTAGAAAACGCCTTTCGTTCGAACAGAATCCGACAAAAAAAATTCCAAGACGGGATGGTAGTGGGACGAATGTTTGACGCAAGTTAAACGTAGACAGAATATTAAAAAACGAGAACCGACCAAATAGTTATTAGAAAAAGTGGCTCAGGAGGCCGAGGTAACCTAGGAAATGCCTTTCGTTTGAACAGAATCTGACAAACAAAAAATCCAAGACGAATGTTTGATGCAATTGAAAGGTAGACAGAATTTTAGAAAAACGGCAACTGATCAAAAAAATATATATTCGAAAATTTTGGTCGGGAGCCCGAGGTAACCTAGAAAACGCCTTTCGTTCGAACAGAATGCGACAAAAAAAATCGAAGACGGGATGGTAGTTGGACGAATGTTTGACGCAAGTTAAAAGTAGACAGAATATTAAAAACGAGAACAGACCAAATAGTTATTAGAAGAAGTGGCTCGGGAGGTCGAGGTAACCTAGGAAATGCCTTTCGTTCGAACAGAATCCGACAAAAAAAATTCCAAGACATGACTTAGAAAAATATTAATTTGATGCAAATGAAAAAGAGACAGCATTTCCAAAAAAACTTCGACTGACCTAAAAGTTATTAGAAAAAGTTGCTCGGGAGGCCGATATCTAGCAAAATATAACACCATTGCACCAGAGTTATTTCCATCTACGTAACATTATTGGCGTGGTGGTCGACTAATCGCGTTCACTATTAAATTAATTATGACAGGTCAAATACGTATATGTGGGCAAACGAAAAGAGAAAAAATATATTTGCTTCCGGGGTCTTAAATGGGGCCAAACTAAGATAAATTAATATAAAATTGAGAATATTTGACAAACGACGCTCTGCGTTGCGGCGCCCTTTGAATTTTTTTGTAACGAACGTTCATTTTTTATTTGATATTTGGATAGACCTGCTTTTTATCTATAACAAACAGAGAGATAGTCGACCATATATAGTACTGTTTCGGGACGGTAATCCCTCATCAGTATGGTTCACCCGACTATAAATGTGACATGAGCCTTTGCCGATCAAGACCAGTGGCTTTGTCCCGCACCTTGATCTCCATGATCAATTGATTGCTTCGGTAATTAATTGATTCCTTATTGAATTCATCGTCTAGGCAACGTTTGTCTATATCACTTTATAGTGGGTGAGCCATACTGATGAGGGATTACCGTCCCGAAACAGTACTATATATGGTCGACTATCTCTCTGTTTGTTATAGATAAAAAGCAGGTCTATCCAAATATCAAATAAAAAATGAACGTTCGTTACAAAAAAAATTCGAAGGGCGCCGCAACGCAGAGCGTCGTTTGTCAAATATTCTCAATTTTATATTAATTTATCTTAGTTTGGCCCCATTTAAGACCCCGGAAGCAAATATATTTTTTCTCTTTTCGTTTGCCCACATATACGTATTTGACCTGTCATAATTAATTTAATAGTGAACGCGATTAGTCGACCACCACGCCAATAATGTTACGTAGATGGAAATAACTCTGGTGCAATGGTGTTATATTTTGCTAGATATCGGCCTCCCGAGCAACTTTTTCTAATAACTTTTAGGTCAGTCGAAGTTTTTTTGGAAATGCTGTCTCTTTTTCATCTGCATCAAATTAATATTTTTCTAAGTCATGTCTTGGAATTTTTTTTGTCGGATTCTGTTCGAACGAAAGGCATTTCCTAGGTTACCTCGACCTCCCGAGCCACTTCTTCTAATAACTATTTGGTCTGTTCTCGTTTTTAATATTCTGTCTACTTTTAACTTGCGTCAAACATTCGTCCAACTACCATCCCGTCTTCGATTTTTTTTGTCGCATTCTGTTCGAACGAAAGGCGTTTTCTAGGTTACCTCGGGCTCCCGACCAAAATTTTCGAATATATATTTTTTTGATCAGTTGCCGTTTTTCTAAAATTCTGTCTACCTTTCAATTGCATCAAACATTCGTCTTGGATTTTTTGTTTGTCAGATTCTGTTCAAACGAAAGGCATTTCCTAGGTTACCTCGGCCTCCTGAGCCACTTTTTCTAATAACTATTTGGTCGGTTCTCGTTTTTTAATATTCTGTCTACGTTTAACTTGCGTCAAACATTCGTCCCACTACCATCCCGTCTTGGAATTTTTTTTGTCGGATTCTGTTCGAACGAAAGGCGTTTTCTAGGTTACCTCGGGCTCCCGACCAAAATTTTCGAATATATATTTTTTTGATCAGTTGCCGTTTTTCTAAAATTCTGTCTACCTTTCAATTGCAACAAACATTCGTCTTGGATTTTTTTTTTGTCAGATTCTGTTCGAATAAAAGGCGTTTTTCCTAGGTTACCTCGACCTCCCGTATATTCGAACGAAAGGCGTTTTCCGGGAATTCGGTCTACTTTCCACTTGCATCAAACATTCGTCTAAGTCCCATCTCGGAATTTATTTCAGATTCTCGATCTCCCGAGCAAAATTTTCTAATATCTATTTTTTTTGGTCAGTCGCAGTTTTTTCGAAAAAATTCTGTATACTTTTCACTTGCAAACAGTCGTCTAAAATTTTCTTGGCATTTTTTGTCAGATTCTCTTGGAATCAAAGGCGTTTCATAGGTTATCTCAACCTCCCGATCAACTTAATAATTTTTTATCCGTCCCCGATTTTCGAAAATTCTGCCTACTTTCCACTTGCATCAAATATTCGTCTAAGTCCCATTTTGCAACTTTTTTTACTTTCTATTCGAAGGAAAGGCGTTTTCTAGGTTACATCGGTCTCCCGAGCAACTTTTTATAATAACTTGTTTGGTCAGTCACCGTTTTTTTTTTGGAAATTCTGTCTACTTTCTACTTGCATTCTTATTCATCAACGCGTTAACGAAATGTTAACCAAAACCTAGGTACTACTTTCAATTTCATTAGACGTATTTTCTTAACAAATTTAAAAGCTAATAGGTTGTCTTTTGATCCCAAATCTATTACTACCTATAGTACCTTTCTGCCTATAGAACTAAGATAGCATTTGTTCAATTACTCGTATATCTTTCATGATGTTTCATTTATTTGACTTACGAATTAGACGAATTTTCTCATCAAAATTAAAAGCCAATAGGTAGTTTTTGATTTACAAACTTGTAAATGAGGCCACTTTTTTCTTAACCTGAATATTTCTCTGCTTTCGATACGTATTATAGGCTTACTATTCACGTAAGTAAAGTCAACAGTGCGTTTTGTATTTTAGTTAGGGAACTCAATGTTATTCATTTTTATCCGTGTAAAATATCAAGGAATACCCCCAAAAGCTAGCAAAATCGGCAAACAGCCGATAAAAATTCCGTTGAATATCTTATTACTACTACCTATGGTGCCTTTTTTATTAATCAGAAGTGTATCATATGAGTGAAAATATTGTTTTGGTGAAATTTTTATTAAATCGGTTTAAAATGAGCGATTTCTATGTTTTGAGGTTGTAACTCATTGTAGGTAATATGCAAACATGATTCAAAAGGAAGCCAACTGACCATTATTAAACTACAACTTTTTGTCTAAAAAAATTTTTAAAGAGTTTACGCTTGTAAGGTAATAAGCTGTTACAATTAACTGTTGATAAACTAAACATATCTTAATCGCATTTACTAAACAATTTAAGGCAATATTTTTGGATCCTCTAACTTACGACGCAATAATAAGGCTTCACATAATATCTAGAAAATTGTGAATTGCCACTCGCAATATTTTTGATTCTAGATAATCGAGAAAATTGTCATTATTAAACCTAATTATTAAATTGAGTTGAAAGTCAACGCACAAAGATTTTTGTATGATATTTACTCTCAGGGTCGTTGTCTCAGAATTCTATAAGAGATTCTTAAGATTTTTTTCCTATTATCCCAATTAGTAACTTATTGAAACTGAATTTACACAAAACCAATTTTCAGAGGACAAAAATCCCTTGAAAATATGATTTTTTTAATTTTATAACTTTCAGTATTTTTTATTTTGGTTATATAGTTACCACCTAGCTTGACCCAGTGAAACTGAATTTTACACAAGAACAATTTTCAGAGGATAAAAATCCGTTGAAAATATGATTTTTTTAAATTTTATAACGTTCAGTATTTTTTATTTTGGTTATGTAGTAGCTTGACCCAGATGGAATTTTTCTTTTCATCAGATTCTGTTCTAGCGGGAAGCGTTTATGATGTCTCGGTCTATTGAACAACTATTCTAAAATAACCAAACCTGTATAAAACATAAAATGGGACAGCTGGTATATTTACATTTTTTTCTTTCTTTTGCTCATGTAATCCTTGGGAATTTTTTTACGAAAGGTTTCCAAATATCTAGCTGTTTAAAAATGGGACAGCTGGTATATACTTACTTGCATCTTGGAGCACTCGAACTGATACGTGGAATCACGCACCCTTCTTATAGGCCATTATTTGTCGACTAAGGTTTTTTTTTGTCTGGTCAGCAGAGCCGCGTTTGCCTACCAAGGTTTTTTCCTAACCTTATATATTTTTTGAATCCACCGGTATAAAATATCGTCATTATTTCCTTCTGTGGGGAACTAAAAAATATTTACTTTCAAATAAGGTTGAGGAAACCGGTATTTAAAAAAGTAATAACCCCTAAAATTTTTCCAAACGAGATGAACTGAAACAGCTAGGGTGTATAAAATGGGACAGCCGCGCAATTACCTTTTTCGGTCTTGTGTATATTTTACTGGAATAAATAATTATTTCCAATTTTTTTTGGTACAACCTCTACATCGTATTTTTTTTACTGAAATTTTTTCATCATTTTTTTCCAAGTGAAACTGACGTTATTTTTACCTTTACATATATTTTTACCGGTATACAAAACTTATTCGAAAATTCTACCTACATTTTCACGTCTTGGATTTTTTTACAGATTTTGTTCAAACAAAATTTCCTATGTTATCTGGGGCCTTCCGATTAACTATTATAATAACTGTTTTTATCAGTCACTCGAAAAAATTCTATCTGCACTTGTATATAAAACATTCGTCTGAGTCTTGTCTTGTACATTTCACCGTCAAAAAATGAAAATTTCCCAAAATGTTATCGGGATTATAGGATCAGGACCTTTTTAAAATTACATTTTTTGAATAAAAAATTTTCAAAATTTTTCGAATTTTCATAGGTATCAAAAGTGCGGAACTGCGCATGCGCGAAACGCGTGCAAGGGGGAAGGGTGGATTTTGTTCGGGCAACTACATGCCAGTCGGACGGAGGCCTTCGGCCTCCGTTCCTCCTGGCACGTAGTTCTTATTTACCATAATGTATCACATTTCCTGATACTGTCTAGTTGAAGATTCCGGCCTAAATCGTTTGCGTTACATGCTGATTTTCCCAAATTTTCCGTTTATTATTCTATCTGCAATTTTTTCAGATTTTTTTATTTAGAAGATAATTGGGTGAAATTTGTAGCCTATTGTTCTATATGCGGTTTCAGCAAAATCGCTGAGTGCTCGACCAAACAAAGCAGGCGTCTGTCGTGAACTATTCCACGTGTTTTCTCTTACTATATATTTACTATGCGGTCACGCGTTCGCAGCGAGTAACCCGATGCGACGCAACAGCTGAGTTATAATTTTGTGTACTTGAACAATTCGGGGTTTATTTGCACAATTAAATTAAAAATTATGGTTCATAAGATCACAAACGCAGACCTTATCGATAACAATTTTATTAGACTTTTTTTTTATTATTATTAGCCATTACTTGACATAACCTACAATTTTCCAAATTTATGTGTATAAGTTAAGAATCACCCTGTATACACATAACAGTGGAATAGAGTGATATTATTGCTTAGAGTGAGAGTTTTATTATAATATGATGCTTCAGGTGTTTTCCCTTCAACACAAAGATTCTTATAAAAAAACACAACAAAAGATTTTTAAACGTTTATTAAAAATTAATTGTGTAAGTCAATATGTTTTATCTTCATTTTAATTTCATATAACATAAGTTCATATTTCAATGCTTCTAAATTCTTCAAATATTGTTGCAGTTTTCTTCTGTACTCCAGCTTCGTCATGGTTCTACAATAAATTCGATATTTGTAGATCGGCCGACGGGCCCAAGACTCTTCATGTAATACCTCCTTCCGTTACCGATATCCCTGTTAATTTCTTCGATCCGTTGGGGCGTAAACTCGGCCGTGTATCGTTGCGGCAGCACCGTCTTAAATTCTTCGAACTCGACGTAGACCTTCTCTCCGTATTGCGTGTTCACTTTGTCCACGCTCGTGATTTGAAAATTTTCATCCACCTCCATATTTTGAACGCTTTCGAATTTCTTGACGATCAAATTCTTGTTCAGGTGATTCAGGAACGACTGCATTTTGAACTCGGCAAATCAGACTGTATGAAATTGTAAGTGTATATAACGGGAAAACTGCTCTTGCGCACGAATATATAAACCTCACCCCACCAAGCCGTTGGAGTGGGAGTTGCCCCGTCGTTGGAGTGGGGGGGGGGGGGTCAACTGGGGGTCACACGTGGCCCAAAGGTCAAAGGTTAACCTATCAGGATCTAGGGGTCAACTGGGGTCATCCGGTGACGTCACGTGACCTCGGGCATGACGTAGCCACTTTGCTCCCGTGACCTCGGGCCGTAGGGGACTCTCAGGATCAAGGGGTCAACTGAGGTCAAAGTGGTCCCGTACTCTCTTTGTATTACTACTTAAAACCTGTAGCTACTTCAAGTTATTATTACGATTTAACTTACAGCCAGGTATATAACTATAAGTTCTAGCATCCCTCGACGATTCTAGGCATCTTGAGGCTTGAAATTTTAAAGCACGATTCTTCACTTCGAACTTTTATAGAAATGTTTCACTTTTGCACAAACAAAACAAATTTATAAAAAAGCTGTCGCCAGCACTTCGGGCTGTCTGTTTCCACCCAGAGACACACTGCCTCGTCGTAGCAATCTGGCGACCATAGCACTACCCGCACTACACAAAATAATTCTGGTAAATTTCTTGCAAAATCAACTGACAGGGAGTGACAGGCCACGCCGCGCAGACCCGCAAGCCATGTTGCCAGCTTTCTCAACTTCAGGGCTTTTCCTAGAGTCGGCTGTGGTCCGGGGTCTGAGTTTAGAATTTTAAAATTTTCAATGATATGTCACACTATTCACACTAATGATTTTTATAAATATTTAAAAGCGTTGTTAGGTTGTGCTAACACTAAGTAGGCCATGACAAGTCCGGCGAAACAAATGTGATTTGAAATGTCATTTAGCGCCTTGCATTTGATTACATCCTAAATGGAATTTTCGGCACGCTTGTGGAAAAAAATTTTGGCGAGCTCCTAGACCACCCACCTTACTAAGACGAGACGTTGCCCCCCATAAATAATAACGTCGACGTTATTGAAATTCCCCTTCCACCTGAATATCTAGCGAATATTGGATATTGGGGCAGCCAGCGCCGCGAGTAATTTATGCATAATTGCAGGCGCGTAATGAAAGGCGGCGTAGCCAGGACCGGCTGATTAATAATGTGGCCCCGGCACTTCGGAACCCCGCCTAGGAATATGGTCCCGGGTACCCTGTAAACGGACGCGAACTCTGGCGTTTGACGTTCGTTTTATCCCTCTTTTGTCTAAATTACAGGAAATCTATCGAGTTTCCCATTAGGTAGACGTTTTTAAAGTTTCTTCTCATTCTTTTGTCAGTTATAATGTCCCTAAAAGGTATTTACAAAACCCTATGGATATGTCATATAGGCCAGGGAAATTACGGTAAAAAATAACGAAACCTAGACAAAATTCATAACCGCATTTTTATAATGCCATCACAAAATATTGGTAATAAATGAACGCCAGAATTGTTTTTTATACAAAATAAAAATACGCGTGTGTTCGTAGTAAGTAAGGTATATAAAGTTGAGAGTATCCGAATGATGTAAAAATGACATTTTGCGTAATATTTTGTTGAGCAAAAATATTAACTGCGTTTTTATTATTTATAAATACCTTAAAAATCAAGTATTGACAGTTTGTTCTGAAATTAAACATATTGTTTAGCCGGAAATCGCATTTTAAAGAAATTTGAAGCTGTCTTTGAGAGCAAAATTATTAACTGGCTGATTTTTGTTAAACTTTATAAGTGGCTACTAAGTCTTGCTAAATTTTTTTGAAATTAAACAAAAATTGGTTAGTAATATTTTTGCTCTACCGATACAAATGACAAATGACAGTTGACCTACATGCGCCCTAAATAAATGTTTAGTTTCGCTATATGTGATTTAATATAGTTATATTGTAAAAAGTTAAACAAAAAAAACAATTAATATTTTTACTTTTCCTAAAAAAATGACAAGTGACAGTTGACCTATATGCGCTGCAAAAAAATGTTTAATTTCGCAATAATATATATGATTCAATATATGTAGTTATATTGTAAAAAGTTAAACAAACAAAAAACAGTTAATATTTTTGCCTATTCTATACCAATGAGAAGTGACAGCTGACGTACATGCGGCTCAGATAAATGTTTAATTTTGTATAAGTTACATTCTGTTTGTAAAAGGGAATGATCATCTGCAATAAAAACATAGTTAATATTTTTGCTTTTGCCGAAATAGAAAATTATCCGATTTTGATCTGTCTTTGTCGATCTAAGTTAAGTCTAACGAAAAATAGGTGTTTTTTGAGGTGACTCAAGGTTCCGTTTTTCCAAAATGTTTAATTTTTGGTTTCTACCAACGTATTTACTTATACCTAACTTTGATATGGTACAACAAAATTGCAGAAAATATTGTTGTCTAGTTCAAATTCTATTTTCCCTGGCCTAATATACCTATAATCACGCTAGTAGCGTATGTTTTCTGTGCCTATAATAGCAAACTATACCTCGCAAAAGAGACGTCCGAATGGGGGAATAATTTGGCGGCCATTTTTAACCCTGAATGAGGCGGTAAATTTAAAATAATTTATACGGGTGGGTTCCATAAATAATGTAATATCTTGGTTGTCGTTTTGTGTAAAATGAAAAAAATTATTATTTTAGTTCAACGTCCAAGATTTTTGTTGGGTTTGGTTTTGTAGGTTGAGAAATTATACAACTTAATCAAAATGAAAATAACATATTTTGATGATAGAGAGATCTAATATAATTATTATTGTACATTATACCTTACACAACAGCTACATTATAAATAGTTACTTATAAAAACATGAATATATTTTTATACACTATTACTTGCTATAATCATTTCTTTGAATATTTTTATTAATAATAACCTATTTTCGAAGGAACATATCTACACCTATTTCTGAATTTTATCTTCTTCTTTTTGTTTGTTTAAAAAAATACAAGCAAAATAAAACTTGGCAACTTCAATTTCTACCGCTTTAATCTTTGCTTCAAAAATGCAAGTGAAGTGATTTCTAATTACGCTCTTCTTTGATAAGCTTCAATAATTTTGCTGGCGGAGATCTGCACTTAACAGGCTTACTTGCTGCTGCTGTTTGCGCATTTCTTCGGTTAATTCTATTTGCTCCAGAAATGCGGCTCTCTTCGTCGTATCGAGAATTACAATGTCTCCATTTTCCTCATCTCCATGAGTTACTTCTTAAACTTCTTGAATATTATTGTCGATGACACCTAGAGTACTATCACAGAACAGACCTATAATAGCTTCGCTAAAGCTATACAGGAAAAATGCACTTGTTACGCCTATGCAATTAAAATTTTTCTAAAGTGCATATTAACGTCAGAAATAATTTTTTTTAAAACGCTATTAAAACCCCTTTTTCCGACGCTACGGCCATGGGTCCTTGACCTTGCCGGGACCAGCTGGAACTGAGGCCGGTTCCGGCGGATCCCCCCCAATTCCGCCGTGCAGCGTTGTCAGACGTATAGCTCTTTCACAGTATTTCAGGAATAGTCTTTCAACTAGTTTTTGAACAAATCTTTAATGGTTCTTTTAGCGAATAGCATGCAAAAAACTACCTTTCGGATGCCTGGATGATTTTCCTTGCGGGTGTCGTACTCCTTTCTTATGTTATCCAAAAATCCTCTCGAAAATCACAAGAAGCACTAGGTAACTGGTTGCCAGTCGAATCGCTTTTTCCGAGGCTTTTTCGCAGTATTTGAAGAATATTGACGCAACCATGTATCATTTGGTGTATGTGGAGATTAAATAAATAAATAAATAATTTTTGGACAACTCCTTAAAGGTTCTTTTAGCGAATAGCTCGACGAATAGCATGAAAAAGCCTACCTTTGAGATGCATCGATTATTTTTACTATTTTCTTGTGTTTAGATACTATCCAAAAATCTTCACAAAATCACATAAAGCACTAAGTACCTACCTAACTAGTGGCACTGTTTTTATACGATGGTCGCGAAGGTATAACACTTCATAGTCTCTTTTTACGGAAATACGAACAAAACACTTGTTTTTTTTTTCACTGCACACTTAAAGCGGCGCGATGCCAAATATTAGGGACGTCTCGGTTTCCCTCAGCTGATTTATTTCCATACCGTTTGCGTCTAATAAAACCCGAATTTTCGCGAACCCTTGAAGCTGCTTCTTTTATCCTCGCGCGTAATTGGGGTACCTAGTAGGAACCTATCTAGCACTGTTTTCATACGAAGGCCGCGAACGTTTAACACTGCATTTCTTAACGGAAATATGAAAAAATCACTTGTTATTTCACTGCAAATTCGTAGCGGCAATTGCAACAGGTTTGGACATCACTGCTGGTCCAAAAAAATGGCGAACGGATCTGGAAAAATGTACAGAAGCAGGTTCAGTTCCGACGACAGTTCGTAAAACAAAGCAAAGTAACGGAACAATATCGGTTAGCGAGACGCGACGTTTGCATACGCGTCCACGTTTTGGAAACAGAATTGTTATACCACAGAATAGCCACACGTAAGGCATTCTGTATAATAATAAATTGCTTGTTGAAGCTGGCGCTCCCAAAAATTACAGGCGGACGCGGATCGATATCAATCAGCTGTTAAATCCCAAAATAGGACGGACGATCTTCGACTAGCGCGTCTGCTACGGCGCGGCGGTACGGTGACGGAGACGGCGTACGTGCGCACAAGCTTTCCCCCATACCATTCAATACCACTATTCGGTGTTGCCGTTTATGCCGACATGTCCCCAAACTGACTTAAAGTCCCTTACATCCGATTTTTGATTTTCGCGGATTTATACGGGGTTTCATTCGTTATAAGTTAATCTACTATCTCGTATAATTATTACGCACAAAAACGGGTAAATCCATGTAAAAATCCACTACACAATTAAATTTATACGGAATTAAATTACTAAATCAGGTAAATTTTCAGCACACTTGGCAACATAGTAGCGCCGCCCCGAGAGAAGTAGGGGCCGCGAGCCGCGATTGGCTAATATCGCGCACTAGTTATGAGTAGTGGGGATCACCTGTAGTGTCGATGTCAAGTGGCGCCCCGCGCTTGCGCTCCTCGCCCAGCTGTAAAATCGAGTGAATCAGTGCCAGTGAATTCATTCGTAATTGTAATTATTGCGCGATTCGGCGCGGCGTCGTTTTTGTGTGAAGTTGGCGTCGGACGCCAGCGCCCGACGCCAACGTCATATGCCCGCGCCTGGCGAATCTCGGCGAAGGAATGTCGGGCAGTAGTCAAGGGCACGCAAAAGCTTAAATTCACCAGGAGGAGTCGCTGTTTTTCGGTTTTTGGGGACATTACGCGACATTTCGCCACCAAGTTTTTACGAAAAGTAAGAGGAATGGTAAGGAATTAACTTGAGAGAGTTCCGAAACGGCAAAGGGTTAAAAAATGCGGAAATGATAAGCACGCCAATTTGACAGTCTTCCCCCACTTTTTTCGAGATGATAGGGCTACAGGCGAACACTCGCTAAAAAAAAGTAACGCCCCGCTGCTCTACGCTCTACCCTATGGGTGGTTGTGGAAATTTGCAATTTTTACAGATAATTTGTATTTTAAAACAAATACTTTATTCAGTTGATTGCCGATCAGAAATTTATTATCCCAAGGTGTCCCAAGAGATGGCTAATTATTAGTATAAAAAAATTGCGGCCTGAAAATCAGTTGTAAAATAGGTAGGTAGGTAGATACCTACTCCACAAAAGACTTGTCAAAAAATTATGAGTGTGAAATCAGGAATGAGTTTTCTAGCAATGACTTCTCCGAGCGGCGCTCGGATACATTTCTGCTGCCTAGGGACTTAAAATAACAGTAAAGTGATAAAAACTGACGTGTTTGTTAAATTATTGTGTGCGCCTGTGAAGAAAGCAATAAACAGTTCGTCACAGCAACCGACATCATAAAAAAAACGTGGATACCTACCAGCAGTAATTTTCAAAGGTACCTAGGTACCTAATTCTGCAAGCAGATTTATTCCACTCTGACATGCGGCAACGTCGCGGTATTCCCCTTCCTAATCTAACGTTATTCCCCTCCATCTCCTAGGGAGAGGTTAGACCTCCCCTCTAAGCGCTTCTAGTGACGATCCAGCGGCGTGCATTGAGCACGGATAAAGATTGATTTGCCCCATTTTCTAAACATCGATTAAAAAAATTTTTTTTTTCATTTTTCGGTTTTATGAACGACCTCGATTACGTGGTTAAAATTTCTGTACCTATCAAAGATACACCCTGTATAGGTCTGTGGTACTATTGTGGTACTATGTGTTTAGAATTTTCCGTAGAATCCTAATTTGTTTACTTACTTAATTAATGTATTGAATAAAGTACCTATACATAGTTGGTCATAGATTCAATTGTTTTGGTTACTTTTGTTAATGGGACTAACTATCGTAACAATAAGACAGGTAAATATTTGTTTATAAATTTCTCCCCTCCCCCTGACGAAGTGTTTTCATAATTTCAGAGGGTAAGCAAGCGGAAACTGGGTGTTTTTATTAAATTACCCGGGCGATTAATATTAGAAGGATCCCCTAATTTAATGAATTATAATTTTCGCAAAACTGACAGTAGATATTAATTTGTACTCAAGTATCCGGCGGTCTACTTCATATTTCTTTGTGTCAAATTCACTCTGGTAATTGGTCATATCTACGTCTTTGTATTACAGTATATATCTTCTCTGCCTCCTTCATCTCTTTTTACTACTAAACCAGGTTTGGTTTAATTTTGTTGAAACAGTGTTTTGTGTCATATACGGGGCGCGATCTATTTCATAGCATTTACCACGCTCTGTTAATTGTAAAAATACCAGACTTATCGGCAGAAATCACCCGTATAAAATTCAAAGGTTTTTATGCGGTCGACGTCGACCTAGTCAACGAGGCAGCCAATTCGAAAGCGAGCGTATCGATTTGATTGGTAGGCGTTTCGGAGATCCACGGAGCAGATGTCGAGGTAGGCCAGTTAGGCCAGTATAACCAGTGCCGTGCACGGTAATAAGGATTGCGCTTTATTTTATGGATTTTGGTTTTGTGTTGTTTTGTGTGAAACAAAATTATTGGTTTGTTTTGGTTTGAATTATTTCAGAGTTTATTTTATTCTTTTTTAGAGCATTTAAATAAAATTTTTATAATATTATTAAGGGACGCGCGCCTAAGACACGGTCTTGTTTTAAAAAGCAAACGCCGCGGCCGCCCAAGTGTTTTTATGTTGTTCCAATAACTGACTTCATTTATACCATAACAAGGCACTGATGTTCAACTTTTAATGACTCATGTGGAATTTAGTTGCCGAGGCCCCGAAGCAAATGAGTCATAAAAAGAACTTCAGTGCCGAGGTACATAGGTATATTTTTTAAATCGGAAAAAAAGTTTCATTAGGATCACCCGTCCACGAACCGACTGCGCGCGGCGTTGCTTCACTTTGACGATCGCTCTACTACTTAGGGCAAGTATGACGAGGCACGGCGCTTCCCAACAGAAACTACAAACTGCTGCCTGTTGTGCATCCTCCATGAAAAATAGATTGCTATAGATAACAATTTCGCAAAGTATACGAAAAGTTATTATTGGCCGGGTTTTGATTATTTGGTCACTTTTGACGGGCGATGGCTCCGCGTTTGCCGTTTGATGTTTACATCTCGTCAAGGCCTACACTTATTGAAAAAATCGTACAAAAATGGGCTACTTCAGTGCTGATTCTGAGCTATTAATGTCGATTTTGAGACACTTCACTGCCGATTTCAAGAGAAGAAGTTTATCCTATTGGACACCCTAACCGTGGACATACTGTATGAAATGCAAGAAATTGGCCTTTATCATTATTTTTTGTTTCTCATTTTTTGCACTTATACCTAATGTTGAACCGACTACGCGCGGCGTTGCTTGACTTTGACGATCGCTCTACCTAGGTCAAGTATGACGAGGCACGGCGCTTCCCAACAGAAACTACAAACTGCTGCCTGTTGTGCATCCTCCATGAAAAATAGATTGCTATAGATAACAATTTCGCAAAGTATACGAAAAGTTATTATTGGCCGGGTTTTGATTATTTGGTCACTTTTGACGGGCGATGGCTCCGCGTTTGACGTTTGATGTTTACATCTCGTCAAGGCCTACACTTATTGAAAAAATCGTACAAAAATGGGCTACTTCAGTGCTGATTCTGAGCTATTAATGTCGATTTTGAGACACTTCACTGCCGATTTCAAGAGAAGAAGTTTATCCTATTGGACACCCTAACCGTGGACATACTGTATGAAATGCAAGAAATTGGCCTTTATCATTATTTTTTGTTTCTCATTTTTTGCACTTATACCTAATGTTGAACCGACTACGCGCGGCGTTGCTTGACTTTGACGATCGCTCTACCTAGGTCAAGTATGACGAGGCACGGCGCTTCCCAACAGAAACTACAAACTGCTGCCTGTTGTGCATCCTCCATGAAAAATAGATTGCTATAGATAACAATTTCGCAAAGTATACGAAAAGTTATTATTGGCCGGGTTTTGATTATTTGGTCACTTTTGACGGGCGATGGCTCCGCGTTTGACGTTCGATGTTTACATCTCGTCAAGGCCTACACTTATTGAAAAAATCGTACAAAAATGGGCTACTTCAGTGCTGATTCTGAGCTATTAATGTCGATTTTGAGACACTTCACTGCCGATTTCAAGAGAAGAAGTTTATCCTATTGGACACCCTAACCGTGGACATACTGTATGAAATGCAAGAAATTGGCCTTTATCATTATTTTTTGTTTCTCATTTTTTGCACTTATACCTAATGTTGAACCGACTACGCGCGGCGTTGCTTGACTTTGACGATCGCTCTACCTAGGTGAAGTAAGACAAGACACGGGACCTTCGTACAGAAAAACCAAACTGCTGCTTCTTGTGCAGCCTCCACAACAAAGCTATTGATATTCAAACCTACTGAAGGATTGCGCTTCTATAGGAAACAATTTCGCAATGTGTACGAAAAGTTAAATGAGCCTTTATCGGCCGGGTTTTGAATATTTGGTCACTTTTGACGGGCGATTTCTCCGCGTCTGACGTTTGATGTTTACATCTCGCCAAGGCCTACTTATTGAAAAAATCGTACAATAATGGGCTACATTATTGTACGATTTCTGTGCTTTTAATGACGATTTTGGGACATTTTAATGCCGATTTCAAGAAAAAATATTTACATAACAAGTTGTTATTTTTCAAATTACTCTCGGTTTGGAAACGGAAATAAACATGCATGTAAAACTCACAATTCTATCGCGTGCCGCCTTTACCATAAAACACCGGCAAACGAAAATGTGTTCTCTACATGCCGGCCACGTGACTGCGATCTCCGCGTGTCGGTGCGACGCCAAGCGTCCGGCGTCGAGTGCCGTCGCGACGCAACTGTCAGTGGGGTGGACGCGACGCGGGTGCCGCGTGGATGCTTGGCAGGGCGCAGGGCCACAAGTGTTCTTGTCTTTGTTCTTGGCCGAAGGTCCGCCCACATGTCAAACTCGTCCATTCGGCGGTGTGATGTGTATATTTTTCGCTCTTTTAAAATTGAAAATTTTCATGGCTCAACTAGATATTTTAAAAAAAGGGATTTCCGCTATTTCATCAGATCTCTGCAGCTCCGTTATTTCTGATTATACAGAAAAACTGTTAGAGACAAAAAAATTGTAGATAATTTTGAGCTTAATAAGACAATCTAATCCAATTTTTTATATTGTTTGTGACTTTTGAGATATTACATAAACTTGTGATTTTTTAAATGTAAATCATAGTTGGCTGTGGCCTCATCAAATCGGCCATTTTTTGAGCTTTCCAAAGATATAATACTCGGCATAGTTATTATAAAGAATAAAAGAGCTATGAATAGTTTTCTGATTTTTTTTTATATTATCACAGCCATGGAATAATAATAATAATTCTCACCCTCACAATACTCCAAACTAGGAATACCCCAGAAGCAACCACATGCTTGTGCGGGGGATATTTTCATAATTACGTTCTATTTTATAATTAGACATACTTCAAACTTTCTAATATTTTGTTTTTAGCTGGTAACAAAATGTAACAAAATAAAACAAAAATTAAAAAACTTAAATTCAAATTATTATAATTTTAAAAGGTCACCTTTTAAAATAAAAGTGGTTTTCAAACAATCCAACATTATTATTTACGCAAATATTGCATCTTTTTAAAACTGAATTTGTCGCCTTTCTTAAAGAGCGCCTGTCAATGGCAATGGCTTCTAAAACAGCTGCTCTTAAGTTCAACAATTTGTCTCATACTTTATTTTGCACTGTTCCGCACAAAAAGAAATCCAAAACAGACAAATCTGGGGATCGGGGCGGACAGGATAGGTCTATTTTTCCCTCAACTATTTGGATAGAGCTGAATAATTATGTGATTATGATGATAATGTTTGTTTTATTTTGTTACATTTTGTTAAAAATAAAATATTTGTAAGTTTAAAATATGTCTTATTATAAAATGGAACCTAATTATGAAATGATTCCATGGCTGACTATGCCGAAATTAAAAAAAAAAACAGAAAATTAGCCATAGCTCTTTTATTTTTTACAATAACTATGCCGAGTATTATATCTTTGGAAAGCTCAAAAAATGGCCGATTTGATAAGGCCACAGCCAACTATGATTTACACTTAAGAAAACACAAGTTTATGTCATATCTCAAAAATTACAAGCAACATAAAAAAATTGATTAGATTATCTTATTAAGCCCAAAATTATCTACAATTTTTTCTCTGCAGTTTTTCTGTATAATCAGAAATAACCGGAGCTACAGAGATCTGATGAAATAGCAAAATCACTCTTTTCAAAATATCTAGTGAGCCATGAACTTTTTTAAAAATCCAAATGGGGCATTAGATTGAGCATTGAAAACTGCAATTCTTTCCCCATTTAACCTTTGTTCTAGCTCTGTTAGTTTCCGAGATCCCCATAATAGTGGTCATCGAAAAAAACTCACCCTGTATACAGAGTGTCTCACTTAAGTGTGAAACAATTTTATGACTTCCTTAAATTTTAACCGACCAAAACGAAATTTTAACAAAAGGAATACCTATGGCATTGTTGCCTACTTATTTCCAAAAAATTAGTTGCTATGCCACAATCGAAGCTAAAAGTCCGAAAGTCATATTAGGCTTTTTTTGTTCAAGAAATGTACTAAAAATAGTTGTTCAGAATCGATCCAGAGCCCTAAATCCAAACTTTTGTCAAAATCAAAAAATACTAAATAAAAAAAGAGTAAATTTTTGTGTAGCTTTTAATTTTATTTTAAAAGGATTACTTTTGGAAAACAACTTGCCTTCAAAACTTCCATGGCACAGTTTTCTAAACGCAGGAAATTCTTAAATTGCTATTTTAACTTTCATTTTTTTTTTATTTAATATTTTTTGATTTTGACAAAATTTTGGATTTAGGGTTCTGGATTGATTTTGAACAACTTCTTTTAGTAAATTAAAAAAATTTCCTAATGTATGATTTTCGGATTTTTAGCCTCGATTGTGACATCGCAGGTGGCTTTGACTTTGGAGTAGGCAACTTATTTTTTGGAAGTAAGTATAGGCAACAATTCCATCTACCTTTGGTAAAAATTTCGTTCTGGTCGGATAAAAATTTAAGCCGTACTTGGACAGGCTCAAACGGTTGCCATCTTTTTTCAGCAGTTTCATAACAAGAACTTGCATACTGTACTTGGCAGCCTGTTCAGAAACGTGGAAAAATTAATTATTAAAATACAAGTTCACGTGACAAAAATAGCCCATTGGCCCACGTAGGTAAGCCTATGGTTTTCCGAGGAATTTTCTATTTTGACCTTTATTATAAAACACATGGCAGCCTGACGAAAATCATATCAAAACGCATATTTTTCGAATAAATGAAAACTCAGTTTTCCATATGAAGAACTCAGGATGACTCTCTGATTCATACCTTATTATTGTGAGAATATAAGCAACATAATGCCCTTTGAACGGCATACTGAGTAAAATCACGTCCAAAAATCTGTAACCATCTCCCGGTCTACTGGTAACAGTTTAAAAAAACGTCTGGTGTATAGAAGATTTAGATCGACTGAACTAATTAATCTGGCAGGTAAGTAGAAATATTGATGACAGCCTACTTGATTTCCGGTTTTATTGGCTTGGCTGACTTGATTTTTCATAAATCTGGTGTTTTCATGTTTGGTGGGGTTGGATCGAATATCAAACACTGACTCGTACGAGATACGAGACCGTGTTATCTAGTTTGGTGGAGCTTCTTTGGTAAATATCTCGGAACTGGTTGGAGATAAACAGGATAAACAGAGTAAAGTCTTTTTCAAGCGTTACCATCTAGGTAACTAAAATTTCAAATTATTATGGCGGTTAAACTAATACTCAAGAAAATTAAAAAAAAACTGCATTCAAATTACAGTTAAAGAAAAAGGTCCTATTATTCTATCGTTTATTGCTCCACACCAATTGTTATTTTTTGCATTTATAATGAATTCTAGATTGTGAGCTGATTAGTCACGGCAATTTTAACTCTAAACCATTTGTGAAAGATGAAAGAAAGTTGTTTAGATATTCTCCCTGCAGCTAATAACAAAACTCTAATCTTCTTTCTTCATGTCCCGTAGGTATGCAAATATTTTGGCCTAAAAGCTTTTATTCTGTTTTATTCCAGACATCTTCCAATACGTTCTCTTGGGATATTAAAGTCCCAAACTAGCCGTTCTAATATTAGTTCGGGTATTGTGTTATTAAAATGTTTTTAAAATTTGGTTTTGTTTTATCTAGATGTTTAATATTAAAATCTCTCGCATCATCTCTTGCCAAACGCATATTGTGGCCAATAAGACGAACAATTTCATTTTTTTCTCTAGATTAAAATTTTACATTATTATAATAATTATTAATAAAAAACATATTGTAATATTTTTTAGACTTTAACAGGTTTGACAATTAAATATTTCAATTGTCTTTCCTCCTCGTCGGTATTTTTTTTATAAAGAACTTAAAAATAAGCATTGCAAAACTAGGAATTTAGGAATTTCAAAAATCAGATTTTTAACATAGAAAAATTTAAAAATATACCTACTCAAATATTTTTCAAAATTGTAGTGCAAACCAAGGAATAAGGAATTATATAATATGATGAACCCTCATTGAGAAAAAAAGGAAAAAATACATAATACAAAATACAAATTTTGAATTTTCCTATACTTATTTGTCCTTAAAATTTTTAAAATATTCGTCTTTGGCCCATTTTAGTGAATATATCCATATCCTTTTTATCACCTGCTTTTAAAATCAATAATCTTTATGAACCCATCATCATAGAGGCTCTCAAAAAAGGTTTTGATAAGAAGTACTTAGGTACTATTATATAACACAGACCTATACAGGGTGGCCCACCACGAACTGCATCGATCTATATATGGAAAACTAAAAGTAGGAAAATTCTGAAAATTTGGCACCTCACCAATGCGGATGGGCGCTGCTCAACTAAAATATTTCGGTGGATCTGGCACTTCCGGTTATACCGGAAGTAGATATCAACTTTCTTATCTCAAATGGAACATCCTGTATATTATTGCATTTTTGGATGCTAGGCATCATTTTGGAACAAAAACATTCAACATGTCCTGTGTCTAAATCCAACCGTTTTTGAGATATTTGCATTTTTCCGAAAAAAATTAGAGATGCAGACCTAAAGTTAATTAGCAATTTATACGAGGAAACCGCGAAATTTCAAAACGAATTTTTGGCATCGTGTAACAGAAGCCCTGATCTAGTGATCTCTGCTGAGAAATAAATCCGTTCTTATACAGGGTGTTCGCAAAATATGAATAATAATTACATTCAAAATGTGCTTAAATCTCGAAATTTTCAAATGGAAACCCCCAAATTTATTTTAATGCGATCTTATTCACCACTAAAAATGATGACAACTTTGTGTAAGGTTTCCTATACCTAAATGCCGTAATTTTCGATTAATTTACAAAAAAAACACTTTTCGCCCATAAAATGCGGGGTTTGCTTAACGCATGGAAAATCATATTAGCCCTGGACGTTGAAAAGACAATCGCAGCTGAGAAAATGTCACTTGGTTTATAAATTATTGTCAACAATAATGCCGGCAACGAAGATTATGTATTCTCCCTAGATAATAAACAAATTTAAATAATCTTCGTCGGATTTATTTCTCAGCAGAGATCACTAGGTCAGGGCTTCTGTTACATGATGCCAAAAATTCGTTTTGAAATTTTGCGGTTTCCTCGTATAAATTGCTAATTGACTTTAGGTCTGCACCTGTAATTTTTTTCGGAAAAATGCAAATATCTCAACAACAGTTGGATTTAGACATAGGACATGTTGAATGTTTTTGTTCCAAAATGATGCCTAGAATCCAAAAATGCAATAATATACAGGGTGTTCCATTTGAGATAAGGAAGTTGATATCGACTTCCGGTATAACCGGAAGTGCTAGATCCACCAAAATATTTTTGTTGAGCAGCGCCCATCGGCATTGGTGAGGTGCCAAATTTTCAGAATTTTTATACTTTTAGTTTTCCATATATAGATCGATGCCAGTTCGTGGTGGGCCACCCTGTATAGCTTCGGAACTTTGAACTATTCAGCGGAATAGTTTGTCGAACATGCGACCGAATATTCGGTACAAAATGGCGCCTAATAAAAGAAAAGTGTATGCTGTCATATGCCTTTCGATTAATAAAAGTGTTATAAATATTAGACGTACCTAAATATAAGAAGAAAAGGTATTGGGTGAAAACGCCTTTATTAAGCAGACCACGTTTTGACTGAATTATATTAACAGTAGACGAAAAATATATTTATGTAACTTTAAATGTCCCATAGACGTTCATTGCATCGATATAATTCGATTAGATGTTAGATGATACATTTTTCATCTGAAAATTAGAAATATTTCTATAACAGTATCCGTTATAACTTCGATATTCGCTTGGCAGCGAAACCACGCCCACCAATAACAGTCACTGCAATCGCAGTCGAGTGCTATGTTTATACCGAAGGGGGATTCACTGTGGTATTTTAGTGTACAATAGCCGGGAAGTTCGTGGAAGTGCATGGTATTTTCTGGTATTTCTTTGAAGTTTTCGGAAGTGTTGGAAGTGCATTGTATTTTGTGGAAGTGCGTGGAAGTTAATGGTATTTCGGGGAAATTTATGGTATTTCGGGGAAGTGCGACGAATTTTTGGGTATTTTTTTTATATGTCTATGTCTGGAGGATGGGATTCACTGCATTCTGCGTTTATATTCTCCGTAGTAATAGTAATTATTGTCGAAAAAAGTGGTTAGATCAGGAAAATTCCGGGAAAGCCGAATTTTCTATTTGATTTGTCCTCGGATTTGCCCAAATTGGCGTATTATCTCTACACCACCACGTTTCCTGCCATGTTGACAACATTTTGGAATCGATTAATCTCATTCCCTATTCGTCGGACGACAAAAAGTATGAGGACAAAAATTGTTGAGCTTGGGATTTGCAACATTTTTTGTTCTTACAACATTTTCAACAATAATTTATGAATAACACTCGGAATGACCTTAAAAAATTAATCATGAAATCATACTTACGTACTTTGTTATTATGTGAATAAAATGTTTGCATATGGTTTTCCGAGGAATTTTCTATTTTGAACTTTATTATAAAACACATGTCAGCCCGAGTGGCAGCCTGTATAAAACCATATCAAAACGCATATTTTTAGAATAATTGAAAACTCAGTTTTTCACATGAAGAACCCAGGATGACTCTCTGATTCATACCTTATTATTGTGAGAATATATGCCACATAATGCCTTTTGCAAGGCATACTGAGTAAAATCACGTCCAAAAATCTGTCACTATCTCCCGGTCTAATATCTTGAAAGTAATTTTAAGTAGAAAATGTATTTTTCCATAAAAGAAATTTACACACGAAAATCTCGCGACAAGCTTTTGTACCATATACAGTTGTATAATGTAACAAAATTATGGCTTTGCCTTGGTTTGATTTATTATAAAGTTTATTTTCTTCTTTTCAGAGCATTTAAATAAAAGCTTGTTTTTAAAAACATTTTTTTATTAATAATTTTTTTAGAACATAGCTTAAATAAAAGCGTGTTTTTAAAAAGGTTTTATTTTGTGCTTTTTAGTGCCTATTCGATTCCCATGTCAGGAAGGGTGGTAACGAAATTTAGTCCGCCATCTTGGGGCATCCGCCCTATTGGATTTAGTATGACCTCACTCACCTTATCGTTTTATACTCGTCAAATCCTTTCATTCGATACCCATGTCGAGGAGGTTGTGAAAAATTAGGTAAACCGCCGTCTGGGGACGGCCGCTATACTACATTTAGTATGACTTCACTCACCTTATTGTTTTAAACCCGTCGGAGCCCTTTCATTTGGGAATCAAATAGGTAATCCGCCATCTTGGAGGCGGCAGCCCTATTGAATTTAGTGTGATGTCACTTACTTTATCGTTTTCTACTCTTCAAGCCCTTTCATTTGATACCCAATATTAAGGCGATTGAAAAGAAAATGTAATCTGGCCTCTTGGAGCGGCGGCCATATTGAATTTTAAAATAAATCATTAGTAAAAAAAATCTCCATACGATACGAACTTTTTAAAGTACCTATGAAATGTAGATTAGGTACATAAAAGAATCTGTGTTTTTATCTAGTCTTTTTTTTTCGCTGTTTTTCTAGTCTGTAATGAAAAGATGTTCTATTTTTGTATATGGCGGTATATAGTATATAGGTAGGAGCCTATTTCTTATATATATTTAAGTATACAGTGTGGTCATTTAAGTGTGCAACATATGGGACATTTTTTTATTAATTGCGCAACGAAAATACAAATATTCCCGAAAGTTATATGAGGCGCACATAGAATGGTTGCAAGTCAAACGGCATACAGGTTACAAATATAAAAATTGTACAAGAGTTAAGTATCCTTATTTTAGAAAATTCAGCAAAATGTTATTAAGAAAAGTTGTCTAGAATTAAAGGTTATGCGTAAATACCAGAACATGGCCTCCTAAGAAAAATAAATATATTTTTTTGAAAAACATTAATAATTTTCTAAACATTAATAATTTCCTAAAAAAATTATATTACCTATATCAATTTCGCATAACTTTGTTCAAATTCAACAATATATTTGTAAAAGTGACTTAGATTTTTAATTTTTTAGGGAATCACAAACTTCGTGTTTGTTGCAACGATATTAAACACGAGATTAAACAAAACTTTAAAATTTCGCAAAAATTCTTCTGAACAAGGTAAAAAATTAGTAATAATAATGTGTATATTAAAAAACTCCCATTTAAGGTGCAAAATATTTATTTTAAATGTTTATTAAGAAACTGGAAATTAATTGACGAAAATTTTTTTTTTCTTAGGCGGCTATGTTTTGGTATTTAGGCATAGCTTTTAAGTCTAAACTACTTTTCTTAATAACTTTTTGGTGATTTTTTTCAAAATAAGGCTACTTTACTCTTGTGCAATTTTTATATTTTTTTGACCTACCCTGTATGCTGTTTAACTTGCAATCATTCTAAGTGCACCTAATATGATTATTGAACATGCATCAACTTTCGGCAGTGTCTGTATTTTGGTTGTGCAATTAATAAAAAAAAAGTCCCATATTGTTTTTGTCTAAATACCTTATTTCAGAAAATAAATTGAGAGATTTTATTTTTTACATTTTCTTAACTTTTTTTCGAGCTCTTTTCTATCCAGAATTCCCGAGAGAATTCCAAATTTAAAAAACACAATTTACTTTTCTAGGGTATAATTGATTATAATATTATTAGTCAATTGGAAGAACCTTCCACGACATCACATTTATTAGGTAGGTATTTGTGGTACGTCGGTATGTCGAAAATTACCTCAAAAATAAATAATTTCTTTACCCTCCCCCTTCTCCCTCTTCACCCCTTCCTTTGTCGGAGGAGCACACACAAAAAGTCAATATTCTTTTTATTTTTCGCCACTTGAATAAAATGCCAGGAAGTCAGAAGTTCGGACAGTATTTCAAAAAAATACCGGGAAGTGTATGGGAAGTGCGGAAGTTTGGACGGTATTTCAAAAAAATACCGGGAAGTGTGGGAAGTGCGGAAGTTTGGACGGTATTTCAAAAAAAATACCGGGAAGTGTGGGAAGTGCGGAAGTTTGGACGGTATTTCAAAAAAAATACCGGGAAGTGTGGGAAGTGCGGAAGTTTGGACGGTATTTAAAAAAAATACCGGGAAGTGTGGGAAGTGCGGAAGTTTGGACGGTATTTCAAAAAAATACCGGGAAGTGTTGGGTATTTCGGGAAGTGGTATTTTGAGTGTACAAATTTTGGCTAGTGACTTCCCCCTCGGTTTATACTTACTCGTAGTAATAAAGTAGAGTAGAGAGTAGAGAGAATACGTCGGCGCGCGCCGAATGTCGGGCATGGGCGAAAATAGCGTACCTACGTAAACACGCAAAAATCTTGAAAAATCAAGATGGCGTCGTCGACAGCGACCATTTATTTATTTTCATTGTAGGTGCCTTTTCCTTTAAAGATAACAAAAAATTTCATTAAGAAAAATTGTTCCCAATTAAAATTACCTCAGGGTACCAAATTTTGGAACTCACTTTTTTCTTTTTATAACGCGCTAAAGAAAAAAATGAAAAAAAAAATAAGTAGGCTGATTGTCTCAAAATTTGGTACAAGGCGATAAGTTTTAATTCTAAACAACTTTTTCTTATAAACTTTTTCGATACATTGTATTTAAAAGCCACTTTAGCGGGTCAGAAAAAGAAAGAGTGGGATAAAAAAAAGTATCTAGGTAGGCCGATCTTTCCAAAATTTGGTACCAGGTGGTAACTTTCGATTGGGAACAACTTTTCCTAATGAAATTTTTCGCTATCTTTAAAGGAAAAGGCGCTTCACGCCATCATGCTTTTTCAAAAACGAAAATATGCTAGAAATTTGTTTCCAGTCAAGCAGGTCAGAACCTCGAACGATCAAATTTGAACTCGAATTTTGTCTTTTACACTTATTGACTCACTTATCCTGGGACATCCGTAGGTATGTACCTATATTCTTCCGATCGTTTCTGAATATTATTGTAAGTTCTTCTAATTTCACCAGACGAAATGGACCGAACAGCTTCCAAAATCCTTTCTTTAAGTATATAACAACTTTATTTCTTTCCATCTTAACGAAAACCGAAAATTAAAGTTAGTTTACTCTTGACCTAACTTCAAAATTTGCAGTTTTTGAACACACCCCCATAACAAATTAAAAAACTTTAATTTTTCTGTGAAGAGTTAAACATTTCGACCATTTCACCTCTTGTAAACCACATATACTGTACAAGTTTAATGAGTTTGAAAATTAACCTATATTTTTCGTTATTAGAACTGATCGTAGAGAAAATTGTGTATGCAATTAACATTTAGTGATTGTAATTACACTCGTATTCATACTCGTGCTTAATAGCTACCATTAAATTTCCGTTGCATACTAAGTATATCTACTATTTTATAATTTTATTTTTTTTTATAACTTCCTATGTGTTATTATTTTTAGTGTCCACAAGAATAAAAAGTATTAATACATTCTTATATATGTATTTATTAAGGCATTTAATATAATGAACAATTTTCATTCGTGTAAAACAGCAACTTTTAACAATATTACGTTTCAACAATTATTAATGCATCGCCCTCTGGATCATTTCAGCAAAATAAACAATTGATATTTTATTTTAATACATAATAGAAAATAAACAAGCGGTCTCATATTTTAATTTTTGTCTGATTTATTGTGTTTGTGCTAGGAAATGTATAGTAGGTACTTATAATAATTCGTTGATGGGGAAAAGTTTAAACAATGTTTTGTTTATTTTATAAAATTTTGAGGCTGCAGCTATACAATTTTTTTTGCTTAGTCAAACTGCCATATAAATGAAATCTATCATATATGATATATGTTAAAAAAAATCTTGTTTCTAAAAAAGTTGCATTTTTTTATATCAGGAAATTTGAATGTATTAAGATGATAAAAGATGGGACTTTTAGTGGGTTTGCAGTCAAATTGGTCTTTAAAGAAAACTATTTGTTAAATCGCCAAGCTTTCGGAATTGTTTATTTTTTCTTCAGGACAGCTACAATATGTTTTACTTACTTAACGCTAGATTTGTTTTAAAACTATTTTATCCCTGACAAATTTATGATAAAAAATCTTCCGATGTATTTTCTACAATACTTAAAATTTGAAATCTTGAAATTTTAAAAAAATATCTAGAAATATAATTTTTAACCTTTATAAACGTATTTATATTATGGAAGACTTGATAAAAATGTTCATTTATTTTTTGATATTTGTTTGCAAATGTCTAAACTCGTGTCTAAATATGTCTAAAATTGTATGATATGTCTATGATTTTCAATATTTTTGTGTATAAATATGACAAATTTTTGTTTACAAATTGTCTAATATGTCAAATTTTGGATATAAATAAACAAAAATCCGTCAAATTTATATCCAAAATTTGACATATTAGACAATAATTTTTAAACAATAATTTGTCATACTCATAACCTAAAATACTTAAGATCGTAACCTAATTAGACATATTTAGACATTTTGCAATCAAATATCAAAAAAGAAATGAAAATTTTTATCGAGTCTTCCATAATATAAATTCGTTGTTTATAAAAGTTGAAAATATAAAACAAAAATCTGTCAAATTCATATCTAAAAGTATATTAGACAATTTTTAAACAAAAATTTGTCATATTTATAACCTAAAATACTTAAAATCGTAACCTAATTAGACATGTTTAGACATTTTGCAATCAAATATAAAAAAAACAAATGACAATTTTTATCAGGTCTTCCATGATATAAATACGTTGTTTATAAAAGTTGAAAATTATATTTTTAAATATCTTTTAAAACATTTCAAATTTTAAAGTATTGTAGAAAATACATCTGAAGATTTTTTATTGTAAATTTGTCATGGATAAAATAGTTTCAAAACAAATCTAGCGTTAAGTAAGTAACATTTTATATTATTATATAATATGTGTACCATTGCTAGGTTTGCTTTGCAAGTCCCAGATTCGATGTACAGGGTCATCACGCGAGATTGTCCGGGCATATATTTTCTTTATTTTTCGAGATAGAAAAAAAAGTTTAATACAAAAGTTTCATGGGACCAAATTTCCTTCCTAGATTTGAGCATTAGGTATATACTGGGTGTATAATTTAAACGTGACAATTTTTTTTTAATACAACACCCTGTATATTTTGTATATTTTGGAATCTATATATTTTTCTGAATCCAATGATGTATATATGTTATATGTTTGGTCCAGTAGTTTCCTTAATCCAACTCGCTATTTGCTGACACTTTGAATTTTCATTTTCCGGCAAAAATCGAGGTTGCCGTGGAAAATAAAACAACGCATCTTAACGACGCCTGCATTAGCTGTCAAAGTAAGTTATAAATTTGCAGTTGTTGGCGTTTCTAATACAATTTATTGTTATTTTTCTTGACCACCATGTATTTTACAAAACAACAGCGATATGAAATATTAGAGATTTTTTTGAAATGTGACAAAGATGTCCGCAATGGTAAGTCGGTCCAAAAATAATTCCCACATTGTTTCAAAATTTTGCATTCTATAGCTCGCAGGCAATATGCCGAACAATATCCGGACAGAATAACTCCTTCAGAAAAAACATTTAAACGGTTACATTTAAAGCTGCGCGAAACTTATTCTTTAGAAAATAAGAAGCGGGCGCCACAAAATGTTGAAGAAAGGGACCTTAATATATTGTTATTTTTTCAAGAAAGTCCAAATACGTCCATTACAATAGCCGCACAAAATTTGGGACATTCGCCTAGCCTGGTTCAAAAAGTGCTTAAAAGAAATAAATATTTATATATATCCCTTATAAAAAAATATATATATATTTCTTTATATCCCTTATAAAATTAGGAAGGTCCAAGAACTTAGCGCTGTTCAAATTGAAAGCCGTTTAAATTACGTTAATTATATGGTATATAGATTAAGACAAGACCCAGATTTTTTTCGTAAAATATTGTGGACTGATGAGTCGACTTTTACAACTGCTGGGTGTTTCAACAGGCACAATACAAGACACTGGTCACTAGGAAACCCTCACCAGAAAAAAGAAATAAAATTCCAAGGCAGAACATCAGTCCATGAAAACATGAATGGAGAATTTTATAATTTGTTGCTCCAAAATGAAATTGAGGAGTGTTTGGATGATTTACCTCCACGTCAACGTCGAGATATAATTTGGCAACAGGACGGGGCTCCACCCCACTGTCGTGCCGTGACACGAGATTATTTAAATAATAAATATTCTGAATGGATAGGTAAAGGAGGGACCATAGCTTGGCCTCCAAATAGTCCGGATATGACGCCTTTGGACACTTTTTTGTGGGGCTATCTCAAGGAAGAGTGCTATAAAACCGCCAGACACACAACAAGAGAAATTGAAACAAAAATTAGAGAATTAGTGGAAAATCTAAACACTCACATGGTCACAGCGATTGAAAATTCATTAAAAAATTTAATAAATAGATATCAAATTTGCGCCGAGCATTTATTAAAATAATAGAGAACATTTTTTCAATTATGCCTGCGTTGTTTTATTTTCCACGGCAACCTCGATTTTTGCCGGAAAATAAAAATTCAAAGATTCAGCAAATAGCGAGTTGGATTAAGGAAACTACTGGACCAAACATATAACATATATACATCATTGGATTCAGAAAAATATATAGATTCCAAAATATACAAAATATGTATAGGGTGTTTAAAAAAATTAAAATTTTATTTGGCACGTTTTAATTAGACACCCAGTATATACTTAATGTTCAAATCTAGAAAGGAAACTTGGTCCTATGCAACTGTTGTATTAAACTTTTTTTTCTATCTCGAAAAATAAAGAAAATATATGCCAGGACAATCTCGCGTGATGACCCTGTACTACCAAAGTCTAGAGAGTATTCTCTAGACTATTCTCTAGACTTTGGTACTACTCTGGTATTAGCACGTATTAGTTCTACGTAGGAGGGGGAAGTAGGGAGACAGACGGTGGGGGTGACGCGGTTGATGATTCCGATTGGCTCCTACGCTTCAAAATCCCCACTCCTAGTCCCACGCCGCGCCGCCCCCCCGGCGGGCCTCTTCCCCTACTTGCTCCCTACTTTTACCGCCGGACTTGCAAAGAAAACCTGTTTATACGGTAGGTACATTAGGTAAACATATTGTAGTTGTCCTGAAGAATGAATAAACAATTCCGAAAGCTTGGCAATTAACAAATAGTTTTCTTTATCAAATAGGTTTCTTTATCATTATTTTATATCATTGATCATTTCATTTTTAAGTGCAGTTTATAACATTATAAAAAAATACTGTTTTAGGCTAAAAAACACGCGATATATCTTTTTGCATGCTTAACTGCAGGAAAATAGCAAACAACAAAATCACTAGATTTAGATCCACAATGGTTAATCAGTAAAAATTAAAAAATAATGATAACAAAATAGTTTTTTTATAAAAAAAGGATTGACATTTTTTTTTAACAATACTCTATAATTTTAATTTGAAAGCACCGTTTCATAGACTAATGTTGTATGAAAAAATACAAGTTCATTCACTTTTAATATACACTTTATTTTCGAGATATAGAGCAATAGAATACCCAGTATATTTTAGAAGTTATGGAATGGCCCATACTCCACACGAACAGAGCGTTAACCCAAATACTTTTTAGTAAAGTATTTTTAAATACTTTGAGATACAAAATTTAAAAATGTTTATTTGTATTTGCCAATAAACAACAATAGGTATTTAGTATTTAAATAACTTGTATAGCATTTTAAATACTCTTTCTCCTGTATCATAGAAGACTCTCAGACAAATAATAAACATAGACTAACCTAAAGGCAACAAACAACAAATTTGACACATAAGCCTGCATCATGTGATAAACATAGGTTACGTTTCCTATGCCACAAATCAGTGACTATAGAAGGAAGTATTTTTCACAGCCGGTACGTCTGCAGTCTGCAGACTGCAGTCATCTCCTTACTCCTTATTCTTATACAATCACAAATAATTATAATATAGTCGGCATTATCTCATTATGCCTCTATACGGAAATCTGGCAACAGCGCCCAGTCCTATAAATGAACCACATCCCGTGAACCGCCAGCTACTACGCGTTGTCCAAAAATGCCAGTAGGGTGCGCCACCTTACGGGTCACTTTCAGCGGCGGTTGGAGGGGGAGACAACCGGGCCGGCGAGCAGTGTCGGCACGCTATGCTAGGCTTCGTCGACCGTCTTATTCCTTCTATAGTCACTGCACAAATCCAACACTTTACTGTTCCCATCGTTCTTAAAACTACGCTAGTTCACTAATTACTAACTTAACCACGGGCGTAGCCAAGGGGGGGGTTTCGGGGGTTCAACCCCCCCCCCCCCCCCGAAATAAGCAAAATATTACCTAAAAATACGAGGAGTGAAGAGTTAAATTATTATTACGTTTGAATATATGTAGTAATAGTAGCGCCTAGCGCCATCTTTTGACGAGAGGCAGACGAAGTTGCAGCCGAACTTGCCTACCCCGAAATCTAGTTTGGAATGCCTAGATATGTGCGATAAAAACCTTTATCCTAATATTTACACATTACTACAAATCTTGGCTACCATTCCTGTATATCCACTGCTACCCCAGAAAGGTCTTTGTCGAGCCTAAGGAGACTGAAAAACTATTTACGAAACACTACAAGTAAAAACAGACTTAATGGTTTGGCTCTAATGAACATTCACTATGGAACAGAAATTCATGCAGATGAAGTAGTGGATATATTAAAGCCGAAGATTTCTTCTTTAATGGTTTTAGATTTAGCGCAGAGGAACGAAATTAATTTATCCATTTCATTTAAAGTTAACAACTTTATAAATATGTCGTAGTTTTTCGGATGAATATATAGATATTAAATTTCATGTAAGTATATTTTTGTTGTTTTATTTACTTCTCAAACTAACCCCCCCCCCCAAAAAAAACTAAATCCTGGCTACGCCCGTGAACTTAACTATATCTTTTTTGTCCAATAACCCCAAAATCTCCTCAAAAAAAAACAAGAATAACGCAAAAGTAAACACTCGAACACATCAACACAAACCGGCGAAAACTCAACGAACTCTGGATCAGCTGTTGGGGCATAATAAAGCAAATGCAACGTTGCCACGTTAGCCAGAATAAGCAATTTATTAAAGATATTATTTATAGACCAAGTAGGATCAGGAAATTCAAAAAATCAGTAAAATTTACTGTTAAATGTTATAACTGTCCAAATTTGTACTATACTTATGTAGATTGTAGATATCAACTAATTGTTCCAAATTGATGTTTTTTAACGTTGGTTATACATTTATTTCGTAAGTACAAAATAAATGTATGAATAAGTTTCGAAATGGTGAACTCATTGCATTGTTTTGTTTTAGATTTCTGCTACTAACTCAGACAAATATTGTATTGAATGGAGTTATTAGTCTATGTTTATTATTTGTCTGAGAGAAGAATCTACGTCGTCGTAGGTTCTTCTATAGTGGTATTTAGAATACTATTGTTGATTTAAATATTCATAATAATAAATAGAAATATTCAATCTCATATTACATTTGATATTTAATTTTTGTTTTGTTTTTTAATATTTAAATACTTTTTCATAGTATTTTGGCCAGCTCTGCACGCGAACTAGTCGGTGCCGCTGGAAAGATATTTGCTCCAACATAATTTTTAATTTTGGAATGTGTACTTTCTGAAAGAGTGTTTCATTATCTCTTTTTACGAGACAAATTCAATTTGCCATTGACCAAACATTTTCTAACGTGCAAAATTAACGTCCATCAATTCCCGCATAGTTCGCTATTTTCCCGCCATGCTATGTCCCCCCTAAAAACTCCCAGCGCAAAACCCAAAGCTATCTTCGTGTTTTCGTTCCATTAGCGAGGTCTCCGCAAGTGCTGCTCGTCCTGTATCAGATGTACTCGTAGCCGATGTCGTCCTCGAAGTCCTCGGGCGTGCAGAAGAAGAACTCGACCAAATTGAGGATTGGGCCCCGAGAGAACGGATTGTAGTACTTGCCTGAAAACGTAATGTTTTTACAACATTTGTATTAGCTTGCTTTCTTGTCCTCTGTTCGTCAAATTTTGCAATCGATTTTAAACTAATTTCCCAAATCCGTAAAATCTTCATTTTTTGGAGATAATCGCCTAAACTTTTTTCGGTTGGAAAGGCCTTCAAAAACAGCTTCTTTTGACCTTCCTGTCATTTTCAAAATGCAAATCAAGGGCCGGCTGCGATTTTTTTATACCCCCGATTTTCACGAAAACCAGTTAGCGATTTTTTTATTTAAAATCTGACCTCACAGCGTTAATCAGAATACCCCAAAACCCATAATAAACAAAATTTGAACAAAAAATATACAGTGTGTTCCATTCTGCAGGGTATCAAAGTTGAGCAAAATAGGAATTTTAAAGGCCTCTGCCAAATCAAGTGTGCCATGGAATCCCCTCAAAACAGTTGAATGGTTAACAGGACCACTCAAGGTGTTGGTGTGCAAAAGTCCAATACGAAATATACATAGTGTTCTTATCTGTGCCATCTCAAATTACTGAATTTTTGGAACTTTATACGGCTCAAAAATCGAGCATATCAAAACCGCTCCACACACTATAAACGAACTAAATATAAAAAATACAGAAGCCTGCCAGTCAGTAAGTCCATATCAGTTGAGGTGGCTGGTGTGGCACAACAGGAAACGCACTGAAAATGTATCATCTTAGACAGTGACTTTGTTGAGAAAGGTCCAATAATTTAAATTGTTTTTATTTGTTGGTTGGCATTTTGTAAATAAATAAATTACTTGTGTGTTTATTAATATTTTTCCAATGATTCCAGAGCACTCTTGACCAGTATAAAGTTTAATAAAAATTCAGAATTTTGAAATGACTCAGAGAAAAATACCCTGTATATTTTTTGCAGTAAATCTTTTCACGCCAACATTTTGAGTGGTCCTGTTGACCATTCAACTGTTTTGAGGGGATTCCATGGCACACTTGACTCGCCAGATGTCTTTGAAATTCCTATTTTGCTCAACTTTGACACCCTACAGAATGAGTGTTGTATATGGGTGTTTTGGGGTATTCTTATTAACGCTGTGTGATCAGATTTTAAATAAAAAAATCGCTAAATGGTTTTCGTGAAAATCGGGGGTATAAAAAATCGCAGCCGGCCCTGGATTTGCATTTTTAAAATGGCAGGAAGGTCAAAAGAAGCGGTTTTTGAAGTCATTTCAAACAAAAAAAGTTTAGGCTATTATCTTCAAAAATGAAGATTTTACGGATTTGTAGTTTTAAAGTTGGACACCCTGTAGGTAGCTCAGAGCTGGATTACAATGCAATATTATAAAACTAGCTAAACACGGTTTCCCAACTAAAACTTGACCTCCCAAAAATTAGGAAACCGAAAAATACTTGAAAATTCGCCGAGGCCCGTCGATTTTTGTTTTTGGGGGGAGCTTTTTTGACAGTCAAGCCAACCCGATATGTTCGCTCTTCCCCCTCAGGGACTCTTTAAAATAAGGGGACCCAGCCTTATACTTTCCAAAGTGAGGGCTATTCTTTTTGTTATTTAGTCATAAAAGTTGTTATTTAGTCATAAAAGTCATAACAAATTGGATTAGGTAGATTATCTTATTAAGCCCAAAATTATCTACAATTTTTGTCTCTACAGTTTTTCTGTATAATCGGAAATAACGGAGCTACAGAGATCTGATGAAATAGCAAAAAATCACTCTTTTTAAAATATCTAGTAGCCATGAACTTTTTTAAAAATCCAAAAGGGGCTTTAGATTGAGCGTTCAAAACTGCAATTATTTCCCCGTTTAACCTTTGTTCTAGCTCTGCTAGTTTCCGAGATCCCCATAGTGGGCATCGAAAAAACTCGCCCTGTATGTGGCAGACAAAGCGAGTACGTTGTGAGTTAATTTCGTGAATTAAAAGTGATTAAGGGGAAAATTATCTACAATTTTTGTCTCTACATTTTTTCTGTATAATCAGAAATGAGGGAGCTACAGAGATCTGATGAAACAGCCAAAAATCCAAAAGGGGCATTAGATTGAGCATTCAAAACTGCAATTATTTCCCCATTTAACCTTTGTTCTAGCTCTGCTAGTTTCCGAGATCCCCATAGTGGTCATCGAAAAAACTCGCCCTGTATGTGGCAGACAAAGCGAGTACGTTGTGAGTTAATTTCGTGAATTAAAAGTGATTAAGGGGAAAATTATCTACAATTTTTGTCTCTACATTTTTTCTGTATAATCAGAAATGAGGGAGCTACAGAGATCTGATGAAACAGCCAAAAATCCAAAAGGGGCATTAGATTGAGCATTCAAAACTGCAATTATTTCCCCATTTAACCTTTGTTCTAGCTCTGCTAGTTTCCGAGATCCCCATAGTGGTCATCGAAAAAACTCGCCCTGTATGTGGCAGACAAAGCGAGTACGTTGTGAGTTAATTTCGTGAATTAAAAGTGATTAAGGGGAAAATTATCTACAATTTTTGTCTCTACATTTTTTCTGTATAATCAGAAATGAGGGAGCTACAGAGATCTGATGAAACAGCCAAAAATCCAAAAGGGGCATTAGATTGAGCATTCAAAACTGCAATTATTTCCCCATTTAACCTTTGTTCTAGCTCTGCTAGTTTCCGAGATCCCCATAGTGGTCATCGAAAAAACTCGCCCTGTATGTGGCAGACAAAGCGAGTACGTTGTGAGTTAATTTCGTGAATTAAAAGTGATTAAGGGGAAAATTATCTACAATTTTTGTCTCTACATTTTTTCTGTATAATCAGAAATGAGGGAGCTACAGAGATCTGATGAAACAGCCAAAAATCCAAAAGGGGCATTAGATTGAGCATTCAAAACTGCAATTCCTTCCCCAATTCACCTTTGTTCTAGCTCTGCTAGTTTCCGAGATCCCCATAGCGGTCATCGAAAAAACTCGCCCTGTATGTGGCAGACAAAGCGAGTACGTTGTGAGTTAATTTCGTGAATTAAAAGTGATTAAGGGGAAAATTATCTACAATTTTTGTCTCTACATTTTTTCTGTATAATCAGAAATGAGGGAGCTACAGAGATCTGATGAAACAGCCAAAAATCCAAAAGGGGCATTAGATTGAGCATTCAAAACTGCAATTATTTCCCCATTTAACCTTTGTTCTAGCTCTGCTAGTTTCCGAGATCCCCATAGTGGTCATCGAAAAAACTCGCCCTGTATGTGGCAGACAAAGCGAGTACGTTGTGAGTTAATTTCGTGAATTAAAAGTGATTAAGGGGAAAATTATCTACAATTTTTGTCTCTACATTTTTTCTGTATAATCAGAAATGAGGGAGCTACAGAGATCTGATGAAACAGCCAAAAATCCAAAAGGGGCATTAGATTGAGCATTCAAAACTGCAATTCCTTCCCCAATTCACCTTTGTTCTAGCTCTGCTAGTTTCCGAGATCCCCATAGCGGTCATCGAAAAAACTCGCCCTGTATGTGGCAGACAAAGCGAGTACGTTGTGAGTTAATTTCGTGAATTAAAAGTGATTAAGGGGAAAATTATCTACAATTTTTGTCTCTACATTTTTTCTGTATAATCAGAAATGAGGGAGCTACAGAGATCTGATGAAACAGCCAAAAATCCAAAAGGGGCATTAGATTGAGCATTCAAAACTGCAATTATTTCCCCATTTAACCTTTGTTCTAGCTCTGCTAGTTTCCGAGATCCCCATAGTGGTCATCGAAAAAACTCGCCCTGTATGTGGCAGACAAAGCGAGTACGTTGTGAGTTAATTTCGTGAATTAAAAGTGATTAAGGGGAAAATTATCTACAATTTTTGTCTCTACATTTTTTCTGTATAATCAGAAATGAGGGAGCTACAGAGATCTGATGAAACAGCCAAAAATCCAAAAGGGGCATTAGATTGAGCATTCAAAACTGCAATTATTTCCCCATTTAACCTTTGTTCTAGCTCTGCTAGTTTCCGAGATCCCCATAGTGGTCATCGAAAAAAACTCACCCTGTATGTGAAATCTGAAAAATCGTAACATTTTGAAGTTCTTTTATATTATTTCCTTGGTTAAACAAACATTTTTTGTTATTGCATCGATTGTTCATTCAATAGCTAAGATTTTAAAGTATAATTTTTGGTTTAAAAGTCATTTGTACTTGCCTCTCTTGTCCCTTAAGTAGGGGTAACGTTTGTAGTTTACCATCTCATTAGTCGTAAGATTCATACAAGCATGAAGGATCTGAAAAAAAAGAAAACATACTACCAAAATCGGAAAAACTAAGTAAAAGAAGTAAGAACTAGCTACTATTATAACTCCAAAATACTATCATTTTTGTATTGGTTCTTGATCTTGAAAACTAATGTATTGAAAACAATCTAAGGTAGGTACCGGAACAGACTTATATATAGCTTATTGTAAAATTTCTGTTGTATCTTTAATTTTCCCTCTTCTATATTTATAAAAGAAACTTATCTAATCTTAAAAACGCTTCTCGCTTCTCCTTACCGATGCACAAGTGAGGATCCAACCCAAGCAGAAGAAAATGAAGGCTTCTATCAACCCCAAAACGTTGAGCACCCCGAATCCTTCTATCCCGATGCAAACGCTGGCGAAATATATCGAAAACGTGCAGTTTATCGTAACGCTCATGACAAAAAGCAGGAACCACGTCCTGTTCCTCAATCCCACGCAGTTGTATATAAATGGACAGTGATGGTCGAAATACGAAACACATCGGTTGCAGATACGGCAGTGTTTAGCCCTTAGTGGCCTCAGTGTCCTGGAATATCATAATATGATAAAAAGCAAGAAGCACCAGCAAAGGCAAGCACAAAAGCAAAAACAAAAGCAAGGACAAAAACGGATGCAAAACAAAAGGAAGGGTAAAGGCAAGAGGAGCAAAGACAAAAACAAAAGAAAGAGCAAGAACAGAAGCAAAACAAAAGCAAGGTCAAAAGCAATGACAAAAGCAAGGATAAAAGCGAGGACACAATCAAGAGCAAGAACAGAAGCAAAACAAGAGCAAAAGCAAACAGCCAGAGCAGGGACAGAAGGAGACCACAAGCAAGGACAAGCAATAACAAAAGCAAAATTACACGCAAAGGCAAGAGCGAATGAAGGAGTAAGAACAAAAGCAAAACAAGAGTAAAGGCAAGAGCAAAAGCAAAGGCACGATAAGCAAGGACAAATACAAACTCAAAAGCAAGAGTAGGCAAAAGCAACAACAAGTGCAAATACAAGAGTATAATACGCAAGATTAAGAACCAAGGCCGAAAAAGCTAAAGGCAAGGGCAAAAGCAAGGTAAAGAACAGAAGCAAAACAAAAGCAAGGGTAAAAGCAAGAGCAAAAGCAAAAGAAAAACAAAAGGAACAGCAAGAACATAAGCAAAACAAAAGCGAGGGTCCCAGCAAGACCAAAAACAAAAGCAAAGATAAAAGAAAAACAAAAGCAAGAGTATGGATATAAGCAAAACAAGCGCAAAAAATGCAATAATATGCGCAAGAGTAAAAACTAAGGCTGAAGCAGTATCTTTTACCTGCAAGTATGGCATAGACGGTTCAAAATTGTGTTTCTCTTCTTCCATTTATCGAAATATGGTATCTGTTTGATGGACCTGTGATAGCTTTCCGAATTCATTTGTATATATCCGGGATCTCTCCTATTCGCTATTATCCAACAAACCCACATAACGATGTTCCAGTAAATGAAACAGTAATTGGCTGCCCTATGGGTGTCCCACGTCATTGGGATTATCTGAAAGATCGAGTTGAACATCTTCCTATTTCGGGATGTTAAATACTTGTCGTTACCTTGATGACGTACATCGGATAGCCCCACAGCAGTACCGAACACAAGAAGAATATCAGCGACGCCTTCGAATTTCCGGCCTTTCCGAATAGGAGGCCCCACAACTCGTTGACGGGCGGGAACCATCCGGTCCGTTTCTTTATGGACTCTTGAAGGACGTCGATGATATCTATGTGTCTATGGCCGACGGCCAGCATCAGCGGTGTTTTGTCGTTTTTATCTTTCGGCTCCAAGTCTATGTCGCTCTGGAAGCAGCAGCCGTAATTTGTAGGCCAGGGAAATTACGGTAAAAAATAACGAAACCTAGACCTCAGAAAAATAAAAAACATAGAAATGGCATCTGTAGATTGAAATGTTTGTAATGGGTAGCACTTTTTATACTCTATTATTTATTTACTACTTAAAGTTTAACAGCGTTGCCAATAATTCAAAATGAAAAACTTATTTCTCTGGTAATAATTAAAATAATCTTCAAGATAATAATCGTTCTTCAACAGTGGTTTCTGTTGTATGTAGGGACTAGGGACATACCCAATCAGTTGCAAATACGTTTGCTTTGAAGTAAATAATGGTAGATAATATATGTTATTTATGTATTGATGGGATAAGGTCTGCATGACTAATAGGTGAATCTAGTATTTATAATTATCTAGACACTTATTAGGCGGTATTTCTATACTACGTGTAGTACTTTAATCTGTGATACAACTAAGGAAACAATAATATAGGTACCTACAATAATTACCAATACCAATCGCACAATCTGACAAACGCGCAAATCGGTCAAGAGTGTGCCTCACCTTGTGTTTGACACAACTGGTGCTGTGTCTTTTAGAAGCAATTTTTCGTTGTTTTTAAGTGTTTCTTAAGTATTCGTCTGTTTAAAATGCTTATATAGACAATTAAGTTACACGTTATGGGCAAAAAAGTGTATTGTTTGCAAATCAAGCAACTCGCCAAAGGAGGTTACATATCATGCGTAAGTACATAGGCGTACCTAGTTCGGGGCACGGTAAAAGATACCTTTACCACCAGAGGGAAAATAATTCTCAACATGGGTATGAAACGAAAGGGCTCGACGAGTAGAAAACAATAAGGTGAATTACGTCATAATAAATCTAATATGGCGGCCTCCCCAAGACGGCGGATTGCCTAATTCTTCACAACAGGCAAATATATTTTTTCCTATTTTTATAACTATTTTAAAAAATAAGAGGTACGCCACTGCCTTGTAATCGTTAGCACCAGATCTGTCACCCGTACTGTAAACATTATTTTTTTATTATGGGAACAAACTTGCCAATTCAATTTTTATTTATTTTTCTGAGACCTAGACAAAATTCATAACCGCATTTTTATAATGCCATCACAAAACATTGGTAATCAATGACGCCAGAATTGTTTTTTATACAAAAAAACACATACGCGTGTGGGCGTTTTTTAGAAAAATACATTTTCTTGTATTTAAGACGGCATAAATATTAACTGTGAATTTTAACCTGCATTTATTAGTAAGTAAGATATATAAAGTTGAGATTGATAAATTAAACAGATTACTTTTGCGCAAGTATACGAATGATGTAAAAATGACATTTTGCGTAATATTTTGTTGGGCAAAAATATTAACTGCGTTTTTATTATTTATAATTACCTTAAAAATCAAGTATTAACAGTTTGTTCTGAAATTAAACATATTGTTTCGCCGGAAATCGCATTTTAAAGAAATTTGAAGCTGTCTTTGAGAGCAAAATTATTAACTGCCTGATTTTTGTTAAACTTTGTAAGTAGATACTAAGTGTTGTTAAATTTTTTGAAATTAAACAAAAATTGGTAACGGAAGTATTTTGAAATGACAAATGACAGTTGACCTACATGCGCCGTAAATAAATGTTTAATTTCGCTATATGTGATTTCATATAGTTATACAGGGTGAGTCGAAGTTAAACCGCCATACTCAAAATTTGAGTAGTATTCTTAAAAATAAATGGGGTTCTTCATATAACATTTTGTCCAAAAACGCTTCGTTTTCGACATACAGGGCGTCAAAGTTTTCTTTTAAAAACAGAAAAAAATTAGTATTTTCGGTTCCATTTATGCTATCGAGTTGAAAATTGGTACTTTTATGTTTTCTGGGACGGCGATTATGAATTTTCTATCAACTTTCTTCTAGCCGCTAGAGGGCGTTGGCTACGTCGTTACTTTCGAAAAGTGTCTTAAACTTTTTTGTCGTTGAAAAATCTGCATTTTAGACAGCGGAATATTAAATTACATTCGATTTTGAACAAAAAATGTCTCTTGTAAAAATACGAAAACCTTAACCGTTTTCATGAAAAAGGCAATTTTGTGTCGCGGTGCACGTGAATTCGAAAAAAATAAAATTTCGTAGTAGGCTGAGAAATGGGATTTATTCATTTGGAATTCTTTATTTGCAGTAGGTATTGTCCTAAATTAACAATTTTTGTGAAATTAGTAATAAAAAGAACTTTAACCAAGACAACTTTATTAGCAAAAACATAACGAAAAATTATAACTATAACAACTTTATTAGCAAAAACATAACGAAAAAATTATAATAAAGTTGTCTTGGTTAAAGTTCTTTTTATTACTAATTTCACAAAAATTGTTAATTTAGGACAATAGCTACTGTAAATAAAGAATTCCGAATGAATAAATCCCATTTCTCAGACTACTACGAAATTTTAATTTTTTCGAATTCACGCGCACCGCGACACAAAATTGCGTTTTTCATGAAAACGGTTAAGGTTTTCGTATTTTTACAAGAGACATTTTTTGTTCAAAATCGAATGTAATTTAATACTCCGCTGTCTAAAATGATTTTTCAACGACAAAAAAGTTTAAAACACTTTTGTTCGAAAGTAACGACGTAGCCAACGCCCTCTAGCGGCTAGAAGAAAGTTGATAGAAAATTCATAATCGCCGTCCCAGAAAACATAAAAGTACCAATTTTCAACTCGATAGCATAAATGGAACCGAAAATACTATTTTTTTTCTGTTTTTAAAAAAAAACTTTGACGCCCTGCATGTCGAAAACGAAGCGTTTTTGGACAAAATGTTATATAAAGAACCCCATTTATTTTTAAAAATACTACTCAAATTTTGAGTATGGCGGTTTAACTTCGACTCACCCTGTATTGTAAAAAGTTAAACAAAAAAAAACAGTTAATATTTTTGCTTTCCTAAAGAAATGACAAGTGACAGTTGACCTATATGCGCCGTAAATAAATGTTTAATTTCGCTATATATGATTCAATATAGTTATGTTGTAAAAAGTTAAACAAACAAAAATATATGTTAGCAAGGGAAGTTTTTTTACCTAAAGAGTCTAAAAAAATCCAGTTAACATTTTTGCTCGAAATTTCTAAAGAAAAATAGGTGTTTTTGAGGTAACTCAAGGTTCCGTTTTTTCAAAATGTTTAATTTTTGGTTTCTACCAACGTATTTACTTATAATTTTGATATGGTAAAACAAAATTGCAGTTAATATTTTTTTCTAGGTCAAATTCCATTTTCCCTGGCCTATTCGCCTATTGTCCGAGAATACGCGCGGGAAAATAACGAGTTTACCTTGACGCAGAGCAACTTCACGCAACTCAAACTCCCAGAAAGGCAAGCCAGGTGTAGGGGGGTCGATCCGAAGTGGTCAGGCCTCTGTAGGTTAGCGCCGGAATATATCAACAGTTTTAGGAGGTCCGGGTGGCCCTTGTACGCTGCCCAATGCATTGCCGTGTCACCGTTTACATCCTGAAGGTTTCCGACATCAAAAAACTACCTGAGACACGGGCGTAGCCAAGGGGGGGGGGTTTCGGGGGTTCAACCCCCCCCCCCGGAATAAGCAAAATATTACCTAATATTATACCGAAAAAATACGAGGAGTGAAGAGTTAAATTATTATTACGTTTGAATATATGTAGTAATAGTAGCGCCTAGCGCCATCTTTTGACGAGAGGCAGACGCAGTTGCAGCCGAACTATTTTGTATTGTAGGGACACTTTGCGTTGTTTCTCGATTATTCGCCACGCCCCTCGGTCGAAATGAGCGGAACTTTGTGGAAGTTCGTGGAAGTTTCTGGACGGCTACTGGGCTGCTATATAAGCGGCGCCGCGGCGCGTGACCGCGCTTACGGCAGTATTGTTCCATGCGAACTCGAAGCGAATAAAAGTGAAAAGTGGTGAACGAATAGTGAAGAGAATTAAGTGTACCGTGTAAGTGAGTAATTTTAGTGCGCTGTTATTCGATGACCTTGTTAAGGATAGATACGTGAATCATTATTACTGTCGAAAAATGGAGGGGAAAAAAGGAAGGGTGATAAACCTAAAGGTATGGACTACTGGAAAAAGTGGTGTAGTCAAGGTCAAGGGGTTTCTAATAAAGAAACAAATTTGGATTTAGCTATCAAAGCTTCAGCTACCTTGCATGCTGATAAGAAGACTGCCTACCCCGAAATCTAGTTTGGAATGCCTAGATATGTGCGATAAAAACCTTTATCCTAATATTTACACATTACTTCAAATCTTGGCTACCATTCCTGTATCCACTGCTACCCCAGAAAGGTCTTTCTCGAGCCTAAGGAGACTGAAAAACTATTTACGAAACACTACAAGTGAAAACAGACTTAATGGTTAATGAACATTTCCTATGGAACAGAAATTCATGCAGATGAAGTAGTGGATATACTTAAAAGAAAAAGCCGAAGATTTCTTCTTTAATGGTTTTAGATTTAGCGCAGAGGAACGAAATTAATTTATCCATTTCATTTAAAGTTAAGAACTTTATAAATATGTCGTAGTTTTTCGGATGAATATATAGATATTAAATTTCATGTAAGTATATTTTTGTTGTTTTATTTACTTCTCAAACTAACCCCCCCCCCCCCCAAAAAACTAAATCCTGGCTACGCCCGTGACCTGAGATATCCTTGGAAGGTTAGGAAGAAAGCAAGGTTACCTGTAGGTGGTTGAAGGCGCCCATGCCAAGCAGGTACGCGGCAGTGGCAGTTCTTCCGAACATGCAAGCGGTCATGAGGGGTGTCAGCCCCTTGAAATCGGCGGCGTTGACACCGACCCCAGCCTGAAGCAGGATCAGGACGAGTGCGGCATGACCTGCAGCGAAATCTTATTGAAATAGGCCAGGGAAATTACGGTAAAAAAAACGAAACCTAGATAAAATTCATAACCGCATTTTTATAATGCCATCACAAAATATTGGTAATAAATGAACGCCAAATTTGTTTTTTATACAAAATAAACATACGCGTGTGGGCGTTTTTTAGAAAAATACATTTTCTTGTTGTAATAAAGGCGGCATAAATATTAACTGCGAATTTTAAGCTGCATTTATTAGTAAGTAAGGTAGGTATATAAAGTTGAGATTGATAAGTTAAACAACACATTACGTTTGCGCAAGTATCCGAATGATGTAAAAATGACATTTTGCGTAATATTTTGTTGGGCAAAAATATTAACTGCGTTTTTATTATTTATAATTACCTTAAAAATCAAGTATTAACAGTTTGTTCTGAAATTAAACATATTGTTTCGTCGGAAATCGCATTTTAAAGAAATTTGAAGCTGTCTTTGAGAGCAAAATTATTAACTGGCTGATTTTCGTTAAACTTTGTAAGTGGATACTAAGACTTGTTAATTTTTTTGAAATTAAACAAAAATTGATAACGGAAGTATTTTGAAATGACAAATGACAGTTGACCTACATTCGCCGTAAATAAATGTTTAATTTCGCTATATATGTGATTTAATATAGTTATATTGTAAAAAGTTAAACAAACAAAAAGAGTTAATATGTTTGCTTTCCTAAATAAATGACAAGTGACAGTTGACCTAAATGCGCCGTAAATAAGTGGTTAATTTCGCTATATATGATTCAATATAGTTATATTGTAAAAAGTTAAACAAAAAAAAAACAGTTAATATTTTTGCCTAGTCTATACCAATGAGTAGTGACAACGTACATGCGGCTCAGATATATGTTTAATTTTGTATAAGTTACATTCTATTTGTAAAAGGGAATGATCATCTGCAATGAAAACGTAGTTAATATTTTTGCTTTTGCCGAAATAGATAACTATCAAATTTTTATCCCTCTTTGTCGATCTAAGTTATTTCCATATTCTTAAAATGTTTAATTTCTTAATATATACAGTGTGACCCATTTGTTTTGGGGTCAGTCTGTAAAAAGTGTATCAATCGTGCGATTTGGCTGATTTTTTTTTTAAATTGTAGAGCTCGATGAACTGCACATTTTGAACAAAAATTGCCTGGTTCGCATAAAATCCAAAGCCTACTATGACCGTTTTTATGAGCAAAATTTTAAGAAACCATATTAGCGTTTTTTTTTTTGAAAAAATCTGTGTGCGCCAATGGATTGAGCACCCCTCGAAATGGGTATGTACAAAATTTCATCGTTATTACTTGAAAAAGTAATAACGATTTTGTAGAAAAATTAAAAATGCAGCCAAGGTACGTCTTTATTTTCAAAAATTCAAAGTTGGCCATGGAAAATAATTGAATTGTTTACTTTTATTAAGTGTCAAACTGTCTAAATTGAGTTCAGAAATTGTTTGTGCTCAATACAATTAATTATCATAATTATGGAATATTTAAGCATAAGAGACAAAATAGAAATTGTTCGACTCGTGGGCGACAACGAGCGCTCGGCAGCAGAAGCTGCGGCCGAATTTAACAATAGACACCCAGGTAGATCAGTGAGTCGAAGTACTGTACAACGTATAAACAATATTTTTGATGAAACTGGATCGATTTCTAAAAATTTATTAAAAACTAGGCAAAATGGACGCCGTGGACTTGTTGAAAATAACAATCAAATTCTGCAATACTTTAGTGACAATCCTCGAAATAGTGTTCGAACGGCTAGTTTAGACCTTCATATACCCAGAGAGAGTATAAGGAGATGTTTGAGACAAAACAAAATAAAACCGTTTAAGCCAAAATTTTTGCACACCCTGGAACCAGGAGATGAGGAGAGAAGATTAGAATTTTGCTATTGGCTGCAAGGTGAATATCTCCATAATGGCAACTTTTTAAATGAAATTTTATTCACCGACGAAGCCACGTTTACTACAAATGGTGTAGTATCAAGTCAAAACTGCCGTCACTGGTCAGCTGAAAATCCAGAGTTTATAATAAATGCAAGGAGACAATATTCACAAAAAATTAACGTTTGGTGTGGAATACTACGCGATAGAATAATTGGCCCATTTTTCTTTGAAGGGAATTTGAATGCGGCTGGCTTCTTGAATTTTCTAGAAATTGAATTTAGAAATGCTTTAGATGAGTTACCATTAAGATACCGTTTAAATTTAAAGTTACAGTTAGATGGCAGTCCTATTCATAATGCTCGTTTAATCAGAAACTGGCTAGATAATAATTTTGAAAACTGTTGGATAGGGCGAAATAGTCCTTTCTGTGAGTGGCCACCGAGATCTCCGGACTTAACTCCTTTAGATTTTTTTCTTTGGGGTACACTTAAGCAAAATGTTTATAAGTCAAGACCCCATAATTTATAAGAACTACAAGCTAGGATAAACCGTAGTTGTGAGGAAATTACTCCACAGCAAATACGAAATGTAATTTTGAATGTACGCAAGAGGAACGACAAATGCATTGTAGAAAATGGAGGCTTGGTAGAAGTTACAAAAATTTTATAATTTTAATTGTTTTTATGTTTTGTGTTTATAAGCATAAGGTTGTATTATTACAATTCAATTATTTTCCATGGCCAACTTTGAATTTTTAATTTTTCTACAAAATCGTTATTACTTGAAATATTTTGATGAAATTTTGTACATACCCATTTCGAGGGGTGCTCAATCCATTGGCGCACACAGATTTTTTCAAAAAAAAAAACGCTAATATGGTTTCTTAAAATTTTGCTCATAAAAACGGTCATAGTAGGCTTTGGATTTTATGCGAACCAGGCAATTTTTGTTCAAAATGTGCAGTTCATCGAGCTCTACAATTTAAAAAAAAAATCAGCCAAATCGCACGATTGATACACTTTTTACAGACTGACCCCAAAACAAATGGGTCACACTGTATGTTAGCAAGGGAATAAGTTTTTTTACCTAATAAGAGTCTAAAAAAATCCAGTTAACATTTTTGCTCGAAATTTCTAACGAAAAATAGGCGTTTTTTGAGGTAACTCAAGGTTCCGTTTTTTCAAAATATTTAAGTTTTGGTTTCTACCAACGTATTTACTTATAACTTTGATATGGTAAAACAAAATTGCAGTTAATATTTTCTTCTAGGTCAAATTCTATTTTCCCTGGCCTGGAACCCGGATAGGCAATATCATGCGTAAATTGTCGGTACCTTTCCTGCAAGCCCAATGTATGGGCCGGGGGCCTTGAGTCCCCAGGCAAGGCAAGTCGACGGGAGCCCCGATGTCCACCAGGTACCTCATTATTTCGACGTTGCCGTCCAAGGCGACCCAGTGGGCTGGGGTGTAGCCCCATTCGTCGCGCGACCGCAGTATGTCCGTGCCATGTTTGTGGACGAATTCTTCCACATCGGAGAGCTCCCTAGAAAACGGGTAAGGTAGGTGCACCAAAACCTGACATAGTCCTAAAAGCTGACACGTTTCTTTTTTTTAACAAAAACAAGCTTATTCATATAGATGGGTCTATACCCACCATCTGCAATTATTATTTCAATATTCTAGTCGACACTGACATAGGCAACCAATCATTCAAGCTAAAACATTTTAATTCAGTGTAACCTAAAATTCAAGGTGTTCTGTTTCTTTAAGAAAGTCATTTTTCGTTAACAATTTCTTAAGGCTTAGAGTCCCTGGTAAGTACATTTTTTTTTATATATTTTGAAAGTTTTGTTGAAGTGGCATGTGTACAATCATTAGGGAGGTTTAAAATAACTAAAATTTTGTAAGAATAATTTTATAACCTCAAAATTGTAAAAAATACAACTCATGTCAGGTTTAGGTTCAAAAATCTGCGTTTTTCTTAAACCTGACAGTAATGTCAGCATTAAGAATGTTACATTATAATTCTTGTTCCTAATCCTGATATTGTATGTACCTACCTTTTTAGCCAAAGATGCCTCCCAAGAAAATTCAAAATTATTCTGAAGAAGCATTAAAAAATGCAATGAGGGATATTAAAGATGGAATACCATTAGCCACGGTATCAAAAACATATAACATTCCTCGTACTACCCTTTACTATAAAAAAACTGGGAAATATCCAGAGCTAGGAAAAATAGGTTCCCCTACAGTTTTGTCTTCCAATGAAGAAACTGCCTTGGTCAGTTGGATGCTGCACCTATCAGATACAGGTTTTCCAGCCACAAAAACCCAACTCCTTGATAGCATTGAAATGATTTTAAAGAAATTGAAGAGAGATTCTAAATTCAGTAATAATCGTCCTGGCCGTCATTGGTATGAGCTTTTTTTAAAAAGACACCCGGAGATTGCAGAGAGAATAACCCAAAATTTAACAAGTGGAAGGGCGAAGGTTTCTGAACAAAATATCAGAAGCTGGTTTAAAGAAGTAACCGACTATTTCAAAAGCAAAGATTTGCTCAAAATTGCGAATGATCCTACGCGAGTGTTCAATGCGGATGAAGCCGCTTTTTTTTTAAGTCCTAAGGGATCAACAGTACTAGCTAGAAAAGGACAAAAGTCCGTATACAGCTTTATAGCTAACGATGAAAAAGAATGCTTAACAACTCTTGTATGCGGTAAAAAGTTCTATTCCTAATAGGTTGCCTTCTAATAATTCTGTCCTAACTTTATTTTAGGAAATGCAGCTGGTGCTATAGCTCCACCCATGACCATTTATCCTTACGAAAGAATTCCAATGGCAGTTGTTCATATGTTGCCTAAAGGATATTGCCTCGGTAAATCAGAGTCAGGTTGGATGACTTCTCAGACATTTTTTGAGTACATCACAAACTCATTTTACCCATGGCTAGTTGAAAATGAGTATACTTTTCCAATCTTATTATTTGTTGATGGACACGCATCTCACCTCACTCTGCCATTAAGTGAATTTTGTACCAAAAATAAAATTGAGCTTATCGCTTTATACCCAAATTCCACACACATACTGCAGCCAATGGATGTTGCTATATTTCATCCACTTAAGACAGCGTGGCGGAAAGCAATACACAAATGGCGAATTGAAAATGGGGGTGCTAAGTTGAAAAGAGAGAATTTCGCCCCTCTCTTCAATTCCGTTCTAAGATCAAACATTCAAAGCGAAACTTTGAAAAATGGTTTTAGGGTGTGTGGTTTGTGCCCTCTTAATGCCGATGCAGTAGATTATTCTAAAATTAAACAGTTTTCTTCCCAAAGTAAAGATGTTGCCAGTCAGAACACAGTTCCAGTATTTTCTGTTCAAGAAATTTATACAATTTTGAATTATATGGACTCTTCAATTGAGCCAGATAAATTAAAACTATTTAAAAATTCCGGTCCATCTTGGCAAGGAAATGTTGAAGACACGTCTCTCTTTAACTTTTGGTACAAAGTTAAATTAGAGAAAGAACAAAGATTAGCATGTTCTGAAGATAAAGGTGAAACAGCATCAAGTAGTGAATATGAACCGATATGGAACCTCACTGATAATGATGAAAGTATTCCTTTCTTAAATGACGAAGAATTGATTAATGCCGCCGAAAATATGGAGAATTATTTAATAGATATTACACACTCCTTGTCAGAAAAAAATATTACTGGGAAAGACTATGTTTTAAATGATGAAGCTCAAGCCCATCAGGTAAAAGACGAAACTTTTACTGAGATTAATAGAAAATACATAGACATGGAGCTAGACGAATATGAATTACCTGGGATAGAAAATGTCATAAGCGAGAACAAAGGAAATACAAAAATAAATGTTTATAATGAAGCAGAGATTATAAGAAATGTTGAAAAAACTCCAGAAGACTGTAATATCACAAGCGAAAACAAAAAAAATAGAAATAAAATCAATTTTGATAAAGAAGCAGAAGTTATAGAAAAAATTCCAGAAGAATGTAATGTCTTAAGGGAGAACAAAGAAAATAGAAATGAAATCAATCTTGCTAAAAAAACAGAAGTTATACAAGTTATGGAAAAAACTCCAGAAAAACCCACAACACCAATAAATCATTTAAATGTGCCAACTCCATTCAAAAAATGTTTATTTTGGCCTGATACCCCTAAGACAGCAGATGCAAAGAGAGTTTTAAAAGATAAAATTCCCACAGTTGCAACTTCAGAGCAATGGCAAACATATTTTAAGAAAAAGGAATCTGAAAAGAAGCAAAAAGAAGTTGAGAAACAAGAACGCAAAAAGAAAAGAGAAGAAAATAAAATGAAAAGGAAAGATAAATCACAGAATAAAAATGCCAGCAAAGAAAATCCTGGAGCTAAATTTGCCTCGTCAGTTTCAGAAGAGCAAAAAATAACTAACAGTGACGTAGGATGCAAAAAAGTATTCAATGATATTGTTGAAAATAGTTATGTTATTGTTAAATATGATTCAAACTATTATCCAGGCAAAGTTACAAAGAGTTCTAATGAAGGTTACATGGTTAGTGCTTATGAAGCTAGTGGTCCATTTTTATATAAATGGCCCAAATGTAAAGACGAAATCCTTTATGCCCCAGGTGATATTGTTGAGTTGATTTCAGAGCCAGTACCTGTTCAAAGGGGGTGTTTCAAAATTAAAGAAATGAAAAAATACAAAGAAAGTTTTTAAATTTATATTTGTCTAATAAAATATTCTTGAAATACTTATTAACGAATGTAACAGAATGTTTCTTAAAAATAACAATACAGGTTTTAATAATATTTGTGTGTGTAGTGTATTATTACTCGTACAGTCCTGAAAAAAACATTAGGTGTCTGAAATAATAATTAAATTTATTTATTAAGTTGCTTAACCTACTACTTACCTTTACTTACTTACCTATTACTAAATTTGTCATGAACCGTCGTGGTATGGTTATGATGCTTGCCCTCTAAAAATCAAAAAACTTTGTGGGAAAAGTTCCAAAATAATTTGTAAGCATCTAAATAATAAGCAAAAACATTATCTATTCATTTAAAGCAAAAACAACAATTAAAACAATAATTAATTAATAGATAACAACATATAATAACCTATATCAGGTTTAAGAACAAACATATTCAGCTTTAGGAACACCGTTGATAAACACTGTCAGCTTTTGGTGCAGGCGTAGGTTTTAAATAAAAGTTAATATTTTACACTTAAATATAACATTTTATTAAATGTTTGGCATTTTTTCAGCACGTTGAAGTTGTTTTCTACCTAAAATGGTTTTATGACAACAATGGCAAGTTAAATATTCGTGTGAAATACTTACAATTGCCTCCAATATTCTTAAAGTGTCAGGTTTTGGTACACTTACCTTACTCTATTTAGATCTACCAATTAGTTCGTTGCGTCAAATATGAGGGTCAAAATCAATGACGTCAAAACCTATAGACGTGGCGCCCCATTGTTAAAATGCCCTTTATTTTGACCCCAAGATTAAATATATCCATACTACTCTAAAAACATGCCACAAACAAAGACAGAAAGTCAACCATCAACCAACTGTACACCCGGTGATTCTCGGTTATAGTTCCTCCAGAATCACACTTAGATATCGCATGTTTTTTCTTGTTTGGGGGCGCCGGAAGCATCGCAACCTCACCTGAAGATTCGGGGGATGGTCTAACGACGCCAGCCTCCGAGCCCAGAGTCGAAATAAGTTCGCTACGGCTCGACAAAAAGGGGCAATTTCTGACAATCTCGCGACATTTTCGGAATAATTTAATGGAGCGCTTAGATTGTGATTAGTTCTGGGCGTCAAGCGTTTATCAAAACAAACCTGTCTATAGGTTCTGACGTCATTGGTCAAAATAAACTGGTTTGTTATCTTGACGTGGGTCCTGGTCATTTTTTAGACTTATTTAATGTTATGTCAGAATTCCAATTTATGGACAAATCGACCTACTTAATTGGACCGCTTTAAAAAAGGTAAACTAGAGAATTGGCTCGTAGCTTTCAATAAAGAATCCCGGGAAGGAGTCCAAATGCATATATTATAAAATACGTGAGACGAAAATCGCCCTGAATAGTAATCAAGTTTTGACACAATATTCTGATATCTGAAACAGTGATAGGGGTCAGTATTGTGGTACTCAGATATTTTTCGAGTTATTATGCTTAGCTGTGCGGCTTGTGGCACTTCTTTGAGGACAATAATCCATCGGTAAGTAATTTTGTAATTTAAATTAACTTTTGAGGCCATGCACCAAAGTGGCATAGGCGTTTGTGTAGGTACCTACTTCTTCATAATTGGAAATTTAAAATTAGAATCCCTATATTATGAAGGATTCCTAAACTTAAAGACATAAACGTGCCTTATAATTTTTTGCCTGTATTGTAGATACTGATTTCACGAAAAATGAGGATTAATAATAATAATTATGCAGAGACTGTCCCGGTCGAGCTTGCTCCTTCCTGGGGTCCTTTATTCAAAGGCTCGTAGGCAACACTGTTAGTGTCAGATATATGTACAGTAATGTATGTACACTCGCCTTGTCATTCATTGCACATATTATGTTAATAATATCTACTATCTATTCATTCATAAGTAGGCATTGTTAAAATGTTGACTTTAAAGCTAAAACCAGATTTTTATTTTTTTAACGTCCTGTATACAGGGTGAGTTTTTTCGATGCGCACTATGGGGATCTCGGAAACTAGCAGAGCTAGACCAAAGGTTAAATGGGGAAAGAATTGCAGTTTTGAATCCATTTAATTTTTAACTGGGTTTTTCGCCACCAAACTGATTGAAAGACAACTTTTTCAAGTTGCCTCGAAAATTCATAAATTATTAACACTGAACGAACGAAACTTTAAACGTGTAACTCAAAAAATAACTTCAACAAATTTGTTTTCTGAGCTTTCGGAGGATAAATCTTCCTCCTTTCTCAAAGATCATGTCACGTCAAAGTGAAGTGACAGATTAATAAATTGCAGGTTAAAATGTCATGACAACAGAAACAATAGCCTAGCCACCTGCCTGATATTGTACCCTGTGTTTTATCTAATTATCTATACTAACTTCTCTTTGAATAAGTGGCAATAATATTTTACTGAATTCCACTGAACATTCAGCAACACAGTTGCCCGTATGTCCTAGAATAAATGCAGATTCTTTAATTTTACGTCTATTTCCTACTTCTTCTTTTAGAATTGGTTTGGAACTATCCCACAATATCCTATGATTGTTATTAAAGGAATGTTCACATATTTTTGACTTCGAAATTTGATTTTGCCTGATATAATTTTTATGTTCTTTTAAACGAACGTTAAATGGCCTACAAGTCTCCCCAACATAGAACTTTCCACATTCACAAGGAATTGTACAAATGCAATTTTTTGAACTTTGTAACTCATTAAATGGTTTTGTGTTAACTAGCATCGATCTTAATGTATTTTTGGTTTTAAATACTGTTCTCACATTAAAACGATTGCCTATACGTTTTAGCTTATCTGACAGTCCAGGAATATAAGGAGTTATTAAATTTACTGGTCGGTCCACCAGATTTATTTCTCTAATTCTATTATATATATATATATTAATTGTTGGCCAACAAAATAACAATGCTAATAGAATTAGAGAAATAAATCTGGTGGACCGACCATGAACCATGAACTTTTTTAAAAATCCAAAAGTGGCATTAGATTGAGCATTCAAAACTGCAATTCTTTCCCCATTTAACCTTTGTTCTATCTCTTCTAGTTTCCAAGATCCCCATAGTGGGCATCGAAAAAAACTCACCCTGTATATGTATATGGAATCAATGTAAGTGTTTGAATATTTAGATACATTTCTCCATAGACAACGCTACACATAGACTGTCAAAACCATTGTTGAAATATTCGCACGCTACACCAAATATTTTGAATAAAATTTTATGTAAAAACTAATAACTAAATTAAAATACCTATACCTCAACTTAATATCGAGTTCTAAGACATTAAGACATTGCCTACATTAAGACTCTACAATTTATCTGTTTTAATTTGTTTCCGCAGTTTAACTTGTTTCCGTTTTTTTACGGACGGCTTCAACAATGCTTTTGACTTCTGACTATCTACGGCTCCTTTAATCTATGATTTCTGTAATTTTTGTTTGGCGTTTCATCCACCTTACCTTATGGCATAGACCAATGACGTCAGAACCTATAGACAGGTTTGTTTTGATAAACGCTTGACGCCCAGAACTAATCACAATCTAAGCGCTCCATTAAATTATTCCGAAAATGTCGCGAGATTGTCAGAAATTGCCCCTTTTTGTCGAGCCGTAGCGAACTTATTTCGACTCTGGGCTCGGAGGCTGGCGTCGTTAGACCATCCCCCGAGTCTTCAGGTGAGGTTCCGATGCTTCCGGCGCCCCCAAAGAAGAAAAAACATGCGATATCTAAGTGTGATTCTGGAGGAACTATAACCGGGAATCACCGGGTGTATAGTTGGTTGATGGTTGACTTTCTGTCTTTGTTTGTAGCATGTTGTTAGAGTAGTATGGATATATTTAATCTTGGCGTCAAAATAAAGGGCATTTTAACAATGGGGCACCACGTCTATAGGTTTTGACGTCATTGGCATAGACCAAGGTAGGTGACATGACTAATTTAAAATACATCACACCTTTGAAATAATTTGGGAGTAACCATGGAAACGCATCATACCAAACACCAAACACTAATGTCAGCTTTGTTTATTTTCGAAAATAAAAATACATATATGTAATGCAGCATTTGTGTTGAGCATTGTTTTTTTTTTTAAGATAATGTTTTTCAAAATAAACACAAAAAACTCGTTTGGGTTGGTAGGATTTAATGCCATGTGTGTTTATGCCACCTTAAAATATAAAATAATTTTCTCCTAGCCCCATAAAAGATTCGAAAAACATGGAGCGCGTGCAATAAATAATAGTAAGGAGTGTAGAGAAGTAGCTGCCAATGGAAAACATTGTTTGCAGTGCAATAGGTACAATAATATTGTTAGTGATGACTTAAGTGCGTGTATTGAATTATTTTTTTTTAATATGTGACAGGTGGTACTTTTATTTTAAACCAAAGACCAACATGATTTTTTGTATAGGCATTATTTTTTAATAAATAATACGTATACAGTGCTATTCATAAAGTTTGCACCACATGAGAAAAATTTTTATTATTCGATATTTTTGAAAACATAATTTCGCGATATGTTGGAGCATAATTGCGCATAAAGAGAGTCGTGACGTCACAGCCCATGTCATTTGGTATAAAGTTTATGAATAGCATTGAATTTTCTGTGGATTTTTCTAATTTTTGTTTACCTCTATTTTAATCCAACTACACTCTATTCAAACTAAATGCAAGTGGCCCGTAAACATTTACACGATGGAAGCACGTGAACAATTCTGAGGGCTAATACGAGGCAGGGCCGCATTAAGGACGATCTCTATGAATTTTATAATATAAAATATTAAAATAATATGCAACAGTATTAAGAACTTTAAAAACAAACTTTTATGGCCCAACTAGTCATTCACTTACCTCCAAATTTCTACTATTAATACAAATCGTAGCTCCAACAATTAATAAACAGCGAAAGAATTATATCGGAAAAAATAAAGGTCCACTTGCAACTTAATACACCTCGGTAAGAAACACCGACTAGCTGCACTCGCCCGCCGGGTCAGACTTTATTGCCGGCTGGCCAATAGCAAGCCGATCACGTGCATATCACGCTCTAGCCATGCAACAACTTGTGTTTATGTTTCACTTGCGTTTAGTTTACTAAACTTTAGTTTGAATGGAGTTTAAACATAGTAGACCGACGTCACCTAATCTAGGTGGCGTTGAGTAGACGGCAATATCAGAGAACAAGGAAGGGGAAAATATAAACTCGACGGCGGCGCCTTTGATCTTTGGCAGCCAGTGGTCGCCATGTTGTCTGTTTAGAAGACAGGGCCGTATTTAGAATTTAGTGATAGTGTAGGTCTGTACTCAGATAATTTAAATCATTCATTTTTTATAAACACAAAACAAATCATACATACTGAAATGATGATTGGAACAAGCAAAAATGTTAATTGGATTTTGAAGGACTATTTTTAATTTAAGGTATCTAGTTAGATAACTGAAATAAGGCGATTTTTTATTCCAAAAATTAAATATTTCATTGATCTTAAAATTTAATGACTGCCTGAGCAATATTTTTTAAGCAATCATTTTGTATAATACAAATGAAAAACAAAACATAGGTTAGAATATTGTCTTCATCGGATTAATTAAATATACCTACCCCGTTCTAAAAGAGTTTCTTTTTTGTTTCCTTCATTAAAATCAGTGTAGGTACCTACGACTATGCGAAAAAACTGGGACATTTGTATGGGAATAGATATACTTAGTAAAATTTTTTATTTTTTCATAAAATAAACTTTATTGATTTTTCCATATAATAAGCTTATTTTTGTTTGTACATTTTCAATTTCTGTTTATAATTTTTAATGCTATTACGCACTACGTAGGTACTATAGTAGGTGTGTTTGTCGCTATTCTGTACTTTAGAAAGGTGCCTAACTTCTTGATAAAAAAAAACTAAGCAATTAGTATTCATAATAGGTACATACTTAGGTAAACGGAGTAAGCCCACACAGGTAACAATAACGTACCTATGGCCTGTTTATGCAGACTTAATTTAAGGACAGGATTTATAATTTATTTAACCCTTTAAATACAATCATTATGTATTCTTTATCCACATTTGCTTCATATAAAATTTACCCCAAAAAATATATTTTTGATTTGAAAGGTTTTTTGTTGTTTTTGTGCCTTTTTGTCTTAAATTAAATCCTTAATTTAAGTCTGCCTTTAGATACTTAGGTGGAAGGTTATGATAATACAGTAAATAGGGAAGTTTCCTCTAATCGAATTTCGAGATAAAATGCTAATCAGCGGAAGAAGTATCACCAAATTAGACTACTAGCACATATAACTTTCCTCAAAAGTGTTGCATTAATTAATAATTTGAAAATAAAATGAAGATTTTTTAAATCTTCATTCGGTTTGCCGACGGGGGTTTCTACGTCATAATAGTTCCCGAAGATTGCCGAACGCTAGCTCAGAAGAAGCAGAAATAAAAATAATTGGACATTGTGAAATATCCTTCAGCTGACAGTCTGACAGGGGACAACATCAACATAACCAGCAAATCCAAACTTGGGACAGTTTTGTTTTTGATGATAGCTTGTGTCGTAGAAACATATTGTTTATTACTATCTTCTAGTCTAAACAATAATAAAGAAGAGGAAGGCAGGAGTATAAAGGATTAATTTTTCTACTTACTGTGGGGAAAGGTAGGTAGGAAATCCCAGATTAAATTATCTTAATGTAATTAACTTATTGGGTTTACAGCTTAGGTATATATTTATCGTCTAAAGGTACAAGTTTATCAGTATTATAGGTATTCTTGCAGTGTGTATACCTACGTTGTATTAGTAAGAGATTTCTGGTAAAATAAAAAATAAGCCCTAGTTTCTTTTTATCTGGCGCAGTGGGCACTGTCACAAACATTTCGTTTGTTTATCGGACGTAGGTATTTGTGCAATAGCTAACAAAGCACTTTTTCGTCATTGCGAAGAAATACACTCCTTTCGATGATTCTCAGTATTCTTCGTCGTCGAAATAGTCCACACTGTCCACAGTGGTGTGTACTGTCGAACGTCAAGCATTTATTTACTTACTCAGTTGTCAGATTTAATCGGGGTATGATATTAGAAAGATGCTTTATGTTTATTTTAGTTTTACCAATCCTAAATTATTTCACTTTCATGTCACAACAGTATAGGTATTCTAAATATAAAATTATTATACATATCATTAAAAAAAATCGATTATACATATTATTAAAAAGTAAAATATTTATAACTAATGAAATAGGTATCATAGTTCAATCTGCTCGAAAACGCACAGCCTGACAACAGTGGAATTTCTAATCTAACAGTGGAACTTCTAATCTGGGCATCGTTCTGTGACATGCTTCACAGCGGTTTACGGCATAACCGATACAGCCAAGTTGGAAGAGGAAGAGATCGCAGAGTATGTTTACATAGGGAAAAACCTTGATATAACTATTGTGACGTAAATTTTTAAAAATCGCTCAAATTGGCGGGAAAACAGAAAGTGGATTTTCTCTCTCACAAGGCCGTAAAATAGCAAATTACATATACTACGATATTGTTGAAGGTAAAAAGAATCCATTGTCACTAAATTTGAAAAACCGTAAGCTTCCCTATTGCACCTGAACAGCAACTAATTCCCAGAGATTTCACGACCAATTATCTACCAATGCTCTTTTGGAAAGGAGAAGAACGATAACCTGCACTTGTAACTTTTGTTCACCCACGCAGCCTTTCGCTGTGCACATAACGCCCCCGCTTTTGTCTTACTCATGATCATAAGACAACAAAACAGTGAACAAAACAACACACTCGCAATAAAGAAAACTTCAAATTAACGCCGCCACTGAAGATCTGTTCGCTCGAAACGCTAAACTGAAAGTGACGCCACTGTCTAAACTAAAAACATGGCTGATATAGGCTGCGCCGCCCAGATGCGCAGGTTATAGTTCCGCCCGCTTGAGTTTAAATTCTCCCCTTCCTTGTTCTCTGGCAATATTTCACCAATGTTTCCAACTCCAACGCCTACTCACCCGCACTTGACCAGATCGAAGACGGTCCTGCGCGGCTGGTCGTCGGGCCGCGGCGGCGCCGCCCCGACCGCCGCCGCCTCGGCCCTCGCGTCGCCCGGCGCCGGCGCGGCGGCGGGCGGCGGCGGGGCGTCCGCCGGGGGCGGCGACGGCGGCCCCGCCGCCCCCATGGCGGCGCAGGCGGGGGCGACGGGCGGCGCCGGCCCGCCGCCCCGCGCCTCCCACACGCTGCGGGCGGCGCCCGGGCTGGGGTGCACGCGCCGCGGCAGCGTCGCGCCGCGCCGGGGGCCCCCTATCCCTGCCGCCGGCCGTCCACCGCTAGAAAGCGAGTCTTTATTTGTATACGTGTCTAGCTACTCGAAATAAATCCGGGGCCGGTCCTGTCGCGAACATGATTCGTAGCAGCCGGCCTACGTACAGCGTTGCCAGTAGCGGCATAGGGCGAGTTTTAAAGTCGGCACAAATAGGTGATGGAATCCATCGAGCCAACTTTTGAACGGTCCAATCACATTGTATTGGTGGATTACGTCACATATTTATGTAGACTTTAAAAAATTGCTCATATTCACAGTAGAAATCACGGGCGTAGCCAAGGGGGGGGGGGGGGGTTCGGGGGTTCAAACCCCCCCCCCCCCCGAAATAAGCAAAATATTACCTAATATTATACCGAAAAAATACGAGGAGTGAAGAGTGAAATTATTATTACGTTTGAATATATTATGTAGTAATAGTAGCGCCTAGCGCCATCTTTTGACGAGAGGCAGACGCAGTTGCAGCCGAACTATTTTGTATTGTAGGGACACTTTGCGTTGTTTCTCGATTATTCGCCACGCCCCTCGGTCGAAATGAGCGGAACTTTGTGGAAGTTCGTGGAAGTTTCTGGACGGCTACTGGGCTGCTATATAAGCGGCGCCGCGGCGCGTGACCGCGCTTACGGCAGTATTGTTCCATGCGAACTCGAAGCGAATAAAAGTGAAAAGTGGTGAACGAATAGTGAAGAGAATTAAGTGTACCGTGTAAGTGAGTAATTTTAGTGCGCTGTTATTCGATGACCTTGTTAAGGATAGATACGTGAATCATTATTACTGTCGAAAAATGGAGGGGAAGAAAAGGAAGGGTGATAAACCTAAAGGTATGGACTACTGGAAAAAGTGGTGTAGTCAAGGTCAAGGGGTTTCTAATAAAGAAACAAATTTGGATTTAGCTATCAAAGCTTCAGCTACCTTGCATGCTGATAAGAAGACTGCCTACCCCGAAATCTAGTTTGGAATGCCTAGATATGTGCGATAAAAACCTTTATCCTAATATTTACACATTACTTCAAATCTTGGCTACCATTCCTGTATCCACTGCTACCCCAGAAAGGTCTTTCTCGAGCCTAAGGAGACTGAAAAACTATTTACGAAACACTACAAGTGAAAACAGACTTAATGGTTAATGAACATTTACTATGGAACAGAAATTCATGCAGATGAAGTAGTGGATATACTTAAAAGAAAAAGCCGAAGATTTCTTCTTTAATTTTTTTAGATTTAGCGCAGAGGAACGAAATTAATTTATCCATTTCATTTAAAGTTAAGAACTTTATAAATATGTCGTAGTTTTTCGGATGAATATATAGATATTAAATTTCATGTAAGTATATTTTTGTTGTTTTATTTACTTCTCAAACTAAACCCCCCCCAAAACTAAATCCTGGCTACGCCCGTGGTAAAAATAATATTTTAGTCGGAAAAATGGCCCACAGCCGACTCTAGGAAAGCCTTGAAGTTGAGAAAGCTGGCAACATGGCTTGCGGGTCTGCGCGGCGTGGCCTGTCAGTTGATTTTACAAGATATTTACCAGAATTAATTTGTGTAGTGAGGGCAGTGCTATCGTCGCCAGATTGTTACGACGAGGCGGTGTGTCACTGGGCGGAAGCAGACAGCCCGAAGTGCTTTCGACAGGTTTTTTTTATAAATTCGTTTTGTTTGTGAAAAATTGAAACATTTCTCATTTCTCTAAAAGTTCGAAATGAAGAATCGTTCCTTTACAATTTGCAGCCTCAAGGTGCTAGAACCGTCAAGGGAAGCTTAGAACTTAGTTATATACCTGGCTGTAAGTCAAATCGTAATAATAACTTGAAGTAGCTAGGTATTTTCTTTGCTTGACGGCAAGCGGTCAACTTGTATTCGTTTTTGGCTTTCCAAAAGGGGGAAAATTTAAGAATATAATTATTAAGGACCAATTGCATAGACAAACTAAAGTACCCTTTAAAATTAAAGGAGCTTTCTAACAATCCAACCATTGTCAACAATAAAAATTATACAAAAATGCGAAAGTGTGATTTTTTTCTTTTGAATAGGTGGCTGTGAATTCATATTTGACATTGTCTTGGGATTCCAAACAACTTTTCTGCTGTAGTTCTAAAAATAAGGGTACTTTACTCTTGAGGAATTTTCATATTTTTCAACCTTCCCTGTATACGAATAGAAATTTCAAAATTTTTACGGGTGGATTTTGAGTTCAAGCACAAGCACCAACTTTTATCAAGAATAATTTTTTTTTGAGAACCTTCAAAAAAAGAAAATTCCCATTTGTGTCCAACTTTCTGGCAGACACTGTAGGGGAGAGGGGGCATGAAAGGGACATTTTTTAAAAACTATGGTTTTTCTGAAGTACCAAAAAGTTTTCGAGCAACTTTATGAAATTATAAACATATACATATTTTGTTTTGAAGATTAATATAACAAATAATTACATTTTTTTGTTAGTTTTGATTGTAATGCAAGATTTTGTCAAATGCGTTAATGTCCCTTTCATGCCATCTGAATGTCATGAAAGGGACATGTATTCTATTGAAAGGGACATAATTTATTTATTAGAAAAACATATTTTTACATCTACAGCTGCTTTATCATTTACAAAAATTTAATAAATAACCAATGGCAGTGACATAGAAGTTTAAAAAAGCCCATAGCTTTCGTTATTTTTTAAAAATAAAGGGAAAGTACAAGATTAATCAGCTGTATAAACCAAGCATTACTAAAATAAGAGCATATAACAAATTAGAAAATAGTTTGCAAAGACTTTATTAGTTCGGTATTACATAATCGATGATAAGACCAATTATATTGGAAAGATCTACTGGAAAGTTATAAAATTCTTGGGCTCTTTCAGATCCTTTCATTCTTTGAGGTGTTGGAAGTGCCATCATAATGTCATTTTTGTTAACATCGCTTATGTCGTCTTCTTCTGGATATTTAAAGTTATCAGTTTTGTTAGATTTTTTCATAAATTTAATTCTTAATTCACTGTCCTCTAACATTCAATAACCCGTCCTACAGCATGACGGAAATTGTTTTTCCTTTCGCCTCAAACTTTACGAGAACAAAACAATTTTCTTTGCTATCTCCATTGATTTTGCAACAGAACGAATTGACTGCGATTATGTGTAATAACTTTCATTACAGCAGTTTCTATTTCTTTGGGAGTTTTTCGCGTTATTTTTTTTTATTTTCTGTAAAGAAATGAAGTATTTGATTTATTTTAGCACAAATGAACATTTTAAGGTAATGAAAGGGACAAGGTAATGAAAGGGACATTGTCCCTTTCATTAATTTTTAAAGTGTCCCTTTCATCACATTATGATTTTTTTTGAGGTTATCATTAAAAAAAATATACAGACCAGCCATATTTCAGAAATAGGTTAAGCAACGTACAGTAAAATGTCCAACAAGTTATACCATAAGTAATTAAGACGCTATTTTGATTTATTCACAACTGGAAAGCATACATATCACTGCCACATATTTTACTTTTTGGAAGGTAAACACGTTGTAGCTCGCAATAATCACAACTGAAGAAATTTCTAGAATTTCTCTGACTAACAGTCACCAGTTATGCTAGCGCCATCTACCAGTGAGAATTTTAAATATATGCACCATCTCGTCTGTTTGTAATGGCCTGTGTCCCTTTCATGACTTGTCCCTTTCATCCCCCCTCTCCCCTACCTAACTGATTTTAGTACATCCTGCAGTCTCCATATACAGTGTGTCTATACTTTTTATAACTAGGTATACAAATCCACTTGAACTTTTTTGTTTGAACGGTCTTTTTAACCTTTCTACCGTTGTCAAAATGCAAATGGTTACAATTTTTTTATAACCTCAATTTTCACTAAAACCGATCATGTTTATTATTTAAAGTCCGACACTATCACTATACTCAGGGGCGGATGGGACCACCGGGAAAATGCCCGGTGGGCCGGTCATTTGAAGGGCCGGAGGGCCGCAGGTTCGAAGGCTCATCGGCCATCGCACCGTCGCATCTTAAATTTTAAGACAGTCTTAACTACTTGACAAGTCAAAAGGCAATCATTGTTACAATAATCGTTGTAAGTAGGCAGTTAATTTAAGATAGGATGGTGCAACTGGCCATAATTATTTTTGTTTTGTTATTTTTTTGTTTTATTATTTCTTTACGTGTTTTGCGGAAACGTAGGAGAGCCACACCATTATTTTATTTTTTATTGAACTCGAAATTTCAACTTTTAAAGTTGCAGTCCGACTTTGAAGTCAAAATTCCGATTTTGAACTCTAAATTTTGACTTTGAACTTCGACTTCGATAAAAGTTGGCCTTCGACTTTAAAGTCGGAATTTCGAATTCAATAAAAATAAAATAATGGTGTGGCCCTTCTATACGCTTATGAATGTTTTGTTATTTTTATATCTTTATATTTAAAGAAAAAAGTTTTATTTCTTTTATGAGAGTTATGATTTTATTTATATTTTTACAAAACATGTATATTTTGTTTTATTAAAAAATTACATTATCTACATTGTTTTTTTTTAATTGTTATTATATTAATTAAGAAAAGAAAAATGTAAAGCCAAATGAGATGTTTAGGGGCCGCTTGGGAGACAAATGCCCGGGCTGGTTAGGTAAAGCCCATCCGCCCCTGACTATACTACTACTACTAATTGGGAAACCTCTCCAGAATCAATTTTTAACAAAAAATTGACAAGGAATTCCATTGTAGAGAGTGCCTGTTAAACTGTTAGATGTGTGTTATACATACAGGGTATCCCAACGAAAACTTGACCCCCCCCCCCAAAATTCGAAAACCGAACAATATTATTTGAAAATTCGCCGAGACCCATCGATTTTTGTTTTGGGGGGGGGAGCTTTTTTTGACAGTCAAGCCAACCCGATATGTTCATCCCCTAATCCCTATAGCAACCCTAACTTTAAAATTTCAAATGGAACTACCCCACTTGTGGCGCATCATTTTAAAGCCCTTTTTATTGCGAATACAGTGATGTATCGTTTTTCAGGCATTTACGAAACACTGATCATATTGGATACTTACTGGTAGTAAAAAAACTCATGTGTACAAAAAATAGAATGCTTTACCTGTATATTGTATACCTAAATCCGCTCCTGCATTTGGATTTAGGACACTATCTGCTCCTCAATATCTATAAAACCCACTAATAATACTTAATACTGGTATACCTATGAGTACCTATCTTACTACCCTCTCAATATTTAAATTATATTGTTTAGATATTTGTTTGCAAAGAACTACTTGATATCGCTAAAGCTACATAACTCACCTTTTCTCTAAAACAAATTAAAAAAACTACTTCAGTCAGTGGAACTTCTTGGCGTTCGCACTCACTTTATTGTGTGCTACTTTTTCGTAATTGAAGCTCAATTATTAGATTTTATTGTGGTTTTCCAGGGAAAACAGAGGTTAGGTTTTCACTGCGCTATTTTCAGGGGTATTTTATCGATCGTCGCAGCGGGCTGCATTTCGGGGGTGAAATACAGGACCGCATTCAAATAAAGTAGCGTTTCAATACAAACATTTGCCTAAATATGCTTGCGTCAGTTAATTTCTTTTATTTTTGGTAACTGAATATTTCAAAAAAAATTTTCTTGGCTGCATTATGCATTGGTTTAATTTTTATTTTTTGCTTTTTATTTCTAATCATCAAATTCCTTGCAACTGCAAGGGGAAGATTGGGTATCAAAATCAAGAATAAAAGATACCAACAATAAAAAAATATTTTATGATTTTTATTTTTTTTTGCGTGTTTACATCACATTTACTGTCAAAAAATGGCGTTGTAAGGTCAATGATGAAACTGTTTTGGAGTTTTCTTAACAAAATTCCACGTCCCCTTATTTTTCCTGTAGAAAAAATCAGCAAAGGTGAAATCTGTAACAATGGAAAAAAATCATTAAAAATATCTAAAAAAAAATACATTTTTTATTTAGTCTATAAGCTATTTTTTTATTAAAAAATTGTCGAATTTGTATTTGGGACATATAACTTATTCTATTTGTCAAATCTTTTTTTGGCATTTATTGATAAAAAAGTTGGCTTAATGAAGTTAAGCATTTTATATGATTGCAAAGAAAGAACAGGTATATTTTTATAACATGCCATATTTTTTATCATTTCCATTACTTATTAAGGTATTCGTTAAAATTTTTGATATTAGCATTTTATATTATTTGAAGTTCATGAGGCACTTACAAGTTAAGTGGAAAGGCCCATTGACCTTTGAATATACAGTGTGCAACATATTATTATGTGATTTTTTTATTAATTGCACAACGAAAATGCAAATATTCCCGAAAGTTGGTGCATGTTCGATAATCATATTAGGCGCACTTAGAATGGTTGCAAGTCAAACAGCATACAGGGTAGGTCAAAAAATATAAAAATTGTACAAAAGTAAAGTACCGTTATTTCAGGAAATTCAGCAAAATGTTATTAAGAAAAGTTGTCTAGAATTAAAAGTTATGCCTAAATACCAAAACATGTCCTCCTAAGAAAAATAAATATATATTTTTTGAAAAACATTAATAATATTCACCCTAAACAATTTCATAAATCAATTAAAATTATACCGATTCCGCCTAACTTTGTTCAAATTCAAGCATATTTGTAAAATTAACTTAGATTTTTAATTTTTTAGGGAATCACAAACTTCATGTTTGTTGCAACGACATTAAACAAAACTTAAAAATTTCGCAAAAATTCTTCTGAACAAGGTAAAACATTAGTAATCATATTTTTCTTAGGAGGCTATGTTTTGGTATTTAGGCATAGCTTTTAATTCTATACAACTTTTCTTAATAACCTTTTGCTGAATTTTTTGAAATAAGGGTACTTTATTCTTGTGCAATTTTTATATTTTTTTACCTACCCTGTATGCTGTTTAACTTGCAACCATTCTAAATGAACCTAATATGATTATTGAACATGCATCAACTTTCGCCAATGTCTGTGTTGTGCAATTAATAAAAAAAGTCCCATATGTTGCACACTTAAATGACCACACTGTATAGTCAATTTAGACCCGGAATAGTGACTAGGCTAGAAATAATAAACTGACCCCATAAAATGAAAATTTTAAAAAAAGGAGAAATGTAACTATTGTGTTTCTTGTCACTAAAGTGGGTGTTCTCGGATGAAATTGGAATAAATGAATTAAAACTATTTTCCCCAACACTTTATATCCTGGAAAGTTGTACTTTTCTATACTTGTGCCAAAAATATATACATATTACGTTTGCTTGTGCGGAAAAATTACTTTTTACACGATTTTTAAAAAATGAATTAACTGCACACTTACGATGTGGCTTTGTAACATGCCGAAAAGAATCACTTTCTGTTACTTGTTAGGTAAATAACTATTTACACTTTAATACCTATGAAAGTTCTTAGTTTTGTAAAAAAAAATACTGACAAAATCACACTACGTGATACACAAATGATAATAATTACTCAAAAAATGAAGTCTAGAAGTTAGAACTGACATTCCGTTTGCTTAGCAGCCATTCAGGTTTTTTTTTTCACTAGTTTTATTAATGAATTAGGTACATTCAATGACGTCAGCACCAGCACCTATACTCAGGTTTGTTTTGATTAAAGCCAGATGGCAATAACCAATCACAGTGGTGGTACAGTGGCCCCTGAAAACTGTCTCCACAGTGACAAAGTCAAAAAAGATTAAATAGTGTTGTGGCTTGTGGGATGAGGAAAATCGCGGTGGGAAGTGAGAAGGTCCGTCTAAGATTTAACCCTTTTTCGGTTCTTCAGAGGAAATTGCAACAGGTATTACGCTTTTGCCAGTGAGAAATCAGATTGTTTTTGTCTCATTATCTACCTAAAGATTATTCCGAAAATGTCAGGAGATTGTCAGAAATTGCCCTTTTTTTGTCGAGCCGTAGTGAAGTTATTTCGGCTCAGGGGCCAGCGTCAAGACCTTCCCCCGAGTCTTCAGGTGAGGGTCCGATGCTTTCGACGCCTCCAAAAAACACGCTATATCCAAGAGTGGCTCCGGAGGCACATCACCGGGAAAGGTCAACGACAACATGGTTGACTTTCTATATTTGTTTTTAGAGAACTATGGATATATTTTCAATCTTGGAGACAAAACAAAGGGCATTTTATGAATGAGTCTATTGAATCAGACGTCATTGGGTACACTGGATACTTGAGCCCATTGCTACTGTGTCTTGTATTATTATAAACAGTTGTTACACTTGCCACAAATTGTGCGCTACTTACTCAGTAGAGATCTACTTAGACCTCGCACGCATCTTCCTGCGCTTACGCTTTAGCCTCCGCATACGCTTCTTACGCCACTGGAAAAAAATAACGAATTATTAGATTTTTAGAAGCTAAATGTATATATAAATTATAGTAACGTCCCAGAGTAAAACTCAACAACAAAGACCAAAAGTCGAGCTCTAGGTATGGAAACCATAACCTACAACTGAGCTAAACAAATAGGCAAAAATTGTTTTAGAAACTTCTAAATAGTCTCGTTAAAAACTATGAGCAGTTGAGCAAACGAGCGAACGATAACTCCAAGACCAAAGCCACATTTGAATAAACGCCTAATACAAAAATCGAGAACATGTTTACAATTTTCTAGAACACCCAGCGAGATAGTTTTCAAAAAAAGCCAAATAAAGAAAAAAGCTACACAAAAAATTATAACTAAACAAACCTTCGCCCTCATCGTCCGACTATTAAAAGATTCTCAGTTTAAGAAAAACTGAGAGATTCTTTTAATAAAAGCGGATTGCGAGAATCACACTATCGAGAGACAAAACGAAATGAACGAGGCAAATGGCAGAACGTCAAACGTCAAACTTTTGCACTACTACAGTGTCGCCAACATTGAAATGTTGCACACAGAAACAAATCCGGTTATTATAAACGCTCAATCGATAGATTCGATAGTGATCTAAGTGATCTGATCACATGATATTTTTGAGTGCTTAGTGTGGCAACTCTGAGATTTTCTGCGATGGATACGAAACCAATTATCGATTTTTTATTCTGTTTAGGCGGGAAAAACACCTGACACCTGCTCTTTGACTGAAAAAAAATTATGTCGCCATCAGGAAGGTGCAACGTTTTTATTGAAAAGTTTATTATTGTTTATTTTAAAATTACAATAATATTTTAATACAGTATTATTAATGACGCAAGGAGTGACCGACTTTAGTGACCAATAATTAAATTATATTTTATATGAATACAACTAAAAGTGAGGTAAAAATGACCCGTGTCTCCACAAGATTGGCCACTAGGCTTTCGAAGGCACAGGAAGTTTCTAAAAATACTCGAGAATCTCACAGGTATGCATCGAGTAGTTCCGATAGTGACAATGAAGAACTTTTGAAGTTTAAACAACCACGAACACCTACTAAAAAGAAATCAGATTCAAGCCATGAAATTCACCAGCTTAGCCCTGTTACCCCTCCGAAACAATTGAAGAACGGAAATGTTTCTAGTCCAACCACACCGTCAAGTCTTCTTAGCAGCTTGTCGTTAATTAGCCCCACAAAAAAGGTAAAAACTTGCAAATAAATCTGTTTTAATACGCTTAATGTTAACGCTGTTTTAGCCTGATACAAAACATAGTCGGAAAAGCCTTTTCGATGCTGTCGATACACAAAAAACCAAAACAGAAGCTAAAGCTGTTAGGAATAAAGAAAACAAATCTAAACCACCCAAAGAGGTTCGTTTAACTAAATTAGAAAATGATGAATCAAAAAAAGATATTCCTGTTGAACGTAGAAGTATCTACGAATGTGCGAAGAAAGCCTTGCATAGTACATCTCCTGTGGAGATGCCCGGACGAGAAAAAGAACATGATGAACTGGAAAAGTTTATTTACAAGCATTTAGAAAATGAAACTTCTGCATCGTTGTACGTTAGCGGGCCTCCAGGCACTGGCAAAACTGCCTCTTTAAATTTACTGTTGACGAAAGATGATGTAAGTATTCATTAATCTAGTATGACAGCGAATGCAAAAGGAAAGTAAACGTTTTTCAGATTACTTCCAGAACGAAACAAATCTACATAAATTGCACTTCATCTCTAAAATCGGCTAGTTCGATATATGCGAGAATAGCGAAGGAATTGGGAATCAAAGTTCATGGGAAAACTGACGATTATTCGGCCACTTTGGAAAAGTACCTTAAGAAAAAGCATAAAATGATGTAAGTTTAATCTATTATTCCTTTACTCAATGGTTTAATGTAATAATTGTAGATACTTACTAGAGTTGCAATTTTTTTGGTACATTTTGTTTGTACAAAGGCTCAGATTGCTTAAATTTTGGACACACTAAAACATAATAATTTATTTAAAAAGGCTACCAACTACAAAGTTACAAAATTTGTAAAACACAAAAAAAATGGGTCTTTATTAGATAGTTTAATTCCTAAAGGATTGTTTATAGCAGAAACTGCTCTAAGAATTGATTCATAGTTACGAAGCCATGGGCTAATTGAAAATGTTTTTTCTTCTTTTTTCTGACTTGTATACTAACTCAGAATTCAGAGATACTGTAACTGCGAATGAATTCCATATAAGCACAGAATAGGTATAGGTATAAGCTCGGGTATAAGGCATATAATGAAGTCAATTTCATTTACTAAACTAATTAATTACTGAAAAAATTATTAAGATTAAATTTGGGAAAGACGATATCTACCGTACTTTCACCGTTTTAGTATACATAGGGCGGAGCCGCCGTGTATTCGGCTAGGTTCGTCAGTCGTTGGCGGGGGGCGGGGCGTGTTTTTTGCTCGCAAAACTCGACTGATAAGCGGTGCGGAACTACTGTGTACTCCCCCCGCCAACGACTGACAAACCTAGCTGGACTCACGGCGACGTGCAGCCTATTCCCCTATGTCTACTAAAACGGTGAAAGTACGGTATACTAAAATCAAGTAACTTACGCCTGGCCTAAACAAGAGCACCTTTATTTAATTTTAGTTTTACAATTGTTTATATCAAAATATTTCGGAAAAAAAATTGTTTTAATTAAAATGGTTCAAAACATCCATAAAATTATTTGTGGCAGTGTCTAAATAGCTGAAAACAACAAGATAAAATCGCGTAAATACTCTTTTGCGATCGAGTACGTCCCTGTTGTCAGGCGCGCTGATATTTTACGGCCTAAATTGACCAATTGCCTTGTTTCGCAGAAGAATTGCACGATTTTAGTATACATGATTTAGCTAAAACAAAATTACCAAAATTTTAACAAATTGACTAGTGGTGGTAGTGGTGATAATGATTTCAATATAAATATGTAGAACACGATTATTTTTGAGAATAACTTTTTGGATGGTTTTTTTTTTTCAAAAAATTATTTTACACAATTAAAAATGCAGTGCTAAAGTTGAATTTTATAATTTTAAAAACTAATTTTACTCTGATGGATGTGCAAAAGAGTTCAAAGTTAAAGTTCACAAGATAACTTAAAATTTCTTATGTAGTTCTTAGGATACAAAAATAATAGTAAATAGTGTGACTTTTGATTTCATATCTTAGGATTATTGATAGGTACCTGTTTTCCTAAATTTCCTAATTTAATTTGAGACATTTTTAAACTCCTGTAGGCATACTATTAGTAGGAAGTTTAAACTTTAATTTAAATTGTCCAGAGGGGACTATAATGTGCAACTTAAATAGTCCAAAGTGGACTATTCAGTCTAAAGAATCTCTGATTAACAGGTTTGCCTATTTTTTGTAACATTCTGTATATTTTGTTAATTAGAGACTCCTCAGTAATATATGTAGAAACACTTCATAAGAAAAAGCGGATAGAGTTTTGGCGTTGTATGTACCTATTCAACGTCAAAGTGATATCCCACTCAGTATTGAATAAAAATAAGAAATCCGATGTGAAGGAAGTTATAAAGGGGATGAAAATATGTTTGTGCCACAATTTGACAACTATTTATTACATTTAAAGCCTATTTTCGCATGAAATTATTCAAAAGTGACCAAAATTGCCAAATAAATACACTAAAGTTGTTATATTACCCGGTTCTCCTTATGAAAGGCCCCTTTTTTCCCTAATTTCTATTACTAATACAGTAATTTAGAACTTATTTTCTAGTTTAATTCCCTGAGGAATTTATGGACCCATCGAAAGGGAAAATCTCCGAAATAATATTCTAAACAGGTACCCTCTCATAAATTTCCAGAAATTAATTAAAAACTACTAAAGTACGATTCACGAATTATGGCGTACACGTCATCAATTTACGTCACTGAATCAAGCAAATCGAGGCTGCATCCTCCAGTGCCGTAGATTTAAATGGGGAAAATTTATACTTGTAAACGCAACCATCTTTACCAGATACTCAGTCCTTTCACCTTGGTGAATTCACCCAAATTTTAATTGTAACATAATGCGTTTTACCGGGTGAATTCACCCAAATTTTAATTATAAAATAATGCATTTTACCATCACCTTTTTAGAGAAGTTATAATATTAGGTCTGTGTGTGGTTTTACTTTTATATATTATAATTATACATTTTACCGTGCCTTGAAATTGTAAAGTGATAGTCTGACTATCTAGTTATAGCAATGTAGAAACATAAAAGAAAATTTAACATTTAACTACCACTCATACCGAATTCAACTAGAATGCAAGCTTAGTTTCAGAATACATATTATAAATAACATTTCTGACTTCCATTTTCGTTTCCTCTGGCAAGTGCGTGGTTTTGTTTTTTTTGTGATATTTCGCAGCAGAAGTAGTTGAATTTTACTGGGGACCAACTTGACCCCCGGCTCTCTGCACTTCGTGGGAAATGCGTGAAACAGTGCGTAAACTAATGCCCAAAGCTTGAGAAATACACTAAAAAATATTTGATTCCGTAATCATTATCTACTGCCATAGTGTTTGCAATTTACCTCTTGGACTGCGTGAACTGGTAAAAGTGGTCCTCCGTTGCATTTTTTATCTTTGAAATAATTTAATAACTTCGCTACAATTTCTCTGGCTTGCAAATTAAGTCTGTGGCCAGGCATCTTAAGATTATTAGGAAATGTTTATTCACAAACCCGTAACGCAGTAACAGATATTACCAAAGCCGAACTATTATTACAAAACTTATAGCAAAAGAATCCACAACAAGAACAAGTAAAAACTAGGAACCAAACTTGAGAACAAAGAAAATTCTTAAAAAATACGCACAAAATCACAGAATTTCTAAATTTATGCTGTGACAGTGACATATCCTTCCTGAGTCGGCGGTTATGAACTCTACGCTATACGACCTATTGGCGTCTTTGTCTGACACATGCACGGACGGATTGAAGTCAGCCGAACGTATGTCGACTAATCAAAGACAAAAGGGTGTATGCAGTAAATCAGTTCTGGGCGTATAAGAATAGATCTTGTGTCTGTGATTGATACAAAGATTGATGACGTGTACGCCATAATTCGTGAATTGTACTTTAATTATTTGTACTTCAGATGTCAATTTCAGATCTGAGTGACTTCATGAATTAGTCTTCAGGACTAGATGTAGCCTTACGGTTAAAGGCATGTGCCTATGAACGTATTATTTGTTTCTTTGTAGGTTCAAATCTCACCTTTCGATGGACCCATAAAGTTTCACATATCAATGTGATCTATATTTACTGTACTATACAGTATTATTGTCAACATGTATTCTTTCAGAATCCTAGTTCTCGACGAAATCGATCAGCTCGAAACCAAAAATCAGTCCGTCCTCTACACGATATTCGAGTGGCCCTCAAAACCAAACACCCGAATCTTACTAGTTGGCATCGCCAACGCGTTAGATCTCACCGACCGAATTCTACCTCGCCTCCAAGCTAGGTGCGAGTTAAAACCCAAACTCATGCACTTTGCCCCCTACACCAAACAGCAGATCGTCGAAATATTCACTTCGAGACTGAAGGAATCCGGGGTTCTGGACGTCTTTTCGCCCGTCGCCCTCCAAATGCTTGCCGGAAAAGTTGCCGCCGTGTCCGGGGACGTCCGGAAAGCCCTCGACATCGGCCGAAGGGTCGTCGAGTTGGTCGACCAAAGTCGGCACAGTGAAATTTTGAAGCCCGTCGAAAATATGGCAAACGATCTGGTCGACAAGGAAATCGACAGTGTTAAACCTAAGACTGTGGACGTGAAGCAAGTCGTAAACGTTTTGAATAACGTGTACGGCACTGCGCAGAGTTTAAACGATGATTCTGACGAAGCGTTCCCGTTGCAACAAAAGATCGCGATATGTGCCCTTCTCCTCATTCTGAGAAAGGCGAAGAACAAGGACATAACGATAGGAAAGCTGCACGAAGTGTACAGAAAAGTGTGCGCCAAGAGAAATATATTGTCGGTGGACCAAGCGGAATTTGTAGGGTTGTGTTCGCTGATTGAAACGAGGGGGATAATAAGGGTCGTCGGGAAAAAGGAGCCGAGAATGCATAAGGTCGGCATGCAGTGGGACGAGGAGGAGGTGATATCGGCGTTGAGGGATAAACAGTTGATTTCGACGATATTGCAAGACGATAGTGACCTAGGAAAGTTGTGAAGTAAGAGATGAGAAAAAAGTTATCAAATTAAAAACTGATCTTATTAAGTTAATTTTATGCGTAGCGGTGTCTATTTTTGTTCGAGAAAAAATAAAAATTAAATTTGTGTAATTTTGATACTTTTGTAATACGATTTATTTGGAATTATTGACCAAATCATTTAATTTCTTGGTACAATCAGTAGTAGACAAAGTGTTATATTTTATATATTGGTGATATGAAAATATGACTACGAACTGCAAACTAAGTTTTAATTTGTTTTGTTGTAAGTTGTATTTTGTAATATATTCTTAATTTAATTTCCTGCTTCATTTTAATACTTTATTTGTCCATTTACTGTGCTAATAATGAAGTATAGTAGAGGGGTCTACTAACCTGGCCTTGGCTAATACTTACCTAACTAATTGACACTGTGAAATGTGGAACACCTACAGGGTGTAACTGAACTGATGGTCAAAAATGAAACCACGTATTCTTGGAGACAAAATAAGGGCACTTCTTCATATATTTTTTTCTCCTACGGGCCATAGTTTTTTTTTATACAGAGCGTAGAAGTTTGAAGTATCGCTAGAAGTATACAAGATATTTTGTTTAAACTTGGCGTGTCATATGATCGGATGAGCTGTCAAATTTAAGGTTAATAGGAAGCTTCTGAGCGTTGACTGAAGTATTAATAAGACTTCTCATGGCTATAGTTTCATGTCCTGGAAAGTAGATGGCGCCTATAGTCAACGATGTATTTTGCATTGTATTTTGTCTCCGGGAAGCGCATGGTGAGCCAGAGAACTGTCAAACATGACAGCCTTGAGCAGTCTTTATTAATACGTCAGTCAACGATTCTGAGGCTCCCAGTTGCAGAGATACAGGGTGTTATTAAAATTAATTAGTTCAGAAAAATATTCCATGGCTGACTGTAAAAATTAAAAAAAAAACAGAAAATTAGCCATAGCTCTTTTATTTTTTGTAATAACTATGCAGAGTATTATATCTTTGGAAAGCTCAAAAATGGCCGATTTTATAAGGCCACAGCCAACTATGATTTACATTTAAAAAACACAAGTTTATGTCATCTCAAAAATCACAAACAACAAAAAATTGGATTAGATTATCTTATTAAGCCTAAAATTATCTACAATTTTTGTCTCTAGTTTTTCTGTATAATCAGAAATAACGGAGCTACAGAGATCTGAAGAAATAGGAAAAAAATCACTTTTTTCAAAATATCTAGTGAGCCGTGAACTTTTTTAAAAATCCAAAAGGGCCTTAGATTGAGCATTCAAAACTGCAATTCTTTCCCCATTTAACCTTTGTTCTAGCTCTGGTAGTTTCCGAGATCCCCATAGTGGGCATCGAAAAAAAACTCACCCTGTATATACTATATATAAATTTTAAAAACAGTTTTTGTAAAATTTCTAGTTTTATTAAGTAATTTTGATTCACCCCTCCCCAACCAAGAATAAGTCGAAATATTGACCGCAAAGGAAATTCGTTACCATAAAAAGAACGTAAATGGTAATAAAGCTGGATATTTAAAATGAGACATTCGAAACTTCAGAACCTAGCATACCTATAACCACAGACTATCCCCCTATAACCTATAAGACGCAATTTTTTTCGTTGAGTAAACCACCACCTCAGTTTGCAAACAATAAAATATGCCCTCATGCTTGTGTTTTAAATATAGTGTCGGTCCAGCTCTAACTAGTATTGCGAATATTTTGAAAATAGGGAGGTTTACAGTTTTCGAAATAGGCTTTAAGGTGACGGCGCTGGAAATCTTCTAGAGGTGCTAGATTTTGAGAAACTGGTTTTAACTTTCTTAATAGTGGGGGTGGGCACAGTCCCCCACTTAAAATTTTCACTGTAAAACTTTTAAAACCAAAGATTTTGTGAATTTCTACTTCATATTTTTAAACTTGAAAATTAAAAAAAAAATAGTGGCACAAATAGGCACTGAAGTTCAACTTTTTATGACTCATGTGGAGTTTAGTTGCTGAGGCCTCTGGCCGAGGCAAATAAACCACATGAGTCATAAAAAGAACTTCAGTGCCGAGGTACATATTATATTTTTCTTGAAATCGGAAAAAAAATGTTTTATTAGGCAAGAAAATAATAATAAGGGATCACCCGTCCACGAAACGACTACGCGCGGACAAGCATAATGATGTACGGCACCTTCTGACAGAAAAACCAAACTGCTGCTTCTTGTGCAGCCTACACAACAAATCTATTGATTTTCAAATTTACTAAAATATGTATACTGAAGGATTGCGCTTCTATAGGAAACAATTTTGCAATGTGTACGAAAAGTTAAATGATCCTATATCGGCCGGGTTTTGAATATTTGGTCACTTTTGACGGGCGATTTCTCCGCGTCTGACGTTTGATGTTTACATCTCGCCAAGGCCTACTTATTGAAAAAATCGTACAATAATGGGCTACATTATTGTAAGATTTCTGTGCTTTTAATGATGATTTTGGGACATTTTAATGCCAATTTCAAGAAAATAATATTGTTTCTTATTTTTTCATCCTACTTCATCTACTAATGCAAAATGGCACATTGATTGTACAGAAAATAAATATATTCCTTTTTTTATTTTGCTGTAACTGCAAACTTAAATCTTCAAATGGCATATATCCTCTACGTAGCTTATTGTCAAACATACACAACCCTGTCTAAGAATCTATTTCGACTTGGAGCACTTAGGCTGTAATTAGTTCTGGGCATCAGGCGTTTATCAAAACTGTCTATAGGTTCTGACAACATTGGTTCCAAGCATTTTCCTCTTTTTTTTTTACTGCATCGATGAAGGGTTTAACTTTTATGATGTGTAAATAAAACTGTTTACCTGTAAAACTCATATATTCTCTCTGAACAATAAACAACAATAATATGGCAAATTTTGGCATTAAATGCTTTGGCATTAAACCCCAAGAAAAATATAAGATATTAATACTTAAAAGAAAAAAAAATAGTGTTATGTACAAAGTGACGATAATACTCCTACCGTATTATTTCTACTACCTTTTTATGTGAAAATACTCCGTAAAAATACTCTATGACTAAGGCAAACATTGTTAACAAATACATAAATTTAATATATAATATAATTCTTGATAAATTATTACATCACTAGATTTCTGACTAATTCACTTCCATTTCGCTATCTACGTTATTACAAGACTTTGTATCACTAGTTTCCGATCTAACGGCTAAATCACCTGTTTGTACATCGACGAATTGTTTCTCGCCAAGGTTATTATTGAATTTCGCCGCGACGTCATCCCCGAGGGGGGGCAGGAACTGCTTGTCGTCCGTGCCCCGCTCCTCGAACACGACGCTCCCCTCCGCGTCGCTACTGGCCTCCGATTTCACGTCCGAAGCGCTCAACTTCAGATTATCACAGACCATGTAGCCGTCCGGCTGGCTAACCCTATTCGGTAAAAAGTGCAGTTTGGCGTGCTCCCGCAGGAAGTGCCCTTGTGGCACGGAATAATCACAGTGGTCGCAGGTGAACGCGTTCGTCACTCCCGACACCACCGCGTGCCGCTTGCGGTGGTTCTCGACCGCGTCCCGCCTGCCGCTCGTGTACGGGCAGTGCGAACACCAGAAAGTTTTCCTCTCTTCGGCCTTCTCCTCTTTTGGACTGGCCGCCGCCTGCCGCCCGTCCAATATGTCCAATATCTGCTGGTCGGCCACGCTCAACTTAAGGGCACCCGCGTCCCTTCCCGGGCTAACTTCAATGGTAACTTCCGTCGCTTCGTCCACGTCCGACTCGTCGTTCGATTTCCTTACCGCGTTCGCGTCGTCGCTATATTTATGCTTCTTCAAGTGCTGCACATAGTTCGCGTAGTACTTCACAGAATAATCGCACGTCTCGCATTTGTATTTCTGCTTGGACCCGTGCAATCCCACGTGTATCTTGTACTGTTCCCTCTTTTCGAACGCGCTGGGGCACTTGTGGCACTTATATCGCTTTTCTTTCATCCTGCCATTCTTGAGGTACGTCTGGTAGGTAAAATCGGGATTTCCGTGCATCAGCAATTGTGGGTCCGCCGATTTTTGCGGAGATTCCGGCAGTCGCTCGGCCTGCATTTCCGCGGCTTGCTTCAGCTCGGCTTCGGCCTTCTGCTGGAACAATTCCGTGCCGGATAGTGGAACGTTTGAAGCTTTAACGGGTTTATTTAATATGGTCACCAAGGTACTTATGGTCTCTTTGCTATCTTCTTTGTCTACCACGAAAACTAAGTCGTCGCTGTTCGTTTTAGAGTACACGTTTGGTTGGGGATGATCGGCGCTAGTACTGTACATAGTTTTAAGCTCTTTGGTCCTTTCTTGGTATTCGTTTGTGTGGACGTGCAAGTGCGAAATCAAGTAAGCCTTCTGTTTCGAAGTATAAGAACAATACGGACACACGTAGGACAACCAAGAGTTGTGCAGGTGTTTATGTATGGTATATTCGTTTTCTTTTAGGAACCTTGCCGGGCATTCATTGCAGAAATACAACATAGATTCAACCGTCGAGGCAGCGTCCATTTCTTCGACTTCTTGGTCTTCTTCGGCCGCATTACTTTCCGGTAGTCCGGCTTTTTTGCTGAGTTCCTTGATTTCTTCTTCGTCCGATTTCGTGTGGTCGACCAGCTTGTGAATCATGCCGTACGATCCTTGGTGGACCTTAGAATGTGACGATAAGACCCCCGCGTTGTTGCAAACGTAACTGCATTCTTTGCAGCGGTGTTCGATATCCGCCCCTTTCGAAATGGTCGTGGTTTTCTCGCGGGTGCTGTGCATTTTCTCGTGTTCCTGTATGTTTATTTTTCTGAGGTTGACATGCGGGCAAAACCGGCACTTGAACATCTTCAAAAATTTGTCGTTTTTCGACACCCAAACGAGCGGTATGTCCCCGAGCTTCTGCTGGTTGTCTCTCGGAGCGTTCTTGTCGACATCTTCGTTTTCTTCGTGTTCGCCATTTTGCTTTTCCGCGTTAACTTTGACGCCGTGAATTTTTATGTGTTGGTGCAACAAATGGCGTTTGCTGACGTTATACGAACAATGCGTGCAAGTGTACTGTCCCCCTCTGGGCTTGTGGAATTGCTTGTGGTACGTGTATTGCGACTTGGAGTTGGTGACGTAGGGACACATGAAACACCGGAACTTCTTGTGGTCGAACTCCGCCATCCGGACGAAGTAATCTTCGGGGTCGGTGACGCCGTGCACCACCAGGTGGTCGAGGAGTTCCCTCTCGTTCGCGACGAAGAACTTGCAGATGCTGCACTTGTACACGCTGTCGGGGCTCGGCTCGTGCTTGGATCGGTGGACGTCGTATTCGGAACGGGAATCGTGGGAGAACGGGCACGCGGAACACTTGAACGCGCCGTCCTGCGGCAGGTCGACGTGGTCGGGCTCGTCGGGCTGCTCCTCGATCTCAATTTTTTCTTGGCCATTTTTGCTGCTTACCACCCTTATATCGCCTGAGTGCTTCAAGCGACAGTGGCGCTGAAAGAGGGAAAGAGGTTCGTTAATGTGTATTGTGTATTAATTCGGTGATGCCTTTTAATATATTGGTTGAAGAATAACCATGCTTTTGGAGTTAAAATGGTTCATATTGTATTGCATTCAAATTTTATAGAAATGTGGTCCTTGGTTGAACTTACTAAAGGTGTTCAGGGCTTTCTTTTGGAGAAAAGTTGAAGTTACTAAACATAAAAATTATTTTCTATACATCTTTTTTACCTTGGCTTTAACAAAGTGAAGTTCCTATTTTAAGCATTATTTTTAAACATACAATATATCCCAATTTGATACTGGACACCTCAGAAATATATGAAGGGCAAGGAAAACAAACAGTCTCTATTTTTTTATTGGTAGTACTAAGGGAGAGTATCTCATAGGTGGTGGTATTTGGATGAGGTAATTATTTCATGGCCTGCTATGATTTTTTAAAATAGCAAATTTTCAAGAAATCCCTTTAAGGTTTTTTTTTCGACAAAATGTTATTAAGAAAACTTGTTCAGAATGAAAAATTGAGTAGATTCGCAAAATTTTAAAAGGCTAGGCCTACTTTGATTTTTAGATTTATCTCCCACTTTTATCTTAGAAAAGTGTCCTTTCTGGAGCTTTCACGTCAAAATTTTATTTTTTCACGATTATCAAGTTTCCTTCATAATATTTTGACGTGAAAGCTCCAGAAAGGACACATTTCTAAGAAAAAAGTGGGAGAAAAAGGCGAAAAAGCTAAAAATCAAAGTAGGCCTAGACTTTTTTAAATTCTGCAATTCTACTCAGTTTTTCATTCTGAACAAGTTTTCTTAATAAAATTTTGTCGTAAAAAAATCCCTAATAGGGTTTCTTGAAAATTAATGAAATAATTACCCCATCCAAATACCACTGCCTGTGAGATACTCTCCCTTAGGACTACCAATAAAAAAATTGAGACCATTTGATTTCCTTGTTCTTCATATAGTTCTGAGGTGTCCAGTATCAAATTGGGACACACCGTATACAATACCGACCTTATAATGAAGTGATGAAGTGTATTGTCACAATGAAACTTTCTTGGCCAGAAAACTTTGAGAAACAGAACTTTAAAAAATAATGCCACATTCTCATATAAACTTATAATATCTTTGGGGCCCCTAAAGAAGTTACAGATTGTTAAAGTGCGCAAAATAAGACAGATATTTTTAATATTTCTGAAACTAATAAAACTCTTCAAACCAAATATGGTGCAAAAATCAGTGATGGAGATGTGGGTAATTAGTAATGCAAATTTAAGAAAAAAGTAATCCAACCCTGTGCAAACACAAAATCTAATGTTCCTAAAACCTAACTCTATAATGAACTGATAAAGTAAAAAATAATTCTCTTAGATTTTGGTCCCCTTTTTTCAAAGAAAAATGGGTTTCATGTCATTTGATGTATTAAATTTAAAAAATTTAAATTACCATGAAACCGTGGAAAATACGAAAACATATACAGGGTGTTTCATCTTAAGTGCGAACACCCCCGTAAAATTTGTATTGTAAAAATATACAAGGTGTTCTTCTCTGTAGCAACCCGAAATGCTGAATTTTTTAAACTTTATACAGGTCAAAAATCGAGTATATCAAAACCACCCCAGACATTACAAACGAAGTAAGTCAAAAAAATACAGAAGCCTGCCAGTCAGTAAGTCCATATGGTGTGCCACAACAGAAAACGCAGTTAATGTATCATCCTAGACAGTGGCTTTATTGATAAAGGTCCAACAATTCGAATTGTTTTTATTTATTGGTTGGATGATGTAAATAAATAAATTAGAAATGTAGAAATAAATTGCTTTTGTATTTATTAATATTTATTCAATGATTCCAGAGCACTCCTGACCAATATAAAGTTTAATAAAAATTCAGCATTTTGGCATCGCCCAGGGAAAAATACCCTGTACATTTTTGTATTGAATCTTTGCACACCAACACTTTGAGTAGTCCTGTTGATCATTCATCTGTTTTGACGGGATTCCATGGCACACTTGACTCTCCAGATGCCTTTAAAATTCCTATTTTGCTCAATTTTGACACCCTGCAGAATGGAATTCCCTGTATATTTTTTGTTTAAATTTGGTGTACGGGGGTTTTAGGTTGTTCTGATTAACGCCGTGGTGTCAGATTTTAAATAAAAAAATCGCTAAATGGTTTTCGTCATTTTTTACTAGAAAAAAATTTGTAGTAGGCCTTGAAAATTGACATTAAGACCTGAAATTTTGCACCAACGTAGAGTTTTTTGTGGCCTATTTTTAGAAAAAAACGCAGCTAAAATCGGATGGGGAATACAAATTTTACGGGGGTGTTCGCACTTAAGATGAAACACCCTGTATAATGGATATCATGAACGATGATCCCTGTATCACAATGGTCGACAATGGAAATTACATTGTCGACCATTTTACCGCAGGGCTCATCGTTCGTGATATGTATTATAAAGAATATTTTTTTGTGGGAAATGAAACAGGACATTCGAAATTAATGTCACCTTTGTCTTCGCACAGGGCTGCATCACTAACTGCCCATATCTCCACCACTGGTACAGAGTAAACAAATACAATTACTACGTTTAGACCGACAATAATCAACAATAATAACAAAACAAAATGTTTTTGAAGTAGGCACCTGTGATTTGGTATTTGACATCTTCTCTCAGTGCCAATCAACTTTTAATTAATATTTTCTCAACGTGAATCTTAATTTGGGAGGAGGCAAAAATATTTATAAAGAGTAACTTTTTGGGAAAAGTTAATTTTTTTGGCAATTTCACCTCTTGTAAACCCCAGCCGGGGACATACTGTATATACAGGGTGGACCCAGATCGACTGTACGATAGGTGTAAAAGACAAAACTTGATCTTTGGGGGATCAGCCTTGCTTGATTAGAAACTAATTTACGCCATATTTTTACATTTTAAAAATCAAGCAGGCCTTGACAGGAGCAATTTCTTCATTTTCAGTTCAGGTAAATTACCTTATCCTTAAAGAGATATCGGAAAATTTTATTGGAAAAAGTTGTCGAGAATGCAAATCTAAGTCCCCCAAAGCTCAAGTTTCAACTCGAAATTTGTTTGTCTTTTACACCTATCGTATAGTGCATCTGGGTCCACCCTGTATAATTTTAAAGTAGACATTGCTGCGGTTAAAATGAGCAAGGAAAAATATTTAAATCGAAAAAACACCAATAAAGTTTTCCGTGCAATATTGTTTTTTTTTTTTTTTCGAAAATGTTAATATCTCGGAAACTACTTATTTCCCAATTTTCAGAAAAATCAGGCTTATTCAATGCAAAAACAGGTAGACCTACTTTAACAAAATTTCATGTAGTTTGAGTTAATTTTACGAGAGAAAAAAAAATGCGAAAAATCGGTTTTCCGCCATTTTCTCGGAAAATTTGAGGTTATGTAGAAAAATGCCTTATACAAAAGTTTTAGATTTTTTTAATATCTACAACTTTTGTGTAGGACATTTTCCGCTAGGAGGTCACGTTTCGCCAAAAATCGCAAAAAAAAACAGATTTAACCCCTAAACAGCACCCCCATTTTGACAGAAGTAGTGTTTAATTTTTGTTTTTTCTCTTTTGTATGACCTTAACTAAATTTTCCGGCTAGTCCTTGCCTGATAAGAATTTTATTTTTCCAAAAATGCATTGGCGCCAGTTTATCATCAGAAAGTGGCATTATCCATTGAATTTTAATTGGGTTTTTCTCCACCAAACTGGTTAAAAGACAATAACTTTTTCAAGTTGCCTGGAAAATTAACAAATTCATCTTAACAGTAAATGAACTAAACTTTGAACTTGTAACTCAAAAAATATCTTCAACAAATTTGTTTCCTGAGCTTTCGGAGAATAATTAATCTTCCTCCTTTCTCAAAGATCATGTCACGTCAAAGTGAAATGACAGATTAATAAATTTCAGGTTAAAATGTCATGACAACAGAAACAATAGCCTAGCCACCTGTCTGATATTGTACCGTGTGTTCTATCTAATTATTTATACTAACTTCTCTTTCAATGAATCAGTGGCAAAGTGGCAATAATATTTTACTGAATTCTACTGAACATTCAGCAACACAGTTGTCTGTATTTCCTAGAATAAATGCTGATTCTTTAATTTTTTTCGTCTATTTCCTACTTCTTTGAGAATTGGTTGGGACCTATCCCACAAAATCCTATGATTGTTATTAAAAGAGTGCTCACATATTTTCGACTTCGAAATTTGATTTTGCCTGATATAATTTTTATGTTCTTTTAAACGAACGTTAAATGGCCTACAAGTCTCCCCAGCATAGAACTTTCCACATTCGCAAGGAATTTTATAAATACAATTTTTTGAACTTTGTACCTCATTAAATAGTTTCGTTTTAACTAGCATCGATCTTAATGTATTTTTGGTTTTAAATACTGTTCTGACATTAAAACGATTGCCTATGCGTTTTAGCTTATCTGATAGTCCAGGAATATAAGGAATAATTAAATTTACTGGTCGGTCCACCAGATTTATTTCTATAATTCTATTAGCATTGTTATTTTGTTGGCAATCCTAAAAAACTTGCTCAATAAATTCAGTAGGATAACTATTCTTCTGAAGAACATGTTTTATGTTATTAGAACAAATCTCTTTGGCCCTAAAGTGGCATTATTTTTCAAGGTCCTATTTTTCCCCAAAGTTTGTCAATTTAAAACTGAAGCACCCTGTGTTTCTTTAATTAGGAATACCTGCACATTTGAACATCCACTCTAATTCTAATAAAAAAGAAAAAATCATTTGGAGTTTTGATGGGACGCAAATTTCACATTTCTTCTACAAGGTGTCCCGTAAGTCATGGATCAAACGGCTCTGGGTGATAGGGGATGCCATTTGTTAGAATAAAAACCCAATATACAGTGTGGATAGAAATTGTGGAATATGCTTATATTTCTTAAAATATTCCTCATATGAAAAACTTGTTTTAATAAATGTGTTAGGGGAAATTATTTCCCGTTTAGTGATATCAAGCAATCTTTCGTAGCACAAAAAATGTGGTTGCCATGGTAACCGACTTGATTTTTTTTAAATGGCACCATATACTTTTTTGGTGAAAATTGATACATTGGAACTTTCAGAATACGATACAATACAATTTTAATGGGGCCGCATAAGAAAAAAATGCAAAAAATTAAGTTTTCTATTATGCTATTGACAATGTTTATCGAAATAATTATTAACATCCAGTTAGCCATGCCAAAATCAGAACAATGGGAAACTGGCACTAGCTGTCAGTTGCTTGTAATTGTGTGCATTGTTACAGTGAACGTACTTTTTTACTCAATTTTCTGTGTACTTAAGTACTTAGTAAGTTATAATGGCGCTTTAATTAAGTGAAACGGAGAGAATACAGGTTAACATACTAAGTACTTAAGTACACAGAAAATTGAGGAAAAACGTACGTTTAGTGTAACAGTGTACACAGTTACACAGCTAGTGACAGTTTCGCATTGTTCTGATTTTGGCATGGCTAACTTGACGTTAATAATTATTTTGATAAACATTGTCAATAGCATAATAGAAAACTTAATTCTTTTGTATTTTTTTCTTATGCGACCCCGTTAAAATTGTATTGTATCGTATTCAGAAAGTTCCAATGTATCAATTTTCACCAAAAAAAGTATATGGTGCCATTTAAAAAAATTAAATCGGTTACCATGTCAACCACATTTTTTTGTGTTACGAAAGATTGCTTGATATCACTAAACGGGAAATAATTTCCCCTAACACTTTTATTAAAACATATGTTTTTTATATGAGGAATATTTTAAGAAATATAAGCAATATTTCGCAATTTCTATCCACACTGTATTGTTATCCAATTATTAATCGTTTTCAAGTTAAAGGGGTGTTGAAATTTTTATGGAAAAAAACAATTTTTGCTTTATATCCGAAACTAGAAAAGATATTTGAGCCAAATTTGGTATACGACATGTTGTCAAGAAGAGCCAAAACTCCTGCCAGTATCGAGCTCACCGGTTGACCAGTGGCTAAGATAGGGGTCACCGGGAAAAATAATAGTTTTAAATAAAAAAAAATAATTCAATAAAATTTTTAGATGCACAATTTATTTGGCAACAAATTTACTTTCGTATCGTTTTCGTATCGGCTACGATTTTGCAGTACCTAAGCGCTTTTTTAATTTTTAACGTTATATTGAATCTACTTGGTAACGCGGAATTGAAACTAAGGGTTAAAACATTAAAAAATAAAAAAATCGCATTGACTGCAAAATAGTAGCCGATAGGTACGAAACAAATATCCATATTTGTTGCCAAATAAATTGTGTATTTAAAAATTGTATTTTTTAATCGCACACCGCGTATTACACATTATTTTCTATAAAATTATTATTTTTTTCCGGTGACCCCTATCTCCGCCACTGGTCAACCGGTGAGCTTGATACTGGCAGGAGTTTTGGCTCTTCATGACAACATGTCGCATACTAAATTTGATCCAAATATCTTTCCTAGATTCCGTCATACAGCAAAAATTGTTTTTTTTTTATGAAAATTTCAACATCCCGTATCTTGAAAACGGTTAACAATTGGATATTAGGTTTTTCCGTAACCCAGAGACGTTTGATCTATGACTTACGGGACCCTGTATACAGAACAGAGTGTCATTTTCCATTAGTAGTTGCATGGCGGTTTGCAGTTTTGAAAGTTGCCCATTTTTTTATTTTTCAGGATTTTGTCAAAAAGTAAATGTTTTTAATAAAGCGTCTAAAGAAACGTGTGTAAAATTGGAGAAGAAAAAACCTTTCCTAGTAAAACTTTATGATACTTTAACAAATAATCTCATTTGACAAAGGTTATTTTTGACAGGTAGATAATAAAAATCACGTGACTCCGTGCGAGAGGGGCCATTTTTCTTTTTTTTTAAAGCAAGAGTTGACCGGTTCAAAATAAATTCCCCTTCCCTATAATATGACTTTTTGAAAAACACTACCAAATTTGAAAAATCTTTAAAAAATTCTGATATTCAGTTTTTTCTTAAGATAATTTTTCTATATAAGTGGCCATTGCAATAGGAACTTCCAATAATACTGACATGGTTATTCTTCAAGGCTTAACTTTCAAAAAATTTAAAATAGATGTGGCAACTGGCAATATCAGGTAGAAAAAAAAACCTATCATATTTATTGACATAATCATATCATATCCTTCACTTCACGTAGAAAGTTAGTAAGTGAATTGGCCAACCATAGATTAGATACCTATCCTATACGTAGTTGTGCAAACTATTAGTTACTAGAACACGTCAATCATACTTACGTTAGCTTTTTCGCAAGTAGTGATAAGAAAAAAGCAAAGATTAGCTGTGAAAACATCTTTTTAGTTAGGTACAGTCGACAATCTACTATTAAAAGCAATTTGTTGCAACGAGGTTCCACACCCAAGTTTAGTTAACTGATTGATATGGGACATGCATGTTAAATCTAAATTTTGTTAAAACTAACAAGTAAAACTTCATTATATCATGTAATGAGTTTTTGTATGTATGTAGAACGGATCATAGACATGTAAAAAACAATGGACCAATTTGTTTACTGCCAAATACTACGTTACGTTGTTTCAGCAGAATTTCAAACCAGTTTGAAACTGCCAGGAGCATGCGTAGTTTCATTTTGTCCTTCCAAAAATGAAACCACGCATGCTCCAGACAGTTTTAAACTGTTCTAAAACCTCCCCTTGCCAGAATAATTTCGGTGTGTATTTCCACAAATATTCATTTGGTAATTGGCTCCGTCTACTGTTTTTTATATGTCTGTATAACTGCAGTGAAATATTCAGAAGTATTTCTTATCATTTTAAATAGCTAATTATCTGGAAAACTATTATAATCGAGTCCACATGGAACCTTGAGCACACGCGTAAATATCTTCGTTTAGTTTTTTTCATGGTATAATGAAGTCTGTAATTAATTTAACCAATCCACTACATTTGCTTCTGGTGCTTATATTTATGTTATAAAATATTACGATTAAATTGTCTATAAAAATCTATAATGTATCTTTGAATAAGAAACTGCAAAAATTTTACAACAACTGCAGCATTAATTATTTTACAGACAGAAAAATACTTTAAAAAAAATCAGTAGGTATCCTCAAAAACAAATATATGGATTGGATTTACAGTTTCAGATATGGAAGTTATTTTAGATTTCTGTGAATTTGTTCAAATATCAAACATCAAACCTACTAGCAAGAATTTACTTTGTGGCTATAGGCTACGAAGAATTCTTGTTTTCCAAATCTAGTTATCTATAGATTAGATAAGAAGTAACTCTTGAACCGTGTGTAAAATGTAAAATGTTCAACAAATATTGTTCAATGCAAACATGCTCATAAATATTTTAAGCTGTCTGCGAAGAAAAGGTATAGCCACGTACGTCATTTGAATGAACTCTTTTACGAAAATATCCAACAAAATTTAGTTTTTACTTCCATTATCTGATTGTGTTATTTACGAAGAGGCGCCAAGTGAGGTTTGCATAATATTGTTTGATCAATAGAGTTTAAAAACAATAAATTCTCTTGACCTTTTCGGGTGTCTTCATGGTATTTTTAAGAAAGGATTTTTTTTAAGGAGAAAAAGTTAGACATGAGGGCAAAAACTCGAAAATTTTAATTATTTTTTAGCACCTCACTTGATACCACAGGGTGTGGGTATAGGGTTGCCAGATTACACATGGGTAAATAGTTGTTAATTATTATCTATGTATTAAATAAATATATGTGTGCCAAATTACACAGCACTGAAGCACTGAGTGAAGTATTTAATTCTATTTACATCTCCGAATCACACCATCCGTTTAAGATGCATTAATAAGCATTATTTGTAAGGATTTACTGTGACCTCAGTTTTCAAGAAAGGACAGAGGGGTTTTGTAGAAATATTATCGAGGTGAAAATGGTTTTCAAATATGCCTCTCATAGAATCACAGAAGAATATTCAAATTTGATTCATTCAAATCGATAAGATAAGCCGCGTTATAGTTCTACAGTATGTTATACAGTGTCGATAGAAATTGTGTTTTCTATTATGCTATTGACAATGCTTATAAAAATAATTATTAACATCAAGTTAGCCATGCCAAAATCAGAACAATGCGGAACTGTCACTAGCTGTCAGTTGCTTGTATTGTGTGCATTGTTACAGTAAACGTACTTTTTTACTCAATTTTCTGTTTACTTAAGTAATTAGTAAGTTATAACGGCGCTTGAATTAAGTGAAACGGAAAGAATACAGGTTAACATACTAAGTACTTAAGTACACAGACAATTGAGTAAAAAAGTACGTTTACTGTAACAATGCACACAATTACAAGCAACTGACAGCTAGTGACAGTTCCGCATTGTTCTGATTTTGGCATGGCTAACTTGATGTTAATAATTATTTTGATAAACATTGTCAATAGCATACTAGAAAACTTATTTTTTTTGTATTTTTTTCTTATGCGACCCCATTAAAATTGTATTATATCGTATTCAGAAAGTTCCAATGTATTAATTTTCACCAAAAATCGTATATGGTGCCATTTAAAAAAATTAAGTCGGTGACCATGGCAACCACAATTTTTGTGCTAGGAAAGATTGCTTGATATCACTAAACAGGAAATAATTTCCCCTAACACTTTTATTAAAACATTTTTTTGATATGAGGAATATTTTAAGAAATCTAAGCAATATTCCACAATTTATATCCACATTGTATAGTACGTAGAACAAAATAGCAACTTTTTCCTTACAAAAAATCTAGAAATAAACTGAACAAACTTTTGTTTTTTTTTGTAAATTTACACTTAAAGTCAAAGCACCTAAATTTTATTTTTTACTTTTTTTTTTCCAACGAGATCATAACGAAAAAGATCTGTTCAAAAATGAAAAAAAAAAACAAGAAAAAAGAAAAATCCTCAAGATTTTGACTTATTTCTTAAAGTTCAGACTTCATTCTAAAAATTTTTACTTTGAAATTTTTCTCAAAATTATGAATTTATGTAGCAAATCATAGATACTACACACAGACTGTCAGAACCATTGTTCAAATTTCCGCACGCTATTTTGCATAAACTTTATACCTCAACTTCGTATCGAGTCATAATTAGACATGACAATTATTTATCTGTTTTGATTTGTTTTCGCTCCAAAATTAAAGTTTGAAACTTGGTGTGGCGGGATTTTTTACGGACGGTTTCAACAATGCTTCTGATCTATGGCTCCTTTCGTCTATGAGCAAATTTAAAATTTTGACTATCGATATTTTGAGAGTAAAGTAGCAAAGTTAAAAAAATTTAGCAAAAAGTTCTTAAAAAAACGATAAATTCTTTCTAAAAATTTCGAATTTTTCTATAAAATTTAACATTTGTACTTGATCAATATTTTGATAATAAAGTTATAATTTTGGAGCAAAATAATTAAAAATATGGATTGGATAAATTATAAAAATTAGGAGAATACTTAAGTCCGTATTAAAATAATGAAAAATATAGAAGTTTTATTATTGTTTTTTTTTTCTAGTAAATTCTATATCAAGCATGACTACTTCTTAAAATTCTGACTAGAGATATTCTTTACGTTTGTACATTTTTTATAAAAATTAAAACTATGGTAAATATTTTTAAAATTTTTACTTTGCTCTGAAAATGTTGAATTTTTTTAGAAAATATTAAGTAATATTTTGACTTTCTATCAAAACATTTTGAGAATAATGTTAAAACTTTGAGCAAAGTAAGAAATAACATTAGAACTTACGGAGTGTCCCTTCTAACAGGATTCCGTAAAGAAATCATGAAATAAAAAAAAGATTTTATTTTTGGTAGTCCATAAGTGATTTAGAAAAACGTAGCAATAAGAAGTAATTTTAAGGCAGATATAACGTAAAAAATAATGAAATTTTTTTCTTATAGACCACAGATCTGCCTTCTTTGGTTTTTGAGATACAGGGTGATATAATTTATTGTGTTAATAGTTATTTAAGCAACAAGTGTGTCAATAAGGCCTATTAATGATTGAGATATTTTAACTCGTGAGCCTAGCGAACCCGTTAATTTTCGAGATAATTAATATCCGAGTTACAATATTTTTCCGTCGACTGTGCTTTAAATAAAATAGAGAAAATATGGTTTTCACTATTTATTTAATAATCAGATTAAGTAACTACAAATTTAATTATTCATATCAATTTGCATCATTCGATTTCGGTTTATTAATATTTATATTTTTATGTTACAAATATTAAAATTACTAAAATTGATACAAGTTACAGTTGAATTATTATTAGTTACCTTTATGACATTCTGAATTTAAATTTAGGTTTAAATCATTTAGGACAGAAGGTATTTCGGCGCTGGTAGACTTTGTAGCAGGTTTCCTACGTCAGATTTTTTGTGCTATTTCAGCTCTATTTTGTATGGAATTTTCAATGTAAGCTTCCACAGTAGTGGATTTATAACCACCAGGCCGTTTAATGGCCGAAAAATCTGCTCCATTGTCTGAGAGTATCGAGGCACAAGAATGCCGAAAATAATGTTCAGTTTAAAGATGCGGTTGCTACAGTTGCAACAAGGTCGCTATAACGGAGGGCTATTTAGAAACTGTATTCACCCCGACTGGTTTTATAGTGCATTTGTAATTTTTATAAAAAATATAAAACGCTATCTATATCAATGCGTTCTTTCAAGATTAAGGTTGCTATAATTTGCGATTAGGGATTTTTCCCAATGCTCGACAAGTATGCCAGCAACACTGTTTCCGGTAATAAACTGGAGGATGCTATATTTGCACTTTCTGTCACTTCATCGGCTTCCATTATTCTATAACACCTTTGAGAACTATGATACTATATTAGACAATAGTAGGGGAGCCCACGATGCTAAATGGGGATTTACTCGAGCGTCGTGGGGACCTATTGGATTTTGAAGATTAGATGGTAGAAAGAAAAAAAGGTTATATGATATATACCCTTCCACCGGTGGGGGGAGCGTCTACAGGCCTTCACAAATGTAAAAAAAATAGTCACATGGAGATACTCGGGCGCGTCAGATATTGATTGTGTATATGCCCCACGTGTCTCCGATGACGTAGGTATGTTAATCTGCCAGTTTGCATGGTGGGGGCGGCCGTACGGAAGGGTTAAAAATGGGAAGAAAAAAAATTTACTCGAGCGCGTCAGATATTCAGAAGGGATGTTAAGTGAACCCGAAAGAAGCTCCCATTCAATAGACTGACGATTCGGATGTGACGCCAGCTCGTGGCGGCTTTTTGAAAATGCAAAAAAAAAATCGCCATTTTGATATACTCGAGCGCGTCAGATTTTCATATAGACGGTTCAGCTTGATGTCCTGGTCGCGCTGATCCATAATCTGACGATTAGTTGAAGGAGTTTTCTTAATCTGACGGTTTGAAAAAAAATTTTTTTCATAATTTTTTTTAATGAATATTTGCGTTTTCTAAGAAAAATATGTTGTCTGTTAAAAATTAAGGAATTTTTGTATATAAAACATATGCTCTTAATAATTTATTTTCTATATTATAGGGTGTTGAACGTGGACTTTTCAAATATTTTATTACCTATATTTCTTAAACTAAACAAAATTTGACAAAACGTCTAATATAAAACTTAGATTAAAAGCAGATCTATCCAAATATCAAATAAAGAATGTACGTTCGTTACAAAAAAAATTCGAAGGGCGCCGCGACGCAGAGCGTCGTTTGTTAATTATTCTCAATTTTATCTGAATTTAGTCTTCGTTTGGTCCCATTTAAGACCCCAGAAGCAGCTATATTTTTTCTCTTTTCGTTTGCCCACAATAGGCCAGGGACATCGAGTTTGAATAACCCTGTACATATAATACCACGAGTGCTGTGATCAGCTGTGATGGCGTGATGGCTGGCGTGTGGCGACGTTGCGAGAGAAAGAGTGAAAGGGAGAGAGAGGCGCGTAGTGGGGAATACATGCTTCACTGCAGCTAGCTGCACGCGCTAAACTTTATCGACGATTTTTGTTACTTCGGCTTGTGGAAATCGGCAGATTATATTTTTCCCGTAATCCTTGAATTATTTCCTTCAAAATTAAAAAATATTCGACCGCGCTCGAGAAAGTCGAGGTAACGTTTTTTTTTACAAGTTTTTGACCCTCCCAACCCCTACGTCACGCTCAAATCGTCAGATTATTGAAATGCGCACTTTTCAGCATGTAATTAACCCATCATATCTTAATCTGACGCGCTCGAGTATATCCATCTATCGTTTTTTTTTTTACTATTCTGATCGGCTGCCCTACACGCGCGGCCCTGTATAGAGGGCTTAGATATGGTGGAGGTACTCAACAGGGTGCAAGGTATCCCCCCATATGTTAATCTGCCGCGCTTGAGTAAATCCCAAAATCCCCTCTTGGGCTCCCCTACTACAAGGAAAGAGTGAGGACGCCTAACAGCGCCCGCGGCCGTGTTACCGATTGGCACATCGCATGACAGGCCAGTGGCGTAGCATAAAACGCGTTCTTAGCCAATATCACAAAAATGTTAAACATTAAAAGGTAGTTGAAATAATGGTATTTATTTGCAGATAATTTTCCAAATATAAAGCTAGTGTCAAGTGCTATTTGCGGCGATTTCGAATCGATCAAAATAAAATAAATAATGCACGACCATGCAAACCAGCCCATATTTTATGAAACTGTCATAATCAATTAAGATATTTTAAATAAAAACGGTGTTAAAAATTATTATATTGGTCCTATTTACAAACAAAACAATGCACTTTATCATACTAAAAGGTAGAAGGAAGTTATATTGAGAAAAAAGTTTTAGGGCATCTTTCAAAAATAGCTGTTTTTGCAACCCAACGCTGAACCTACACCATCGTAAGAGTATATTTTCCCCTTAATCACTTATTTTTAATTCACAAATTCTCGAAATTAACTCACAACTTACTCGCTTTGTCTGCCACATATAAAATGGCCGCCGTTCAAAGCGACGTAACAAAATCTATACCTACACGGCAGGGAAGGTGTCCTCTATCTTTCCTTGTCTGAGGAAACTAGAAAGCTCGACAGTGACAGGTATATTGAAAAATTAAAACATAGAGCCTCGGCGAACTTAAATTGAGAAGTCGTTTATTAATGATTAATGAGAAATCATGCATTAATGGGGGTTATTATTAAACGATTTTGCATTCGTTAAAATAACTAATTAATACACGGTCGACGGAAATTGGATATTTAATGATCAATGTGTTAACTGAAATTATATATTCGATTAAATTTGGTAGCTACTGTGAAGAAGTTATCGGGTTACCGATCATTTGTAGCTACCACAATATTGGTTTAGTGTAACTAGGGCGTAACTAAAGAGAGTAGGATTTCAGCGATTATTTCCCTCATACTGCTTGCATCCAATAAGATAGCTCCTTCCATAAAAATCCAACCAATGATATGCCTCTGCTAGCGGTAATTGCACTTGTGCAAATTATCACTTCGTTGCTTAGCAACCGCGAATCTGTTGGATACAAACACGTACCTACTTCTTAAAGTTATGTGTGTTTCACACTGTTCTAAATTATGCAGCTTATAAATTATGTTGCGGTATTATTAAGCATTATATCAATGAATTTATGTAACTTTTACTAAATTGCTAAATTCTTGTTATTTAGACCTCCGCCTCCGTTTAAATTTATGACACATTCAGAAAATAAACCAACGCCGACAGGGTGTAGGTATAATCGCATTTGCCTTGGGTACCCAAGGGTCATGTTTGTTTACTCGAACGCTACAGTCGAAGCTGTCAATAAACTCGTTCAAAATGAGTCGTTTTGGAAATGTAAACATAGAAAAAATTAATACAGAAATTACTAAATCGTATTCGTGAAATAATCTCGACAAATACTTCGGCTCTCTTGAGACCATGAAAATTTTTGTCAATTTAAAGTTTTTTTAGTACACAGCGAAAAGTTGGGCATGGAGGCCCATTCCTTTTTTAAAGTCGCCTCGCTGACCAAAATTGCCATATTTTGTTTTCTTACGTATTTTCTGTGCGGCCTAAAATAAGCGAGAAAATCGCTTAATAAGAAATAAACAAAAAAAATTTCGAAGCCTCAAGAGAGCCGAAGACCCTGTGTAATTTGCTGAAACTATCTGAGCACCTGGACGTGTAAGGCTTCTCAGTGCCATCAATTTTCAATATAAAAAGTTTGCCTCTGTCTCTTAAAATAAACATTCCACGGCTATTAATAGTTTTGCTCAATTTGAGTTTTTTTTAATATTGCGCGACAAGTTGGCCATGGATGCCGATTTCAGCACCACTAAGCTGTCCAAAATTGCAACATTTTTGTTTCTTACGCTTTTTTTGTAGGGCGCAAAATAAGCGAGAAAATGGCGGTGGTAGACCTAAAAAAAACATCCTGTATATGATCTCTATGATTTTTGTGGAAGGAGCTACCTTGTTGGATGCAAGCAGTATGTTCTGCTCATTTTACACCAGAGTGTTTAAAAACGAAACGAGTCAAAACGCAGCTAATTGAAGCTAAGAAACTATTAGTGGGTTATTTGATTTAGTGTTAAAGTTATAAAGGTAGATGAAAACAAGTCAAGTTCTAGCATCAGTGAAGCAAATTCTAGTAGTTTGAGCGAAACTAGTTTTACAAGTATAAACGAACCTAGTTGTAGTTATCGAAGTCTTGACCAGTCCACGTTGAGGTGAGCTTAATTTATTATCAATATACAAGTTTGTAGGGAGATAGTAATTCAGAAAAACAACCACTGTTTTGAATTGCGCGGTCTGAAGGTCTAATGCGCATGTTCCATACGCCCATGCGCAAATCCACAATTTGCCATAAAAATTAACTTATTCAGCACTCTACACTCTACCTATATATATATGATCTCTATGATTTTTATGGAAGGAGCTACCCTCAGAGAAATAACCAAGGATAGAGGGAGTAAGAACAAATAGTAAACAAAGCCAACATCTTTTTGAGTGATGCCGCGTACTCCATTGTTTACAGCATTTCATTTCAAAACAGAAGGGTTTAATAATGAGATTCAATGAAGGCACTCCTCCCCTAACGCTAAATTAACAAATGTAGTTATTAATTTCTTGTTTGTAACAAATTTAAACTAAAACTAAATTGCAGTATCTAATTATCACTTTAATAAAATCGTCACAGATACCTCAAACCGCCCGACATGGCAACGCTGCTTTTGCTGCCGCGGGCGCCGCGTCCGTTAACTAAGCGGTATTTGTCTTGTGTATGCCCAGCATGTCAAGTTTTCCGATTGATTACGTATGGATTTTTCCCGTTTTTAATTGTTTTTCTGTTAATTTAAAGGCTATTTATTAGTATTTAAGATATAGTGATTGATTTTGTATACAATGGGACGCAGAAAGTGTGTGGTATGTGGTTAAATTGATATTTCTCAGGACATAACCTATCTCAGGTAAACGTTGTACACACGGGCCTAATGTTTGTTTACTTCGGTAAATTTGCATAAGATGTTGGTTGACTACAAATGTATATATTTTGAGGCTGTTGCTCCCTCTATCCTTGGTTATTTCTCTGAGGAGCTACCTTATTGGATGCAAGCAAGTATGAGGGAAATAGATAATCGTTGTAAGGCAACCCCACCGACGACAAACATGTCTGGCAACCCCAACCCGGGCGCGAGAGCCGTGTTAACGGTTTAGTGGGCGGTTCGTGGTGAACGGTGTTAGTAATACCTGGATGACATGCTTCCAGTTAGAGACCTGGTTGCAGTGGCCGCAACGGAAGGGCGCCGCCTGGACGCCGCCGCCTCCACTCCTGCCGTTATTTACACTTGCCTCGTCTCTATCAGGACTCGTACCCCTTAAGCTTAATAAATCCTGCGCAGACGCCGCCGCCGCCGCCGCCGCGGCCGTCGGGCTGAAGTCGAGGGCGCCGCCGGCCGAGGGGGGGTCCGCCGCCGCCGCCGCCGCCGCCGCCGCCGACGTCGACGGGAACGCGGGCTGGTGCGGCTGCTGGCGCGGGTCCTCGTAGTGGCGCTTCACGTGCTCGAGCAGGACGTCCCTGGACGCGTCCCTGGAATGGGGAGGGGAGGCGTTGGAAAAATCCAGTCGGCAACGGACTAATATAATACACCAAATACGAGAAGTTCCGTTATATCGGCTAAAACGTGTGGCAACAGTGCTCGTATAACCGCCACAGTTTGGACCGATGACGAAGGACCACAGAGATCGTATACACTGTGTCCCGGATAAGAATGAACAGCATGGGGATATTGCAAACGGTGAGAGATAGGGCAACGGTCAAATGGGAAAAGTTGCGCAATTTCGAGGTCAATAAAATGGCACAAACAGATTTCTAATATCTTTTTTCGTTTTTGAGTTATTTTGAAAAAAGTAAAATTTTGCGTTTTCGATTTTATTTTTTTCTGAAGTTGTTATCACAGATAGAGAAAAAAGAAAAACACTTTCTTATGGCACTTTTTAACGGGCCTTAAGATGGCGTTTTTAGATTTGTTCTACAACGTTTCGTTTTTGACTTTATTTTTTTAAATACAGACCTGGATTTTTTTTGTAGATTTTGAAAGCACTTTTCATTGCAAATACCATGATGTATGACACAAAATATTTTTAAAATGTTTTGAGACAATTATACTGAAAATTCCTTTTTTCCATTCATTTTTGTCTAATGCGGCTCTGTATTTAATAATAAGGAGTCTAAATATTAATCAGTATTGACAACAATTTAACTTACAGTTTATTTTTACTTCGAAAACTTAATATTTTTAAATTGTACGGCCCTGCATCTGGTAAAGTGTTTTCCTCTGTTGTTGTACAGCAAACAGTGTTGCATTGTGTTTTGGAGTAAATTCTTCGCTTTTCCTAATTGCGAGAAGAAAGCTTTAAGCCAACGTAATCAATAACTTTTGCCATTTATTATTTGCAAAAATACATTCGTTCGGCCTCTACACTATTTCTGTGACACAAGATATAACATGCTGACATTAAATTTGTCGTCATTTGAAAAAGCACCCTCCATTTGTAATGAAATAAATTGTTAACTAAATGATACAGTGGGAGTTATGACAAATGACAAGGGATTGGTTTCGTTGTTTCAAAGATTTCTAGGTGGAGGATTTTTATTTATTTTTTATTATCGTATGTGCCGTCCTTTTTTTAGTTCTCCAATTGAAAGATAAGTTGTAAGTTATATTGTTGACAATACTAATTAATATTTAGACTTCTTATTATTAAATACAGGGCAGCATTAGAAAAAAAAATAATGGAAAAAAGGAATGTTCAGTATAATTGTCTCAAAACATTTTAAAAATATTTCTTGTCATACATCATGGTATTTGCAATGAAAAGTGCTTTCAAAATCTGAAAAAAAAATCCAGGTCCGTATTTCAAAAAATTAAGTTGAAGATGGTTTCTCAAAAACGAAACGTTGTAGAACAAATCTAAAAACGCCATCTTAAGGCCAGTTAAAAAGTGCCATAAGAAAGTGCTTTTCTTTTTTCTCTATCTGTGATAGCAACTTCAGAAAAAAATAAAATCGAAAACGCAAAATTTTACTTTTTCAAAATAACTCAAAAACGAAAAAAGATATTAGAAATCGCCATTTATTGTTCATGCTGTTCATTCTTATTCGGGACACAGTGTATATGTTACAGACCGTATAGGTATAATATGTAAAACAGGCCGTATACAAAAGGACTAGTCCATATCATTGAGTAAAAGAATATTATATTTAATAAAATATATATTCTTTTACTCAATGTCCATATTATGTAAACGGACTGATGATATTAGTCCATATGTATAAGAAGCTTGTCCGTCAACAAACGGTCTAGTCCTATTATATACGGTCTATCTGCAACTAGACCGGATATCACAGAGAGATTTAAACAAAGACAGAATGTATACAATGTGCAATGTTTTCCGGGCGGTTTCGACGTCCGCCATTTCTGAATTACCCCTTCTTTTTTTATATAGGCCCATCAAAGAACGATATTCTTCTTGCTGGTACGTAGTATTTTGAAGGAAAAAAGGTAATTATTTAGTAAAATGTATAGGTACCCTAGATTTTTTTTCTGCAAAATACATACTAAAAAGAAGACATATTCTTCTTTAATGGGCCTATATAAAAAAGAAGGGTAATTCACTACGATTGCACATACAGCAGTGGCGTAACTATAGGGTGTTCAGAGTGTGCGGTGAACACGGGCCCAGAGCTGCTAGGGGCCCACCGCCCCCAAGATTCATGCAGGGCGCATAAATTTCGGTTTTTCCGATGCGAGCCGATTGACGTGGTGCTGCGTAATAACCGACGAGTCAGAATCTCTAATCGGTTACAATAAAAATGCAAGGGTAGTACAAAAAATGTATAATTACTTAAGAGTAATTGTACCTACAGGATGATCCAAACTAGACGCCCCAGGCCTACTGCGAGAACACGAAAATTGGAAATAAAATTTCGAACTATAAGGCGCAATTATGACCGAAAATTTGCTTTTTTGTTGTTTGGGGAAATGGCCGCTGTGACGTCATCAATATTTTCCCCAGAAACAACAATTTTTTTTCTAAATATTGAAAATCCTTATCATTCTCAACAACATTTATAGGAAAAGATTTTCTGTATCTTTTATTGTTCAAAATTTACAATTGATAGTCAGAAATTATTTAAGAGAATGTTAGGTTGTCTTGTGCACCCTTAAATTTGTTCAACTGGAATATTAAAAAAAAAAAATTGTAACAAACTACTCGTATGATAGCAAACAAGTCAGTAACAAGCACAATTCAAAAATTTAAAAAAAATTCCAGTCGAACAAATTTAAGGGTGCACAAGGCACCCTAAGATAATCTTAAATAATTTCTGACTATGGCAATTATTGTTTTCATGGCTAGCTAGATTTCGGAAAACCGATCCTAGTGAATAGAAAAAATTCCATTCCATTTAATTTAAGACCCCCTGTTCGAAATTTTATTTTCAATTTTCGTGTTCCCGCAGTAGGCCCGGGGCGTCGAGTTTGGATCACCTTGTTCAGAACGTACATGATGATTCAACATTTTGACCTATAAAATGGCGTTTTTCGACCTGTCGTGAGCAATGTGCAGTATTTTTAACTGTTGGTCAATACAAAGTTTCAGTTGGATCCTCTATGCACCTACAGAGTGTCCCATTTTCGCTACTTTTGCGAGGTATCTCGGTTATTTTTAGAAATAGGGAGTTGCGATTTTCGGGACACTGACCTACTTTTTTATAAAAAGAAAGGCTCGTTTACAGAATTTTCATGCGGCGTCTTTAGTTTTTTAAACACAAGGAGATTTTCACAATTTTCCTTTTTCAGGCACCCCTCTATTATATCCGTTATACCCTAACTTGTTGAAATAGTAAAAATCGAAAGTTATAGATTTTTTCACGTATAATTCAGTGGCGTACACGGTTTTTTTCTAGGAGGTAAGAATTTCAAAATATAAATATAACTTGCAAAGGTATCGAAAATGGGACATCCTGTACAATTTTTGTCATTTCGAACCACTTTCAAACATAAAAAAGCCACTTTCAAACATAAAAAAAACAGGGGCCCACCTGAAATTTTGAACACGGGCCTACTCTTCCGAAGTTACGCCACTGACATACAGTCTGAATGTCAATAGTCCGTATGTTAACGGTCTAGTCTAGATTGGTTCCGAACCCGGGGGTAATTACCCCCGCGGGGATAAATCAGCTATTCTGTGGGGGGTAAAAGAGACCTAATATTTAAGACCTAATCTAATAAAATAGGTAATAAAATACCTGAAACTAAACTAACCTATTTTTACATAATTCATTGTTTATACGGGTTATTCAAAATCAAATGCCACCCGTAGCACAGCGGTATTCTACTCCAAAAATAAAGTGACTCGTGTTTTTTCTTTTTGTTCAAAGCCCCACGGGCCCTTAAAAGGTTCCCTAAAAGTTCGTTTTTTCGCTATATCTTTTAAACGGCTTGAATGTGCAAATAATTCTTGTCGGAAATATTTCGATGTAAACAATTGTAAAACTAAAATTAAATAAAGGTCGTACCTCAGTGCGGCCCTGGCGAATATTTCAAGGCACGTGCTCTTGTTTACGCCAGGCGTAAGAGTTGCTCGATTTTAGTTATAGAGTGCTGGAGCATCCGCCATTTGTTTTGAATAAATTTCCTTCATAACATTTTGTCGTGAAAACTACAGAAAGGACACTTTTCTAAAAAGTGGGAAAAAGTATAAAAATTAAAGTAGGCGTAGACTTTTGAAATTTCGCAAACCTAGTCGGCTTTTCATTCTGAACAACTTTCCTTAATAACATATTTAATAAACCCTTCAAAAAGGTGTGAAAAATTAGTTTTTTAGGAAGAAAAAATCAAAGTGGGACTAGGCTTTTGAAAATTTTCAATCTTCTAAAAAAAATAAAAAATTAGTTACGTAATCCATGCGCGATTTGTTTGTTTATGTTTGTATACCTACAGTGTCCTTCAAAAAGTTCGCACTATAGGGGAGAAATTTTTAATTAATGTTTTATTTTTTAATTTAATTTAGGGGTTACCACCTTTTGCTTGAAAAAGATGAAAACTGACAAACTCAAACGTGGTCATGTGACTTTCCTTATCTGTCAAAAATTACATTTAAAAAAATATATCGTCAAAAATAGGTTTATTTGTTAAATTATCAAAAAGTTTTACTTGAAAAAGTTGTTTCTTTTTCAATTTTAGGTAAGTGTGCCAAATTTGAACGCTCTAATAAAAGATTTAGTTTTTGCCAATTTTTAATATTTATGAAATTTCTGAAAATTTTAAAAACTTGCACCTTCGTAAAAACTTTTTTTATATTACTAGCTAATATCATTCTATTCACTTTTTATTACTAATTACCCATAAGAATAGGTATTTTTCAAAAGAAAATAATATTAACGCTTTAAAATTCTGTTATGTTTGCTGCAAAGTGGATGTACCGTCTAGAATTTAGGGTATAAAGTTAGTTACATCATAGATGAATCTACTAAGATTCTTCTATGGTTACATTACGTTTTCCAGTTCTAAATTGATACCAAGATAATAAAAAATTGAATTATCATCAAACTATTTTACGTATTCTTGACTTTTATGGAACAAATAATTAGGTATTACCAGTTTAATTTCACATTAATCGATATTGATGAGTAGGCCGTGGAGAAAATAGAAGCAATTGTTTTTATTTGACAGTTTAATACTCGGGCAATGGTAAAAAAAAATGAAAATTGAAATTATTGTTTTAATGTGGAGGAAATATGACATATCGGCAAGTTGCTGACAGGCTCAGTTTTAAATAATTTTATAAAGCCTCACAACCCTTGGAAAAATACCGAGGAAGTGAGACATAACGTTTATTCCTTGGCTAATTTGGGAAATAATGGATTCTTTATGTTGTGTCACGACTAAACAAACCTTATGTCGCACTTCTTCAGTATTTTATCAAGGGTTGTGAGGTTCTTAGAAATTATTTAAAACTGAACCTGTTTTTCAATTTTACTAAAATTCTACTCGTGGTCGAGCTATACCACTGAACTATATTTTATAGTTCGGTGAGCTATACCAAAGATGGTTATATACAGGGTGACCGTATTTCGAGTCTATGCATGGGGATCTTGGTTATCTTAAGAGATACGAGGTCGGTTAAATTAGGGCAAAGTTGCGGAATTTGATGCCGAGTAACATGGCAAAAAGAAATTTTGGCTGGCCCTTTTCGTTTTGAAAATAATGCGAAAAAACTTGTCGTTTTCGTTTTTATTTTTTTAAACGAAAACGAATGGCGCTGGACATTTCTAAGTTAAACATTATTTAGGCACTTTTTTACAAGGAATCTAAATATGGCCTCGCATTTTTTTTCTCGCCTCCCTGGACAAAGATATGACGATCAACTTTTATTTTTCTTATAGGCGCCATATTGGATTTTTGCATTTTTGAAATGAGGATTTTTTCTGGTTAAAATGATATGTCACAAATTATGCTTTACTTTGTTTTTCTTGCCGTAATATCAAATTAGATCTTGTTATTTATTCGTCATTTGCCATATAACACATTAACACTAAAAGAGTCAAACTGGAAACACAAGAACAACAAGAACCTAGACGAGTAGACAATCCTATTTTACAATAAATGTTCAATTTTTCCTCCTTATTCCTAAAGCCGCCACAATGCAGCACGTTTCCTTACATTGTTTATGGCGCGTCCAATATCCCTTCGACGTCATTTATATTTGAGGAATAATAAATTTCAATCATGTCACGCTTTTCTTCATGTGAAAATGACATTTTTTCAGTGGCACTTAAAATTGTACTCAACTATCAAACGTTATATATATGGGACTTATGTTTCCAAGGCACTCTATGCAAAAACGTCAAACATTATGGGGCTTACGTTTCCAAGGCACTCTACGCAAAAACGATTAATTTGATATTACGGCAAGAAAAACAAAGTAAAGCATAATGCGTCATATATCATTTTAACCAGAAAAAAATCCTCCTTTCAAAAATGCAAACATCCAATATGGCGCCCATAAAAAAAATAAAAGTTGATCGTCGTCCAGGGAGGAGAGAAAAAAAATGCACGGCCATATTTAGATTCCTTGTAAAAAAGTGCCTTAATAATGTTTAACTTAGAAATGTCCAACGCCATTCGTTTTCGTTTAAAAAAAATAAAAACAAAAACGACAATTTTAAGTTTTTTCGCATTATTATCAAAACGAAAAGGGCCAGCCAAAATTTCTTTTTACCATGTTACTCGGCATCAAATTCCCCAACTTTGCCCCAATTTAACCGACCTCGTATCTCTTAAGATAACCAAGATCCCCATGCATAGACTCGAAATACGGTCACCCTGTATATCTTTGGCTATACACACCCAAACTTATATGGAATTACTTGCTATTGATATTTTCCCTGAAGAAATTTTTAGTAAAAAATTAGTTGCTGGGAATGAAAATATAGTTTCTTTAATCCATTTATATTAGAAAAATAATTGGAAATCCATGAACCTAAATTTATTACAGTAAGAATTAAATTAATTAAATAATGCCTGATTCCATATAAGTTTGGATGTGTGTATGTACATTTTTTTTCCGGAAGTCGTGCATTAAAAATTTCAGCAACTTGCCGATACATATTAAAACAATTTCAATTTTGTCTTGTACAGGGTGATCATTTTTAGACGCCCAGTCTCTGTTGGTGGAAAACGGTCAAAGATATGGAGATATTATGGGAGATGATATAGGGTGTATAAAGGAATAAATTGACCCATTTAGCGACTCTTTGCAAACACGACGCTAGACGTCGCGACGCCATGAAATATTTTTTTCCACCAACATACCACTTTTGTTACATCGTTCGAAAACCTTATTTTTTCTGAACATTAAAAGGTAACCCCAAAATTAAATTTCAAAATAAAACATTAATTAAAAATTTCCCCACTATGGTGCGAACACTGTATGTACATTTATTAGGCATCTTTTATAAAAAAAATTCCTTTCATTAGAAATCCAGACGAGGATAGGTCGAGCTAATTCTGGATCTTAAAACTAGTAGATACATAAATTTTACAAATAAAAATGGTAGGCAGGGGTTCAATGTACAACGAATAATATAATTACCACCTGCAATAACTTGTAAATTCTGTCAATAATAAGAATTTTTTGCTGTTCCCTAATATTATTCCGTTAGAGCAGTTTTGCCAGAGCAAATCTCAAGGCATAAATTGAAAATAATACGAGAGACACCTAAATCCTAATCACCTTATATGTATGTATTTGCGCCAATGTGTCACCAATTGCACATTATTGCAAATTTAATACCACAGCCGAATAGTGCTTACTGTGAGAGACCTTATCTGATAAAATTATATTGACATATAACATACAAAGAATTCCAGGAAATTGGCAAAGAACTGTTATCTGCATAATGCCCTATGGTGTTTATCCATTGCCTCATTCCCGGTTAACAGTTATTGACACCGGCTAGCTGATAATATGTAGATCGTTTTGATTCATTATCTAAATGCACCTAGGTATATATTAGTCAGCTTTTACTGCTGCAACAGATTACCAAAGTGGGAAGATTTTATTGTCTTTTACACAAAATTATTATTGCTTTGCTTCTCGCTCAATAGAAACTTGATTTCTTATTTTTTACACTACTTTAGTCGGTCATTAAAATCCTAGAAAGTGTAGGACATGCAGTGAACATAATTTTTTTTTTATTTTTGAGTTGAATTAAAATGAAATGCCATGGGCAAGTTCTGCATTCAGTGCTGGACCAATATTGTATAGTCCTACTTATGGCAGAATGCGTGCGACGTAAGGGGGAAGAACTCGCAAATATTATAGAATTAGTCACAGTTCAGGGGCGTAGCTCAATTTTGTGTAACTCACTGACTTAATTTTCATATAATTGTTATTTAATTTGTTGTTAATATTATTCTTAACGATTATGGGGGAAGGCAAACCCTTATAACATTGGCAATTATTTCTCGTGATTGAGAATGCAACGTTCTTCCCTGTTTACTCATTTTGCACACGTTAACTCCCGAACATACGAAACGCCACTGAGCTCTCTGAGCCGGCGGAAAAAACTTGCCATATGAGGTCTGTATGGTAGCCCAAATACGCAGTTAACTTTACGTACTATAGAAACAGGCACAAAACGCGTTGGCTAACTGGTTTTGTCAGCCGACTCCTTCGCAGAAGTGCTGTGTTGCCGTATTTCAAAGGCGATGGTAGACGCGACGATGTTGAAAAAAATATAATAGGTTTTATCACACCGCGTTAAAAATAAATGATAAACAAAAATGGGTAAGTGGTCCCGTGATGCGAGCTTTATTTTTTCGGTATAACAGAGTTCAGAAATTCGGCTTCAATATGATAAAACTTGTATTCGCCAATAAATAACGACTACTCGTATGGGAAATCTCCCAACGCTGCCCGCATTCTTTAGAAACGTTTTCTTTCGTGCTTTGGACTATATCGATCGTTTTCTTCCGTTGCGTTGCATTTGACCACAGCGGCTGATATAATGTCGAACAAGATAAACAAAAAATGGTAAAATATTTCAAGCCGTAAATTATTTGTTCGTCATTAAGTAATGGGCTGACTTTTTGCAAAAATAGAAGACGGATTTGTGAAGTCATGATCGGATAATTTATATTATGACGAATTCGACATGGTATGTGCGTTTGTTTATAAACAAAAATTTGAATCACATGAATGTGGAAGTTATAACGTGAAAAAACTAAAAGCTGAGCTTTAGTATCGAAAAACCTTTGAATAAAGAACCGACCCCAGGGAGGAGTATGGCGGGATGCCGTTTCCGTTTTTACAGTGGGGCGGACCTTTGAGTTGTTTCGACCAACCAATCAAGGCAGAAATCCTAATTTTTCGTGAAATCAGTACCTACAATAACAGGCAAAAAATTATAAAAGATGAAAAGAGAAAGAAGTGTATTTCCGTGCAAATAATTTAATTAAAAATCATGGTAAAGCGCTTTCGGCTGTTAAGCCATCCTCAGTACCACCTAAAAAGAAAGTATGACATCCCTTTACATAGGAGACTCACTCAATGATGAACAAAAATTTTTCTTGGCCTTCATCTTACAGGGTTGTCCTGTTATCTCCTCTTTTCGTGTCGCGTTTTTGGGACTTTGGGGGGGCTTTTGGGCTTATCATATAAACAAATAATTTTTCGAATTTCTATTTCTATCAATTTTCATTACCATTAACAAAACATTTATTAAATATAAATTCTTAACTTATGAATTAAATTTCTTCAAATATTTCACATTCACTCTCATAAAATATTTTTACCCGCCTATGACATTTTGTCTTCAAGTTTAAATCTCGCGCGCTTTTCGACTGACATCCAGTTCCTTCACCGGGATGTCGAACAGGTTATGTCTCAAATTTCACTTCCACCTTCCACGATGCATTTGGCACTTCTGCTGGTCTTTTGTTTAAATAATTTGGGTAGCTTGGCTGCCCACAGTTGTATAATTTGTTAATATTTTAAAGTTTTTAAAATGTGACTTGGTGTGACCTTCTATTTTATGGGTTTTTACTGTTGTATAATGCTTTATGCTCCAATTTTCCTGTACACACTTGACAAGTGAGTATGACATGACGTTAAAACAATTTAGTTTTTCCACAGTTAACTTTTTCCAACCCCCTATTTTATGTCATACTTTCTTTTTAGGTGGTACTGAGGATGGCTTAACAGCCGAAAGCGCTTTACCATGATTTTTAATTAAATTATTTGCACGGAAATACACTTCTTTCTCTTTTTCATCTATATATACGTGCACACAGCCCCGCACTCCTTTGTAAAAAATTTCTTTTCCTTGCATTAACACATTCTACTTGTAAAACGCAACCAGATATACCAGATTACCCAGACCTTTCACCCCGGTGAATTCACCCAAATTTCAATTGTAAAATAATGCGTTTTACCATCACCTTTTTAGATAAGTTATAATATTAGGTCTGTGTGTGGCTTTACTTTTATATATTATAATTTTACATTTTACCGTGCCTTGAAATTGTAAAGTGACTGACTATCTACTTATAGCAATGTAGAAACGTAAAAGAAAATTTAACATTTAACTACACACATACCGAATTCAACTAGAATGCAGACTTACTTTCTGAATACATATTATAAATAACATTTCTGACTTCCATTTTCGTTTCCTCTGGCAAGTCCGTGGTTTCGTTTTTTTTGTCGAGGTCTATATATTTCGCAGCAGAAGTAGTTGGATTTTCCTGGGGACCATCTTGACCCTCTGCTCTCTGCACTTTGTGGGAAATGCGTGAAACAGTGCGTAAACTAATGCCCAAAGCTTGAGAAACACGCTGAAAAATATTTGATTCCGTAATCACTATCTACTGCCATAATGTGTTCAATTTACCTCTTGGACTGCGTGAACTGGTAAAAGTGGTCTTCCGTTGCGTTTTTCATGTTTGAAATAATTTAATAACTTCGCTACAATTTCTCTGGCTTGCAAATTAAGTCTGTAGCCAGGCATCTTAAGATTATTAGGAAATGTTTATTCACAAACTCGTAACGCAGTAACAGATATTACCAAAGCCAAACTATTATTACAAAACTTATAGTAAAAGAATCCACAAGAAGAACACGTAAAAACTAAGAGCCAAACTTGAAAACAAAGAAAATTCTTAAAAATACGCACAAAATCACAGAATTTATAAATTTATGCTGTGACAGTGACATATCCTTCCCGAGTCGGCGTTTATGAACTCTACACTATACGACCTATTGGCGTCTTTGTCTGACACATGCACGGACGGATTGAAGTCAGCCGAACGTATGTCGACTAATCAAAGACAAAAGGGTGTATGCAGTAAATCAGTTCTGGGCGTATAAGAATAGATCTTGTGTCACTGATTGATACAAAAATTGACGACGTGTACGCCATAATTCGTGAATCGTACTTTACGACCGATATCCATCGTATATTCATAAGTAAGACAAGGACGGGAGTTGTGACGTAGGGCCGAACATTCGCTGAACAAACTGTAATTTTAAATTTCCAATTATGAAGAAATTGGTACCCACACAAACGCCTATGCCACTTTGGTGCATGGCCTCAAAAGTTAATTTAAATTACAAAATTACTTACCGATGCATTATTATCCTCAAACATTATAGATTTGGCGCTCGGCAAGTACCACAAGCCGCAAGCCTCAAAGCTAAGTATAATAACTCGAAAAAGTATCTAAATACCACATACTTACACCAATCACCGTGTCAGATACCAAAATATTGTGTCAAAACTTGGTTACTACTGAGGGCGAGGAATATACTAGACAAATGACGGGTTACTTGAAAAGCTCCTTATATTTATTTAATTACTATTACCTATTACTGTCACTAAATCGTATTTGTTGGCAAAATTTAAATTTAATTATGAAAAAGTGAAAAGTGTAATGAAGGTCACAATTAAACTGTAAGTGTTGCCAACAAATACGACTTAGTAATAAAATTGAAGATTAAAATGCAAATTTGTTAAAATTAATGTATTAAAATCTAAAACACATCCGAACAATGTCTTCGAATGTAGTTAGATTGTAGATTGTAGATTTCTTGGGGGTCGTTTTTTTGCCCTTACGGCCTTTCTTCACTGCGACCTAATTAGATCTTTTGTGAATGACCCTGCTCTAATAAATTCCAAGGTCACCTAGGCTTTTGACGAAGCTTAGTATTTTCCTTGGGGCTAAGTTGCCAATTTCATTTGGATTTATATTGATCCTTTCGAAATATTTAAGTCTGTTTCGAATTAAGAGGGGACCCTCACACAGTATGTGCTCGCTAGTCTCATCCCGTTCGTTGCAGAATCTGCATAGTCCATTGTCTGTTTTGCCCATTTTTTTAAGATGATATCTTAAAGGGCAGTGTCCAGTCAGGAGACCTGTGATGAGTCTTAATTCATTCTTGTTTAGAGTGAGAAGCTTTTTGGCGTTCTGAGGCGAATAGGTCAAAAATCTTTTCGCTTGTCTTTGTCCCGGAGTGTTACTCCAGTAGGCTTCCCTTTGTTCCTTTTCCCATGTTTTGATCTCGAATGTAGTTAACCTCTGCTCTAATTTCTGTCCAGTTCCAATAATTTTCTCAGCTATTCAAGAGTGCATGGTCTGCATAAATTACTAGGTACTACTTTTTGATACAATCCAAAATACATAGTTTATTGGCGATTCTGATTGTGCACTAGGATTTCGAGTTGCAGAGACTTAAGACTTAACCCATTAGCGCCTTGCGTTACCATATGGCAACGTCCAACAGGTGATCTTTTCGACGCGTCCTAACTTGTCAGCGATTTTATTTCGTTTACGGTAGGAATCTTATTACCGACGTATTACTGTTTGGAATACATTCGTACTGGCAAATTCAGTTTACATTTGATTGTTAGAGTGTGAGAAGTGCTAGAATATACCATTCAAATAAATCATCAAAAAAAATGGAGCCTCGGTTTGAGTAAGTATGTTTATTTTTATGTGTCACATATTTTTGTTACTTTGGATTTATATTTATGTATAGAATGCGTTAGAGTATTCATTGACAAAATATAAAGACATTTTACTAAAAACTAGCTGACTTACATATTCGTAAACATGACTGTTGCCATATGGCAACGCTAGGCGCTTACATTCAGTAAATATTTATTTTTCAATTCCAGGAGAGGATTCTCAGTTTCTCAAGCACTAGATATGATTTACAAAGATGAAACTTAGACCAATGATTGAAATGCTAAAAGATCGATGTATCCACAATTTTGTTCCGGAATTGAATCTAGCATACGATGAAAGTATGGTAAAGTATTATGGGAAGCACAGTTGCAAACAGTTTATTCGGGGCAAGCCAATCAGGTTTGGCTACAAAATCTGGAGCCTATAGGCTCCAGATTTAGTGTTTATAAACACTAAAGATGGCTACCTAATAAACTTTGATTTTTATCAGGGAAAGAGTCCTAAAATGAATTCGGACTATGATGTTCTATTTGGTAAAGCCGCTAGCCCACTTCTGATAATGTTAGATGAACTTCCGCTAGGAAAAAGACAGTTGGGGTATACTTTCTATATGGATAATTTATTTTCTAATCCAGCACTATTTTCTTTTTTGCAATTTCGCGGCTATTCCGCCATTGGGACAATTCGAGAAAATAGAAGTCCAACACAGTGCACCCTAACTAACAACTTGCGTATCAAGTTCGTCCTAAAGGTGCTGGAAGACATGCAGGATCAATAGTCCTCAGATAATAGCCGTATTTCAGATAATATTAGATTTGATAGAATTGACCACTTTGTTCAGCATACAGAAGGCCATAAAAAAAGAAGGTGCGCGCGCAGTACATGCAAGTCCATAATTAGAACAATGTGCTGGAAGTGTAATGTAGCCTTGTGTATTGACTATTTCCAGCCATTCCATTGTCGATAGCATAATCTGCTATTGCATATTATTGAAAATAATATATACTTGACGATATTACACTGTTTCATTGCTTTCCAAATAACTGCCAAAACCTTTTTGATTTCTTATAAAATTAGACACTTTGACTTCACAAGCTCCTAGCGTTACCATATGGCAACAGCCTATATTTCAAAAAGTACTACTCAGATATTTTTGGAATAAAATATTTTCGTTTCAGGGAGTCATTTTTTACAGTTATTTAAGAAAAAATATCGAAATTTGAGAAAATACATAATTCAGGCGTTAATGGGTTAAGTATCATTATGCACTTTCGCCATACTAAGTATTTAGTTATTTGCAATAATCGGGCAGCTGCAACTAATGCTTGAATGCAATGTATTTTTTTTAATTATTATTTTAAAGTTGAAATGACAGTGTCATTCTTTTAGTGCCTTATTTTCATGCTGCTATTTTTGTCAACTCAAAACTTAACTATTCAATAATGGTATACATATTTACACCTAATAAGTTTTTTTATAGAGTGCAACCAGACAAACATTGTTTCAGTTTCCTATTAAAAAAAAAACACTCCGCCCATGAGTTCCCATCTTTTTTCTTTAATCCGTCATAAATCATAACTTAAATATAAAAAATCTCTAATTTCACATACAGTTTCTATGGAAACCTAAAATTGTTGCGGGGGCAAAAGACAGAAAATAATCTAGCTATCTCTACAGGGAGTCTTTAAAATAAGGGGACCAAGGATGTCATGCTCGGGGTCTTTAATAATATAATAGTGTTCGCCCAGGTCAGTGAACTACTCGTATATCGTCAATATTCAAACCCAAAAAAAGTAGCTCCATATACGACGGAGGATCAAAATTAAAAATAAACTCAAGAGTAAAGTAGGTACCCTTCGATTTAAACTGTTGTTTAGAAATTAAAAGCTATATTCGACAAGCTACTGCATCTTTTCTGGTTCCTTGCAAAAAGGGTACCTACTTTATGTCTTAAGAAAATGTGTGATATCATGAATCGCGTATAACTAGGAACCAGTGGCGTATACAGGGGGGGCAAAGGGGGCAATGGCTCCCCAGAGCTGTCGAGATAAACGAGATTGGTAATATCAAAATTAATAATACCAAAAATTATATACTCCTGGCCTAATCTGAAAATGCAGTGAACATCAAACATCTACAATTTGTTATTTGTTTCATCTTGTCTTCTCGAAATTAAAACCTGTGCAGTAGATTTGAGAACGCGCCGCCGTATATTATACACACACTCCGTCGGTCGCAGCGCGTAAATTAGGCAAAACAACCTACTAAACATATTTTGCAGAATTACAGTGTGCACAGCCACGCCACAAAGACCATTTTCAAAACTGAAAATTTTAAAAATTTATATTAAAAACAATATTAGCGAAAACCGACTGAATGGGTTAACACTCCTTTATGTGTACCCTGAAATACCCATATCTCCAGAGAAGATATTTGAGAAACTGAAGACCAAAAAAAGAATACTTGATTTTGTGATATAGATTTTACTGGTTCGAAGAAGAATTATTTTTATGTTATACATGGTGTCCGATAATATGCATATATCGACACTCGTATGCAATTACTTAAATTCAAAATAAAATTGAAATAAACAAACACATTTATTTTTTGGCAGTTTAATTAACTTGTTTTTTTTTTGCAAGAAAATTTTGTCATCTCAAAAAGTTACTTAAAAAAATCGAAAATAAAATTTCAATTTTCATATGAACTTTTCCTCATATTTTCCATTTTTCTTTTTAATTTTTCGAGTTGGTGCATGTATTTCAGGACACCCTGTATTTATTTATTTTAGAAAATATGTTTTTGTTCTGTTTTTATTCATTAAAATTATTAGAGATGGGCAACGGAAACTTTCCAAGTCGGGATTTTTGGAAACTTTCCGGGAATAAAAAAATACAAAAAAGAACAAAGAAGAATCATGAACTGTGTGCTATACAATCCTTAATAAAAATGCCCCAGTCACGGAAGCGACGAATGCTTCGTCGAAAAGTCTCGTCTTTAATTAACAAAAGGAAAACAATCGTAAATGATATGTTGATCCGCCCACCTCTCGATTTTCCGCGCAGGTTTTTTTCCCATTCTTGTGCAAATTCGACTCATCCGGCGCGCATTTCTACTTACTGGAAAATCGCTCTTCGTTCCCAAGGTCGCCGGCCAAAGCACACATTAATTTTATTAAATTAACCAGGTAATGGGTTTTAATTATTGTTGTTTCTGTCCCGCAAATTGGCGAAAAGGAACGAGATCTTCTGACACGTGGCGTAAGTATACTAATTTGCAACGGGCTCCTTATATCATACGATCAGGAACTGAAACAATCGTATCCAAGTACAGGGATATCCATCTATTGTAAGTGACTCCAAGTTTTTACTGTTTCGTACTAGAAAATTAGTTTGGATTACATACTGCTTGCTTTGTGTGTGTTAAAAATTCCACTTCTGGATGGTCACTGATGGTTCTGTCATTGTGTAAATAAATAATAACTATTTAGCGCTATTACAATACCTAACATCCACTATATACTTATATTTTTTGTTTGATGTCATATTGAAGAATTTTCCAACTCTGTTTAATAAGGTTACATCGGTTTACAGGTAACATTTTAAAAAATAAATTAAATTGGGCATTGAAAAAGACTCGCTCTGAACGCGCATTTTGATTAGTTATTATTTACTACTTATACATATTACTAGTAAGTAGGTAGGTAGTACTTGCAACGAAATCGCATATTCAATAAACAGAAACTAATCTAAAATTGCGAATTGTTGCTAAGCAAATACCTATTATGTTTGAAACACAAAGAACTGATAAAAGAAAAGGTTATATTGCATTTTTAGTATAATGCACTATTGTTCCAATAATTTTTTGCAATCGAAGGTGAAAAAACCAAAGTCCTGGAGGTTCTTGGACGTACCGTTATTTCTTGTGATTAAAGAAGTAGAAATAAATAATGTGGAATCGTAAAATGATTAGGTACCTAACCAATATTAATTATTTTTGTATTAGAATTATTTATACAAAACAATGTTTCTTGGAAATTCGAAATTCGAGATGTAGTGTTGTATCCAAAAGTTCAAATAATCATTTTATCTACTAAAAAATCATTTGATATGGTATCTAGACACGTCATCTTATGCATTAGTTCACTTCTAATAAATCAACTTGATAATAATATTTTTCTGCAATTATCTGTACCCGCAATCAAAGATAAAACTTCAAAAGTATTGCCTAGCAAAGCCTTAGTCAGCCAGGACCTTAAAACCATTAATAAAATATACAGTACCGGCCATAAGTAATATCATTCTGTTAATTTTATTTAAATTTTAAATTTTTATTTAACTTTGGAAAGCAATTTTATATGTTATAAGTTTATAAACTATGGTAATTTTAATAATAAAAAACAACACGTTTAGCGTCTGTATTTTCTTAATAATATTTGGGCGGACATAAGTAAAGAAACAATTTTTAATAGTTAATTAACAATAGATATTTTAATAACCAGTCGCATATCCATTATTTTTTTTATAACTTCTGCGCATCTTCTACATAAAGGGGATATTAATTTATCAATATAATCTTGCGAAACATTATTCCATGCTCTCATGACAGCTTCTAATAGTTTTTCTTTAGATTCATATTTTCCATAGTTTTCTTCTCTTATTTTACAATCAATATGATCCCAGAGGTTCTCAATAGGGTTAAGTTCAGGACTTTGAGCAAGCCACTTCATTACATTTATTCTTCAGTTGTAAACCTTCTTTTACTAGCTTGGCGGTATGCTTCGGATTGTTGTCTTGTTGAAAAATCCACCATAAGAACAAATTCTCCTAAGCAAATGGAAGCATTTGTTCCTTTAAGATATCTAGATATACAAATCTGTCCATGATGCCACCGATATGAAATAAGGGAACCACTCCGTGTCCAGACAAACAATCCCACATCACATTTCCACCACCATATTGAATTGTACCCTTACTGTATTTAGGGTTAAACCTTTCATTCTTCTGACGTCTTAGAACTAAACAAGTTAAACTTTGTTTGATCAGAAAATAATAGTTATTTACATTGCCAGATGCGTAAGTGCACTTTTTTGGCCGAGGAGGTTGTTTAAAGACCGAGGAAACGCGAGCGTTGCCTCGGTCATTAAAAGTACCTCCGAGGCTAAAAAAGAGCTTACGCATCGTGCAATGTATTACATTTTTCCTGCTACCGAAAATTTCAAGTTATAGGTACTTTGAATAAAGCTCTAAATACATATGGAGTAGATTGTGAGTAATAATGATCTTTAAAATAACCTTTGTTTAATTACTAAAAATGATAATCAGTGATAAATATAAGAGGCAGAATGCAGCGATAATAAAAAATAAATAAAAAATGTTGAGCTTTAAATGGGATTTGAACCATGGATCTACGAATTACTAATCGATTACTCTTACCCCACCGGTACCGCGGTGCTTGTCAAATTTGTTCTGTTATGCGGCTCTTATTTGACGCCAGAGAAACATCTAAATTATTAATTTTTCGCGTTTTTTATGATTAAAACCAGTTTGTAAAACGATTGTTGTGAAACCTATTAAAATTGACGCAAGATTCGGGTTGCTACATATATTTTATTAACGGTTTTAAGGTCCTTGCTGCGTAAGGGTTGCTAAGCAATACTTTTTGTACCTAGCAACCACTTTCGCAGCTAGCAACCAAAATAACAGGGCACCTCGAACATTTGACTTTCGCTTTCGGGCCTGTTGGCGAGTATGTAAAGTGAACTTACGGGGCAGGGAGCAGGAAAAAAGTTTTTCCATTGACGAACTTTCCAGTTAATATGATTCCTTGCAAATTCTAACCTGGCTCATCTGTTTTTAGCAGAAACAAAAGGCTTCTTCGCTGGTCTTCGCCCATAAAGACCGAATTCATTCAACCAACGCCTAATAGATCTTACAGATAAACTCACTTGTCGAATTTCCCTTTTTATTCTTCCTGCATGCCAAAATAGATTTCTTGAAGAAATGAGTTTTATACTGCGATAGGTAGCTTTATCTGTTTTACGCGGCCTTCCTGATTTTGGAGCATTACGCATTACTTAAGCTTCTTCGTTGATTGTACATTGCTCTTTTTTTTGCGATAACACAGCGATTCGATTTTAATTGCCTTGGAATTTCAACCTTTTTCTCGCCAGATCGAAATTATTCCATAATTCATTTTCTCATGTCTTCTGACAAACTTTTCCCTTTAGGCATGTTAGTAGAACTGTATTGTTCTCAGAACCATAAAATTTTGGCACTCCCAACTCTAGTAACATACAAATGAGACTAAACTCAAATGTTTCTTTATTTTTGTCCCCCAAAAATCAAGGGAAGACATATATTTAGCAAAAACGGAATCGTGTCGCGTTTTTGCCATGTTGGAAGTTTTTTAGAGGCCAATGGACATATACTCATCGATTTCAAAATATTGTGAATCGTTATCTGTAAATATTAATACATTATTTATTTGTTTCTTTACTTTTGGCCGATACCGTATGTAGCAACGAGAAACTTCCGTCAATTTTAATCGGTTTCACAACGATCATTTTACAAACTGGTTTTGATCAGAAAGTACACGAATTATGTCGCCTAAGTAATATAGTTCAAAATTTAATACATTGCAGCACTTTTTAAACAACCTCCTCGACAAAAAGTGCACTTATGCACCTTGCTGTGAAAATTACTATTTTGTGTTCAGTGTGAAATTATCTCGGAAATTATGAATGTGTTTTTATTTTCATCCAGAGTTGTACCAATGACTATCACTGGTTGCTGGTTGTACCAATTATTCATAAGAATTTTGCAAAACTGCTTTTGTGTCTATCATATAAGTAAAAGTAACTCGATAACATTGTGTTTAAAACAGCAGAGAAAATTTAAAAAAGGAAGTGGAAGTATAATCCTTTTTTTAGTTTTTACTGTTTTAAACATTTATGGGCGTGTCATACATAAATATATTATGAAAAAAACGCAATTCCACTTCATTTTTTATGAAATCAAAACTTGAATAAAATAGTCCCAATCCCATGTTTCTCGATATACAGACAACATTTTTCTAAACTCCATAATCTTGCCGATTTGTTGTTTTCTCTGTGTATACAGTGTGGTCATTTAAGTGTGCAACATATTATGGGATTTTTTTTTATTAATTGAACGAGAATACAAATATTCAATATTCCCCAAAGTTGGTGCATGTTCGATAATCATATTAGGCGCACAAATTAGAATGGTTGCTTGCAAGTCAAACAGCATACATATGGTTGGTCAAAAAAATATACAGGGTGAATCAGTTTTTTGTAGCAGGACTTTAACAGGTGATAGATCTTCAAAAAATAACGGCACTTTTTCGTATAAACTATATCTTTTTAAGGTCTTAGAAAAAAGTTACAGGGTATTAAAGTTTATTGAATATTTACCATACTAGTTGAGATATTTAAGTCATATTTGTTATACGTTAAAACGGCATGGGTTAGCAACATCTTGCACAACCAGTGGCGGAGAAGTGGGTAATTGGTAAAATTATTTTTATAAAAATTATTTTAACAAAAGGTATTGAATTTTTTATGTAGATTTTAATTGAAGACAAAAATGTCCTCTTGGTTCGCATGTGTTATAGTTTAATGGCAAATTTCATTTTTTCGTATTATTTCGGGGTATTTCTGAAAAATTATCTAAAAAATTTGCTCCATAAGTAACACTTAAAGTGGAAAAAACGTGTTTTTTACTTTAAATAAAGTAACTTTTTCCAATAAACTAACTCATTCAAGGTTTTACTTTTCAAGATACAGAGCGTAACCTTAATTGTATCTTCCTTAAAAGTATAGCCTTAAATAGGTAAGTTTATTGGAAAAAGTTACTTTATTTAAAGTAGCAAACACATTATTTCTACTTTAAGTGTTACTTATGGAGCAATTTTTTTAGATAATTTTCAGAAATACCCCGAAATAATATAAAAAAATGAAATTTGCCGTTAAACTAGAACACATGCGAACAAATACCAAGAGGACATTTTTGTATGCAATTAAAATCTACATAAAAAATGCAATACCTTTTATTACAACACAAGGTGATTAATTTTTTTTTCTAAAAATATTTTTACCAATTACCAAGTTCTCCGCCACTGGTTGTGCAAGATGTTCGATATTAACAGGTTTTATGCTAACCCGTGCCGTTATAGCGTATACCAAATATGACTTAAATATCTCAACTAGTTTGGTAAGTATTCAATAATGTCCACTTCTTACAATTTTATCACCCTGTAACTTTTTGATACAGTTTATAGAAGAAAGTGCGGTTATTTTTTGAAGATCTACGACCTGTTAAAGTCCTGCTACAAAAAACTGATTCACCCTGCATAAAAATTGTACAAGAGTAAAGTACCCTCATTTCAGCAAAATGTTATTAAGAAAAGTTGTCTGAAATTAAAAGTTATGCCTAAATACCAAAACATGGCCTCCTAAGAAAAAAATATATTTTTTGAAAAACTAATATTTTCCTAAAAAAAAAATTGTTTTAATATTCACCCTAAACAATTTCATAAATCAATCAAAATTAAATCAATTTCAATTCCAGGTTCAAGAATATTTGTAAAATTAACTTAGATTTTTAATTTTTTATGGAATCACAAACTTCATGTTTGTTGCAACGACATACAACTTTTCTTAATAACCTTTTGCTGAATTTTTTGAAATAAGGGTACTTTACTCTTGTACAATTTTTATATTTTTTGACCTAACTTGCAACCAAGTGCTAATTTATTGAACATGCATCAACTTTCGGCAATATCTGTATTTTGGTTTTAAACATACAGTGTGTCCCTGGATGGTTGTCGTGTCCTTATTCCAAACAACTTTCCCTTATAAAAGTTTTTCATAGCTTTGTAGGTTACACTTGGACATATTTTCAAATTTACCTCAACAACACCCCGTATATTTATTAATTCGACTTATTTTGCTTACGCCTCATTATAAGACCACGCAGGAGTGATTTCTAAAATATCAAGATCTAACTCCAGTTTTTTTTTTTTGTTATTTACACCTATTCTAATAATTCTATAACTATCCAGACACAGAGTGTATTAAATTCAATTTAATTTTTAAGGTTTTTTGGTATCGCTATTAGCGTAGACCTGATTAAATAATGAAGTAAACTTAGTAGTAGTAAATAAAGGAAACTTAGCATTGTTTTAGTTACAACCCTTGCAGTCCTTGCAAATTTTTATTTAGAATAAAGAACTGGTGAAAAATAAATCAAATTTGGTCCTGAAACTGAAGCAGATACGAGAAAATGGCAAGAGAGGTTTCTTGTTCTAGAGTTCTAAAGTAGGTAAGCTTTGTGGTTTCAAGCGCACTTTCCCCATAACGGAGAATCCTGCATATTTTCGACCAAACTCCCCAACGATCAGACTTTTCCCGACACTAAAAGTTCATGAAAACTTCCATGGACATCCCGGGGTAGAATTTGGTCAAAAATATGCAAGATTCTCCTTAAATGCACGGCCACACATAACGCGGACGGCGGAGCGGAGAGCAGAGCGGAAAGCGGAGAGTAGTGCGGGTAGTGGCCACACAGTCGGCGGATTGTGACAGCTCTGAAAGGCGCATTGCGCAGAGAGGTTGGAAGTGAAGTGTAAACATTAAAAAGTCGAACTTCATAAAAGCCTATTCATTTAATTTATACCCTGACGTCATCGTTTGGTGTTTTTTGCTGCCAATATAAATTCTAGTGACACTACAAAAATGCCACACAAATAATAGTTAATTTTCATCTGTCATGTTGGCATAATAGGGCTGGGTTGCAATGATAATATTCAAATTTTTCGTTAAAATTTTGACACAGTTTGTCACTTAATTTTAAAAATGCCGCGCAAGATAGGTTCTCAAAATCTTGATAAACGCGCGCAGGGTATGGTGCGTGCTTTGGGCGAATATTTTGAGAGGGAAAGGGAAAACGGGGGTCCGCTGCTTCCGCTTTGTGCTGTAAAAGATGTAAGTACTTTTTATTTTATTTCACTGATATAAATTTCGATAATTTCTAAAAAATCATATTTTTGTTTCTATTTAAGAGGGTTGCAGCAGCTCTAGGAATTAGTTTTGACACGGTCAAAACAATTATTTCAAAAGGACCAGCTACTCGAACTGCAAGGAGAGAAAGAAAAAACCTGTACCTAGTCAACATTGATGATTTCGAACAGACAGCAATCCGAAATGTGATATATGAAATGTATATAGGGACAGTATGTTAAAGAATTTTGCCAATTTGCCCCAATATGCGTCTAATTTTATAATTATTCTTTTAGAAAAGCACTTTACAGTGAACGCCCTAAAAGCGAAATTAGAAGAAAGAGATATTTTTCATGGTGGTAGAACATCTTTATGGAAAATATTGAGGAACATTAGATTTAAGTACCGCAAAGATGATCCTCGACATGGACTTTATGGAGGTGCCTATAATATTGCTATAAAACGTATTAAATTTTTAAGAAATCATATGCAAGCAAAAAGAGAAGAAACACGAGAGTTTGTTTACTTGGAAGAAACATGGATTTTCCAAGATTTTCCAAGATTTTGAATTAAGGGAAATATTTTCTTTGTAAATTTCCACTGCTTTATTTTTACATAAAGGCGTATCAGATGGTCCAAAAATTTTTTTAAATTAATTATTCGGAAATAGCGAATTTTTTTCATTTTTTTTAAATTTTTAAGTACCTATTAACACAGAATAGCTGTGGTATTAAGCTTTTCCTCATTTTTATTCACATGGCCTAATAAGGTTTCATATTAAGAAAACACAGTGTACATTAACTAACCTGTAAATGGTTTAAAAGTCAAATATTGTGGCAGCTGAAGTCTTCGTATTTGCAATTTGTCATAAAGTTTGGCAACGCTGTTATGCTGGTATCGATGACGTCAGGGTATAAATTAAATGAATAGGCTTTAGAAACAGCTATAAAAATGTCGATTTCGACATTATTTTTATGTGAAAATTCACAACTAAAATTGCGGATTTTGCAAAATAAACGTGCAGTGTGGGTACATGAAATAAACCTAAGCAGGGAAACACTTGGTGAATTCCATCATCTGTACAAAAATAATTTTGGAAATTTCGACCCAAAGTTTGTCTAAAACACCTCGGTTGTGGTGATGTGCATGAGTTATGTTCCACAGGGGGTTTGCGACTAAAAACTTCACTAATTAGCATTTCGCAATCCCTATTATTTTTTATTAAGTAGGTATATGAAAATACAACGCTCTATTTTCGAGGTTAAATACGCGCCAATACGCCGGAAAATGTCAAACTGACTTGAACGTTCCGAGAGCCAGCGAGCAAACACGCTTTATTATACTCTCCGCTACCCTCTCTGCGGTATAGGCCAGGGAAAATAGAATTTGACCTAGAAAAAAATATTAACTGCAATTTTGTTTTACCATATCAAAGTTATAAGTATGGTAGAAACCAAAAATTAGCATTTTGAAAAAACGGAACCTTGAGTTACCTCAAAAAACACCTATTTTTCGTTAGAAATTTCGAGCAAAAATGTTAACTGGATTTTTTTAGACTCTTTAGGTAAAAAAACTTCCCTTGCTAACATATATTAAGAAATTAAACATTTTAATAATATGGAAGTAACTTAGATCGACAAAGAGGGATAAAAATCGGATAATTTTCTATTTCGGCAAAAGGAAAAATATTAACTACGTTTTTATTGCAGGTGATCATTCCCTTTCACAAATATAACATAACTTATACAAAATTAAACATTTATCTGAGCCGCATGTACGTCAGCTGTCACTTCTCATTGGTATAGACTAGGCAAAAATATTAACTGGTTTTTTTTTGTTTAACTTTTTACAATATAACTATATTGAATCATATAGCGAAATTAAACATTTATTTACGGCTCATATAGGTCAACTGTCTCTTGTCATTTCTTTAGGAAAGCAAAAATATTAACTGTTTTTTTGTTTAACTTTTTACAATATAACTTTAAATCACATATAGCGAAAGTATGCACTGGAATTATTATTTTTCTCAAGTTTTTCATAACCTATAAAACAAAACGCTGCTTTTAAGATCTTATGATTAAAATGAAGACAAAGATGTTTGTACTAAATTTTTGCCAGGTAGAATGTTATTAGATTTTATGCTATACAACTTAAAAAATACGAAATCTAACGTCACTTTCGCTGTCGGCAACTCCCTCTTAATTTCAAAAAATTTAACAAAACTTAGTAACCACTTACAAAGTTTAACAAAAATCAGCCAGTTAATAATTTTGCTCCCAAAGACAGCTTAAAATTTCTTTAAAATGCGATTTCCGGCGAAACAATATGTTTAATTTCAGAACAAACTGTTAATACTTGATTTTTAAGGTAATTATAAATAATAAAAACGCAGTCAATATTTTTGCCCAACAAAATATTCGGATACTTGCGCAAACGTAATCTGTTTAATTTATCAATCTCAACTTTATATACCTTACTTACTAATAAATGTAGCTTAAAATTCGAAGTTAATATTTATGCGTCTTTATTACAACAAGAAAATATATTTTTCTAAAAACGCCCACACGCGTATATTTATTTTGTATAAAAACAATTCATTTATTACCAATATTTTGTGATGGCATTATAAAAATGCGTTTATGAATTTTGTCTAGGTTTCGTTATTTTTTACCGTAATTTCCCTGGCCTAGTATGTGTGGACACGATAGTAGGCTTCCTATTGTTTTGAAAGCTCCGCTACCATTTCCGCTCTGCTCTCCGTCCGCCTTATGTGTGGTCGCTAAGGGAGAATCCTGCATATTTTTGACCAAACTTCCCAATTTCCATGGAAATCCCGCGATAGAATTTGGTCAAAATTATGCAGGATTCTCCATTATGGGGATTAACATGGGGAAAGTGCACATCAAACCCCCATATCTTACCTACTTTCTAAACATAAAAACGGAGTCGCACTGTTCGTGCATTTTGGTCAACACAGAACAATTTCATCAGGAACGCACATCGTCCAAATCTGGGAAGTCCACTCACCTGAAGTTGCACTTCTTGCACTTGAACAGCGTCCTCTTGTTGTCGCTCCCGCTCCTGCCCTTCCTCTCCTGCGATATCTTCGCCAGGAACTGGCTATCGGCCACCTTCAGCGCCGGCATCGGCCTCCCCTTCAGCAAGGTGTTCAGGTCGCCGCTGGTCGGCAATTTGTGCTTGCCCTCCGTCCTGCCCGACGTCGACCCGTGGTTCCTCGGCCTCGTACCGGACCCACCGCTCGTCTCCGAAGACTGCAGACTGCTCAACGGTATCTCGGTCAGGTACTTGTTGTATTTGGTGTAGTTCCTCCGCCCGGTCTCGTCTGTCATCAGTACCTTCGCCGTCTCGTGCGCCTGGTCGCGCACCGACTTCAGCTTTATGTGTTTGGTGATGTCCCAGCGCCAGTTCGACCGGTACGAGCACAGCGAACACTCGAACGGCTTCTTGTTGAGGTGGCCCACGATGTGCACGTGGAACCTGGACGCCGTCGACGCCCAGAACGTGCAGTGGGGACACTTGAACACCCGCTTGTGTTGGGCGACCGATATGTCGTTGCCGTGGGTCGGCACCTTTTCGGTACCCGTATGCGCGTTGTTGGCGATCTGCGGAACGGCTGCGTAGTTGTTGTTCGTTTCTTGGTAGCTGCTGTCGCTCATAGCCGGCGACTGCGTTCGAATGGAAAGGTCCAGGGAAACGTTGTCGTCCACTTTGTCCTCGGTGTACTCGTAGTTCGAATCGTCCACCTCTATGTCCATCGGTACCATGATGTCGTTCCAAACGAAGACGCGGTTCTCCATGGGATGCGGTTTGGTTTCGGTCGATTGTTGGTCCTCGTCGATTTTAAGTTCGTGTTCTGAACAGGTATCGGCGTCTTCCTTGATGTCGTGAGACTTTATTGCTTCGCCGCAAGTCTGGAGGTGGTTGTACAGGTCAGCGCTGGATTTGCACCTTTGCCTGCAATACTGACACCTCGAGGAACTGATGTTGTGCACCGGCATCAGGTTCTGCACCTTGCTGGTCTCTTTGCCGCAAATTTTCTGGTGTTTCACCTGCTCGGTCAGGCACTTGCTCTCGTGGCCGCACATGTTGCAGAACAGGTTGCACCCGGTCCCTTGCTCGAGCTTCTCCTTGAGCTTGTCGAAGAACGAGGCGTTCTTCCGTTTGAAATCCGCGCCCTTGCGACTGGCGAACATCGAAGTCGGAATGAGGTCGGGTACCTTGGAGGCGGTTTCGTTCTTGAACACGTCCTCGGAACTGAAGAGCGAGGCGAAGTCCTTCAGCGCGCTGTTGCCGGACTTGGCGCAAATGTCGTTCATGTCCTTCTGGCTCATCGCAGGTTCGCTGGGTTCGGGTATTTCGGCGACCTTGAGCGCGGGAAACGGCACCCGGTTGTGGCCAAGTTTGAACACGGCGGTCTGGTGCGGTATCGGTATCAGGTTCGGTATGGGGCGGTGGGTTTTCTTCGCCTTGGTCTCTTCCGGTTCTATGCCGTGCGCCTTGCGTTCGTGGCGGGCCATCTCGCTGCCCCAGGCCGTCTTGAAGTTGCACAACTTGCACTTGTTCTTAAAGTACACTTTCCCATTGGAGTGGTGCAGGATGTCGTCCGGGTTGATGAAGTCCGACAGCTTGCCGGATTGGTCCGCTATGCCGTTGGCGAGTTTGGGTTTCTTTGGGGGCGTCACTTTGACATCTTCGGCGGTGGTATGGTGCTCGCCTGGCGGCGTCTGGAAAGACAAAGGAAGCAAACGTTAAAATCGAATGTGGGGAAGTACCTATAGAGAAAAAAGAATGGCCTGGATTAAAATTTTCTAGATTTATTCAGAAACTCCTTTTGACTTATTTTCAGGGATAATATCACAAGTGGTGTACCTATTATCGATTATACCAAAGCCAGTGATTATAGATAATCACTGCCAAAGATGAAAATGCCACAACTGCGCAGCAGGAGTGATATTTTCTTAGCATTGGGATTATAATGGGTTTATATTATTAGACATACCACGAGTTGTATTTAGGAAGAGAAATTAACAACTTCAAGCAATTTGATTACTCAGTGATTAGGCGTAATTTGACAACCGAACTCAATAAATAAATTAACTACAACAATTATAAATATTTCGCCTTTTCGAAAATGTGATTTAAAAAGTAAAAAAAAAGTAGCCACAACCAGGATTTTAACCCGAGACCTCTCGCACGCAAAGTGAGAATCTTGCCACCAGACCATTGTGAAATTTAATTGCCATGCCTAAAAGTTGAAGTCTATTAATTTGATAACTGTCATTTAGGATAAGCCTTTAGATTTGAATATATTTATTGTGTTAATAGATATTTAACGATCAATGTGTTAACTGAAATTGTATCTTCTAGTTATCGGGTTAGCTACCACAATATCGGTTTAGCGTAACTAAGAAAGTAAGTAAGTAGTATTTCCCTGATACTGCTTGCATCCAATAAGGTAGCTCCTTCCATAAAAATCCAACCAATCATATGCCTCTGCTAGCGATAATTGCACTTGTGCAAAAGCAGAGCGGTAATACCACTTGTGCAGTTATCACATCGTTGCTTAGCAACCGCAAATCTGTTCGATACAAACACGTACTTCTTAAAACTGATGTGTTTTTCACTGTTCTAAATTATGCAGCTTATAAATTATGTTGCGGTATCATTAAGCATTATATCAATGAATTTATATAACTTTTACATTGCTAAATTTTTGTTATTTGACCTTCGTCCCCGTTTAAATTTATGACATAATCAGAAAATAAACCAACGCCAACAGGGCATTTGCCTTGGATATCCAAGCGTCATGTTTGTTTACTCGAACCGTCGATGAAGGAAGGAATCGAACGCCTCGTCGAACGCTACAATCGAAGCTGTCAATACACTCGTTCAAAATGCGTCGTTTTGAAAATGTAAACATAGAAAAAATCAATACAGAAATTATTAAATCGTATTCGTGAAATAATCTAGACAAATACCACTCGTGCCGGAAATTTTTCTAAATAATTTTATTCTGAAGCGCTATTTTGCCCATTAGCAAAACCACTCGTACAAATTGGGCTTTTATTTTCAGAGATAAAATAATAGACCAATTTATACTCGTGATCTTTCTAGGCAAAATAGCGCTTTCGAAAAAATTATCGATACAATTTGCGGCACTTGTGATATTACATACAAAAATACCACACTTCTGGTATTATCACTGAAATAGTCACCTGGTTAGTTAATATTTTAAAAATCGTGTTATTTGATTGGTTCATATTGGCAGGCATTGAATTCCTCATAGTAATGTAACTATAGTTTCCGAATAAAAATATTGAATCACATCTGTCAAGCCCGAGGTCAAGCCATTATAAAAACATTAATATTTTCCGTATTTCTAGAATACTTAGCGACCGACATCTAATAACTTTGAATCACTACTTTTTATTACACGCCATAATTATGTTATAAATATGTTCACAGTTAACATATTATGTTTACTTAAATCAAAGATATATACAACTTAAATCAAATAAAATTGTTGACCTGTTTTTTTGAAAACGCGGCAAACATATAATACCATAATAGCATTTTTTAATTAGCATGCATATGCAAAAGCTCAAAATTCTAAATTAGAATCTGAACGTTTTTTTAAACAGTTTATATTCTAGATATAAATAATAAATAACCTATTTCTCAAAAATGTAAGCTAGAAATTTTATTAATGACATTTTTGGTTCAGAAGGTCCCCTGTCAATATTGACAGAGGGTTGCCCAATAACGGTTATCCTCTGATAAGTTTTTATTATGCTATTGATTTTAATAATATTTGCGTGAATTTCATTCTGCGAGGCCTTTTACTAGAGGGGCCGAGGACGGAGCAATTCTGGACTACACAACCTCATTTTTTTTCAACTAGTACTTTGTCAAAATGTTGGATTTACTTTAAGGATCTACAATAATTATTTCTAAGCAAAAACGTACCGTAACTTCGGCGAAATATTCGTATACACATAAATATTTACCTAATAATAACACACAGGCGTATCACGTAGTACCTATCTAATTATTAATTATTCTTGCATTATTTAAAAGCTGTTTCAATAGGTTTTGACATCGAGATTATAATGATTATATTTTGATCATGAATAGTGTGCCCGGTAGTATTCTATTTTTTTTTTAGTTTATAAATTTCCCATTATGCATTTCCAATTTTTTCTTTTGTTCAATGTTGTAAAATAGGTCTTTAACAATAGTTTAAAATATGTAATATTAAAAATATTTTCGAAATCGGCCGTTTTCAGTTTATTTCAGAAACGGAGTGAGCTATCTCAAATTTCTTTTCAGAACCTTGCAGCCCATAAAAAGCGCAACTTTTTCCCAATTTAACCGACCCTGTGGCGCTAACGGTTTCAAAGATCCCTATAGGGTACAAGATAAAAATATAGGCCCTGTATAGGTTATATACTATTTGGGTATACTTTATACAGGGTGTTCGAAAAATAGACGGAGATATTTTAGAGGGTGATTCCCTGTTAAGAAATATGAAAAAAAGTTTCTATAAACATGGGTCCGGAAATGCAGAGTTTTCAAGATACAGGATGTTAAATAAAAAAAAATAAAACATGAAATTATTAATGTCTTAAAAATTATTTACTCGATTCTGTTGAAATTTGGCAATGTTATTTGTTGTATTAAGAGGCTAATTTCGCCCTAACTAGATTAAATTTATTAAGTCCAGTGGCATCCCGGGGGGCACCTTAGCGAATATTATTATCAAAAAAATGTACGCCACTACCTTTTTTGTAACTTTGATATTTTTTGTTTGATTAAGCATCTAAAAATACAACTTCTTTCCCTCTTGTATTGTTTTCCTATCACACTTCGTTTTCGAGAAAAAAAAATAAAAACCGTTTTATTGCATGTCACTGGACAAAATTGGTTGTAGTGTACTTTATGTTATGATATTGGAAAAGTTGCAATAACACTCTTTCCTAGAAATGCTTTTGATTATTTGTTTTCCAAGGCACTTGTGATTTTTTTTGCAAAAATTGATAAACCAATTTTGTCCAGTGACATGCAATATATTTAACATCCTGTATCTTGAAAACTCTGCATTTCCGGACCCATGTTTATAGAAACTTTTTTTCATATTTTTTAACAGGGAATCACCCTCTAAAATATCTCCGTCTATTTTTCGAACACCCTGTATAGAAGAAAATATCATAAATAGCGATTATTTCCTCTTCAAATATGGTTGAATTCTGCATTTTTTCCCAAATTCCAAATTTGATATACCTAAATAAAATCTATTGATTCATTCAATTTAAAACACTATATAAAGTTCATCCATAGTTAAAGGACAAGTGCCCATAATTATTTATGATATTTTTTCCTATGTAAAGGTATACCTACTTCGGAACAGCTGGATCAAATATATATAAAAAATTAAGGGTGTTCTGTTAAAAAAATAGTTGGTTTTCTTAAAAAGCATTCAAACAGTCCTGTAACAACCCTAAAAAATGTATTAAAAAAAATTCTAGTTCGAAAAATAAAAAAGTTGTATCACAGAATAAATCTAGAGTTCCTGAATTAGGACAATAATGTCACTTTTTGACAGAAAAAAATAATTTTTCATTTATTCTACGGGTCATCTTCCTCTAGTATTTTCTGTAACAATAATTTTGCAATAGTTATTTACATTGCAAGGTGCGTAGTCCACTTTCTTGACCGAAGAGGTTGTTTAAGGACCGAGGCAACGCGGGCGTTGCCAAAAAAGAGCTTACACATCGTGCATTATATTATTTTTCCTGCTTCCGACAAGTTCCTATTAGGTATACCTAGGTAATTTTAATTAACCGCTAAGAAGTAGATTGTGAGTAATAATATTCGAAATAACCATTGATCAATTACTAAAGAATAAAATCAGTAATAAATATAAGTAGATGCAGGGATAATAAAAAAATAAAAAAATCTTAGGTGGGACTCGAACCCGTAACCTACGGTTTACTATCCGGACGCTTTTAACCCAGCGCTACGTTCACTCCTGCTTGAATTTGCTATTAGCCACGTTATTTGATACCTACTGAAAAATATATCCATATTCTTAATTTTTCTCTGGCATAATTCGTATTATTTTTGAACAAAACCAATTTATGAAACAATGGATGTGAAACAAATTAAATTTAAGGCCAGTTTCAAGTTGCTCCATTATATTTTATTAATGGTTTTAAGGTCCTTGCTGCACAATCGTTGCATCGTTGCTAGGCAATACTTTTTGTACCTAGCAACCAAGCAACAGGGCACCTCGAACATTTCCCTTTCGCTTTCGGACCTGTTGGCGAGCATGTAAAGTGAAGTTACGGGGGGGAGCAGAAAAAACATTTTGTGATACTGGAGTCATTGGAGATAATTCCCAGAGCTTTTACACTTGTTGCTAGCATGCGCGCTAATAGTTATTTACATTGCAAGATGCGTAAGTCCACTTTTTTGGCCGAGGAGGTTGTTTGAGGACCGAGGCAACGACCGCGTTGCCTCGGTCTTTAAAAACCTCCGAGGCCAAAAAAGAGCTTACGCATCGTGCAAAGTATTATATTTTTTCTGCTTCCGACAAGTTCCTAATATAAAGAAGATATAGGTAATTTTAATTAAACGCTATGGAGTAGATTATGAGTAATAATATTCAAATAACCATTACTCAATTACCTACTAAAAATTAAAATCAGTAATAAATATAAGAAGTAGAATATGCAGCGATAATAATAAAAAATAAAAAAAAAATGAGTTTTGTGTGGGACTCGAACCGGAGACCTACGGCAGTGTCACTGCCTACGGATTACTATCCTGACGCTTACGGTGACTGCTGTTTGGCTTTCCTATTTAGCCACATTATTTGCCACTAAAAGATATAACCATTTTCTTAATTTTTCTTTGACATAATTCGTATTCTTTTTGATCAAAACCAGTTTATAATTAACAATCGATGTGAAAATATTAAATTTGACGCCAGTTTCAAGTTGCTACTTATATTTTATTAATGGTTTTAAGGTTCTGCTGCATAATCGTTGCATCGTTGCTAGGCAATACGCTTTTTGTACCTAGCAACCACTTTTTGTACCTAGCAACAGGGCACCTCGAACATTTCACTTTCGCTTTCGGACCTATTGGCGAGCATGTAAAGTGAACTTACGGGGGAGGGAGCAGGAAAACCATAATATTATTTTCGCCATGCCAGGTATTTGGTTATTTCTAATAGGTAGGTAATCGGTAGTTGTAACTAATTCTTAAAAACTAATGTGCAATATTTTACATTTTTCTTTTGAACTATTTTAAAGTAGAAATGACCGTGTCATTCTTGTATTGTCATATATTCTTAAATTTGAAGTATTCGAATTCGATAATGTTATTTCATATTTACGCCTAATCATTGAGTAAACCCCTATTTATTTCTTTACTCAATGGTATAATATGTTTTCTTATCGAGGGCAACCAGGCATACACTGTTTCAGTACAAAAGAGCTCTAATTTGACATAAAGTGACACAAAATGACTTTTTCCTGCTCCCTCCCCCGTAAGTTCACTTTACATACTCGCCAACAGGCCCGAAAGCGAAAGTCAAATGTTCGAGGTGCCCTGTTATTTTGGTTGCTAGCTGCGAAAGTGGTTGCTAGGTACAAAAAGTATTGCTTAGCAACCCTTACGCAGCAAGGACCTTAAAACCATTAATAAAATATATGTATAGCAACGCGAATATTGCGTCAATTTTAATAGGTTTCACAACAATCGTTTTACAAACTGGTTTTAATCATAAAGAACAGAATTATACCAAAGAAAAATTAATAATTTAAATATTTCCTTGGCGTCAAATAAGAGCCGCATAACAGAACAAATTTGACAGGCACTGCCCTACCGGTAGGGTGAGAGTACGCGATTAGTAATTCGTAGATCCATGGTTCAAATTCCACACAAAGCTCAACATTTTTTATTTATTTTTTATTATCGCTGCATTCTGCCTCTTATATTTATCACTGATTATCATTTTTAGTAATTAAACAAAGGTTATTTTGAAGATCATTATTACTCACAATCTACTCCATATGTATTTAGAGCTTTATTCAAAGTACCTATAACCTGAAATTTTCGGTAGCAGGACAAATGTAATACATTGCACGATGCGTAAGCTCTTTTTTGGCCTCGGAGGTACTTTTAATGACCGAGGCAACGCTCGCGTTAGTAAGTATATTATAACTATATTTTCTCAACTCTCCCTATCCAGGAACCCTAGTTGTATCGAAAACCATTGCACACAGCCTTATATACAGAGTGATTCTTTGATAAGTACCCACAAGCATAGGAATAAAGTTGAGCACGCCTCCGAAGTAGAACTGCAAAATAAATAAGATACCTACTTATTTTGCTAGAAATAGGTAATTAATATTTTTAAAATATTTCAAAATAAGATTACCAACATTTTTTATGAAGTGTGGCAACATTGCAGACATATTATAATGGTGGATGGAACAAGGACGATGTCAGCGGTCCCAAAACTTTGCAGGCGCGCTTCAGGGGTTCAACTTTACCCATGGTCGAAACTTGTGCACTAACCAACTCACCCCGTATATTAAGGCACTAAACACAATCCAATAGGAACCAAACACGAAGAAACGTTTCTCGCTTATTTATCTCCAAATGAGGAAATTCCTTGGTCTACCCATGATTCACACTGGCACTATTTCACGGACACCACAAATCATTATATAGGTACCGGCCAAACTTACTGAGAAAACCATGCGCTATCCGTGGCCCAGTACCCGGGCGCCCGGCGAACACCAAGAACACACTGAACGTACCACCCGTACTACGAGCCAAAGATCGGCGCGGCGTTATCAGCGAAATATATTGCATATAATGCTGATAAGCGGGCCCCAGGTAAATCCTACGTAACGCTCGTGTCCGCGGCCCACCCATAATGTGACGACTGAGCGCCGATGCGCGCAGAGCATTTTTGCGCGATGACCTTCTCGAAATTAGAACAAAACTAAATTCATATAAACCAAACAAATCCCGATAGCTGCTGCGCTCCGTGTGTCATGTTTGGAGTTTTTGCGCCGGTGCAAGTGCAAGGCGCTAACGTCCGCGCATATCCCTTGCTCGGGAATGATGGCGCATACAGAGTGGTCCAAACTTTATCAGCAATACTTTAAAAACTGCTAACAAATTTCAAAAAAGGAGATTTTTTCCTATAAACATGTATCGAAATCCTGTAACGGTTTTCGATATACAGGGCGTCAAAGTTTAATTTTTTTTCAAATTATCTTTTGTTTCTCCTAAAGGAAGACAGTTAAGGCAAACATATTTGGTACAGTTTAGACACTCATTAAATAAATCATATTGTTTTTATACAAAATGGTAAGCCACTGGAAAAGTAATATTTTTTGCCTTCACTAAATTTTCCAATAAATTCTAAGAAAAAACTATTCTTGGCTCTTTTCGAAAAATGTAGCGTTTTTGAAAAATTCACTTTTAATGCGTCTTAATTTTTTTAGCAGACTAAAATCAAAGTAGGTCTAGGCTCCCGAACTTTTTCACACATACTGAGTTTTGAATTCCGAACAACTTTCCTTAATAACATTTGGTCCTAAAACCTACAAAAATGTTTCTAGATTCGAAAAATCATGTGTCTTGGGAATTTAAAAAATCTAATTTTTCGCACCAGTAAAATGGGCTTTGGGTCTTACGGCAAAATGTTATCAAGGAAAATTGTTCGGAATTAAAAACTCAGTAGGTGTGCAAAATTTCGAAAGCTTAGACCTACTTTGAATGTTTTCTGCTAAAAAATTAAAAGCAAAAAAGTGAGTTTTTAAAAAACGGTACATTTTCGAAAAAGTCACGAATAGTTTTTTTCTTATAATTAATTGGAAAACTTAGTGAAGGCAAAAAAAAATACTTTTCCAGTGGTGTACCATTTTTTTATTAATAAAAAATATGATGGTTGACCCCCATCTCTCCGGCACTGATGGAAGTTGATGGGCTGAATTATTTTTAATTTATAGTATTTAATGAGTATCTAAACTGTGCCAAATATGTTTGCCTTAACTGTCTTCCTTTAGGAAAAATAAAAGAAAACTTGAAAAAAAAAAAGAACTTTGACGCCCTATATCAAAAACCGCTAGAATTTCGATACATGTTTATATGAAAAAAACTCCTTTTTTGGAATTTTTCTAGCAGTTTTTAAAGTAATTGCGGATAAAGTTTGGACCACCCTGTATGTATGTACAGGGTGTTCCCGTATATTTTGACCCACCCCTAGATAGAGCCTTTATTTTCCGAGTTAAAAAAAATTACTTGAATGAAAGCTGTAGGGTACCAAGGTGCATTGCCCCAAAAATAATGGATTGACAGGAATGCTCTTGCCTAAGTTGAAATGTTTTTCCATGGCAACCTTGATTAAATATATAAAGATCGTATTTATCAATCTGCAATTTGGAATATCATGCGAATGCTTAGAGCAAACATATAACATATTTATATTGTTGGAATCGGAAAAATGCCTGCAATTCAAAAATCCACAAATATACAGGGTGTTCCATTAAAAAAGTAGGTTTATATTTTTTCATAAATTTGCGACGCTCATTTGTTTTATCTAGTAACAGATCCTAGCGGTTAAGAAAAAACCCTATAACTTTCATTTAAGTAATTTTTTTCTAAATCGAAAAATAAAGGCTCTAGGGGTGGGTCAAAATATACGGGAACACCCTGTAAAGTCATGTTCACGTTACGTCGCCAGAGATATTGTACCTGGACCAACTATATTAAACACCTGTGCATAGCGCTGTTTCAAGTGATCGCCGCCACTGGCGCCAGATGACGAAAAAATCGACAGGGTGGTTTTATGTTAAAACACCATTGTTACAGAGTCTTTTAGAAAATAAAAACATGCAAATATGAAAAGCGAGTCTAAAAAACAAGCAAGAATATTTTGGTACCTTTTGGTTTGAAATTAAATCCATGGCTAGCAGTAGTGTGAGTAAGTATAGAACCAGTGGCGTAACCAGGGGGGGGCTTTAGCCCCCCCCCAATCTGTCGCGTGGTACCTATTTATTTCTAAATAAAATTCATTTTAAAACAATAGTTTAGACGTAAATATTACCGTAGAATTTTTTTAGACCCCCCAACTTTACATTCTGGTTACGCCACTGTATAGAACCGTCGATGAATCAACGATAGAACGCATTAGATTTTCCAGTTTCTTCTTTATATAGTGGACCAATGACCAATGGTTCACTTTAGGGTAAAACCACAGAAAATATAGCTGTGCGTAGCTAGATATTCTGTGGTAAAACTTTTCCGTGGTGTATGTCTGCCCCGATTTTTTTGAAATTTTGGCTACCCCCCTATTTTTGGGGTCCCTGAACACGAATCTGACCTTAGTTTTCGGCGCTCGGACGTAGTTTCCGAGAAAATGAATTTTCAAATTTCCTTTGACACCTCACTTTTCATGGCGATATTTGTGGTTATAATCCGGATGAATTTTTACTATATGCAGCTCAAACTGATCACCACACTATTTTGCACCTTTTGCAACATCGAAACTTCGCGAAAACCCGCGGCGCGCGCCGATTGTCGGGCGAAAACAGCGGCCGGGCCGGACGTAAACACGGCATAAATCTCTCAAAATTTCGGATTTTCCGCGGGTTTTCGCGAAGTTTCGATGTTGCAAAAGGTGCAAAATAGTGTGGTGATCAGTTTGAGCTGAATTCATCTCAATTATAGCCACAAATATCGCCGTGAAAAGTGAGATGTCAAAAGGAAATTTGAAAATTCATATTCTCAGAAACTACGTCCGAGCGCCGAAAACTAAGGTCAAATTTCATTAAATTCGGGTAACCGATGCGGAAGATACAAAGTTTTGAAAATTTTTGTCGTTTTTATTTCTCTGAGATCATAAACCAGTCAAGATATTATCTGAGATTCAATAACAGAATATTGTAAAGGATATGATAGCGCAACTTTTGTCTAATTTGACCGATGTTGTATCTTCCATCGTTTCTGAGTTACTAATGGTGGGCATCGAAATTTTCACCACCCTGTATAATATAACACCTGTCCCTTGCTGGCCTCCATGTTTATAATATTGCCTCCGCAATTTCCCTTTGCCTTTTATTGGATTCAATGGTTATTTGTTTAATTCGTCACTATTTTTTATTTAGTTAATACCTACTGTGTTCTGTGTAATTTCTTTTAATACTTTGGAGTGTTTCCAACGGCGAAAATTAGTGAAAATGCCTTTTTGGGGATATTTTGCGCGCTGATTCATCGCGCTAGTATTTCTAGCACATTGTTCCACTCCAAACTATGTATTAAAACTAATTACCAACACACAACAAAATATGTATATTAGCCCAATTTATAAAATTTAACGAGAAATTAAACAAATAACAGAGGATTGCCAAATCCTTGAGAATTTTCTTGTAATCAATGAGGTAAATACTGTATCTATTTAGGTACTGAATATTATTCATTTGTTTGCGATCATCCGCATTTTTTATTTCCTAATTTTTAATAAGACACATGCTAAAGAGAGAGACAGAGAGTGAGAAAAGCGAGTGTGATGTATGTGTATGATTTTTAATGTGTTTAAAATCTGTATAAACCTTTGAAAGTAGCAAAATTCTCAGGGCAATTTGTCGATACATTTTTGGTGACTTTTGAACTTACAGTTTCTTCACAAATTGATTTTGCAGAATAGTGACGAACGAAATATCGCACAAAATGCTAAGTCAGTTCGCAACCTTCCTGTAGCCTTATTAGATAACTAGCCGTTGCCGTTTTCTCATCTCGCTATCGTTCCTTTAAAAGGGAATAAGTTCGATTTTCCGACGCTACGTTCACGTAGTATAAACATCAGACCTGAGCGACCGGCGCGGCTCGTACCCGACTACCCGACCATTTACTAAGGTCACGAATTGATGGATCGCGACTGGAACAAAAATGCAACGCGCCGCGCAAGCAAAATAATTATTTACGGCGTATGGCTAATTACATAAGTAATAGCCGCGTTTATGTGTCATAAACGATAGAAGATGTGTGTGTGCGCGCGCTCCTAGCAGCCCAGGGCTTTTGCGAGAACGCGCTCATCGTCCCGTTCTAAATATTAGCGGGCCCGTCTTATTTTTAGACGCCTATTTATTTTGAGATAAGGTCTTTCAAAATTAAATACACAAGGAAGTAAATATTATGCAACGGAGGGGCTCTTGCGCAGGTATCCAGAGGATCCCCCCCCAAAATCAATCCTAGTGTGCAGATGTATGGCGCCAAATGTCATTTTAAACACGCTCATGGTTAAAAACCCCTGAGGCCACGGACTGAAGCTAGCTGCAGTTGTCGGCTGTTCAGCAGTGTTGCCAGATCTAGCGCAAACGACCAAATATAATACATTCTTGCGTTTCTTATAGAAAAATACATTTTGTTAATTCTAGTCTCAGAAAAATAAAAAACATAGAAATGGCATCTGTAGATTGAAATGTTTGTAAGGGGTAGCACTTTTTATACTCTATTATTTATTTACTAGTTAAAGTTTAACAGCGTTGCCAATAATTCATAATGAAAAACTTATTTCTCTGGTAATCTTCAAGATCAAATTGCAAATAATAGTTTTGCAACAGTGGTTTCCGTTGTATGTAGGGACTAGGGACATACCCAATCAGTTGCAAATACGTTTGCTTTGAAGTAAATAATGGTAGATAATATATGATATTTATGGATTGATGAGATAAGGTCTGCCTGACTAATAGGTGAATCTAGTATTTATAATTATCTAGACACTTATTAGGCAGTATTTCTATACTACGTGTACGTGTAGTACTTTAATCTGTGGTACAACTAAGGAAACAATAATATACCTACAATAATTACCAATACCAATCGCACAATCTGACAAACGCGCAAATCGGTCAAGAGTATGCCTCACCTTGTGTTTGACATAACTGGTGCTGTGTCTTTTAGAAGCAATTTTTCGCTGTTTCTAAGTGTTTCTTAAGTATTCGTCGGCTTAAAATTCTTGTTATGGGCAAAAAAAGTGTATTGTTTGCAAATCAAGCAACTCGCCAAAGGAGGTTTCATATCATTCATAAGTACATAGGCGTACCTAGTTCGGGGCACGGTAAAAGATACCTTTACCACCAGAGGGAAAATAATTCTCAATATGGATATCAAACGAAAGGGCTCGACGGGTAGAAAACAATAAGGTGAATGACGTCATAAAAAATCAAATATGGCGGCCTCCCCAAGATGGCGGCTCGCCTAATTCTTCACAACATCCTCGACGTGAGTATCAAATGAAAGGATTTGAAGAGTAGAAAACGATAAGGTGACTGACGCCATACTAAATCCAATAGGGCGGATGCCCGATGCCCCAAGATGGCGGACTAAATTTATTTACCACCGTTCTGAGATGGGTACTAAAAAAGCACAAAATAAAATAAATAATAAAAAAACCTTTTTAAAAACAAGCTTCTATTTAAGTAAGCCATTTACTAAAACGTATAAAATAAGTTTAGGTTTTCGTTAAGATAATTCAATGCCAAACTGCGACAAGCTTTTTAAATCAAAAAGCTTGTCGCGCAACTGTAAAGAAAATATATTCTTTGGCATGTACTTGCTTATCAACCAATCACTGTCCGATAAACTTAATAATTGGTACCTACTTTTATGAACATTTCGCGCGACGAGCTTTTTGATTTAAAAAGCTTGCCGCAGTGTGGCATTGAATTATCTTAACAAAAACCTAAACCTATTTTATCCGTTTTAGTTCAGGGCTTAAATAAAAGCTTGTTTTTAAAAAGTGTTTATTTTTTAATATTGTGTTCGCCGAACAATCCCCAACTAGTAACTGTCAATAACATTGATAAGTTTGAATTTTAGAATTGACCCATACTAGTTGTACCTATGGGGTTACACTTCAATTTTTATAAAAAAAATTGAGATATAAAGGCAAATATATTTTTTCTATTTTTATAACTATTTTAAAAAAATAAGAGGTACGCCACTGCTTTGTAATCGTTAGCACCAGATCTGTCACCCGAACTGTAAACATTATTTTTTTTATTATGGGAACAAACTTGCCAAAACAAAGCCAGTTCTACGTTTTTTATTTTTCTGAGATTCTAGTACATGTTTGCTAGTTGCAATTTCAAGGTTATATTTTTTTTTCGATCTGTAGAGTTTTGTGTTTTGTTTCTGTGGGTTTGATCAACCGCAAAACATTAAAACCTGATTTTAACGTTTTATGGGTATAACCTCGGTCAGTGGCAAGATGTTTTGTGGTGAGATGTGACAAGTGACGAATATATGATGTTTTGTGGTGATAGTAATCTTTTGTATAAATATTTTTCTACTCCTATTCTAGTAACATACCTATTAAGTGACGGTTTAGGTTATAAGTAAGTCAATTGTTACGAACACTGACACGTAATGACTGACACGTAATGACTGGCATGTAATAAAAAAATTACGAATCTGTTCTTTAAAACGCAATTATCACGGGTGCCTTGTTAGCGCGGCATCCGCGTCACCATAGCAACTAACCAGCATACTAATTGTTGCCTGTCAGATAATCAGAAGTATAGTTTATCTATTCTAATAGTTTTTCTTTCGTCAAAGAAAAATTATAATACAAAACTCGAGTTGTAAGCTTATTACATACTCGTGGAATTACAGCACTCGCCGCTGCGCGGCTCGTGCGCAACTTTTCCACTCGTACGTAATAAGCTGTTTACAACTCTCGCTATGTAATATACTATTCTAGCGCTTCATTGCTCTTCTAGCGTGTCAATAGAAACTTTGGTATTACTTACTACTGAGTCAAATATTAAAGAAGACCAACAGCTGTCAAAATTTGACAGTACATTAGATGGAGACAGGCTACATCATCACCAGTGACACAGCTTACCCTAATGTTAGGGTAAGCTGTGCCAATGATCTGATTTGAAGCTATTTTTTCTCTTTTGGTATGATATTTTACTCAGTGCTACCAAAAACTAGAGAATACTAAAAGTCCGCTCACTTCTTTGAAGTCGTCGAAAAGCCGCCGATTTTTTGCGACCGGTCGTAAATCAATGTCAGCTCGCCACTCCGTTGTTTACGAGGGTGTACTATACAAATCACCGTAAAGTTGGTTGCACCAAGTTATACGAAGGCACCTCTATATTGACTTCTCATTATGCACCGTGAAGCATTAGTGTATATCGTTAGTTTTTCAATGAAAAATTAAAATAGGAGTAATAGGTATAGAAGAAAAATAAGGAGCATAATATCACAGACCTATAAGCTATATAGGTCTGTGATAATATGTATAATGAAAATGCAGGTATTTTACTTTTTACGTTTAAATAAAGCAAAATATAACTAACTAAACATAGGGTAAGTAAAAATATACATAAGTATGTACCTAGGAGCAAACAATTTTTTTTACAAGTTTTGCAAAATTGTAAGTTTTGGATTTGATTTATTTTGTCTTTGGGTTTTTAATTCCCTATTCACAAATTTAAGTGTGCCGTAAATACGAACTCGCGTATACAGAGAGCACGTAAAGGTTTTAATAAATTCGGTAAAATGTTGTACTGTGCGATTAAAAAAAAACGCTTCGACGCGTTCAACATCATTTTGAAAGGCGACATATTTGTCGTTTTTCTGACGTCATTATTAACCAAGCCAAGCCCTACTATAAAGACAGGCCCTGGCGCACAAAAATCACGTGAATATCTTAGTCAGACGTCAGATGTCATTTGTCACATAACTGAAAGCTGCAGCTTGGGTTTTGAGAAGTTTTCAATGTTTAAAGTGTTTTTAAACGTCTTAGTTTATATTTTAGAAACAAGTTTGTGTGTAGTGCGCGTGTGTCCTGGGCGTCCTGGCGGAGGGGAACCGCCCAGGTATTATTATGGCCTCTGGGTGGGAGTCGTGGCGTCCAAGAGTATTGGTGCTGCTCGCACCGACGCGTGAGCGCTGTAAAGGGGAATTCTCCCCCGAACCACAGAATAGGGAGCCCGGAATTCCGTAATGGACTATTATGGACATGGACCGTATTGGACTGGACAGTGGAGCCTGATTCACAGAGGGGTGAACTGCTTACGGGAGATCCGCGAGTTCAGACGGTCCGGGTGGCTGGAAGCCGTTCCCGTTGACCACGTTCGGGTTTGTGTATTTATTGTATTCACGATTCACCTGGTGCGAAATAAATCAGTGTTGTAACCGTTGATTTTCGTTGTCGACCCACGCCCCGATACGGTTTATCTATTCGGTCTTTCACGCTGCCGAACAACTGAGACCTCGTCAATATTTGCAGTATACTTACCTACTGAGGTTAGTTTTCATTTTTATTTCGTAAAAAATAATAAATAATAAAATAATACCAAATATTGGGTCTGTTTATATTATATTTATACATATTAAAAATGCCAGGAAGAAAGTGTCGCCATAACAAACATTTGTTTTGCCTCGGGATGATAATTTTCGCTAAAAATGGATTCGTCAAATTCCAACAGATTTAATTTCTAAAAAACCCTTAATTATGCGTGTGGCTAACTCATTTTCAAGAAAGTGAAAGAATTAAAGTGGACTAATGTGTTGTGGGAGGAAAATACCTATAGAGAATATCACCTAAGCTAAAGGAAGGTGATGTCCCAACAATTTTTGAGAAGTGCCAAAATATTGTGAGTGCAGTGCCGTTTAACTCTCAGCCTAAAACAGCTGAGGCAGGTTGAAAATTTTGAAAAAACGATTAGAGAAAGCTTGGATGCACAAAACCAGTAATGTAATAGATGAAAGAAAACTTGCCAAATTGTTACGAAATTAGTTTTTTCTACTTATCTCCAAAAATGCCTTTCATTATATAGACTAAGTTGGTCACGTGACTACGCGATTATGCGTTAGCGCCGTGGCCTGTCTTTATCGTTGGCCTCGTAACCAAGCTATGACGTCCTCTATATATTTTTTAAATGGCAACCACTATTTTTGATAGCGTCATTTAAAAGAACGCACTTTCCTTGTATCGGTACGCAAACAATAATAATATATTACAGAAAAAAAATTCATAAATTTTAAATTTAACATAAATTATTAAGATTTTAGTGGTTATTTTTTGCTCAGTTCCATTTTTAAGCAGGCTTAATTTTTAATCGAACAGTACAACATTTTACCGAATTTATTCCAACCTTTACGTGCTCTCTGTATAATGAAACTAAATAGTCGTGGGGAAATTTTGCACACGGATATGTATTTTACCGATCGGAATTCCTTTAGTAGACTAGAACCTAAGCCATCCTGATGCGATAATCATTAAATTTTGAGAAGAAAATATTTTCTAAATTGATTATATTATTCACAAAATTCTCGTGGAGGTACTGTCCAACTGCCAAATGGTCCTGAACTGCCTTCATTAGTTCGCAAAATATTGTTGACTTGTCTCTGCCTGCCAGATTTCGCATACGAATATGCCTCTAACGATAAGCTTCTGGTAACAATCTTAATGGAACAGCAGTTGTTAATAAACTTTTTCCGGACGAAGTGAATGATTTCATCAAAATGTGCCTAACAAATTTTTATACGTTTATGTGCCTCTTCAGGTGCAATATTCGCAAATTTATAGTCTTTGACGAATCCTAAGGCCTTCTTCCATCTGCAATTATCAATATTTTTATTTACAACAAAGAAAAAACACACCTGTGACATATTACTTTTATATTTATTCAACATATATGTAATAATATGCATAATATGAGTATTATGTAGTAATAGAATAATACTTCGATGACTAAAAAAGGACTCGTAGTCTTTTGAATTGCTTTTACAGCCATCCGCACTGCAATAAGAACCGTGATAAGCCATCACTACTCAAAATTGGCAACGGTGTTGGATATAGTTTATTTAAGCGCACCCGATACAATACGAAGTACACCGTTCCGAGAGACACTGTGTGTGTAACAAAGAGACGCTCGGAATCGCCCGCTCAGCGGGATATCGATCGAGGGCAGGAGGGAAATATTTTTGTTTACACAGGCCAAGGGAGCGGACTTATAATATTCTCTAGACGTTGGTCAAAGATCATGAATGATCTTTGCTTTGGTGCTACTAAGGTACTCTTCTACTCGTTGTTCGTTAACAGTGATTTATCTTTAATCATTCGAATGAAATTACACGAATGAGTAACTCGATAGTTGGGCAATAAACCTTTGTAGTAGGGATAGTTGCCAACGCAAAATTGATGGAAAATGTGGAAAATTACCAAACAAAATCCACGGGTTTTATGCATTTCTGCGTAATTAAGATGTGATAAGCTTCTTTTATACAAATAAAATAATAATTCATTATGACTTATATTTAACTTGTTCAGCGATGACAAAGAAGAAAAGTAATAATTATTATTGTTCGGATAAAGCCCACGTGTGATGTGTATGTGTAGGTGCTAAGTGCAGTTTGTAGTTATATAAGTATACGGGATGATATTAAAATTATTGTGCTGATTTTTACATACACTGTTGGAAAAAGTATAGTACAAGTTTTGCAAACTCCCTCTAGACACCTGTTCTATTAAAATCGTTAACAAATAATCGGATATTTTTTCTACACCTGGACCATTCGAGATGCTCTGGTAGTTTGGTTTTTAGTCGCTACGCTCGCTTTCTTATTGGCTGCCTCCTTGACTAGGTCGACGTCGACCGCGTTAAAACCTTTGAATTTTGTACGGGTAATTTCTGCTGATAAGTCTGGTATTTCTAGCAGTAGCAGAGCGTGGTAAATGCTAATATACGACTTTACCTTTTGGTTTGAAATGAAGTATAGCGGTAGTGCAAGTAATTTTTGTTCAACGAATAAATGTTCATAACTACGTCACAACTCCCGTCCTTGTCTTTCTCACGAATATACGATGGATATCGGTCGTATATTCACGAGTCAGACAAGGACTGGAGTTGTAACGTAGGTATATGAATATTCGTTGAACAGGGTGTAAGTATAGAACCCATTGATTTTCCAGTTTCCTTATGTACTGGACCATTGGTTCGCTTTGGAGCTATAATAGACCTAATTTTCTATACTTTAGTTCTTGCATAGGTTACAAAATACTCTTTCAAACTATAATATCCAGAATTTTCGCTTCTTGGTGGACTGGTTGGACAGTTCAGTTCAGTTCATCACGTAATTCCAAAATAGTGCAAGTCATGTAATTGTCTGTGCATACGATTTATTTCTTCATGAGCATGGAAATTTCATGTTATCACAAACAAATCTACCTATACTTAAAAGCTCTGTTAATATATGACAAAACTGCAAAACTTGACCGTTACCGTAAAAAGAACGTAAACAATACTAAGTGCACGGCCACACATAACGCGGACGGCGGAGCGGAGAGCAGAGCGGAAAGCGGAGAGTAGTGCGTGTAGTGTCCACACAGTCAGCGGATTGTGACAGCTTTGAAAGGCGCATTGCGCAGAGAGGTTGAAAGTAAAGTGGAAACATTGAAAAGTCAAACTTCATAGAAACAGGTATAAAAATGTCGATTTCTACATTATTTTTATGTGAAAATTCACAACTAATTGCGGATTTTGCAAAATAAACATGCAGTGTGGGTACATGAAATAAACCTAAGCAGGGAAACAATAATTTTGGAAATCTCGACCCAAAGTTTGCCTAAAACACCTGGGTTATGGTGATGTGCATGAGTTATGTCCCATAGCGGTTTGCGACTAAAAACTTCACTAATTATCATTTCGCGATCCATATTGTTTATTATTAAGTAGGTATATAAGAATACAACGCTATATTTTCGAGGTTAAATACGCGCCAATACGCCGGAAAATGTCAAACTGACTTTAACGCTCCGCTACCAGCGAGCAAACATGCCTACACTCCGCTCTTCTCTCCGCGGTATGTTTGGGCACGATTGTAGGCTTTCTATTGTTTTGAAAGCTCTGCTACCATCTCAGCCCTGTTTGCGTCCGCCTTATGTGTGGCCGTGCACTAAATCAGGATATTTAAAATAGGGGACAGTATAAACGTCAGAAACTGACATACCTATAACCACAGAATAGCCCCCATATAACCTATACTAAGTCACCTTTTTTTTTGTCGAGTAGCGCCACCCCAGTCCGCAAACAACAAGGCCTACTATAAAGACAGGCCCTGGCGCACAAAAACCACGTGACCATCTTAGTCCGACGTTACATGTCATTTGTCACATAACTGAAAGCGGCAGCTTGGGTTTTGAGAAGTTTTCAATGTTTAAAGTGTTTTTAAACGTCTTAGTTTATATTTTAGAAACAAGTTTGTGTCTAGTGCGCGTGTGTCCTGGCGGAGGGGAACCGCCCAGGTGTTATTATGGCCTCTGGGTGGAAGTCGTGCCTTCCAAGGGAAATTCTCCCCCGAACCACAGAATAGGGAACCCGGAATTGACTATTATGGACATGGGACAGTATTGGACAGTGAAGCGTGGAGCCTGAGACACAGAGGGGTGAACTGCTTACGGTAGATCCGCGAGTTCAGACGGTCCGGGTGGCTGGAGGACGTTCCCATTGACCACGTTCGGGTTTGTGTATTTATTGTATTCACCATTCACCTTGTGCGAAATAAATCAGTGTTGTAACGTACTCGAGGATTTCGTTGTCGACCCACGCCATGATACGGTTTCTATTCGGTCTTTCAGGCTGCCGATCAACTGAGACCTCGTCAATATTTACAGTATACCTACTGAGGTTAGTTTTCATTTTTATTTCGTAAAAAATAACCTAAATACCAAATATTGGGTCTGTTTATTTTATATTTATACATATTACAAAAGCCAGGAAGAAAGTGTCGCCATAACAAACATTTGTTTTGCCTCGGGATGAAAATTTCCGCCAAAAATGGATTCGTCAAATCCCAACTGAGATTTAATTTCGTGTGGCTAACACATTTTCCAGAAAGTGAAAGAATTAAAGTGGACAAATGTGTTGTGGGAGGAAAATACCTATAGAGAATATCACCTAAGCTAAAGGAAGGTGATGTCCCAACAATTTTTGAGAAGTGCCAAAATATTGTGAGTGCAGTGCCGTTTAACTCTCAGCCTAAAACAGCTGAGGCAGGTTGAAAATTTTGAAAAAACGATTAGAGAAAGCTTGGATGCACAAAACCAGTAATGTAATAGATGAAAGAAAACTTGCCAAATTGTTACGAAATTAGTTTTTTCTACTTATCTCCAAAAATGCCTTTCATTATATAGGACTAAGTTGGTGACGTGACTACGCGATTATGCGTTGGCGCCGTGGCCTGTCTTTATCGTTGGCCTCGCGAGTCTTTAATATAGTGTCGGTCCAGGTTAAAGGACAAGAAATCTCTTTTGTGTGGCATCTCTAATAGTTTCCGAGAGGTATATGTAATAGGACAAAAATATCGGGGAGGTCCCGCGCTGACGTCCGTCAATGCTGTGCATTTTCGCGAACAAAGATCGCCTCCAAACCGGTAACTAATTCGACGTAAAATTAAGCGTACCTACTTGTGTATGTGTCGTGTGTGTCCCTGAAATTGTACCACAAAATCGCATGTTGATCTGTCGGATCTGGGCCGCCGCCGGTATAACACACCGTCAGCGTGCCGCGTAACTTATTACAAACCACTTTGTAGAGTAATTCTGGTTGGAAGCATGCCTAATTTCTGCGCATAGTGTTCGGCCCACCACTTCTTATTTTAATACTAGACCGCGCGCGCTTTTGTTTTCTTATACGAATTTAAACATCCCGTCCGCCGCCGGGCTGCGCGTGTCCATTTTTGAACATTCTCACGGCCACTGGATTATTTCGGACACAGGTAAAGTTGGCTGTTAAGTTGACGGTCTGGAACTTTTCCACCCGACGTGGTTTTCTCCTTGCCAAACTTCTTCGCGCTCATCAAGTGATACAACGTCAAAATGATGCACCGCTCGGGTGGATACTTCACCATTTTGTGTCTACTTATACCAGTGATAAGTACTTATACCAAATTTGGTTTGAATCAATGACGTCAAAACCTATAGACGTGGTGCCCCATTGTTAAAATGCCCTTTATTTTGACTCCAAGATTAAATATATCCATACTACTCTAAAAACATGCTACAAACAAAGACAGAAAGTCAACCATCAACCAACTATACACCCGGTGATTCCCGGTTATATTTCCTCCAGAATCACACTTAGATATCGCATGTTTTTTCTTGTTTGGGGGCGCCGGAAGCATCGGAACCTCACCTGAAGACTCGGGGGATGGTCTAACGACGCCAGCCACCGAGCCCAGAGTCGAAATAAGTTCGCTACGGCTCGACAAAAAGGGGCATTTTCTGACAATCTCGCGACATTTTCGGAATAATTTAATGGAGCGCTTAGATTGTGATTAGTTCTGGGCGTCAAGCGTTTATCAAAACAAACATGTCTATAGGTTCTGAAGTCATTGGTTTAAATGGCTTTATTAGTTTCAGAGATATTCGAAAATATCTATCTTTATCTTCGAAATTTAGCACCCTGTAACTTCTTAGCCCCAAATGCATTAAGTTTATATGAGAAAGTGGCAATATTTTTCAAACTTCTTATGTTTCCCAAAGTTTGTCAATTGTAAATTGAAAGAGCCTGTATTTCTATTGCTTTGGTCAAATTCGATAATTTATTTGAAGCCTGTTGAAAGTGCGACAAAAACCAAACACGTGGCATTCAAAACTATTGTATGTATTGTCGGAAAGTCAGTCAGATGTTTTTAAAATTTCTATTTTGCTCAACTTTGACACCCTGCAGAATAGATCTCCCTGTAAGTTTTTTGTTCAAATTTGGTTATATGAGGGTTTCTATGATGTGTCCTGATTAACGCTGTGTTGTCAGTTTTTAAATAAAAAAATCGTCAAAAGTTTTCCGAGAAAATCGGGAGTATAAAAAAATCGTAGCCGGCCCTGGACTTGCATTTTGAAAATGGGTCAAAAGGAACGATTTTTGAAGACTTTCCAAACAAAAAAGTTCTGGCGATTATCTCCGAAAATAAATATTTTATTGAATTGTATGAGTTTAAAAGTAGACAACACCATGTATGTCCTCTCTTTTTAATAATACAAAACCTAACTTCATCCTAGTCAAAAGGGCTCAAAGAACGATTTAGGCTCACTTACAAGGGCACATATCCCATAGAAAATTTCCCTATATCGATCGGCAGTTAGGTTAATTTTTTTAAAGAAACTAGAGTCAAAAACAATTAAACAGATTTTGGTGAAACTTGATTTGGACTAACATCACCATTAAAACTTTCAAAACTATTTTATTCGGTTGTCTTCCCTCCTATTTTAAAAATACCCTTATGTTTAGTTAACGTGATAAACCCGATTTTCTCGGTAATTTTGAAGATAAATTGATGGTTCAAAAACTAAACTAGAATTTTCTGAGGAAATTTAATATACAGGTTGTCGTTAAAAAGTGATTTTAAAAAATTGTTAAGTTGGATCTTAACACGAAATATTAGTAATGAGTATATGGGGAGTAGCAAAAAAATCGTTGGTTTTCATTTCTGACTGTCGGTGTGACCGAAAGTGAGCATCACTCATCACTTGGTCACATTTTTGGACCACCCTGTATATGTTGGGTTTTTAGGTTCCTTTTGTTCTCCCCATTCCAACCATATATAGTTTTATATAGTTATCTCAAAAAATAACCAAGCAACCAATTTTCATTTGTTGATAAATTTCGTCAAATATGATAAATTCACATCTTTTCATGGAATGCTAAAAAGGATAACTATATAAAACTATATATGGTGGGAATTGGGCAAAGATACTATTTTGTTACTCTCCGTTTACCTACTTATTACCACAGACCTATATAGGAAGCTATATAAGTCTGTCATTACCAATATTCCTCGTTAAAATCCGACTTCACATTTTTTTTAAAAAGGCCATTTTTTTAAATAACTTTTTAACAAAACCCTGTATAATAAGTTTGACGTCATATTAGAATTCCTCGGAAAATTCTACACAAGTCTGAACTATCAAATTATCTTTAAAATTACTGAGAAAATAGGGTTTATCACGTTAACTGGGACACCCTGTACCTTTATTCAAATGCACCAGTTTATCCAACTAGTTGTAAATAAAATTCTATTGATAAAGGCAACCAAACACACATTTTCGATAAAGTTCTTATTCCGCCCTGAAGAACAATACACTAAAATCTCTGTAAATGGCATTTTTAAATTTAGTTACCCAAAGTTGGCGGCATTGAGACCAGGGGCGCATTAAGCCACTTCACATATTGACAGATGATGTCAGATATTTAACCTTGATTTTAATTAATAATATTAAAAAAATTAATTATAATAATTAATAATATTAATCAAAAATTAATAATATTAATGTTTCTCTGGCGTCAAACAAGAGCCGCAAAACAGAAGAAATTTGACATGCACCTCGCTACCGGTAGGGTGAGAGTACGCGATTAGTAATTCGTAGATCCAAGGTTCAAATCCCACACAAAGCTTTTTTATTATCGCTGCATTCTGCCTCTTATATTTATCACTGATTATCATTTCACAGTCGACTCCATATGTATTTAGAGCTTTATTCAAAGTACCTATAACCTGAAATTGTCGGTAGCGGGAAAAATGTAGTACGTTGCACGACGCGTAAGCTCTTTTTAAAAGCTTTTATTTAACTTGCAATGTATGTATGTATGTATGTATGTATGTAATTTGTTCGGGTGGAATCTTGCAACTCAATTTTGAAGCAGATATCTTCAACCGATCGAGCTGAAATTTTGTACACACGTTTAATTTGGATGACAATGCATGATTATATGTGTGACGTCATTCTAAATCCAACATGGCGGATCACCCAAGATGGCGGACTAGTTAAATTTCAACCGATCGAGCTGAAATTTTGTACACACGTTTAATTTGGATGACAATGCATGATTATATGTGTGACGTCATTCTAAATCCAACATGGCGGAACACTCAAGATGGCGGACTAGTTAAATTTCAACCGATCGAGCTGAAATTTTGTACACACGTTTAATTTGGATGACAATGCATGATTATATGTGTGACGTCATTCTAAATCCAACATGGCGGATCACCCAAGATGGCGGACTACTTAAATTTCAACCGATCGAGCTGAAATTTTGTACACACGTTTAATTTGGATGACAATGCATGATTATATGTGTGACGTCATTCTAAATCCAACATGGCGGAACACTCAAGATGGCGGACTAGTTAAATTTCAACCGATCGAGCTGAAATTTTGTACAAAGTTTAATTTGGATGACAATGCATGATTATATGTGTGACGTCATTCTAAATCCAACATGGCGGAACACTCAAGATGGTGGACTAGTTAAATTTCAACCGATCGAGCTGAAATTTTGTACACACGTTTAATTTGGATGACAATGCATGATTATATGTGTGACGTCATTCTAAATCCAACATGGCGGAACACCCAAGATGGCGGACTAGTTAACTTTGACTTGTGTAGTTTGGTGAGATAGGCGTCAACAGCATTGGTCTGCAACCTGTCTCGTTGTATATTTAGGCTCCAAGCTCTTCGCGCCTGGTCAAGCATACGTGGCCTTAAGTAGGGTTAGATCATTAGAAGGTCTCCTCATTGAAGAGCTAGACTGTTCTAAACTAACCGGCAAACGACCTTGCAACAATGATGCGTTAACTGAGATGAATAGACTCAGACACCTGGCCAAACTAAAAATTACAAAATAAATTAAAAGTAAAAAAATATTTTTAAAAAAAGCTTTTATTTAAATGCGCTAAAAAGAATAAAATAATCTTTTCTTTTAAAACTTTTACTATCAACTTATAACGTCATTCCACAATTTATATGATATAAAAGCTTGTCGCGAGATTTAAGTTTTCAAACTAAGTAAATACCACTACTTAAATCTCGCGACAAGCTTTTATATCATATAAATTGTGGAATGACGTTATAAGTTGATAGTAAAAGTTTTAAAAGAAAAGATTATTTTATTCTTTTTAGCGCATTTAAATAAAAGCTTTTTTTAAAAATATTTTTTTACTTTTAATTTTACAAGAGATTCTTCTGCATCGGTAACCGATTCTACAGAACCAGTGATTATAGTGTTGAGAACATTTCCGACCCGCGATACACTTACCCACGGTATGTCATTGCGCATCCATATGCCTATCTTTTTGGCCGAGGAGGTTGTTTGAGGACCGAGGCAACGACCGCGTTGCCTCGGTCTTTAAACAACCTCCTCGGCCAAAAAAGTGCACTTAGGCACCTGGCAATGTAAGTAGCTATTCCGTAATCTCCGTCTAGGCAGAAACTCACCTGCGCCCTCCTCTGCGCCCCCTGCACCTGCTGCTGGGCCGCCTGCTCCTCGGCCGCCGTCGCGTCGCTCGCCCCCACCTTGTTCCGCCGCCTGCCCACCCCGAGCAGCGTGGCCTGCCCCACCGGCGGCACGTGGTGGTTCATCTCGTGCACGGTCAGGCTCTGCTTTATGTCGGCCGTGAAGTTGCACGCCGAACACCTGAACGCGCCCCTCCCGTTGTGGTTCTTGCAGTGCCTGTCCAGGTTCCACTTGTACGGCGTCCTGAAGTCGCACATGTCGCACTTGATCATCGGCATCGAGTGGTACTTGACGTGCTTCGTGTAGCGCGCCTTGATGTGGGTGACGTACGTGCACTTCGAACACCTGAAGAACCTGGTCTTGATGTGCTCCTCGCGCTCGTGCCTCGTCATCTGCTGCTGGTGCCTGCTGGTGAAGTCGCAGACGGAACACTTGAAGTGGGTGGCGCGGCCGAGGTCCTCCTGCGGGGCGTCCTCCTCGCCTTCGGACGGTTGCGGGGTGGCGGCGTCCAATTCGTCTTCGGAGCTCGCGCGGCGCTTCCTGGACGCCCTCGCCTCGCCGTGCACCATCTTGCCGTGGCGCATCAGCTTCTGGAAGTGCTTGGACGCGTACAGGCAGCTGGGGCACTCGTAGATGCGCACCTTCTCGTCGTGGACGTCGCGCAGGTGGTGGAGGTGCTCGCGCGGGTTCTGCGTGAAGAAGTCGCACGCCGAACACGCGTAGTTCCGCTTGACTTTGCAGTCGGGCAGGTCCCTGGCGTTTTCGGGCGCGAAGACGAGGACGTCGTCGACGTCGGCGTCGTCGTCGATCGGGGCGTCGTCGTCGCGCGACGACTCGAGGCGGCTCGCCGACATGCTAGCGTCGTCGGCCGGCGCGGCCTGGAATAGAAGGAAGGTGGGGCGTCATTTAGGGAGTTGGGAGTTTAAATAGAATCGGCGAGTTGGGCGACATTGAAACATCGATTTGTACAAGACGCAAATGCATCGGTCCGGCACCTAGATATTCTAATTGCAGGGAATTATTACGCCGAACAAAGCAAAACTAAAACTATACCTTTTCAAATTCAAATTGGGAATAATCAATTTCAAATTGGGAATAGACAACTTCAAATTGAGAATAGTAAACTTCAAATTGGGATTAATCAATTTCAAATTGGTAATAGACAATTTCAAATTGGGAATAGTCAATATCAAATTGGGAATAAACAATTTCAAATTGGGAATATTCAATATTAAGAGGGGGTTGCCGACAGCGAAAGTGACGTTAGAGTTCGTATTTTTTTTAAGTTGTATAGCATAAAATCTAATAACATTTTACCTGGCAAGAATTTAGTACAAACATCTCTGTCTTCATTTTAATCATAAGATCTTAAAAGCATATGCACTGGAATTATTATTTTTCCCAAGGTATTCATAACCTATAAAAGAAAACACTGCTTTTAAGATCTTATGATTAAAATGAAGACAGAGATGTTTGTACTAAATTTTTGCCAGGTAAAAGGTTATTAGATTTTATGCTATACAACTTAAAAAAAATACGAAATCTAACGTCATTTTCGCTGTCGCCAACCCCCTCTTAAATTGAAAATCAACAACTTCATATTAAACAATATTTTAATTACTTATATCTAAATAAACACACAATATGTGCCTACTTATTGAATTTAAAATATCATATTTTTACAATACAGTGTGGTCATTTAAGTGTGCAACATATGGGATTTTTTTTATTAATTGGCACAACGAAAATACAAATACTCCCGAAAGTTGGTACATGCTCGATAATTATACTAGGCGCACTTAGAATGGTTGCAAGTCAAACAGCGTACAGGGTTGGTCAAAAAAATACAAAAGTTGTACAAGAGTAAAGTACCCTTATTTCAGAAAATGTAGCAAAATGTTATTGAGAAAAGTTGTCTATATATAGAATTAAAAGTTAAAAGCCTAAATACCGAAACATGGCCTCCTAAGAAAGAAAAAAATTTTTTTTTTGAAAAACATTCATAATTTTCTAAAAAAAATTGTCTTAATATTCACCCTAGACAATTTCATAAATCAATCAAAATTAAATCAATTTTGCATAACTTTGTTCAAATTCAAGAATATTTGTAAAATTTACTTAGATTTTTAATTTTTTAGGGAATCACAAACTTCATGTTTGTTGCAAGGATATTAAACAAAACTTTAAAATTTCGCAAAAATTATTCGGAACAAGGTAAAACATTAGTAATGATAATGTGCATATTAAAAAACTCTCATTTAAGGTGCAAAATTTATATTTTAATTGTTTATTAAGAAACTGGAAATTAATTATTGACAAAAAAATTTTTTCTTAGGTGGCTATGTTTTGGTATTTAGGCATAGCTTTTAATTCTAAACCACTTTTCTTAATAACCTTTTGCTGAATTTTTTGAAATAAGGTTACTTTACTCTCGTAAAATTTTTATATTTTTGGACCTACCCTGTATGCTGTTTAACTTGCAACCTTTCTAAGTGCACCTAATATGATTATTTAACATGCATCAACTTTCGGCAATGTCTGTATTTTGGTTGGGCAATTAATAAAAGAAATTCCCATATGTTGCACACTTATATTTAATCCTTGTCTATCATCAAAGAAAATGTAGTACCATTTTCTTTGCTATCATTTAATATTTCTGGTATATGTATCTCTGTATATTTCCTATAAATCTGGTGCAACTCGCTATAGTTAATTTGTTATTTATGTTATTTTGCACTACTTATACTTTCTAATTTCTATAAGCTAACTTTAGTTTGCGATAAATGATTTGGTCTTTGTCTTCTTTCTAAGATTTCTGGGCCAAGTCTTTTTGAACCTTACCAGGCAGTCGAAATTTTGCTTAATATTATAAACTTTAGTTAACAATTGTTGATAAGTGTGTTTATTTCATGAAGTTATTGATTTTCAATTTAATATTGAATATTCCCAATTGGAAATTGTTTATTCTCAATTTGATATTGGCTATTCCCAATTTGAAGTTGTCTATTCCCAATTTGGAATTGATTAATCCCAATTTGAAGTTGGCTATTCTCAATTTGAAGTTGTTTATTCCCAATTTGAAATTGATTATTCCCAATTTGAAGTTGAAAAGGTTTAGGTTATCGCTATGCCACTAAGAATCGGAACCTCCGCCGAGATTTGACAGGCGTTGCGCCTTTCGGTATTTCCTAAGAGAAGGCGCAGATATAAACATTAGATTCGCACGAATGGGGCACGAAACATGCGCGGCATGTAAGAAAAACAAAATCAGCACGTGCGCCTAAGCAAATATTAAAATTTTTAACACAAGGTATTACGAATGCGCGCAAACCAAACTTATGTTTTTTTTTAATGGAACAACGGGCAAGTTTTTAAAGTCAACACAAAAAATTCCAATTGATTTGTGCCATGAACCAGACTGACGTCATCAATTCTTTTGGTGAAAGCTGATTAGCGGTGAATTTAAAAACACTTTACCACCCGCATCCATCGCTTCCATCGGCTTTTATTTACGCAATCGGATGAAACTACGTAAAGTTAAAAAACGGCCCGATGAATTTCACCAGACTAAACAAGTTGACTATTAGTAAGGTCAACTTTGAGGGAGGTTCGATTTGTTCGATGGAGCAATTGATGACTTTAAAAACTTGCCCACCCTATACATTTTTGCATTTTTGAAATCTGTTCGTCAAGGCAATCAAAACGATATAAAACTTTGTATCATTACCTTTTTTCGTTTTTAAAATGTTCCGTTTTCAAATTTTATACTAAATTTATTTAATTTGAATTTGTGGATCTCCTACGGAAGCGTGGAAGAGCCACTTAGTATTTTTTTTAAATCCAGACAAATGTTAAAATTTTGAGATTTTCCTCAAAATTTTGTGATGTTTCTCAAAATGTTGACCTTTTTCTCCGAATATTAAAATTCAGAGATTTTTCTCTGAATTTTAAAATTCACACTTTTTGAGAATAAAGTCAAAATTTTGAGAAAAAAGTCTGAATTTTTTAAAATTTAGAGAAAAAACTCTGAATTTTAAAATTCGGAGAAAAAGGCTGAATTTTAAAATTCAAAGAAAAGTCTGAATTTTAAGAAAAATCTCAAAATTGTTATACTTTTGAGATTTTGTATGAATTTTAACAAAATTACTACGTGGCCCTTCTAGGCTTCCGTATAGAAGGGCTTCCGTATAGAACGGCTACGTTAAATTCAGACTTTTTTTCTCAAAATTTTTACTTTATTCTTAAAATTTTGACATTGTTCTCTCAGACTTTTTCGACGAATTTTAAAATTCAAATTTTCTTAATATTTTGAGATTTCTCAAGATGTCGAGATTTTTCTCAACATTTTGACTTTTTCCTCAAAATTTTAAAATTCGGACTTTTTCTCAGAATTTTAAAATTCAGATTTTTCTCAAAATTTTGACTTTTTCTCTGAATTTTAAAATTCAGTCTTTTTCTCAAAATTTTGAGACTTTTTCAGACTTTTTTCTCCGAATTCTAAAGTTCAGACTTTTCTCAAGATTTTGACTTTTTTTCCGATTTTTAAAATTCAGAATTTATTACCAACATTATTATTTTAAAAAATCTCAACATTTTGGGGAAAAAGTCTAAATTTTAAAATTCGGTTAAAAGTATAACTTTTGAGAAAAATCTCAAAATTTTTAGAATTTTAAAATTCGGAGAAAAAGTCTGAATTTTAAAAGTCTCAAAACGTTTGGTTTGGCACGCATTTGCGAAACACCCTGTATAAAATTTCTTACTATTCCAGAAAACTGCACAAAATTCCCTACAACTTTTATCTAAAACTCTTTTCTATCACAAATAAATAAAAAGTTATAGAGGTAGCAATGCCATTTTTGTTAATGTTATGAATTATTTATTTTAGGTTAGGCAAATTACTAGATTGCGTTTATACAAAACTAATGACGTCAGGACCTAGAGACAGGTTTGTTTTGATAAAACCCTGACCCCCAGATTCCCCAGAACTAATCACAGTCTAAACGCTCCATTAAGAGGCAATGATATGTTCGATTTTCGGGTGGCAGAGTGGCCCTGAAAACTGTCTCCGCAGTGACCAAGTCGAAAAAGATTCTTAATTAGGGTCGTGGGGCGAGAAAAATCGCGATGGGAAGCGAGAGGAAGGTCCTCCTAAGAGACTTAACACTTTTTCGTATTTTCAAAGATGAAATTTCGCGATTTTTCCCACGAGAAATCGGATCGTTTTTATGCGTCGTTCTCTATATCTCTACCTAAAAATTATTCCGAAAATGTACCGAGATCGTCAGAAATTGCCATTTTTTGTCGAGCCGTAGCGAAATTATTTCGACTCTGGGCTCGGAGGCTTCCGTCATTAGACCATCCCCCGAGTCTTCAGGTGAGGTTCCGATGCTTCTGGCGCCCCAAAAAAATCGTTAAATAAGCAAAAACCATCAGCGAATCCAAGAGTGATTAACACCGGGAAAGGTCAATGACTACTACATGGTTGATGGTTGACATTCTATCTTTGTTTTTAGAGTAGTATGATTATATTGAATATGGGAAACAAAACAAAAGGCATTCTATATTTTTTCTAGAGTTTATACAGTGATAGTGGTCGCGGTGGCGTCGCTCGTACCGGCGCTGACTTTTTAGACCGCATGTTTTTCTGCCTTCGATCGACCTTGGTTCGAGGCAGGCGCATGCATATATGTCTTTAAAGAAAAACACCGCTATGGCCAAGAGCGCTGGACAAATGTGGGTTCACGGTATTGCTCCTAAATAGGCTTTATCCGTGTGATTTACTAATTGTCCTACACTCACTGGGATTACTACGGTTTCTAGGGTTTTCCGTAGTACTTGAGCGAATGCTATCCTAGTTCTATCGGGAAAAAAGTCGGCCCTAGCCGCAAATGGCAACGAAGACAAAATAATAGTAATTGCCCCCCTCCCCCGCACAAGCATGTACTTGCTTCTGGGGTACTCCTAGTTTGGAATATTGTGAGGGTGAGAATTATTATTATTATTATTATTATTATTATTATTATTATTATTATTATTATCTGATCAGTATCTATACGGTAGGGCACCTAAAGAAGATATTCTATAAAAAAATCTTTTCAAATAAAATATTGTGCGGACGTGCGGACTATTTCTTAGCTTCCGAACTGGCAAATATATTACAACAAAATCTGGCACACACATATAAATTCGATAAAACAAAAATATAAATATGACTGCACTGTCAGCTGATTGAAAGGAATTTAGCACTTACTTTATTTCACTCGCATTTATTGAGTTTCAGGGCACTGTTGTTAATTTTCTCATGGCTGTCAACAAAACAAAAAAAAGAAACTTTGCATGTAATGTAATTATACAGACTCCACAACTTAAAAGTCGTCAGGTTGTAATTTTTGTATCGATTTTTTGGACAATTTGCAACATATTACTTAAATCCGAATTTCTCCTTTCCCAAATTTGGTGGAAAGGCTCAGCGCTTACTTCTCCAAAGCAATAATAAAATAAATCCGACAGGGTAAGGGGCATGCCTATTTACCGTCAGTTTTTACACACCATTAATCCATTCGGAGCGTTGCTTCTTTATTTTCGAGCAAACTCGGTCGAGCGCGTGTGGCAACACGGTGGATGTTGACGTTAATTATGCAAAGAAGACACCATTATCATTTATTACGCTTTGGATTACGTAAAGAGTAAAGAGTATTTTGTGCCAACAAAACGGCGAAGGTTATGCGACTATTAAAGTTATGTAGATTAGTGCTAGAGATATTTAAGGCAAATATTTGATGTTTGGTTTCAGAACGAAACGCGCGGTGTTAATAGATCGGGAATATTTCAGAAAGCAAGAAAAAATCTTTTAGAAAAAGGTACTCGTAGGTATACAATACAGTCAAGCGAAAACTCCGACCCACATTCACAGCCTTCTCAAGCTTGCAAGCCCTGTGCAAACATGTGGCAACGCCGCAGCGGGACAGTTCAACGGGTCTATGCAGTATAGAGCAGTCTGCACTTTGGCTTAGTTTATATTTTCTAATGTTCAACCCTCTTTTTAATTATAATTAGATACATTCGTGAACTTTGTTTCAATAATTGGGTACCTAAGTAAGTAGGTACGTTTGTTTAACAGACAATAAAAGCAGTAACAAGTAACAGAATATACACAGAAGTATAGGTATTTAAAATAAGTACGATTCCTGGTTGCGGATAGGTAGGTACATTTTCGACAAATAATATGGTAAATTTGGACAAATAGAAGGGACTAACATTTTGTTGTAAGTCGAATTTTTGTGATAATTTTTCGCAAAGTGCGCCTATGGTTAAACTAAATTATCTTTTGACTTTAAAGAAAGCTCCTTTATTCTTAAATTTTCGTAATTTGGAAAGCCCAAAACGAATACAAGTTGACCGCTCGCCGCCAAGCAAAGAAAACCTAGCTACTTCAAGTTATTAATACGATTTATTTTGTACAAAAATAATAACGCCCAGTAGATTTTTGCAATTTTCATAACGTGCTTGTATAAAGCAACTAAAAATACAACTTTTTGTCGCTTAATTTTTTTCGTATGTGGCATCGTTTTCAAGAAAAAAAATCCGAGCTTTTGCATATTTCTGAAGTTTTAATTTTATTTTATTTTTTCTCGAAAACGAAGCCACATACGAAAAAAAATCAAGGAACAAAATAGTTGTATTTTTAGTTGCTTTATTCAAAACAATTCATAGATTGTAATAAAAAAAACGTATTATTTCGGAAATGAAGCAATTCTGGACATATTATGTTTAGAGGAACTTTTTTATTATTTTCACCCAAGAAATATTCCCTTAAATGTTTGCCGCATGTTTAGAATGTAATAAGAAAAATTAGATCTAAAATATTTTGTCCCACTTTTACAGTACACCCTGTATCATCTGTAATTAAATATTAAAGAAACATTTTCGTGGACATGAAATGTTTTTAAACGGCAACCTCATTTTAAAGACAAGTCAAACTTTTTATCAGGTTTGCTTGTTACCATAAATAATAAAATGAAAAAGTTTTCCCTCTTATTCACTCTTATCATCGACATACATTTTTGTAAACAGTCAAAGTGAGCCAATTTTAACACAAATGGGATTTTTTAATTCAGAACTAACTATTCGTAGTGACACTTTTTCGAAAGATTAAATATAAAGGTAAAAAAATATATGAAAATGTCATAAGAGTAACATTTTCATATTTTTTTATTTTTCTGGACACTCCGTATAAGAAATGTTAAGTTTCTCCACGGCAACCCCATTTTTTAAATACGAGCAAAACTTTTTATCCAGTGTGTTTTTTCCGTAAAATGTAAAATAAAAAAGTTTTTATTATACTTCTTTGAAAACACCTTATTTTCATCTGTTTTAGCAATAATGAAAGATAGGGTTTTTCGGTCTAGCGCACGGAAACAGCGCATGGAAAAACTTTCCGTGCGCTGAATAAAAATACCGAATATATGGCTTTAAACTAGAAATATACAGCAAAGTAAACTAAATTTAAGAAACTCTATATGCTCTCTGATATTTAACATATACCTATTTTGTATTTTAATTCGTAAGTGTTTCAATATTTAGATACATTTCTGCAATATTTTTGACGTTTTATTCACATTATCTGACAATAACTAATTCGCAACAAAGCACCTTTGAAATAATTTGAGAGTATCCATGGAAAGGCATCATATATACCAAACACTATATTGTCTGCATTGTTTATTTTTTGTTAATTAAATTAATTATAATATGCCGATAATAGTTATTTATGTACCAAGGCACTGAAGTTCAACTTTTTATGACGCATGTGCAATTTAGTTGCCGAGGCCTCTGGCCGAGGCAAATAAACCACATGAGTCATAAAAAGAACTTCAGTGCCGAGGTACATTTTTTTTTTTTGAAATCGGAAAAAAAATGTTTTATTAGGCAAGAAAATAATAATAAGGGATCACCCGTCCATAAACCGACTACGCGCGGGGTTGCTTGACTTTGACGATCGCTCTACCTAGGTCAAGTAAGACAAGACACGGCATCTTCGTACAGAAAAACCAAACTGCTGCTTCTTGTGCAGCCTACACAACAAATCTATTGATATTCAAATTTACTAAAATATGTATACTGAAGGATTGCGCTTCTATAGGAAACAATTTCGCAATGTGTACGAAAAGTTAAATGGGCCTTTATCGGCCGGGTTTTTAATATTTGGTCATTTTTGACGGGCGATTTCTCCGCGTCTGACGTTTGATGTTTACATCTCGCCATAGCCTACTTATTGAAAAAATCGTACAATAATGTAGCCCATTATTGTACGATTTCTGTGCTTTTAATGACGATTTTGGGACATTTTATTGCCGATTTCAAGAAAAATGTTTTAAGTTTCCGTTTCAAAGAAGTATAATAAAAAATATCGTTCATTACACGTCCAGAAATAGATTTTTCCGTGCTGGCATGACTTCCTGTGTTCGGCTGCGCCTCACACGGGAATTTGTCACGCGCGCACGGAAAAATCTTTATTTCCAGACTCGTAATGAAATATACTATTTCCAGCTTATTCACCGTGAACACACTATACTTGTTCAAATCTTGCGTCTTGTGTCCTCAATGAAACTAGAGGCACAGGCCTGGCCATTGCAATGAAGAGCTGTTTGTGAACATATTATGTGTTGTGACCCTGGATCAATTTAACACAGAGGTTAATATTCTTCGCCTTGTATTACAAGATCAGTTAAGTATACAAAGTTTTCCGTATTTCTACGCACATTCTAACGTAAAATATGGATGAATTAAAATGGCAGCATTGAAAAATGAAGAAGTTATAGATTTAGAAAATGCAAAAAATATAAACATTAGTATCGTACTGAAAATAAGGCATAACAAATTGATACATTACAGAAAAAGTAGTGAAGAAATGACCTGACTAATCCACAAACTTTGGAAATTTAAAATTCTGACTGACAGGCGCTTCCTGCTTCTCTCAATTTAGTTTCTATAGTTTTACAAACGGCCTACACAACGAGAGCTATTATTAATACTGAAAAATTGAATACAGGTGTCCAATACGTCGAAAACAAAATCAGTTAAAAGAGCGTAGACAACAACTGTTTGGAAGCATGTTGGATTGACGTCACTTAAAGTGTTGCCTAGTGCAGTGACAGCGTCATAATATCAACATATCTTGTATAATCCCCTCGACAATCACCTTTTCATTGACAGCATCATGATGTCATGAATATCATGCCGCGACCCTCCAGATTTCGTACGGGAAGAAGATGATCCAATATTGGTACGAATGATATGTCTGCTATGATGGGTTTCAGGGTCGAATTCCGATCTAGCGCAATAATAATTGCCGCGAGAATAAACAGATGATGCTATCAGAGCAGGCATGGACTGTCGACGTTACGTAGAGGTCTAGATTGTGCAGAATCCGCGAATACAGGATGTCAAATTAAAAGGTTACTTAATTTAGTAGTCCATACGACCCGTTTAAAGAACGATATTAATATGATATCATCACAAATACATACCTAGTTCCTACATTAAGCAACGAGTTTTATACACGTCATTTTAGTCACGGTGTTTGCAAAATGTGTTGCATACTATACTTTTGCTACAAGTGCATATAAAACCAAACAGCTGCTTCTTATAATAGTGCAAAGGCATCCAACCTAAATGCGTTGACTGACGTATTAATAAAGACCGCTCACGGCTGTCATGTTTGACAGTTCTCTGGCTCACCATGCGCTTCCCGGAGACAAAATACAATGCAAAATACATTGTTGACAATAGGCGCCCTCTACTTTTCAGAATATGAAGCTATAGCCGTGAGAAGTCTTATTAATACGTCAGTCAACGCAATTTTTCCTTATTTTATTTGAATAATTTATCACTTAGCACAACAAAACGCTTAAAAATGTTACGTAGTAATAAAACGAAAGCGAAACTACGAAGAGGGGAGTTTAATGGAAAACTGTTTTAAATTAAAGTAAAATTTTAATTAAGCGCCTACTTCAGTCCATTAGGCGTCAATGTCAGTCTTTAAACACCATATAATTCTTAATCCTCCTTTTATCTAATCAATTTAAACGACTTAACCCTGCTTTAGTAACATACCTTCCGATTTACAAATACAGGGTGTACGGAATATTGCCCTATACAAGGTGTAACTTACCTAAGTACGTTAAAATATACACACATCAAAAGAATCTAAGGCATACGGACAAAAATTATGAAATAAAACAGAATTTCCTGCCATATTTTTCTATATTATAGCTGTACTCTAAATAGACTTATTATGTGTCAAAATTCACAAGAGAATGAAGAAATTCTTCAAATTTACCTAGTTTCCAGAAAAAAAAATATGCATGTTTTTGTAACACATAATTAAAAACATGCATGTTTTTCTAACACATAATTAACAACAATAAAGCAACATTAAATAATAATTAATACTAAATATATTAAATAATAAGTAATAAGACTGTTAACAACCGCTCTGCATCTACGAGGCAAACTCAGAATTAGGTTGTCAATGTCATGTTGTTCGAAGGCGTTCCATTCATTTGAAGAGCACTCGAATAGTTGTTGGTCAGTTTGGAACACAATATTTTGCACCAAAAGTCTTCGTCCGAGCATATTCCATGAGTGCTCGCGATGGGGATTGAGAAGGCCAGGGCAAAACATAATATGGAACAACAATAGGCCGAAGAATAATGTTTTGAAAATCATTGGCATTCAGACATAGCTCCAACCAAACGGGATTAGTTCTTCCGCCGATGTTGATATCGCCCTATACTATGATCGTACCTCTTAGAAAGGTGAGAACCGCTCGAACAGATGCAAGGCGTTCTGCATTTCCAGGACGCCTCCACGCATGCGATGCGTCCAAATCGAAACTCATCAGAAAATAAAATTGTAGTCCTTTACTGCTGCTGCCAATTTAAATGTTCTTGTACCCGTTGTAACCTGTTTCAGACAGTTTGGTCACTAACCCGTACATTGTGAATATTGTGCAGCTGAATAACGAATTGCGTAGCAGTGATAATGCTCTCTCGCAAGGCTGTCAATCTTAGAAATTTATTCTGAATTTGGGTAGTTACCCTTGTACGGATTGTACGCCGTTCTGTGACGTCTCCTGTTTCTTGGTACCCTATCCATAAACGACTAATAACAATAACACTCTTGGATGTCTGCCACAGCCTTTTGTGAAATTCCAGCCTCCAACATGCCAATAGCACGTAATTTCGTTTAACGTTCCAAATGATGTCTCTGCATCATACATGTTTAAAATCAAACGAAACTTCCCGAGCACTAAATGACAAATACCTATTAAATTAAGAAGGTTTTTCGTTTGAATTTTAAAAAATCTGCAATGGGTTTTTTAATGTAAAAAAAAACTAATACGTTTTCATTATCAGTTGCTAGAACTGCTCATAGTCGTATTTTTTTAAATATTTAAATACGAAATAATTAAGAAAATATGCGCATCTAGGGTTTTCCATAGTACTTGAGTGAATGCTATCCTAGTTCTATCGAGAAAAGTCGGCTCTAGCCGCAAATGGCAATGAAGGCAAAATAATTGCAATTGCTCCCTTCCCCCCCACAAGCGTTCAGTTGCTTCTGGGGTACTCCTAGTTTGGAGTATTGTGAGGGTGAGAATTATTATTATTGTATACAGGGTGTCTACTTTTAAGTGTATACAAATCGATAAAAAATGTATTTTGTGAGATATTTTCAAAAACCTTTTTTTGTTCGAAGGGCCTTCAAAAACCGCTTCTTTTGACCTTTCCGCCATTTTCAAAATGCAAATCCAGGGCCGGCTGCGATTTTTTTATACCCCCGATTTTTACGAAAACCATTTAGCGATTTTTTTATTTAAAATCTGACCCCACAGCGTTAATCAGAACACCCCGAAACCCCTATATACCAAATTTGAATAAAAAATATACAAGGAGTTCCATTCTGCAGGGTGTCAAAGTTGAGCAAAATAGGAATTTTAAAGGCATCTGCCAAGTCAAGAGTGCCATGGAATCCCCTCAAAACAGTTGAATGGTCAATAGGACCACTCAAGGTGTTGGTGTGCAAAGATCCAATACAAAATATACAGAGTGTTCTTATCTGGGCCATCTCAAATTACTGAATTTTTGGAACTTTATACTGGTCAAAAATCGAGTATATCAAAACCGCTACACACACTATAAACGAACTAAATCTGCAAAATACAGAAGTCTGCCAGTCAGTAAGTCCATATCAGTTAAGGTGGCTGGTGCGCCACAACAGGAAACGCACAGAAAATGTATCATCTTAGACAGTGACTTTGTTGAGTAAGGTCCAATAATTTAAATTGTTTTTATTTGTTAGTTGGCATTTTGTAAAGAAATACATTACTTATTACATATTTTTTCAATGATTCCACAGCACTCATGACCAGTATAAAGTTTCATAAAAATTCAGCATTTTGAGATGGCGATGGCACAGATAAGAACATTCTGTATATTTTGAATTGGACCTTTGCACACCAACACCTTGAGTGGTCCTATTAACCATTTAACTGTTTTGAGGGGATTCCATGGCACACTTGACTTTGCAGGTGCCTTTAAAATTCCTATTTTGCTCAACTTTGACACCCTGCAGAATAGAACTCCCTGTATATTTTTTATTCAAATTTGGTATATAGGGGTTTTTGGGTGTCCTCATTAACGCTGTGGGGTCAGATTTTAAATAAAAAAAATCGCTAAATGTTTTTTTGTGGATTTGCATTTTGACAAAAGTAAAAACGTCAAAAGAAGCTTTTTTTGAAGACCTTTCGAACAAAAAAAGGTTTTTGACACCCGTAGTAGTATGTCCGTTAGATTCTTTTGATGTGTGTATTTCAGGGTCGTGATCCTCAGCTAATTCTAAGAACAAAAGTTCATATAAACATGTCTTTTCCTCAACTTTATTTTCTTATTTTGAGTTAATAATGAGATTAATTAATGAAGACACACCTCCCATAACATTAAATTAACAAATGTTAGCTATTAATTTCTTGTATGATACAATTTTAAACTAAAACTAAATTGCGCTGTAATTATAGTATGCTAATTATTATCACTTTAATAAAATCATCAACAGACACTTCAAAACGCCCAACATGGCAACGTCGCGGTCCGCCGCCGCATGCAATCTCTCTATGCATTGTTTGTGTTGTTTAACCCAGTGTGCCATTTTTTATGATTGTTTATGTGTACACACGGGTGTAATGTTTGTTTACTTTGGTAACTTTCCCTTACTTATATGTTGGTTGACTACAAACTTTTGCTTTTTGATGCTTTTGTTCCCCGTATCCCTGGTTATCTCTCTGAGGTGTGTACTTATAGCACAGTTGCGGCTCTGAGTGGTTATCTGACTAGCCCTCCCCCTTCGCAGCCCTTCTCTCCCCCCTCCCAAAACTTCCACCTGGTGCCCACCTCAAAATAAGTAGCAACTCATTGTGCCCACCCTAAGAAAACCTGCCACTGTCTCTGACGTTTCGTCGTTAAATCTCGCCAAGGCCAGCGACGACTCTTTAGCGACGCTATGGAAATTTAGACGACATAAAAGGCATTGTTACGCCACTGTGCCCGAAATTCCCGGTGCGCACGTGTCACCATAATTATTAGTCACAACTCACAACTTTCGCTGCGCCCCGGGGCCTCCGTCCGAGCGGCCCATCTACGTGCGGCCCCACGCGAAGGCCCAAACACCAGCAGCAGCACCGGCCCCGCGTTTACGACAACAACAATTACGCGACGAGGCGAAGATGATAAATTTCATTACGAGAGACGGCGGCGTCCGCTTGAAACGGCGCGGACAAGACACGGGCCCGCGGGCCACGGCGACCGAAGACCGAATCGATAGCCCGCACGGACGGCGCGGCGCGACGGAAGGTAAGTGTTTGGTTCTTCGAGTTCGATCGCGAAGTTGCGGAGTATCGACGGGATCGGAAGATGGTGGGGCACCGGCGGCGTCGGCGTCGAACTTGTATCGTATACGAAGCGTCCGGCAAGGCCGTCACTTCGCGTAAGAAACCAGGACTAAGAGCCACTTCGCGTAAGAAACCAGGACTAAGAGTCGCTTCGCGTAAGAAACCAGGACTAAGGGTCACCTCGCGTAAGAAACCAGGACTAAGAGTCACCTCGCGTAAGAAACCAGGACTAAGAGTCACTTCGCGTAAGAAACCAGGACTAAGAGTCACTTCGCGTAAGAAACCAGGACTAAGAGTCACTTCGCGTAAGAAACCAGGACTAAGAGTTTCCACGACGTTGCATTGCACAGGTGACGAGTTGACCTCGGGAAGCAAAGCAGATATTTGGCGAAGCCTAAATCCCAAGACTTAGTACAATAGAACTACCTCCAAGACAGTGGCAAATTTGGACCATTGAATAAGACGAATACCTTAATCAATGATTGAACGTAATAGGCAAGAGCTTTCGCAAGGTTGATATTTTCAAATTGAGTTGTATTTATTTTAGTGATAGAGAGCCACTGTAGAGGTCAAAATCTACAGGGTCAAATATGTAAAAAATCATGGAATTTTTTCATTCATCATTTTCCGAAATCTAGCTAGCCATGGAAACAATAATTGATAGTCCAGTATGGATACTGGATATGAATATTTTTATATTTTAAAAATCAAGAAGGCCTTGACAGGGGCAATTTATTCATTTTCAGTTCAGGTATACTACCTTTTCCTCAAGAGATATCGAAAAATTTTATTAAAAAAAGTTGTTCAAAATGCAATTCCAAATCACGGTACCAAATTATAAAACAATCGGCACATTTTGATTTTTTTTTATTTTTTAAATTTTTGCGGTTTTAGCGCAAATAAAGGACATTTATCGAAAAATTTTATCAGAAAAAAAATTTCAGAATGCAACTTTAAGACCCTGTACTAAATTTCAAAATAATCGGCATTCTTTGATTTTTTTCCAAAAAATTAAGTTGATGTCTGCCGATTGTTTTAAAATTTGGTACGAGGACTTAAATTTTCATTCTCGACAACTTTTTCCAATAAAATGTTTCGATATCACTTAAGGAAAATGTAGTTTACCTGAACTGGAAACGAATAAATTGCCCGTCATTGAGTAAAAGAATATTATATTTAAATTAAATATAATATTCTTTTACTCAATGCCCCTGTCAAGGCCTGCTTGATTTTTAAAATATAATAATATAGTGCAAATTAGTTTCTAATCAAGCAAGGCTGATCCCCCAAAGGTCAAGTTTCAACTCGAAAATTTTTTGTCTTTTACACCTATCGTATAGTCGATCTGGGTCCACCCTGTATATATTGGCATAATATATTTCTAAAACCCAGGCTCCTATATTACGACTTGCATTTCCAATGACGAGCTCTTCCTGGGGAATTTTAAAAACGACGGCTTCTGAAAATTCAGTCATCTCTGAATTCGTCCCATCCTTTCGATAATTGGAGTAACTAACAGTCAAGGACAATAAGAAGAACGGTCAGAATCTCAATTACAATAATTACTTTTTCATCGATCGTATCGTATCTTGCGCGGAAATGGAAATTGATTCACTGTCAACAAATCAACGATAGATTTACTTGGTCGGATGGATCGCGTGGTCAAGGTTGCTTCTGATATTGCAGCGTCCTCATTTCCTGGATACTAAGTACCTAGCCATTTTTATATTTTTATTTCATATAGGAAAACTCGAGGGAAAACTTTTCAATAAGTAGGCCTTGGCGATACGTAAACATCAAACGTGGGACGCGGAGCCATATCGCCCGTCAAAAGTGACCAAATATCCAAAGCTCGGCCAATAAAGGCCCATTTAACTTTTAGTACACATTGCGAAATTATTACCTATAGCAGCGCAATCTTTCAGTATAAATATTATAGTAGGTTTGAATATCAATCTATTTTTCATGAAGGCTGCACAACAGGCAGCAGTTTCGAGTTTCTGTTGGGATGCGCTGTGCCTCGTCATACTTGACCTAGGTAGAACGATCGTCAAAGTCAAGCAAAGCCGCGCGCAGTCGGTTCATGAACGGGTGATCCCATTTTTTGCCTAATAAAACATTTTTTCCGATTTCAAAAAAATATATTAATATGTACCTCGACACTGAAGTTCTTTTTATGACTTATGTAGTGAGGCCTCGGCAACTAAAGTCCACATGAGTCCTAAAAAGTTTAATTTCAGTGCCTTTTTGGTACATAAATAACTATTTGTAGTCAGTGCTATCGACTGTTTTGAATTGATTACAAACAAAAATATAGTCCATTGTCTATTTCCGTTTAGTAATATAGAATAAAGAATAATAAAATTACATTACATTCAAATAAACATAAATACATTTTACAGTTGTTTCGAGCCCTATTCCTTTATTTTAAGAAATAGATAACAGCTATTTATATTTGTTAAGAATGCTACTATCCAGAATTTGTTGTAGGAAAAAAAAACTAAAGTACTTGAGCGAACTGATTAGATCCTGGCATTACCTATATTGTTTAAATATTTGTTGCGCAAAGTACTATCCTAATTGGGTAATGTTGACTAATTAAGTATGTTTTTTATCAAGAATTAAGGCCACTTCCTGAGATAGCAAACGCTACGTCGCGTCGGCAGAAATCAATGTACCTTTAGAATGACAAAATAGTTTCATTTTTATACAGGGTGAGTCAGAATGTGTAGTAAATACTTTAAAGGGGTGTTCGCCAGGTGATTTTAGGAAGGGTCTTCCATATAAAATTTTTCGATTTGGGCTTTCCTTGCCAAGTTATTCGGGTCTACAGGGTGACCCAAAAGTATTTTTTTAATATTTTTTATATCTCAATAACGGCGCTACTTAAAAATTTGAAATTTGGTATGTGTTATCTACTTACTGGAAGACGCCTTAGGGAAGTTTATTCATTTACACAGTGTATATAAAAAGGTTAAAAACTAACAACCCCTATTAATTTTTTTGCTCAAACTTTTTTGAGGTTATCTTTTTGGTCTTGCAGGTCCATCATTTCAGTGTATCTTTTCATTTTGCAACAAAAGTGTGGTACTCTTGTTTCTTGTTTCATAACGATAAAATCAACCGTTTTCGTTGAAATTGACAAAACATGCCCCAAAACACCTGTTAACTTCAACATTCGAAACATAAAATTTTTACCTACCGCTTTCAAACGTTACACATCGACTGTACCATTTAAACTGAGAAAAAAATTCCTATGAACAATGTACCAAAACTTATTAGCTTTCAAAATGGAAAGGATTGAATTTAACAAAATTTGAACACCCTATTTCAAGAAAACCAATGCTGTTTTGACCAATGTCCAAATGAATAAACTACCCTAAGGCGTCTTCCAGTAAGTAAATATTCAGTAAAATTTAGATATATTTTTTTTAAGCTTTAACACTATCTTTCTTCGTTCATTTAAAACTGAATCACCTTGTACGTATGTCACCGGTATTTAGTTTTACATAATGGGTATATCCTTCCTTTCTTGAAGCCATTTAAAAATAGTTTTTGTACTTATTGTAGTGCGACAAAGTTCGTTGGGACGATGGGTCAAGGAAATGCCAAGAGACCAAAAGTCAATCGAAGGAATTTGCATACAATGTTGATGAAAGCAGTAGTCATTGGTTTTGGTGCCGAAGGAACGGAAATACAAGAAAATATGGGGAGAAACATGGAATTTAAATGTGAACGCTGTTCTCTGCATTCAATGCAAAAGTCGGTACACGACGTACACGTGTCGATATGTTTTTTCGTATAAGAAAACAGAAAAATGTATGTCTTTCTGTCAGTCTCCGAATAAAAATCGCATACCTACTACAGCATGACAAGTAGGTGTACTCGAAACACACGTACAGGCACAACATGGTAATCAGGAAATTTGCCTAAAGGTCAAATCGCAACTAGCGTGTCTTCTGTATATTTTAAAAGACTGACAATACAAGTAAGTGGGCTATTTGTTATGTTGGTTTTGTTCCCATATTCTCGTAGAAGACTTTGGAATTATAGCGAAGTAATTGTGTCATTTAAATAGCAATTTGTAAAATGTAAACGTAACTCGCAGAAGCTCCTTCCGCAAAAAATGCTGAATAATAACAAATTAGTGGTGATAGAATGATATTGAATTAAATTTTAAAAGTATTCAACGAATAAGAACGAAAATTTCCAAGAAATAAGAATGAAAACAAGTCTATACTATCCTGCTTTGAACAATAATTGACAATAAAACGTGTTTGAAAATAAAAATTAATATGGCGGGAATATTATTTCTTTTAATAATTTAGTAGGTATACTCAAATTAGGACGGACTGCATTATAGCGCTCGGCTGACCCATTAAACTCATTCCTTTTCGGGAAATATTCATTATCTTGCGCAATATTATTTTAATATCCTCGGAAAAACAGGTGATTATTATTGCTGGGACTGCGGACTGCGCAGCATTCTTTCCCATTATACACGTTTTTCATTTCGATCTTGTGTTTGTTTTTCGAAGCAATCTTCGCACAAACACCATAACATAACACAGAACAGTGTGTCTATTATTAATATTCATCGATTACAATAGAAGCGCATATTGGCATTGGAAGAGGCAATACCAATATTGTTTCATTGTTCGTTTCCATTTCTGGATCAATATATTATGGTACCTGTCGAGAAGGTCACGTGCTTATTAAGGTGGGACTACACCTAGTGGCGGTCCTAGGATTTTAACATGGGGGGGGGGGCGGCGATCAATGATCAGTTACACAAATTTAAGAGGGGGGGGGCAAATTTAATTTTTTTAATGAAAACACTGAGCCATGGTTGACAACCTATTTATTAGGTAGGTACCTACTCTTAACAAAATAAAAACAGCAAAATAAAAAAAAAATACAAAAAATTAAAACCGACTTCAAAAATTTGCCCGTATGTACACTCCACTAAAAATTAAAAAAATATATCAAAAAATAACACCAAATTCACAAATTTGCCCGTATACACATTTCAACTAAAATTTTAGAAATATTTTTCCCTTTCTAAATTGAGTTATCTTTGGATTTGGTGACAGTCAAGCCAAGGAATTTAAATCTATTTAGATATGAATACATCGTAACTTACTGTCACCGACTCCAAAGATAACTCAATTTAGAAAGAGAAAAATATTTCTAAAACTTTAGTTGAAATGTGCATACGGGCAAATTTGTGAAGTTGGTGTTATTGTTTGTTAATTTTTTTTTTTAATTTTTGAGTGGAGTGTGCATGTGCATACGGGCAAATTTTTGAAGTCGGTTTGTCCACCCTTAGGATTGAAATTTTTCTTTTCAAATTTAATTTCTCTTAAAATTTAAATGTGACGACCCCTAAGGTAACCCCTTTCTAATAAAATAAGGATCATCCAAACCGGTCCAATCATCCCCTATTTATCTACCTTTAGGGGTGGAATTTTTTCTTTAAATTGAAATGGGACCACCCCTAAGGTAACCCCTTTCTAATAAAGAATCATCGAAATCGGTTCAATATAAAATTTCGTCCCCTATTTGTACACCCTTGGGCTGGAATTTTTTTCTTTAAATTTAAATGGGGCCACTCCTAAAGTAATCCCTTTCTAATAAAAAGTGAATCATCGAAATCGGTCCAATATGAAATTTCATCCCCTATTTTTCCACCCTTATGGGTGGAATTTCTTCTTCAAATTTAAATGGGACCATTCTGTAGGTATACCCTTTCAAATAAAAAAAGAATTGTCCAAATCGGTTTATAAATGACGGAGTTCTGAGGTAAAAAACATAAAAAAAACATACAAACGAATTGATAACCTCCTCCTTATTTTAAGTCGGTTAATAAAAATTAAAATTCACACTAATAACAAAGATAAAAAGAAAAAAAACACAACTTATCACATGATGGAATATTGAATATTGCATTGCTGTTTTTATTATTATTTGATGCAATAAGATCTGGTTATACAAATAGTTTAATAGCCTTTATTTATTAAATAATATCCCAAGAGGGGGGCACAGGCCCCCCTGCCCCCCCCCCCTTGGGACCGCCACTTACACCCTATACACCAACCGCAAAGAGTTCTGATTTCGCAGCTGGCGATATACATGTTTTCCGGTGTTTTGAGGATGCCCCATTTTTCGTATGAGATATTAGTTTTATTTCGGAAGAACATTGTTTTCATTTCACGTCTAAAAATCCGAAATCCCCCCAGCCTCCTCCGCTTCTTAAAATTAGCTCACGGTGTTAGTTATTGTTTCTCACCAGTCTAAATATACGAATACATTCCTACGGCCGTCGATAAGCTATCCCGACCACCGGCCTGCCAATTCTAAAACCGAGCGGTTCTTGCGAAGAAAGTTCTATTCTTGAAAGAGGGGCAACAGGCAACAGCAGCTTGGTCTATCTCTGCATGGGTCGCCTCCAGCCAGAAGAGTAATAATCATTATTGCATCGCCACGCGTGCGTGGCGACGTTGCCGGATTAGGCGAACTTTCTTTTATGGTAAGGAATAAGCGATAATACTGTCCAGACGACACCACGGTCAAAGCATCTCGAAATGTTCTACTTCTAGAGGTTCTTTGCACGCATGCCGTTGCGTTTTCGACCTGTGACAAAAGTAGGTAACAAGTATACTCTGTTCAACTTCAACGAATGTTCATATCTACCTACGGTCACAACTCCCGTCCTTGTCTTATTCTTGAATATGCGATGGATATCGGTCGTATTCACGAGTCAGGCAAGGACGGGAGTTGTGACGTAGGTATGAACATTCGTTGAACAGATTTTTAGGTACTACGACAAAAGTGGACATGTATAGCAAGAAAATTTTGCATTCCCATTCTGAGGCAGGCCTACAGTGAGAGTGTTGAATACAAAATACAGTTTGTTCAGCGAATGTTCGGCCCTACGTCACAACTCCCGTCCTTGTCTGGCTCGTGAATATACAACCGATATCCGTCGTATAGTCATGAGTAAGACATTTAGATTCCTAAACTTAAAGACATAAACGTGGCTTATAATTTTTTGCCTGTATTGTAGATACTGATGTCACGATTACTTAGTTTGTTGAAACCACTCAAAGGTGTGCGCCACTGTAAAAACGGAAACGGCGGTGCGTAATCCCAAACATATCTACTCCTTCCAGTCCTTCCCGGGATTCTTCATTCAAAGAGTATTTAGGATAATAGTGACTGATTTTGTATACTTACAATGCGACGCAAGAAATGATGGTGTGTGGCCAAATTGACATTTCTGAGGATATAACCTATCACAGGTAAACGTTGTACAGGGTGATCCAAACTCGACGCCCCAGGCCTACAGCGGGAACACGAAAACTCAAAATAAAATTTCGAAAAGGGGTTCTTAAATGGGACATACTAAGGTCCAATTTTGACCGAAAATTAGCTTTTTTGATGTTTGAGAAAATGGCCGCTGTGACGTCATCGATATTATTTTCCCAGAAACATACAAGTTTTTCTCTATATATTGAAAGTCCTTATCATCCTCAACAACTTTTGTAGGGAAAGATTTTCTTTATCTTTTATTGTTCAAAATATACAGGGTCAAATATGTAGAAAACATAAAATTTTTCTAATCATTTTTCGAAATCTAGATAGCTATGGAAACAATTGATAATCAGAATAAGAGTATGTTAGGGTGCCTTGCTCACCCTTAAATTTATTCAACTGGAATATTTTTTAAATTTCTGAATTGTGCTTGTTACTAACTTGTTTGTTATTATTGTTTGTTACAAAAAAAAAGTTTAAAAATATTCCAGTTGAATAAATTTAAGGGTGCCCAAGGCACCCTAACATACTCTTAAATAATTTCTGACTATCAATTGTTTCCATAGCTATCTAGATTTCGAAAAATGATTAGAAAAAATTCCATGTTTTTTTTACATATTTGACCCTGTATATTTTGAACAATAAAAGATACAGAAAATCTTTCCCTACAAGAGTTGTTGAGAATGATAAGGACTTTCAATATATGTATAGAGAAAAACTGGTATGTTTCTGGGAAAATAATATAGATGGTGTCACAGCGACCATTTTCCCAAACATCAAAAAAGCTAATTTTCGGTCACAATTGGACCTTAGTATGTCCCATTTAAAGAACCCCTTTTCGAAATTTTATTTTGAGTTTTTGTGTTCCCGCTGTAGGCCTGGGGTGTCGAGTTTGGATCACCCTGTACACTCGAGCGTAATGTTCGTTTACTTTGGTATAGTCCAAAGCACGAAAGAAAACGTTTCTAAAGAATGCGGGCAGCGTTGCGAGATTTCCTATACGAGTAGTCGTTATTTATTGGCGAATACAAGTTTTATCATATTGAAGCCGAATTTCTGAACTCTGTTATACCGAAAAAATAAAGCTCGTATCACGGGACTTACCCATTTTTGTTTACCATTTATTTTTAACGCGGTGTGATAAAACACCTATTATATTTTTTTTCAACATCGTCGCGTCTACCATCGCCTTTGAAATACAGCAACACAGCATTTCTGCCAAAGAGTCGGCTGTCGGCTGACAAAAGCAGTTAGCCAACGCGTTTTGTGCCAGTTTCTATAGTACGTAAAGTTAACTGCGTATTTGGTCTACCACACAGACCTCATTTTTTAGGCCGCTGGCAAGTTTTTTCTGTCGGCTCAGAGAGCTCAGTGGCGTTTCGTATGTTCGGGAGTTAACGTGTGCAAAATGAATAAACAGGGAAGAACTTTGCATTCTCAAGCACGAGAAATAATTGCCAATGTTACAAGGGTTTGCCTTCCTCCATAGTCTAAGGCATCACCGTTAAGAATAATATTAACAATAAATTAAATAACAATTATATGAAAATTAAGTCAGTGAGTTACACAAAATTGAGCTACGCTTCTGAACTGTGACTAATTCTATAATATTTGCGAGTTCTTCCCCCTTACGTCGCACGCATTCTGCCGTAAGGAGGACTATAAATTTCCTTTGACTACAAAAGCGTGCAATTTGTTGCTTTTGCTCCCTCCACCCTTGGTTATTTCTCTGAGGTTTCCTAAGTATCTCTAAAGTGAGGTTTGAGGGATAGATATACAAAAAGAAGCATTATGTAACTTAACATAAAGTTCGCAGCAGAACTGCGCTTGTCGATACTTCCCAGCCCGGCGAGCCGGCAACGCCGCCCGGCGATCGTCACGCGACCGCCCGCGGGGACGCGGCCCACTACTCGCCTCGCGTCATGCTCTCCTAATAACAGGAGTCGACTTTGGCCGCTCTTGCCCGAACCCGAACGTCGTCTTCGTGCGGCGCCCGACCGCCGCGCCGCGCCGCGCCGATCCGCGGAAGACGCCGCCGCCGCTGCGCAAATGTCGGTGTTTCCTTTCTGGCTCGTTCGCCGATGCGCGCGTCTATGCCACATTTTAAAAGATGCTAAATTTAAACTGTGCCAATGAAGAACGTCCTTCGCGTTTGGCAGCGCGCGGCGCGGTCTTACGTAACGGCCGCGGTGACATTCTTCGCTTTAGAGGTCGCCGATGTTAATAAGGCACGTCGCGTCGCCGATAATTAACGAGTCGGTGGGTATGGGGGGAGGGGCGCGTCTCGCGGCGATGAAAACAAAAGTTTTCGGGCCGTTGTTATTATGTATAGGCGGGATTCCGAGGAAAGCGAAATCGTAATAACGGGACTTTTTTCGGGTGTCGTCGCGGACGAACTGGTTTCCAATTTGGGGACACTTGGTAAATTATGAGATGTAAATAAATCGGCGTGGATTTGAGAACATTTATAGTCCAGCGTGTTTTGAAAAATTAGGGCAAACGCGTTGACTGGCGTATTTATAAGACTTCTCACGGCTGTAGCTTAATATTCTGGAATATAGATGGTGCTGACGGTCAACAATGTGTTTTCTATTATATTTTGTCTCAGGAAATCATATGGTGAGCAGTGGCGTAGCTACTATATCGCGAAACCCCGCCCAGCCGAGCCGGACCCTAGACCTCTACCGCGTATACGTATAATACTCCGTGTGCTGTTCTGTTTTGATATTATATTTTTGACCCTTCCTGTCAGGGCCGTATCTGAGGGGGGCTTTTGGGTGTTTAACCCCCCCCCCCCCCCCCCAAATACCATCATTTTATATGCTTTTGCACCACCATTAGAACGAGCTCCCCTAGCATCAGTTCTTCTGCATCTTTTATGAATAGATTTGTACTAATTTGTATTTGAAGATTTATTTATTATTTTTATGAAAGGTTCAGTTAGGCAAATGCCTCGAAGAAGTCTGTTATCATACCTACTGGCAATTCTAAAGGTGTCGTCAGGCCAGGCGAAGAATGTGTAGGAATATATCCGTAATAATAAAAAATCAAATAAGTAGAAAAGGGATAGGTATAATTAATATTTAATATTTTTAAAGTTTGAATGTTAAACTTGTTCAACTTAAACCTGTTTCACTTTTTTATTAAAAACCATTTAAAAATAGTAGATTTTTCTTTTAACTTAAAGCTATTTCAACTTCAACAGCTACTGGTCTAACCCCTCCAGGGTCGGCTCTAGGAGGGTGCGAACGGTGGGGAGTACGCGGCCTGCGTTTTGATTGGCCCCGCGCCTCCCAGTCCCGTGTACAGGATTATCCAGTCAGTAGGGTAATGGGGTCATTTCATAAAAAAAATGTTTGTTTTCTTTATGTATTATGTCTTCAAAGTCCCAAAAAGTCCAAGAATTATTATTATTATTTACTTGTTTTTTAACACTTATTATTAATAAAATATATACAACTGGGGTGTATTAATTATATGGCACACCATTATAACCAGATTGTAGTTTAATTATAGTTTTATGATGTAATTTAAATAGGACATTTTAAAGTAATAAACCCTCCCAGGTAGACGACAAAATAGCCGGCAACATCACACCACTGTCATTTCGATTGGTTACGTCTTACGTCGTCGGAGTTAACCTCATCGATAGTTGGTGATTTGTTCTTTGTGTTGAGAGTTTTTTCATTTTTCATTATGAAAACTAAACAATGCTTTAACAAAGCCGTCTTCCATGCTGAACACTATTATATTAACCAGTAACTTACAACAAAACGTAAACGATGGCTAGCCAAACGAATAACCAACAAAAACAAACCAACGCTATAAATAGGTCACAGCTGTGATTTGACAGAAAGGTGGGCGGACTGTTTAAATTTGAACCTGACCATTTTGCGGCGTTGCCGGACCTACAAAAAGTACTTTTTTTGACATGCAAAAAATATACCATTATAGTGGCGTATCAATTTTCAAAAATTTGTTGTTGATGGCTTAAATAATTCCTTGCCGGGGCCCCACACTTTCATGCGGCCCCACAAAAGCTTGAGCCGATCCTGAACCCCTCCCCAATTTTCGCTAGATACGGCCATGCCTATGTAACTGTTGCTTCTTCAGAACGGCCGTCCTCTAAATTAAAATCAATAAAAAAAACTATTTAAGACATTGTTGTTCCCAAGACAGAATAAGTAATTTAGCATTACTTTCTATAGAAGCTGATAAAAACGAACTAATTAATGTTCATCGAAGTCTCCTGCACTAAAGACTCTGATATCATCTAGGTATATTAAGCACTCATCTTTGCACGTTACGATGGCAAACTCATTGTGCATCAATCGCCTAAGCTTTTTTTGCTTGAAACGCCTTCGAAAACCGCTTCTTTTGGCCTTTCTACCATTATTGTCAAGATGCAAATTCAGGACCGGCTACGATTTTTTTATGCTCCCGATTTTCACAAAAACCTTTTAGCGTTTTTCTTTTTAATTTAAAACTTGAGACCACATGGGGTTAATCAAAACATCACAAAACCCCCATATACCAAATTTAAACAAAAGATATACAGGGAGTTCAATTCTGCAGAGTGTTAAAGTTGAGCAAAATAGGAATTTTAAAGGCATTTGACGAGTCCAGTGTGACATGAAATCCCTTCAAAACAGTTGAATAGTCAACAGGACCACTCAAAATGTTGGAGTGCATTAATTAATACAAATATATATACAGGGTATTTTTTCTGGGCCATTTCAAAATGCTGAAATTTTAAAAAACTTTATATGGATCAAGAATGTTCTGGAATCATTGAAAAAATATTAATAAACAAAAAAGTAATTTATTTCTGAACAAAATGCCAACCAACAAATAAAAACAATTTAAATTATTGGACCTTCCTCAACAAAGTCACTGTCTAAGACGATACATCTTCCATGCGTTTCCTGTTGTGGCACACCAGCCTCCTTAACTGATATGGACTTACTAACTGGCAGGCTTCTGTATTCTTTTTTAGTTCGTGTATAGTTCGTGTATAGTGTCTGGAGCAGTTTTGATACCTATACTCGATTTTTGAGCCGTATAAAGTTCCAAAAATTTAGTACTTTGAGATGGCATAGATAATAACACACTGTATATTTTGTATTGGACCTTTGCACACCAACACTTTAAGTGCTCTTGTAGACCATTCGACAGTTTTGAGGGCATTCCATGGCACACTTGACTTGGCAGATGCCTTTAAAATTCTTATTTTGCCTAAAATTTGACACCTTGCAGGATGGAACTCCCTGTATATTTTTTGTTCAAATTTGATATATGGGGATTTTGGGGGGTTTTGATTAACGCTGTATGATCAGATCTTAAATAAAAAATCGCTTAATGGTTTTCGTGAAAATCGAGGGTATTAAAAAAATCGCAGCCAGTCCTGGATTTGCATTTTAAAAATGGTAAAGTCCTCAAAAGAAGCGACTTTTGAAGACCTTTAAAACGAAAAAATTCAGGCGATTATCTTCAAAAATTAAGATTTACGGATTTGTACAGTTTTAAAGTAGGAGATATATTTTTGTAGGAGATACTTTTTTGTTTTTATTTACTAAGAAATAAAAGTTTTTAATAGCTGCCTTCGGCCTGTTTTTTACCAATGAAACAAAAGTTGAAGTTACAATTTTTATTACAAAATGGAAATTAAAAACATAAATGCGCATGCAGATTATTTTCGCAGTAGATATTTTTATTTTTATTGACACCATTTTTGGTTTCTAAGTTCTACATATCGATATACGCATGCAGGACTATTATTGCAAGTGACATTTTCTCGGAAATTTTAACTTTTCGCAGTTCTGCGGGGTCTAGTTACGGGATATTTTTGGATGAAAATACAAAACTATTCAAATTCTCATTATTTCCTCACTAGTTTTCATAATTTACGTTGTAAGGACAGTAACAATTTTGAGAGTTTCCATTAGTTCGACTGTTAAATCATTATAACGCTATACTTACAATATGTTTGCCTGGAAAAATCACAAGTTTTTTAAAGGTAATGACATTTACAATGTTCTTACAAGAAGCTTTATTGAGACGCGATACGTTTACAATAATTGGAAAGTGAATACTTATTATGGACTATAAGAAGTCCATTTTTCCATTTTTACGTGTTTTACTGCAGCCATTTAATTTTTTCATGTGTATATTAAATCAAACGAATATTACCTTATCTGTTTTAAGAAAGCCACACATTTTAAGGCATTACAATATTTTTGCAGGGAAATTGTTTAAATCAAATACATTGTAACTTCTAATATTTAAAATTGTACTATGGAAAAACATTGTAAGGTACTGTGCAATGTTTTTACCATAAAATTGATAACATTTTTTGAATTGCAAGTACAAAAAAGGTAGAAAAACTCGCTTGTTTTTCAAAAAAGTAACTATCCAACTCATCTAATAGCCTTCTATCGAAAAAAGTGCAAAAATGTCCATTAGTTAAAAATCTATTAGTAATTTTAATTGCCAACATTTTCAAACCTGTCTCGCCTCTAAAAGGCAGTTTTTTCCATGAAAGGCAAAATATGGATGTAATGTTCAAAAATGGCAGAAAATAGATAAAAAAAGCAAAAAGGGCAAAAAAGGCAATTTGTCTAAAATCCGTGCTTTGATTGCTAATAATTATTAGTTGTGAACATAAGGTTATTATGTGTTCAGTTTGATATTTTAAGAAAATCTTTGGAAAATTAATAATAATTGGAGTATCAACCTCTGCAAATAACTAGTTGAAATTATTATCTCTTCATAAGAATTTTTCGTGTTCTGCAACAATAATGATCATTTCATAACGCCTGTCTTTAGTTGTCCTCCTTTTGACTTTTTGCACAAGTGAATTTGAAGTGAAATGAACATAAAGTGATCTGATAGTGAAATGATTTTTTATTGGTAAATGGAACAGTGTACGACCACGTTATCTATAATCTAACCCTTAAATGAATTTTTCAATATTTTTCACCACCTTAACCCCAGAAACACTCAAAACCAACACAAATTACATAAAGTCGATTTGCTGCGTAAACTGATCACTTCATAATCAACTGAACATTTGTAAAAGAAACACTCTATGTCAGCTGATGTGATCTCAAAGTGATTCGGAATCGATTTGAGATCACTTAAAACTGTAAAAGGAGGACGGCTTTTGTTATTTAGTCACCTGAACACTCAGCGTTTTAAACAAACGAGTCATAAACTAATCTGAAATCGTTTATCGCGCCAATCTACGAAGAAGAGAAGATAACCAATCGTTCCGGTGATTTTTCAAACCGAGACAAATTCGTCGGTTTCTAAGAATACATCTGACGAAAGTACGGCAACAATTTCACCTGGGACGCCGGAATTCGATTTTGCTCGGGACGCTCCAATGTTATTTGAAGCGCGCGTGGGAGGGACAAATGCAGAAAGAGTTATTGTCAAAAATGTGACGCACGTTTTCATAATTATTACCATACGACTTTTAATTTGCATGTTGCTCATTGTCGAAAAAAGACTACCGATTGACTATTCAATACATTTTTGCAATACTGAACTAATACCCCAGTTAATTTTTTTTCTCATTTTTTGCCCTCATTTAATGTATTCAAAGTTTCAAAAATCTACCCGTTGTTTTTTCTCCTTAACTTTTTAGGCCGAAATAGTATAGTAAATTTAGATCACATTTATACGTGGAAACTTAATTTAATTTAATATTTTTTTGAAAAAAATCACGGCTAGGTACAGGATGATTCAGTTTTATTCTGCGACACTTCAACAGGTGATAGAAAACCAAAAAATAACCGCACTTTCTTCTATAAACTATATCATTTTAAGGCCTTATTAAAAAATTACAGGGTGTTAAAGTTTTAAGAAACATGTGGTCTTTATTGAATATTTACCAAACTAGTTGAGATATTTAAGTCATATTTGGTACACGTTATAACGGCATGGGTTAGCATAAAACCTGTTAATATCAAACACCTTGAACAACCAGTGGCGTAGAAGTAGGTAATTATAACATAATTGTTTTTAGGAAAAAAAGAACCACCTTGTATAGCAATAAAATGTGTTCAACTTCTTATGTAAATTTTAATTTTAAACAAAAATGCCCTCTTGGTAATTTTTTGTATGTGTCATGGTTTCGTGTCAAATTTGATTTTTTGTATTAATTCGGGGTATTTCTGAAAAATTATCTAACAAATGCGCTCGTTAAGTATCACTTAAAGTGGAAATAATGTGATTGCTACTTGAAATAAAGTAACTTTTTCCAATAAACTTACCTATTAAAGGCTATACTTTTGAAGATACAGGGTCTAATACATTTAAGGAAGATACAATTAATGTTACGCTCTGTATCTTGAAAAGTAAAACCTTGAATGGGTAAGTATATTGGGAAAAGTTACTATATTTAAAGTAAGAAACACATTTTTTCTGCTTTGAGTGTTACTTATGGAGCGAAGTTTTAAGTTAATTTTTCAGAAGTAGGTACCCCGAAATAATACGAAAAAAAATCTGCTAAGAGAACGTTTTTGTTCACAATTAAAATTTACACAAGAAACTGAATACATTCTCTTGCTATACAAGGTGGTTCATTTTTTTTTCTAAAAACAATTATACTAATTACCCACTTCTGCGCCACTGGTTGTTCAAGGTGTTTGATATTAACAGGTTTTATGCTAACCCATGCCGTTATAACGTGTACCAAATATGACTTAAATATCTCAACTACTTTGGTAAATATTCAATAAATTCCACATATTTCTTACAACTTGAACACCCTGTAACTTTTTTTAAGGCCTTAAAATGATATAGTTTATAGAAGAAAGTGTGGTTATTTTTTGGTTTTCTATCACCTGTTGAAGTGTCGCAGAATAAAATTGAATCACCCTGTATGTTTTATCCATGGCCATCACACGCGAGCTAATCATCCAAAAACGTTGTATAGGCCTATTATTTCCATTGTTGAACGACATTTTGTACCTACGTCTGGGTGTTATTGATGGCTCTGATCTAGTTGTACAGAAGAGAGCGTTCGAACTCGTCGCAAAATCTAATCGCATCGCCCTGTACAGAGCAGGACGATAATAAATTAATCATTGGCTTCGCCGTTTAAAACACCTCGTTTAGCACATTATCGACGATTCGCCGTGTTTCAATGTCAAACCGCGGTAGCAAAGGTCGGTCCGAGATGCATGCCGCGACCAGCGCCAGAGGAAATAAATGCTGCGCAGACGATGGAGTAAATGCAGGATACACAAACAACGGTATGCTAATGCGCATCTCGCGTCCTAGGCTCCTCCCACATCTGACGTCACTGCGAAGCATGCAGCATAAAGATAATATATAAACAGTGCCCGCCAAAAAGTCTGCACCATGTGGAAAAAATTTTTAGTAAATAACTTACGGAAAATTTGTTTGCAGCATCAGGTTTTGCTTGCTCTAGAACCAAAATTGACTTAATCAAATGTTGTTACGTAGTCTCTTTTATATGTCAAATTTGACATTAATGAAAAAAATGTCCGAAAAATGGGCTTATTTAACCGAATTTCGAAAAAAGTCATAAGAAAAATATGTTTCTTTCGCAATTTTATACCCCTGTGCAAAATTTCAAGAGCCTACTACGATTTTCATATTTTGCCCTTTGTTGGATATTATTGGATAAAATATTTTAAATTTTCTAGATATTTCTGATCAGATCAGCATGACAGAAATATTTGTGTGTTTTTACAACCATTCACTATAGAAAGAAGTTTGTAAATCGAATTTATGTGTTTATCTGAAAAAATGAGATCAGTTTTGCACCAAGCGTGCTTCTTCAACAAGCCCTCATTTTAATTTTTTGCAAAAAAAAGGAAAAGACGGATATTTAGACCGTAAACTAAGTATTGTGCAGTATGTATTCAGTCAATGAGTGTTTTAAATTACATAGGATCGACTTTTATGGATTGCACAAGGGTATAAAATTGCGAAAGAAACATATTTTTCTTATGACTTTTTTCGAAATTCGGTTAAATCAGCCCATTTTTCGGACATTTTTTTCATTAATGTCAAATTTGACATATAAAAAAGACTACGTCACAACATTTGATTATGTCAATTTTGGTTCTAGAGCAAGCAAAACCTGATGCCGCAAACAAATTTTCCGTAAGTTATTTACTAAAAATTTTTCCCATATGGTGCAGACTTTTTGGCGGGCGGGCACTGTATAAAGCTCAGTTTTAATGCAAAAATAGCCACGTTTATATAGGTTTCACCCAAAGTTATTACGAAGAGGGGTTTGACCAACATTTTTAATAATCGTTAATATATTATGAATCGGTCAAATCTATATATTATACCGTACTTTCACCGTTTTAGTAGACATTGCCATGGCTGGGCGGCGCGCCGCCGTGTACTCGGCTAGGTTCGTCAGTCGTTGGCGGGGGGCGGGGCGTGTTTTTTGCTCGCAAAACTCGACTGACAAGCCGTGCGGGACTACTGTGTACTCCCCCCGCCAACGACTGACAAACCTAGCTGGACGCACGGCGACGCGCGGCCTATTCCCCTATGTCTACCAAAACGGTGAAAGTACCGTATATATAATATATAAGCGAAATACCAAATACCACTGACTCACTTACGCACTCGTCACGAAATCTCTGGAACTATAAAGCCTACAAACTTGAAATTTGGCAGGTAGGTTCATTGTACGACGTAGGGATTCGATAAGAATAAGGATTTTCCAAAATTCAACCCCTAAGAAGATACGGGACGGGGCACAGGAAAGGATCTTTTCACTCGGAAGAAGTCGTGGGAATCAGCTAGTAATCTTAATTTTTTATTTCTGGATAGAGGTGGGTAGACTTGACTGGTTAGTTGAAAACAAACAGTAAACTTGTTAAACAAGTTGCTGGGGTTGCAGTCAGGATAGGTTTGGAGGAACACTCTTGTTTGAAAAGTTTCGGAAAGTTTTCTTTAATTTTGGTACAACTTTTAGATGTCTTGAAATAAAAAATAAATCAACTTTTCAAACCAGGGTGTTCCTTGAAGGCCTCCAAACCTATCCTGAATTCAACCCCATCAATTTGTTTAACAAGTTTGCTCTGTTTGTTTTCTTATTTTCATGTAGGTGTTTGTTGGATTTGAATGTGTAGTTGTTGAATAAAATTAAGCAAAATGCATTAGGGCAGATCTAACAGAAGTAATAGAAGTATACATACTACATTATTTGTATTTATATTTATTACATACATTTATTAATAAGCAGGTGTAAGTCGTAACTGACTTACTTAAAAAGAAAAAAGTATGTAGTAGGGATGCAGTCAGCAGGACAAAAAGAAAATACTCTTTGTTATATGGTCAAGCTTTCGGAATGAATTTATTCCTCCATCGGGACAATAGCTACAATAAATATACATTATAAAAATGTTATAATGTTAATGTTAGGACCACTTACATACTCGCAGAAAGAATACTAAGAAAAAAATTTTTTTCATCGAAAGAAGATTATAATAGAATTTCTGCATTTACTGTATAGGATACTTTGTTACTATTTTTTCTGCGATTTGGATGATTCTTATTTTATTAGAAAGGGATTACCTTGGGGGTGGTCACATTTAAATTTGAAGAGAAATTAAATTTGAAGAGAAAAATTTCAGTCCTAATGGTGGACAAATAGGGGATGGAATTTAATATTGGACCGATTTCGATAATTCTTAATAATTCACTAAAAAATAAGAAATAAAAAAATTTTAACAAAAAAATTAAAACCGACTTCAAAAATTTGCCCGTATGCACACTCCACTAAAAATAAAAAAAAATAACAAAAAATAATACCGACTTCACAAATTTGCTCGTATGCACATTTCGACTAAAATTTTAGAAATATTTTTCCTCCATGATTATTGTATCAAGCGAAAATTGCATCTTTACTACAATACGTTGTAATAGGATGTGCACGCACTGAATTTGTAACGATTTTTCTGTAACGATTTAACATCGTTGCGTGTGGACCGGCCTTTCTTGCGGAGAGTAGTAGCATAGCTTAAGTAATAGGTAGCTGCGACACTCAAGCCCCCGGCGGGAGTTAAAACAGAGTCTGGCGGAATGAAGCCGGAGTGAAGCGTATCGGGGCCGGACTAAACGTTTTCTCCCAAGGATGGGCAAAGGCAGAGAAGCTTGTGCAGCGGCTGGTTGAACGAGCCACGCATAATCATTACACGTATTTAATTACAACGTATAGATAGTATTTTTTGTCTAATGATTCATTTTTCACTTAATATTTTGAGTTGAAAATTAAACCTGAAATATTTTGCAATACGACCCTGTCCGATTCGTCACGTCCGCAGTCCAATTTTGAATATTTTCTGTGTTCTAGAATTAATTAATTTTCAGGGGTAATATAACAAGTGGTCTGCCTATTATCACAGAATAGCTATTCTGTGGCTATTCTGTGCTATTATCGATAATACCTTTCGTTAATTTTACGAATTATAATCCTAAAGCTGAAAATACCACGACTGCGCAGCAGGAGTGGTATTTTCTTAGCATTGGGACATTGGGACTATTTTTGGTGCTGTTTTAAAATTATTTACAATATTATAATCGCAAAATCTTGTATAGTAACTCAACATTAATTGGAAATTTCGCACAAAATTCCGATGAAGACTATAGTAATTCAACTTACTACAATTTTCGTTGTACAACTCAGGTCTTACTGTATTTTGTGTTGCCTACCTTCTGTTTGTAGTAGGGGAGCCCACGATGCTAAATGGGGATTTACTCGAGCGTCGTGGGGACCTATTGGATTTTGACTTAGACAAGGAAAGAGACCTTGTCTAAGGATTTTGAAGATTAGATGGTAGAAAGAAAAAAAGGTTATATGATATATATACCCTTTCACCGGTGGGGGGAGCGTCTACAGGCTTTCACAAATGTAAAAAAAATAGTCACATGGAGATATTCGAGCGCGTCAGATATTGATAGTGTATATCCCAAGCAGCATTAAAGTTGCGGTAACTGAGATGGGAACTTTGAATAAGTAGTTATTACGTAATTATTACTTAAAAATCGACTTATTAGTTTTTATTACCTATATTGAGAAAGTATGAGTAATTACGTAGTAATTATTGCTACAAGTTGGAACTTTATGGTTTCAGTACTTCTAAGTAGTTTTTGAAGTATCTGGGACGGAATTGTTACTATGCAAAATTACGTTAAAGTCACGTTAACTCTGAAGTTATATTCAATGGTCACAATTACTTTGTTGTGTTACTTGTTTATCACTTTAAAGTTTTTATTACTTTATGGTAACGGTGAAAGTAACTTCTACATCTTAGCGACTTTAGAAATACCTCCAAAGTTACGGAACTATATAGTCATATTTAAAGTGAAATTAACGTTCCCGCAACTCGAGTAAACTACTGTATGGTAAGTTTTACTTCTCACTCCATTTTAAAATTACTAGAAAGTTCCAATTACTACAAAAAAATACTTTAAAGTAACTTTCACTTCTATAGGTACCAAAATGGAAACTACATTTAGTTCCTTACAATCGTTTGAAGGATTGGGTCGTTTTTGCGAAGTGATGAAAATGTCAGCCATTAGAAAGAAGAAAAATTATAGACACACATTCACATTTTATAGAAAATTAAAGCAGCAGTTGGATGAAACGAATCGAAACACGAGCACTTGTCTTCAATACAAAATTACAAAACGCTTATCTTGAGTGGGTACAATTTTAAATATCAACATTTTGAATTATAGCACGAAACACACACCGGCCGAAAACAGCACTCACATATAAAAATTATAGGTTAAAGTTCCAAATGGAACCTAGTAGTAGCATTCGGAACTTAAACGAGGCTTCTGAAACTTTGTAGTTCTCTTGTAGTAATTGGGACTTTAGAGTTTAAAATATCTAAAACTAATTTTCGTTTACGCCATATTTTCTTATAAAATGATAGACGCCATTAATATCAAATGTCAATTTCCTTTGGTACTGAAATAGTTATTTCTTCAAAATTGTCCCAAAAAAGAGAAAATTGAGCAACATTGAACTCGTATAACTTATAGAAACATTAAAAAAACATTTTTCAGCATTTTTAGGTAATTTCGCACATTTTCGTAATTTATCGTCCCGATAAAAAAGTGTTAAAACATGCATTTTGAGAGGGCGCGTTGTTACTTTTCAATCTATCGACGTCATATTTGACAGAAAATTTTCAATCGTTTTAGTTTCTTGAATCTAGCAACGAGAAATAAATGAGCAAATTAATACCTTTCTTATACCTAGCATTATTCATAGATATAAGTTAAAAATAAATATTAGGTACTTCCATTTTCCACGGTTATTGAAAAATGACGGAAGATGCTGGGCTAGAACACTTTTTAATTATTTAGACAAAGACAAAGCGAGGACGCGAATGTAAAGAAGCAAACAAATCCAACAAAGTAGCCGTGACCACGCTGCTACGTCTCCACCACGTTGCCGGAACGTAAGCGCGTCGTAGCGGTGTAAGTTGCTAGGTGGTCGCCGTTACGTATCTATCACCCTTAAAATGTTCCCCATTTTGGTCGCAGGGACGTAATAGGAACGTAGTAATTACGTTCCTATCAGTAGTAATCAGAACTTTAAAGTTGCAAACAAAAGTCGCCGGAACGTAACGGCGACTAAAAATGCTGCTTGGGATGCCCCACGTGTCTCCGATGATGTAGGTATGTTAATCTGCCGGTTTGCATGGTGGGGGCGGCCGTACGGAAGGATATAGACAGTTCAGCTTGATGTCCTAGTCGTGCTGATACATAATCTGACGATTATTTGGAGGGATTTTCTTAATCTGACGGTTGGACAAAAAAATTTTTTTCAAGATTTTTTTAAATGAATATTTGCGTTTCTAAGAAAAATATGTTGTCTGTTAAAAATTTAGGAATTTTTGTCTATAAACATATGCTCATAATAATTTATTTTCTATATTACAAGGTGTTGAACGTCTTTTCAAATATTGTATTACCTATATTTCTTAAACGCAACAAAATTTGACAAAACGTCTAAAATAAAACTTATAGACAAAAAGCAGGTCTATCAAATAAAAAATGTACGTTCGTTACAAAAAAAAAATTCGAAGGGCGCCGCGACGCAGAGCGTCGTTTGTCAAATATTCTCAATTTTATCTTAATTTAGTCTTCGTTTGGTCCCATTTAAGACAATGGAAGCATATATATTTTTTCTCTTTTCGTTTAACCCTGTACATATAATACCACGAGTGTTGTGATCAGCTGTGATGGCGTGATGGCTGGCGTGTGGGGACGTTGCGAGAGAAAGAGTGAAAGGGAGAGAGAGGCGCGGAGTGGGGAATACATGCTTCACTGCAGCTAGCTGCACGCGCTAAACTTTATCGACGATTTTTGTTACTTCGGCTTATGAAAATCGGCAGATTATATTTTTCGCGTTTTCCTTGAATTATTTCCTTCAAAATAAAAAAAATATTCGACCGCGCTCGAGAAAGTCGAGGTGACGTTTTTTTTTTGCAAGTTTGTGACCCTCCCACCCCCTTACGTCACGCTCAAATCGTCAGATTATTGAAATGCACACTTTTCAGCGTGTAATTAACCTATGCATATCTTAATCTGACGCGCTCGAGTATATCCACCTATCGATTTTTTTTACTATTCTGATCGGCTGCCCTACAAGCGCGGCCCTGTATAGAGGGCTTAGATATGGTGGAGGTACTCAACAGGGTGCAAGGTATCCCCCCATATGTTAATCTGCCGCGCTTGAGTAAATCCCAAAATCCCCTCTTGGGCTCCCCTACTATTGGTTCCACGGTAAACTTTAACCTTTACTTTGCTTTGCTTTGCTTACTTTTTGAGATAATATAGTCTTCGTTGGAGGTGTCGATGCGAGTGTCGATGTGAAAGTGGATCATGTACAATAATCGATTAGGTACTTCACTGTTTTTCATGGCCGATAAAAAAATAGTTATTTAGGTACCAAGGCACTGAAGTTCAACTTTTTATGACTCATGTGGAGTTTAGTTGCTGGCCGAGGCAAATAAACCACATGAGTCATAAAAAGAACTTCAGTGCCGAGGTACATATTATATTTTTCTTGAAATCGGAAAAAAAAAGTTTTATTAGGCAAGAAAATAATAATAAGGGATCACCCGTCCACGAACCGACTACGCGCGGCGTTGCTTGACTTTACCGATCGCTCTACCTAGGACAAGTATAATGATGTACGGCACCTTCTGACAGAAAAACCAAACTGCTGCTTCTTGTGCAGCCTACACAACAAATCTATTGATTTTCAAATTTACTAAAATATGTAGGTATACTGAAGGATTGCGCTTCTATAGGAAACAATTTCGCAATGTGTACGAAAAGTTAAATGAGCCTTTATCGGCCGGGTTTTGAATATTTGGTCACTTTTGACGGGCGATTTCTCCGCGTCTGACGTTTGATGTTTACATCTCGCCAAGGCCTACTTATTGAAAAAATCGTACAATAATGGGCTACATTATTGTACGATTTCTGTGCTTTTAATGACGATTTTGGGACATTTTAATGCCGATTTCAAGAAAAGGTTATTTGTTTCAATTTCAAGTCCCATTTTCCGCGCCACTGGCATCTACAGAACGACCGTGGGACGGTGAGGAAGCCTCTGCTCAGGGTGTTCCGTGCCATCATCCTCGGGATCGGCTGTTATTAGAAATGGGAGCAGCAGCCAGAAATCTGATTCATGATGGTACACGTCAGCGGGTACTCCGACTCGTCGATTCCATCCCGGATGGATTATTATTGTAATGCGTTTATCGCGTATTGACTGGAACTTGGAACCCGTACGCAATTTGTTTGTTATTTGATAATAGGTCCCAATAAATTGTTCCAACGTTGAGAACGTCTTCGCCAATAGCATGGGGAACGCGGCAAAAATAATGTTACAAATTAACTACACGAGTTTTCGGTTAGCACTCGGTGTATAGATTGTTTGAGTAGGGTAGTAAACTGGGTGATTTTTCAGGGTTGCAAAACTAGAGCAAAAAAATGACAAAAAAAATGACTTTAATAAAAGTTGTAGGGAATTAAGTTTTGAACATATTTTCTTCATAAAATGTTGTATCTGTTACAGGTTACAGTGCATTATATGACAAAAATTCCGTACCCTGCAGAGGTGGTTTTGTAATACTTATTTATGTACCAAGGCACTGAAGTTCAACTTTTTACGACTCATGGAATTTAAAATAAACCACATGAGTCAGTGCCGAGGTACATATTGTATTTTTTTATGAAATAGGAAAAAAAATGTTTTTCTTGAAATCGGCAGTAAAGTGTCCCAAAATCGTCATTAAAAGCTCAGAAATCGGCACTGAAGTAACCCATTATTGTATGGATGTAAACATCAAACGTCAGACGCGGAGCCATCGCCCGTCAAAAGTGACCAAATATTCAAAACCTGGCCAATAAAGGCCCATTTAACTTTTCGTACACATTGCGAAATTGTTACCTATAGCAGCGCAATCTATCAGTATACATATTTTGGTAGGTTTGAATACCAAAAGATTTATTATGGAGGCTGCACAACAAGCAGCAGTTTGGTTTTTCTGTTCGAAGCCGCCGTGTCTTTGTCATACTTGACCTAGGTAGAGCGATCGTCAAATTCAAGCAACGCCGCGCGTATATAGTCGGTTCATGGACGGGTGATCCCTTATTATTATTTTCTTGCCTAATAAAACATTTTTTTTCCGATTTAAAAAAAAATAATATGTACCTCGGCACTGAAGTTCTTTTTATGACTCATGTGGTTTATTTGCCTCGGCCAGAGGCCTCGGCAACTAAATTCCACATGAGTTATAAAAAGGTGAACTTCAGTGCCTTGGTACATAAATAACTATTATTAGGCAAAAAAATTCACAAGGGATCATCCGTCTACAGTGTCCTCCAAAAAGTTCGCACCATAGGGGGGAAATTTTTAATTAAGGTTTTATTTTGAAATTTAATTTTCGGGATACTTTTTGCTTTAAAAAATATGAAAAATGACCCACTCAAACGTGGTCATGTGACTTTCGCTATCTGTCAAAAATGACATTAAAAAAAATATATCTCCAAAAATGGGTTTAGTTGTTAAAATATCAAAAATTTTTACTTGAAAAAGTTGTTTGTTTTTCAATTTTACGTAAGTGTACCAAATTTGAACGCTCTACTAAAATATTTAGTTATGAAAAAATGAATAATATGAAAAAATAAAGTTGATGATAGTTCCAAAAAACCAAAACATTGCAAATAAAATCTGACTACACAGACGTTTTAGGCGTAAAAAGTTGCCCTAATAATGTTTCAGGCGTAAAAAGTTGCCCTAATAATGTTTTTACAGAATTTTCATAAATAAAGAAATTACAGGGAATTTTCGAAAATGCATCATTTTAGTTTTTTCAAAATATCTTCCAAACCAAAAGAGATAAAGTCGCAAACTAAAGGGCATTCAATTACAAACAGAATTGTCTAAAACTTTCCCCATTTAACCGTTTCTCTATCTCTAACAATTTTTCTAACAAATGCGCTGTAACTTGTTAAGTAGTCGAGATAGTAAACAATTGACGAGCATTTACTCCTTTCCAACTTTTATTAAGGTCATTTTTTTGTAAAAAATGTGTACAAGACCAGTCCTGTGGTAAACGATTTTTTTGTCATATAATGCCCTGTAAATCATTAAGTATTAGAGATACAAAAAAAATTATAAAGAAAACTTGATCAGAATCTGATCCTACAAAACTTGTATTAAGGTAAGTAATTTTTTAAAAAAAATTGTTTACAAGACCATAATATAATGCGCTGTAACTAGTTAATTATTAGATATACAAAAAATATTATAAGGAAAAGTTGTTCAGAATTTGATCCCCTACAACTTTTGTTAAGGTCATTTTGCTCTAAAAAAATGTTTAGTATAGACCACCCTATAGCGCAATTCGTACCAGGAATTAGAGTGTGATCTCTTGGCTGTCCTTAAGCCACCCTGAAAAGATCATCTCGTTTGGATTTTTTGCGAAACTGACATCTTTATTGGATAATTTCAAATATGACATTTTTGTAGATTCAAAATCTTCTTGCTTGCCCACTTTTTTGTCGCTTATTAGATGCTCAGAGCTACGATGGGACAATCATATCCTTGAGTGAAGTACATAAAAATTAAAATAAAATATATGTAAGTACTCGTATCTACTTTAATCAGCATTTTTATGGTGATCCATATATGAGCATAGCAAAGCTGCATGTTACGATTTCTAATAAGTGGAGCCACTCCAAGATCGACATATCGATATTTTACATAAACGGCAGAACGGCTAGGTGACCAGATTTACATAAAACCCGTTCCGTTTTGAATTGAAACGAGCGTCGATTACTATTCGTTTCTTACTGACCTTTTTCCGGAGATTTTTTAATTTCAAATCGTGACCCTGTTGACATATTTCTTTATGTAAAGTTATTCGGCATATGTCCCAGTTCTAAAAGTTTTGTGGCCCGAAATAAAAGCGTTTTTATTAGGCTTTAACCACGTCATAAATAAAATATAGGCTATCCGCATAGAAAATTCAATATGGTTAGAGGAATTACCAATTTCCTTAAAAACGTCTCGGACCTTGACTGTATCCTTTTATCGGAGTACTGTGAACACACTCGAAAAACATCTCATAACAAACGGTGTGTAATAATAACCACCTTCTTATGTTTGTATAAACAACAATGGAAAACAATTTTGAAGAACAAATAATTTGCTGACGGCAGGACTCGGTTTAATACTTCTCGCTTTGCATGCAACAAATAATTGTCTTTACTCGATACCATAAAGAATATATTGCGTTACTGGCTGCTTTTGGTAGTGGTCGATTTTTCTGTCTTGGACACCCGATAATTAAGATGGGCCCTCTTTTGCTCAATAATCTTGCAGTAGATGCAGATAACTAGGTCAAACGTCGTGCTTATCTCTTCTGTTCTTTGCTTACTGCTCGGCAAACTTATTTATTACTTCATCATCGCTATACGTTAAGATATTATATGAACTCTTTTGGAACGCGCATGCAGTGTCATCATTTTTTACCAGGAATATTTCATGAGGAACTTTGGGTCACTGTCTTTATTAGTAACAAGTAGTTAATCAATATGCGCCAAGCATAATAAAAAAATGCTGCTAATGGATTCACGATTCAGCTACTACTTCACGTCACATTTTTATACTCCAGGAAAATAGGGCAAAAATGAGCGAACTTTTTGGCTCTCAGATTTTCTTATAGAAAAGTGTAGGTTTTGAGGTTAGAAAACATATTATGTCATACACGCTACCACCAGCAACATAACAGCGTTTTGATATATATATATATATAAGAAAAGGTGATACAGGGCAAACACTCAAAGTTAACAAAAAGAAAAAACTAGTAACCGCATACACGTGTTTCATGCTATTTGGCAATCATCAGTACGGTGTAACATTAACCAAATCAAAAGATAGGCATGATTTGGGAAGCAACAAATGAAGTCCAGGCAGGAGCCAACAGCACATTTGCAGCTTCAGTCAGCACATCCCCTATTTTGGGGCTTGTACTAACATCGCCACGGAGGCTGCTAAAGCGACCTGCGTGGAAATATTCATAACCCAAGATACAATGACAATAAGGATGTAAGATTAGCGAGTGTAAATGTAACAATTACAAGAAAAGGTGATAATGGGCAAACACTCAAAGTTAACAAAAAGAAAAAACTAGTAACCGCATACACGTGTTTCATGCTATTTGGCAATCATCAGTACGGTGTAACATTAACCAAATCAAAAGATAGGCATGATTTGGGAAGCAACAAATGAAGTCCAGGCAGGAGCCAACAGCACATTTGCAGCTTCAGTCAGCACATCCCCTATTTTGGGGATGTATCTTTACATTATATTAGGAACTCACTTAATTGTAAGTAATTTTGAAATTTATATCACAAAAACTATTTTAATGTAATTTTAGAGTGACTGAAGAAGCAGTTAAACAACTGCGAAAGCTTTCACCAATAAAAAGAGTCTTCACACTTAAAAATTGGCTTATTTCCCACTAAATTTGGTTTTTGTTGTTTAACTAGTCAAGCCACGACTACCCCTCCTCTTAATTATATATATATATATATATATATATATATATATATATATATATATATATATATATATATATATATAAATATAAGAAAAGGTGATAATGGGCAAACACTCAAAGTTAACAAAAAGAAAAAACTAGTAACCGCATAATTATTACATTTACACTCGCTAATCTTACATCCTTATTATATATATATATATATATCTCAAAACGCTGTATGTTGCTGGTAGTAGCGTGTGTGACATATGTTTTCTAACCTCAAAACCTACATTTTTATATAAGAAAATCTGAGAGCGAAAAAGTTCGCTCATTTTTTCCCTATTTTCCTGGAGTGTGTAAGCGCTCTTAACAAATTAAATGAAAGTTCAAAGGTGCGTTGGGTATCTAATTCAATACATAAGACACTACTATAAAATTCATAGTACGAATCGCGCGACAGGTGATCATTTCTGATATTCAAATGGATCGACGTAGGTGCATATTATTCTCTAATGGGCGACTTGGGGCCCATACTGTACGAAGAATACACAGTTCATTATCATTAATGGTTACATAAGGATGTGTGTTTGTCCTTTGGCTGCTCGTACGCTATAATAATTATAGTTTTGTCCTTGAGGTTTGCGCTAACTAACGCAGAGCACTTTTATTATTGTTTACCGTGCGCGACTGTGCCATAAACATTTTAAAAGTGTAAAAGAATGTGTTTAAAAAGAGTTCGAAAATATGTGTCTTTGACGTTGTTTTCACTTGTTTATCAGCATTAACATTTTTATCTGTATTATCAGAGCACTTCAAAGTTTCGTGTGAACTATAAAATTTATCTTGTTTGATTGTTAAATAGGCAGTTCCTTGTGTACCTGTGTGAAATTTGAAATATTGAACCGAAAGAAATAGGGACCTCCAAAAAGCAAATCTTCAACATCAGACTAAAATTCAATGCTCCAGTATAAACATGAATTTCCATGTGTTATTCTATTCTATTCCAGATGTCAAATGTCAAAAATGATAATTCCACAATTCTACTGATATGCATATACATAGGTTAGGTACTATAAACAGATCTGGCTGTTTCAAGGGATCGCCACTGTTGCCACAATCATGTTTAAAAAATCTACAATGTTATAAATACCATAGTTGCAACAGTAATTTATGTAATAAGGGGCAATAGGGGATTCTGACGACATTGGACACAATGTTAGGCCTCTTTAATTTGACAAGTTTACATGGGATATTTACATACATTTTCTTAAGACAGGCCCATCTAAAAATAAGGAAAAGTACAGTAGTGGAATATTGGTTCGCTTTCGGGGATTAAACAAATTTTTCTATTTTTCATTCTTGCCTAGGACTATAAAATACCCTTGCAAGTCACATAATACATACAATCTATCGAATTCTAGTTTCTTCAACTGGTTGAACAAATCACCCCGTAGTTCCAAAATAGTGCTTATTTTTCTGCAATAATTGACGTAATGGTCTGATCATAAGATATTTCTCATATAAGTATGGTAATTTGCTTTTATTTAACTTGCTCTGTTAGTATGTATGTATGTATGTATGTATGTATGTATGTATGTATGTATGTATATATGTATTTATGTATGTGTGGGTCGAATCTTGCAAGCTGAATTAGAACCACTTCCTGACATACGATTGAGCTGAAATTTTGCATACACTTTTAGTTCAGGTGACAATACAATATACAATACTCAATACTGTAATACTTTCAAAATGGCCGTCGCCACAAAATGGAGGATGATGTATTTTTGTCAACCCTCTTAATATGGGTATCAAATGAAAGGGCTTGAAGAGTAGAGAACGATAAAGTTAGTGACATCACACTAAATTCAATATGGCCGCCGCTCCAAGATGGCGGATTACCTATTTGATACCCAACATGGGTATCAAATGAAAGGATTTGACGAGTAGAAAACTATAAGGAGAGTGACGTCATACTAACTAAATCCAATACGGCGGATGCCCCAAGATGGCGGACTAAATTTCTTTAGCACCTTCCTGACATGGGAATCAAATAGGTACTAAAAAGCACAAAATAAAATAAAAAATAAAAAAAAACTTCTTAAAAACAAGCACTAAAACGGATAAAATAAGTATAGGTTTTCGTTAAGATAATTCAATGTCAAACTGCGACAAGCTTTTTTAAACCAAATCAGGAAAATGCGTAAAATTCAATAATGCAAAAATATACAAGGTTTCTATTTAAAAAACATAAGTTATGTCTGCCACGGCTTTCTAAAATACACTGTATAAGGTCCAATAGCGTCACAAAAAATTTTGTATTAGTATCTACAACTTTGTAAAAAAAAACTTGTTTTCCTATCCTCAAAAACTAACAAGGTAAGGGGGTGTCAATTTATAGTGAGCCACCCTGTACCGAGTCTTCGTGCAACTGTTTTTTGTAAATAAACTTCTGGGCAAAATAATAAACCTCACAAAAATTGCATTTTTTAAAAATAAATTAATGGCAAAAAAATAAGCCTACCATTTATATTCTTGGTAGACACGAAATAGTTATTTATGTACCAAGGCATTGAGGTTCAACTTTTTACGACCCATGTGGAATTTAGTTGCCGAGGCCTCTGGCCGAGGCAAATAAACCATGAGCCATAAAAAGAATATAAATATATAAAAAGAACTTCAGTGCCGAGGGACATTATATTTTTTTTGAAATCGATAAAAAAATGTTTTTTAGGCAAGAAAATAATCATAAGAGATCACCCGTCCATGAACCAACTGCGCGCGGCGTTGCTTGACGTTGACGATCGCTCTACCTAGGCCAAGTATGATAAGACACGGCGCCTTCGAACAGACAAACCAAACTGCTGCTTGTTGTGCAGCCTCCATAACAAATCTATTGATATTTAAACCTACTAAATAATAAATATTTATACTGAAAGATTGCGCTGCTATAGGTAACAATTTCGCAGTGTGTACGAAAAGTTAAATGGGCCTTCATTAGCCGTGTTTTGAATATTTGGTCACATTTGACGGGCGATGGCTCCGCCTCTGAAGTTTGATGTTTACATCTCGCCAAGGCCTACTTATTGAAAAAATCGTGCAATAATGGACTACTTCAGTGCCGATTTCTGAGCTTTTAATGACGATTTTGGGACACTTCACTGCCGATTTTAAGAAAAATAATTAAAATATAATTTGAAATTTTGTATGTTGGTGCGTTAATTTCGTCCAGGAGTATGTTTGTAAAGTTATGTGTTATGTGCCACTTTTGCATTTTTAAATGTTTGTCCCCAGGCCAGGTGAAAATTTGTCAGTGCTTAAAGATTATTATGAAAATAAGAATTTTATTATTGTCTATGCCAAGGGCGTATCCAGTGTTGTAAGTTGTTGTAAAAAAATATTAAAAAGATTAATTCGGATGAGTCTATATCGGTACGCGTTGAACCTGGACCAACACTGTGCTGTGCGTGCTCCGTCGAGGAATGGAACGAAAATATTTCATCTTGTACAACTTTCTACGATTTGGAAGTAATTTTGGTTCAAAATGTGGAATGAGATAGTGAAAACGACGCGAGAAATCATCGAAATTTTTAAAAAGTGCATTGCCTTTTCCGACTATTCGGAAAGCGCTGGTGATACTGCTTTCACAGTCCTGCACAACTAGTGTGTAGAGCGTTCATTTAGCTCCCTTCGTCGAATTAAAATGTGGTTGAATTAGGTTAAACGGGTTAGCTACGCGCATTCAACGTCAATGGGTTTTCGCAAACAAAGAGCAATTAGTGGAAGATGTAGTAAAATAATTTAGTAATAATCCTCATAAAACTATTGTTCAAAAATTAATAGTGTTTTTTAGTAAAGCGGTTTTAATCCTTTAGTTATGCCCCCCCCTCCATTCGCTATGAACTAGGTTTAATTCAGATGGCTGCCCCACCTTCTAATCTGTTGTGAGCTGGATACGCCCATGGTCTATGCTCTTTGTAGTTCTGAAGAAGGTTTTAATAAAAAACCAAACGTTTAGCGTGAGCAAATAAAGTCTTTATCTTCCTTTAGCTCAAAAATTAGAGAGACTACGGGGTGTTAACTTTGAATGGGTCACCTGGTACAGGCGGTACACTGAAAAAAGGATTTTGCGATTTTACAATAATTTGACTGCTTTTAGTGCGACCCATAGATATCTTGTAAATTCCCAAAAGTAATGTGAGGATCAATTAAATTACATTTAGTTTGTAAAATTAATTTACAAAGAATCTGTGAAATTAGTTATGTGTTGTAATTAATATTTACAAGTTATTTGTAATTTTACTGAATAATATTACACCGATTTTGCAAAATTACTTTGTAAAATTACTTTTTGAAACTACTTTGTAAAATTACTTTTTAAATTATAATACAGTGTGGATACAAATTGTAGAATATTCCTTATATTTCTTAAAATATTCCTCATATCAAAAACATGTTTTAATACAAGTGTTAGGGGAAATTATTATTATTATTATTATTATGTATTATTATTACTAAACGGGAAATAATTACCCCAAACACATTAAAACATGTTTTTGATATGAGGAATATTTTAAGAAATAATAAGCAATATTCCACAATTTGTATCCACACTGTATAGTGGGTATAAAAAATTATTAAAACGCTTACTATACATTTCTAAAAACTATATTCATAAACTATCCACACTGTATAGTGGGTATAAAAAATTATTAAAACGCTTACTACATTTCAAAAAACTATATTCCTAAACTAAAACATTTATAGTATAAAATATATAGGTATTCCTACTATTAACCAAAGTTTTACATTTAAATAAACGAAAATATTTATTACATAAAAAAGGTATAGGTACTTATTAATATGAACACGAGGAAAGAACTATATTTATATGTAACATAAAATATTTACATTCTTAACCAAAAACCTCCTTGAAAAACAAATAAATTTATACATTTAAATAAACGAAAACATTTACATAAAAAAAGACATGTTATAAAATATGAACAAAAGGAAAGAAGCATATTTATACCTAATACAAAATATTTACTTTCTTAACCAAATGTATCCTAAAAAAAAAAACAACCAATTTATACATTTAAATTAGCGAAAACATTTACATAAAAAAGACACAGTTATTAAATATGAACAGGAGGAAAGAACTATACCTAACACAAAACATTTACTTCTTAACCAAATGCTTCCTTAAAAAACAAATCTTTTTTTAAACAAAATATAGGCACACTATGTTAACTAAAAGAATATTAAATTTCAAGTTTAAAAAATTGTTTTGCAGCTTTCAAAAAATGGATACATATCACCTATTATATATGTTTTTTATTTCAATTTTAGACTTAGATTTAAAATTGCAATTTGATATAGAGACAGTTGATTGTTTTGGCAATCGTAGCAATATGTTTTTCACTTAAATGTTTTTTAAATTTAATGTAGTTTTTAAAAGATGAAAAACAGTTCACATGTTTGCAGGTGAAAATTATTCCGGGAGCTGCCTGTGATAGCTCAGATGAATATGATACTGATAAATTAACAGAACAAACGTCGCAAATAATCATGTTGTATTTCTTAAATATCTTACCTTTTACTTCAAACACAGTAATAGTTGTACCTAGGTATACGCGTATATGGGTCTTCGTAAAGTATTAAACTATAAAGATTGCACCACCTTTGACTTTGCACCTGTCGATCTGTCACCAATGCCGTAAAGAACGCCGACTGACGCCGTGCGCGTGTTTAGAACAGCAAGGCCACGAAATGCGGCTGGCGTCGCACGTGATCTCGTCTTGAAATACTATTGGCGAACGATTACACAACTTCTGTGAATTCACAATCGCCAGTGTGAATATTAGTTTTAACGTGATATTGCTTCATATCTTTGTGAATTCACATTTTGAACTACACTTATATGTGAAGTTACATAACGGAAAGGAAATGTACAGATAAATATACATAAGTTAGGTTTTTCCACAAAACAATTTTGTATATTCACCATTTTGGGGCAAATTAACATGAAATTGTATTTAAACATTACAATTCATGTATACTTACGGTAGTTTAATTGTAATAATTTTGTAATTTCACAGTTCCTTTTCTCAGTGTACAATAGATATGTTCACAAATAAATAAATTTCCGTTTGATCCTCGTCTCAAATTCCCCGTTTTTACTTTGCGATTTATTCGGGTAATAATTTTATTTAAAGCGGTTTTATGATTGGCACATGTCCGTATAGACTCGGATCTAGCGATTCTGGCCAAAATTACCAAAGTAGCTACCCGTTTCTTGGCACCTTGGCACAGTAATCCTTCGGCCTCGCCGGCGCACGTCCCTCGTGTTGTTTGCGGCCTCTCCCGGCTCGGATCTGCGTCTTTCGACGCGACTGCCAGATAGCGACGCCGGCCTTTTTTAAAATGCCCGCCTCGGCCGGCGGCCGCCCGCCCGCGGCATGTTCTTGTAAATAAACATATTCCGCCGGCGCGCGGATGCCTCCTAGATAGAAATAGTTCGCGTTCTTTAATAAGGTCACCCGGCATTGCAAGCTACTTCGCAGATGTCGACCTATATTCCCACACGCATTATCTCGCGCCCGCCCGTTTGCATGGGAGCATTGATTAGTCCAAACGATGAAAGCGCTGAAAGAAGATACTGTGACGGAGATGGGCGAGGCTTTGGGCACGTAATAATTCGGTCTTGCCACGCCACCGGCCACCTCGAAGCCTCCTTAAAGTATCGAGCTGTGTGATCTGAACACTTGGGTACTTCCAGATATGAACATTGTTACCTATTTAGTGCTTGCAGTAAGCTGTGATAGAAAAGAAACAAAAAGCCTGTTGAATACGAAGGGTTCAAATCGGCAATGTTTGTTCCATCATCCGGTGTGCCACAAGGTTCAAATCTTGGACCATTGCTGTTCTTAATATTTATTGATGAACTTCTGGGACAGCTGACCTGTGACAGATTAGCATATTATGCTGATGATGTTAAAATATTTCTAGATATTGCATCTGCCAGTGACTGTATCATCCTGCAAAATAACATCGATATAGTTGTAAACTGGTGCAAAGAAAATAAGTTGTAGGTACCTTAACCTTGAGAAATGCAATATTATGAGTTACTGTAGGATATCCCATCCTATATAGTATATAGTTTTTGATTACACCATAGATGGTACATACTTCTCTGAACAGAGTAAACTGCAGCAGGGATCTGGGCATTTATTTACATGAAATTTAATATCTATATATTCATCCGAAAAACTACCACATATTTATAAAGTTCTTAACTTTAAATGAAATGGATAAATTAATTTCGTTCCTCTGCGCTAAATCTAAAACCATTAAAGAAGAAATCTTCGGCTTTTTCTTTTAAATATATCCACTACTTCATCTGCATGAATTTCTGTTCCATAGTGAATGTTCATTAGAGCCAAACCATTAAGTCTGTTTTCACTTGTAGTGTTTCGTAAATAGTTTTTCAGTCTCCTTAGGCTCGAGAAAGACCTTTCTGGGGTAGCAGTGGATACAAGAATGTTAGCCAAGATTTGTAGTAATGTGTAAATATTAGGATAAAGGTTTTTATCGCACATATCTAGGCATTCCAAACTAGATTTCGGGGTAGGCAGTCTTCTTATCAGCTTGCAAGGTAGCTGAAGCTTTGATAGCTAAATCCAAATTTGTTTCTTTATTAGAAACCCCTTGACCTTGACTACACCACTTTTTCCAGTAGTCCATACCTTTAAGTTTATCACCCTTCCTTTTTTCCCCCTCCATTTTTCGACAGTAATAATGATTCACGTATCTATCCTTAACAAGGTCATCGAATAACAGCGCACTAAAATTACTCACTTACACGGTACACTTAATTCTCTTCACTATTCGTTCACCACTTTTCACTTTTATTCGCTTCGAGTTCGCATGGAACAATACTGCCGTAAGCGCGGTCACGCGCCGCGGCGCCGCTTATATAGCAGCCCAGTAGCCGTCCAGAAACTTCCACGAACTTCCACAAAGTTCCGCTCATTTCGACCGAGGGGCGTGGCGAATAATCGAGAAACAACGCAAAGTGTCCCTACAATACAAAATAGTTCGGCTGCAACTGCGTCTGCCTCTCGTCAAAAGATGGCGCTAGGCGCTACTATTACTACATATATTCAAACGTAATAATAATTTAACTCTTCACTCCTCGTATTTTTTCGGTATAATATTAGGTAATATTTTGCTTATTTCGGGGGGGGGTTTGAACCCCCGAAACCCCCCCCCTTGGCTACGCCCGTGGTTTATCATGTTGCGAAGCTTGTGGCTAGTGCTTCCAAAATTCTTGGTGTTATTATACGGAACAGTAACAATTTCGAAGATTTAAATACGATCAAGCTGCTCTATTACACGTTTGGTCGCTCCAAATTGGATTTTGGTCCCATTATTTGGAAAACCGTATATACAACTGCCATGCCATTAATATTGAATCTGTACATGCAGAGGAGATACTTAACTTAAAACATGTTATATGACGGTGTTTTGCATTTCAGGGGATCCAGTCAGGATGTGCTTTGCATAAATGTGGTGAGATTTCATTAGGTGATGGAAAGAAGATAATTTTATTTAATCTGTTAAACGGTAATATTGACTGTCCTTTTATTTTGTCTAGAATTATTTTTTTTGGTTCCGCGATTAAGTTCTAGACAAAGTTCAGTGTTTTATTATATCTGCACTAGATCAAACATAATGTTTCGATGTCCTACGTTTCAAATGTGTAATATTTTTGATAATATGTGTCATACGTGCAACATAAATGTTGACTCCACACATACAATAGTTCAATACATCGAGAGGGAATTACTAAGATAAAATTAGAGTTAGATTTTTCTTTATTGTCATTATTTATATATTTGTGCATTATTGTTTCCTGTAATTGAGTGCCTCTACCTGTTGGAAATAATAATATAAGTGCTCTGTTTGTTTTTTGTTTGTTATAAATCATTTGAGTGAAATATTAAAATAAGTATTTCAGGCCAAGGCTTAAATGCCCTCAAATATTTGGATTTCTGTTATTAGAGGACATGTGGAGCATTAATAAAAATCGAAGACAACATTGTGTTATTGGAAAGATAAGCTAATCCAGAAGAAAATGAATTACAGCGGTGTCAAAAAAATTAGCAGGTCAACCAAGAATTAATCTATGATATACCGTGAGATGTGTGGATTGAATTATTTAGGCATAGGGTGAAAGGAAGTATTATTTAACAAAGAAACCCGATTAGTGTGTTAAATCGTCTTCAAATTTTGAAAGTTTTCCTATAAGCACCTCAATTTTTTTGTGTATTTTGAAATATCAAGCTAAAATTTAGTACGAGTTTCTGTTAAACACTATCTTGTAATATGACTAACCTCATTTGAGAAATGCACAGTTTTTAATCGGTTAGGCAAATTACTAGATTATGTTTATAGAAAACCAATGAAATCATAACTTATATAGACATACACGTTTGTTTTGATAAACGCTGACACCCATACTAATCACAGTCTAAGCGCTCCATTAAAGAGCTAACGATATACCTACAGGATTTTCCGCATAAGAACCGACATAGAGCAGGAGCATACAGGGGAGCCCAAAATAAGGTGATTTAATGCAATTTTCCTCTATACTAAGTTGCACCCCTGAGAAGTTATAGGCCTTGACAGTGGGCTTTGAAATTTCGAAAAAAATCTTTCGCCACCAAACTGATCGAAAGACAACTTTCGATCAGTTTGGTGGCGAAAAACCCAATTAAAAATTAAATGAATATATTTGCGCCACAATTAAATTCTAGAAAATACCGTTACTTTATGTTATGAAGAATTCAATTGTAAAACTTTTTTTACTCTTGCTATTTTTCGAAAAACGTTATCGCTTTCGCCAAAAACGCGAATAACTGAAAACACGTATGCAGATGTGATTTTTAAAATTTTTGAAAATTCAAAAGTTGGCTATGAAATTAAACGTCAAACTTGAATAACAACCATTTAATGGAAAAAGAATCTAAACAACAGGAATAACAATATAATTTGCACTGAAGAGTTATTTCAGAAATTGTTGAAAATGATCACCGTTTTACTTTTATTTTATTGTTATTCTTGTTTCTTCTTGATTTATCGATTCTTATTCCGAAAATGTACCGAGATTGTCAGAAATTGCCCTTTTTTGTCGAGTCGTAGCGAAGTTATTTCGGCTTGGGGCTCTGGGGCCGGCGTTGTTAGACCTTCCCTCGAGTCTTCACGTGATAATCCGATGCTTCAGACGCCCCCAAAAAATAACGCGATATCCAAGAGTGGTCAATGCCTACAAGGTTGATGATTGACTTTCTATCTTTGTTTTTAGAGTAGTATGGATATATTTAATATTGGGAGGCAAAAAAAGGGCATTTTATGAATGGGGCGCCATGTATCTATAGGTTCTAAAAAATATACAAAATAGACACCAGCGAGTTATCGTTAACCACGTTATTTTAGCGCAGATATCCTGGGGTCAATTGACGTGGCGTAGGTACTTTTTTGTAACACTTTATACAGGGTGAGTTTATTTCGATGACCACTATGGGGATCTCGGAAACTAGCAGAGTTCATCTAGAACAAAGGTTAAGTGGGGAAAGAATTGCGGTTTAAAATGCTCAATGTAATGCCCCTTTTGGATTTTTAAAAAAGTTCATGGCTCACTAGATATTTAAAAGAGTGTTTTTTTTGCTATTTCATCAGATCTCTGAGTATCCGTTATTTCTGACTTAACAGAAAAACTTTAGAGACAAAAATTGTAGATTATTTTGCGCTTAATAAGATAATCTAATCCATTTTTTTATGTTGTTTGTGATTTTCAAGATATGTCATAAACTTGTGTTTTTTAAATGTAAATCATAGTTGGTTGTGGTCTTATCAAATCGGCCATTTTTGAGCTTTCCAAAGATATAATTCTCGGCATAACTATTATAAAAAAAATAAAAGAGCTATATGGCTAATTTTCTGATTTTTTTTTAAATTTTCACAGTCAACCATGGAATATTTTCATAATTAAGTTCTATTTTATAATTAGACATACCTACTTCAAACTTTCTAGTATTTTGTTTTTAGCTGGTAACAAAATGTAACAAAATAAAACAAAAATTAAAAAACTCAAATTCAAATTATTATTATTTTAAAAGGTGATCAAACATTCCACCACTATTATTTATGCAAATATTGCATCTTTTTAAAACTGAATTTGTCTCCTTTCTTAGAGAGCGCCTGTCAATACTGGCAATTTCTTCTAAAACAGCTGCTCTTAATTCAACAATTGTCTCATACTTTATTTGGTACTGTTCCCCACAAAAAGAAATCCAAACAGACAAATCGGGGGATCGGGGCATCGGGGGGGCCAGGAAATAGATCTATTTCTCCCTATCCAGATAGATAATCTATATATTATATATATTTGAAAGTTTGAAGTATGTCTTATTATAAAATAGAACGTAATTATGAAAATATTCCATCGCTGACTATGTGAAAATTTTAAAAAAATCAGAAAATTAGCCATAGCTCTTTTATTTTTTATAATAACTATGCCGAGTATTATATCTTTGGAAAGCTCAAAAAATGGCCGATTTGATAAGGCCACAGCCAACTATGATTTACATTTAAAAAAACACAAGTTTATGTCATATCTCACAAACATAAAAAAATTGAATTAGATTATCTTATTAAGCCCAAAATTATCTACAATTTTTGTCTCAACAGTTTTTCTGTATATACAGAAATAAGGGAGCTACAGAGATCTGATGAAATAGCAAAAAATCACTCTTTTCGAAATATCTAGTGATCCATGAACTTTTTTAAAAATCCAAAAGGGGCGTTACATTGAGCATTCAAAACTGCAATTCCTTCCCCGTTTACCCTTTGTTCTAGCTCTGCTAGTTTCCGAGATCCCCATAATAGTGGTCATCGAAAAAAACTGCATAAGGGCTTGATGTTGCTTCATATCGATGAAAACTTCATTATTTATACCTAAGCTTTTTTCGGATTAGTCGCGTCGACGTTCGAAAGGCTACACCGGCGCCTCGGAGAGGCTTCGGTTATTTCTACTCGACTTGGCAGAGCGGGCCGCCGGCGCCGAAGATCCCCGTTGCGCACTTCGCGCGTTGTTGCACAACAACGCGACGTCCCCGCCCCGTCCATCTCCATAGAGAGCCGACGCCCACGGCGCCGGCGTTTTTAGACCAGCGTCGGGACGTGCGGAAGCGCTGAGGGGCTACGTAGTGATTTTTTGTTGCCGGCCGCCTTCGAACTCGGCCGGCCGCCTTCGAACTGGGCCGGTCGACTTCCAACTCGACCGGCCGAGTTTGAACATGACCGGCTGCATATTAGTTACACCAGTACAGGCGCGGTCATATCCATTTGCGAAGGGGGGGGGGGGGCATACCTGGATATGTACTCCTTTAGGCGGTTTTTAAGTACCTACTATAACAATAAAACTTCAATAAGGCGATATCACAAAAAAATATATTCCTCACAAAAATAAAAAAATATATATTTTTTCAAATAAAAATTATGTAAACAAAATTTTTTGCATGTGCGTTGGTTGTATACAGTGTATCTACAGATCGAGTTCACATAAGGTGTAAATAACAACAAATTTTCGAGTTAAAATTATGAAGAAACTAATTTTCCACCTCAGTAAAGTGACTTTTTTGTAGGTTTTACGGCAAAATGTTAGTAAGGAAACTTGTTCAGAATGAAAAGCTGAGTAGGTTTGCGAAATTTCGAAAGTCTAGGTCTATACTTTATTTCTTAGGCATTTTCCTACTTTTTTTGTAGAAAAGTGCATTTTGTGTAGTTTTCGCATCAAAATGTTATTAAGAAAACTTGTTATCAATGAAAAACTAGATAGGTGTGAAAAATTCCAACATAAAAAATTCCTGCATCGACTTTAGCAGAAAAAATGAAAGTCGACTTAGGCTTTTGAAATTTTTCACACCTATCCAGTTTTTCATTGTCAACAAGTTTCCTTAATAACCTTTTGATGTAAAAACTACACAAAATGCACTTTTCTAAGAAAGTGTAAAAAATGCCAAAAATCAAAGTATAGGTCTAGACTTTCGAAATTTCGCAAACCTACTCAGCTTTTCATTCTAAACAAGTTTCCTTAACAACATTTTGCCGTAAAACCTACAAAAAAGTCACTTTACTGAGGTGGAAAATTAGTTTCTTCATAATTTCCAAGGCATACCTGATTTTTCGAAAGTAAAATTAAATCACAAATTAGTTTCAAACCAAGCAGGGCCGATCCCAGAAGCTCATATTTCAACTCGAAAATTTGTTGTTATTTACACCATATATGTGAACTCAATCTGTGGATACACTCTATACAACCAACGCACATGCAAAAAATTTTGTTTACCTACATATTTTTTATTTAAAATATATATTTTTTTTATTTTTGTGAGGAATATATTTTTTGTGATATCGCCTTATTTAAGTTTTATTGTTATAGTAGGTACTTAAAAACCGCCTAAAGGAGTACATATCCAGGTATGCCCCCCCCCCCCCCCTTCGCAAATGGATATGACCGCGCCTGTCGCCTGTATTGGTGTAACTAATATGGAGCCGGTCATGTTCAAACTCGGCCGGTCGAGTTGGAAGTCGACCGGCCCAGTTCGAAGGCGGCCGGCCGAGTTCGAAGGCGGCCGGCCGAGTTCAAAGTCGGCCGGCAACAAAAAATCACTACGTGGCCCCTCAGCGCTTCCGTAGGGACGGGTAGAGGTCGCGCGACGTGCCCGACACTCTTCGGCCTCGTGCGCCAATAACAGTGGCGGCTCGTCCATAGGGGCTATGGGGCTACAGCCTCTCCCAGTAGAAAATGGGGAAAAAAATTTAGTTCCGCAACTGCTATATTCTTTATTTTGCATCTTTGTTCCTGTTATTTGTTCCTTCCCCGCTATTTATACTATTATATTTACTATTCTTTATAAATGGGCTCGTATACCACACCACATTTTTTTTTTATTTTTGCAATGGCTAGATATCACCTTTAAACGTTGGGAAACACTGAAGCGGTAGTTTAGTTGCAAAATTGAGTTGAATACGTAATGAAATGGCTGTGACGTAGTTAGCATTAATTTAAGAACCGGCAACGTCGCCTTCTCTCCTCTTCGTCTTCCGTCAAACAAAGTAACCTGACCTGGCCTGTTAACCTTTATAAATACAACCGCTATCAAACTATCAATTGTCTGAAAACGTTTCTATCTGCGAAGATTATCAGCCCTTTGCCCAATGCGTTAGCAGAAAATAAGCAAGTGATCTTTAGTTATTTACTAGTTTGCGCGTCGTTATAATAGTCATGGAGGTTGTTCGTTCCCTCTTGTGAAAACTCCATCAGAAACTCTGGAAAATTGTTTTTATCGACACCGACGAAATTCGCCGAAAACGGTGGTTGGAAACAGTTGGCCTTCCAATGAAGAAAACGTTTTTGTATTGTTGCGAAGACCATTTCAACAACTTAAGTACATATTATCTGTTATAGATAGTTTGAAGCACTTTTACTCCTTTTTTTAATACTTACTTACTGTCTTGAGGTTATAAGACCACATCTACCTGAATGTAATAAACCTCGAAATAACCCCTGTTAATAATTTTTATTACATATAGAGATTAAAAGTTTATAATAATATTAAGTATTTATAGTTTATATTATTGTACTCGTAAATCAATTCTTTTCGTTATAAATTCAAAATTTTATTTCATATTTAAGTTCTTACTTACCTACTCTTTAATAGAGCAACTTTTATTGCAATAATTTTTGTATAAAAATAGTAAGATACATTTTTCTTTTTTTTTAGCTTGAGCCTGATGGTAAGAATTGGATGTTCTTCAAAACTGTGGGAATCAAGATTATCTTGAAAAAGGAAATTGTGCCTCAGCGCTACATAAAAAGCAAACGAATTGCTTCCCTTCCAATTCATGTAGAGAGGGTAATAAGACGAATTCGAGAATTTGCAACGCTCAATATACATTCGAGGGTAAACCATCAATTAATATACCTTTTAGATCACATAATGGTTATTGTGTGGGGCCTTTAATTTTATGAAATATATTTAAGTTAAATAGTTAAGTTGTATTGTAAATTATTGCTCAATAAACTGTAAATTATGTTGTGTTCATTCTTTCCCTAATTGGTTACCTTTTTATAGTAAAGTTTGAATAATAATTCATGTCTAAAGTGATATTTTCATTTTCTTTTTGTTAATGACAAATATTCAGAACTTAACTTTTTAAACGTTCTACAATCATAGCAGAGAGACCGGAGAGGCGGGCAGGGACGTAAACCCACGGCTTCGATTTGGACGGCGAACCTCGCGCGATACGGACGTGAGGTTTAATAAACGAACACACCATTTCCAATACCACATAATATGGCAGATTGTCCGATGTCGCCTTCACTAATCCTTGCTCCTTACTTTGAAAAGTTCAATTTGCTACGTAAAAGACTATTCAAATAATAACACAAACTTGCAGTTCAAATTTGAACTGTATAAGTAAGTTCTCACACGTCAAACGTTGAGTGTCAAATGAATCGTCGTAAATAAGCAGTATTGCCAAACTTGCATGGCCGTTTACCTGGCGACCGGGGTCGTATAGAATGTATTAATTTAAGGATAATATTTTTGTTAATTACATTGATCTGCATTGAAATTATATTGAAACAATAATAAATTCTTTTAATAAAAGTTACAACAGGTATTTAATAATACCATAATATGCCAACAAACTATATCAGAATTCCAGTAAAATTTATGAATTACCCCTTGTATAAAGAAGGGCAACTACGTCACAACCTTTGGCGGGAAAGTATTATTTATAAAATTACAGCAAATCTAAAGCAAATATGAAGAAAATGAAAGACACGGGTCGATTTCTTTCTCATTTTCTACCAATAGATAAAAAAAATTAATATTTTTGTCCGAAGTATACGAGCCCATTAGCGCAACGCCTGTACTGCCATTGCACCCTAACCAGGCGGGGACAGCCGTTGCGGCCAACCTCCTGACTAGCCGCCATTGTACACCGCCCGGGCGTAGTTCCGTTTCGGCCGCTACGCCGTTAGTGGCGCTGAGTTGATGCCGCCGCGCTAGCTATTTGCCGGCGATAAAACCCGTCGCCGTCGATCGCGGGCTGCTCTAGAGAATGCGTCAGCGTTGGCCGCCTCCAGACTCCGCGGGCGTACCTCGCGACCTCGTGTTCTCGTTCTTGTATTCCATTGTATAAACAAAATGAAGAATAGCGTACAGGACATTTTGGAAGGAAACTTTTTAAGACTTTCATTGTCTGAAAAGTTGAAATAAAAACTCTTGGCAGGCCCACTCCAGATTTACAATTAACTCAACCGGATAAAAATGCAAACGGCAATTATACGCGACACTTTTCTAAAAGTACGTACGACAAGTGGATATCTGGATGCGACAAATTAAATGCACTGTTTTGTTTCCCTGCTTACTGTTTTATAAAGAATGAATGGGAATGGATAAGACATGGACTAGAATAGGATTCAAAGATTTAAAACATATAAATCAAAAAATAAAAAAACACGAGCTTTCTATTCGGCACATGCATTGTTCTACAGAACTAGCATTTTTAGGCAAGGTTATTAGTATTGCCGCTCAGTTAGATTCCACGTACCGAAACCGTAGATAAAAATAGATATATTTTAAAAAAATAATAATAAACTGCATAAAATTTTGTGGCAAACTAGAATTAGCGTTGCGAGGGCACGACGAAAAAGAAAGACTCTCAAAATCGTGGGATTTTTCGAGAATTAATCGATTTTACATCCGAGTTAGATTATATTATGAACACTTCAAGAGTTCTACAGCATTCAAGGGTACATCAAAAACGGTACAAAATGAAATTTTGAAAAGCATGCTGGAAGTTTGTCGCCAAGAAATTCGAGAGCAAATAAATAAAACAGACTTTTTGGCCATACAGATACAGTGATGAAACAACCGACATTTCGAATCATTGTCAAATGGTAATGAAATTTAGACATTTAGATAGTGGCAAGTGGTAAGTACAAGGCCTGAGACAAAATATCGATAAAATCGAAAGTATCGATACTATCGATTTTATCGATACTCGATATTCAATTTCGATAAATCGAAATATCGATATTATCGATTTTATCGATATTTTCGATCTTTTCGATCTTTTCGATTTTATCGATCTTTTCGATTTTATCGATCTTTTCTATCTTTTCGATTTTATCGATCTTTTCGATTTTATCGATATTTTTGATTTTAACGATCTTTTCGATTTTATCGATCTTTTCGATTTTATCGATTTTTTCGATCTTTTCGATTTTATCGATCTTTTCGATTTTATCGATCTTTTCGATTTTATCGATATTTTTGATTTTATCGATCTTTCCATTATATCTATCTTTTGAAATTGTTTGCAAAAATAAAGGAAATTGCTGCACCCATTGCGTCCAGACCGCGTCCGCATCAAGCCGATCGGCCTTTTTTTGTCTAGCTTCTTAAATAAAATTGATTATATCGATTTTATCAATAAGATCCATTATATCGATAAGATCGATTTTATCGATAAGATCGATTTTATCAACATGATCGATAAGATCGAATGTATCGTTAAGATCGATTATATCGATAAGATCGATTTTTATCGATAAGATCGATGTTATCGATAAGATCGATTATATCGATAAGATCGATTTTATCGATAAGATCGATTATATCGATAAGATCGATTTTTTCGTTTTTATCGATCTTTTCGATTTTATCGATCTTTTCGATTTTATCGATCTTTTCGATTTTATCGATATTTTCGATTTTATCAATATTTTTGATTTTATCGATCTTTCCAATTATATCTATCTTTTGAAATTGTTTGCAAAAATAAAGGAAATTGCTGCACCCATTGCGTCCAGACCGCGTCCGCAGCAAGCCGATCGGCCTTTTTTTGTCTAGCTTCTTAAATAAAATTGATTATATCGATTTTATCAATAAGATCCATTATATCGATAACATAGATTTTATCGATAAGATCGATTTTATCGATAAGATCGATTTTATCAACATGATCGATAAGATCGATAAGATCGAATGTATCGATAAGATCGATTTTATCGATAAGATCGATTATATCGATAAGATCGATTTTTATCGATAAGATCGATGTTATCGATAAGATCGATTTTATCGATAAGATCGATTATATCGATAAGATCGATTTTATCGATAAGATCGATTTTATCGATAAGATCGATTATATCGATAAGATCGATTTTTTCGATAAGATCGATTATATCGATAAGATCGATTTTATCGATAAGATCGATTTTATCGATATTTTTTCAGTATCGATTTCCGATACTGAAATTTGGAGATTCGACAGCCCTAGTAAGTACCTATAGTCCTCCTTACGGAAGAATGCGTGCGACGTAAGGGGGAAGAACTCGCAAATATTATAGAATTAGTCACAGTTCAGGGGCGTAGCTCAATTTTGTGTAACTCACAACTCACTGACTTAATTTTCATATAATTGTTATTTAATTTATTGTTAATATTATTCTTAACGGTGATGCCTTAGACTATGGAGAAAGGCAAACCCTTATAACATTGGCAATTATTTCTCGTGCTTGAGAATGCAACGTTCTTCCCTGTTTACTCATTTTGCACACGTTAACTCCCGAATATACGAAACGCCACTGAGCCCTCTGAGCCGGGGAAAAAACTTGCCAGCGGCCTAAAAAATGAGGTCTGTATGGTAGCCCAAATACGCAGTTAACTTTTCGTACTATAGAAACAGGCACAAAACGCGTTGGCTAACTGGTTTGGTCAGCCGGCTCCTTCGCAGAAGTGCTGTGTTGCCGTATTTCAAAGGCGATGGTAGACGCGACGATGTTGAAAAAAATATAATAGGTGTTTTATCACACCGCGTTAAAAATAAATGATAAACAAAAATGGGTAAGTGGTCCCGTGATGCGAGCTTTATTTTTTCGGTATAACAGAGTTCAGAAATTCGGCTTCAATATGATAAGACTTGTATTGGCCAATAAATAACGACTACTCGTATAGGAAATCTCGCAACGCTGCCCGCATTCTTTCGTGCTTTGGACTATACCTACTTCGGCTTATAGATTTTTTTAGTAAGAATTACGAATTTTGCGTTATTAACTTTTTCTTTGTAAAACGGGAATTATTGTTTTGTGCACTTTTTTACTTTTTATATTAATTATGCAAAAATAAGTGATTTCTACTAATAAGAAAAAATTAAAAAGCCCATGCCGAAAGTAGGTACCCACCTCCACCTCGGTACCCCCCCTATTTTTTAAGTGACGCACGACACGAGTGTGTTCTTTTCAAAACGTAGCCCCCCCCCCTGTGCATTAACCCACGAGCCGCCACTGGCCAATAAGGTCAATCAGACAATCGGCTATCTAAATGAATTCAGAGGATCGTCTTCGTCGCGTCGGTCCGCGAAGCATACGATTACGCAGGCGGATAATAAGTCTGTTGCGGTGGTTGTCTGTCGGCGCGTTTGATGTTGACGAGAGCGAATTTTGTTTCGTTACCGAGCGTGTTGTTGTAGATGTTGCGGTTGGTGCATGCAGTAGTTACTCAGAGAAAAAAAACAAGTATAGAGGAAGTAGCAACAGAAAGCCACAACCCACAACCTTCTCATCCTTCTCAAACTTACAAGCCCTGTGCAAATATGTGGTAACGCCGCAGCGGGACGGTTCAACGGGTCTATGCAGTCTAGAGGGGCTCGTAGCGATAAGCCTTTTTCCCTCGCTTTTTCCTTTTTAACAAACTTTTCGGCAACTTGGCTTTAGTTTATCTTTTCTAACGCTTTTATTTGCATATAATTAGATACATTTGTGCATTTTGCTTCAATAATTGGATAAGTAAAGAATGTTTGTTTAACAGACAATATTAAAAGCAGTACCTAACGAAATATACACAGTTTATACAAGCATTTATTAACCTGTATATTAACATATATATACCGCTTTTGGCCCTATTGCGCACGGAAAGGCTATTATATATAATATGAATAAAATTGCATTATACTTTTTGAAGGCGCCGGGAAAATCATAAAAATCACGTGACATGCTTTTTTGAGAGATGCGTTTTTTGTTTTTAATCGCGATTTTTTCTTTTATATTTTGTACGGTTAATAGCTTTTCGTTTTCACATTTACGAAATCAAAAAATAACTTGGTGCAAACGCGAAGAGACTTTTACGTCCAGATTGTGAATTCACATTTCATAGGTAAGTAAATAGGTATAATTTTTTGCCAAATAATATTGTTTTTTCATTGATATTTTCTGAATTCTTGCTGATTTTTAGGTTTTCAAGATAAGAAACTAAATTTAGAAAGTGGCTTAGTACTCTAGGTGTCATCGAAAATAATACTCTCTGGAAGAACTCTATATGTATGTGTGTTCTATTCATTTTGATGAACAGGATTTTTTAATGCAAAGAACCTGAAAAGTGGCGCTCTACGATCTAGAAACCTAGCCGAAGACGCAGTGGAGTCAAAGTTGCTAAGACCACCAAAGAAATTCATTCCGGTTCAAGAAGTAACTCATGAAGGTGAGGAAAATGGAGACATTGTAATTCTCGATACGACGAAGAAAGCCGCATTTGTGGAGCAAATAGAATTAACCGAAGAAATGCAAACAGCAGCAGCAAGTAAACCTGTTAACTTCAGATCACCGCTAGCAAAATTATTGAAGCTTATCAAAGAGCGAAATTAGAAATCACTTCACTTGCATTTTTGAAGCAATATAAAATGGTGGAAGTTGAAGTTACCAAGTTTTCTTTTGCTTGTATTTTTTAAACAAAGTCCTAAGGAATAAAACTTGCTGCCTAAAAATTCAGAAATAGGTATAGATATGTTCCTGGAAAATAGGTTATTATTATTAAAAGTATTCAAAGAAATAATTAGGTATCCCAAGTAATATTGTATGAAAATGTTAGGTAATTAAAAATATTTTTTATTATACTTCTTTGAAAACACCTTATTTTCATCTGTTTTAGCAATAATGAAAGATGGGGTTTTGTAGATGGTAATTTGTCACGCGCGCACGGAAAAATCTTTATTTCCAGACTCGTAATGAAATATACTATTCATGTTTTTTATAAGTAATTATTTATAATATGTATAAGGTATAATGTACAATAATATATTAGTTCTCTTTATAATGATTAAAATATGTTGTTTTGATTAAGTTGTATAATTCCTCAACCTAGTTAACTGCTTCGTTTCCAGAATGCAGTAATTTAAAATTTAAACCAACAAAAATCTTGGACCTATGTTGTACTTTGAACTAACGTAGGTAATTTCCATTTTACACAAAACGACAACCAAGACATTACATTATTTATAGAACCCCACCCGTATAAATTATTTCCAATTTCCCGCCTCATTTAGGATTAAAAATGGCCGCCAAATTATTCCCCCGGTCGGACGTCTCTTGCGCGGTATAGGTTGCTATAGGTATATGGGGTAGGTAAGTAGATATACATTTTTGTCGAATTTTGTAACGAGAATTTTTGTGAGAATTTTTCGCAAAGTACCTACCTTTACCACCTGTACATAGTCCAGTCAGGCAATAAATGATGATTATCTTCCCTTATAGTTAAATTTTAAAAAACAAAGAATAATGGGATTAAATGAGGACACACCTCCCATAACATTAAATCACATATAAATCACAATTATAAATTAAAACTAAATCGCACTGCAATTATAGTGCACTGAAATAAAATCGTCAACAGACACTTCAAATTGCCCAACATGGCAACGCCGACGTATTCAATCTCTCTGCATTGTTTGTGTCATTTTCTCAGATTGTTTACGTGTGCATTTTTCCTGTTTCCAAGTGTTTTTGTTGTTAATTTATTATTTATTAGTATTCAGGACATAGCGACTGATTTTGTATACAATGGAACGCAAGAAGTGTGTGGTGTGTGGCCAAAGTGATATTTCTCAGGACATAACCTATCCTGAGGTGCAATTATACATATCATTTTAAAGTTTTGATGCGAATATTGTTTTTTTGAAGTTGAATTTTAACACGGAATGTTACTAATGAGTATGTACATGAGATTCGTGTGGAATACAAAAAAAAAACATGATTAAAGATAACAAGAACAAACTATACCGTATGTTTCATTAAGGTTGATTAATTTGGACTTGCTGCGCCTCACACGGGAATTTGTCACGCGCGCACGGAAAAATCTTTATTTCCAGACTAGTAATGAAATATACTATTTAGTTCCAAGGTTGGCATGATATATATCAAAAGATATATATCTTGATATATATCTTGATACATATCAAGATATTTATTCTTTGATATTTATCAAGATATATATCAAGATTTAAAATGCAAGTACTTAGTGCTTATGCCTGAGTGCTTACCATTATCAAAACTGATGTAATTATAATAATTACCTAATAAGTAGGAATATCCTATTTTTGATACCATTACTTCTTACCGACAATTATTTTATATGAGTTTTTTTATATAGTACCTATACAATCTAACGTTTTGTTTTTTGTTTATGAAGTTTAGTAGGTATTTATGTGTTATTTGAGAATCATTTTTTGTTTTTATTTTTGAATTTTATTTATATTAAAGTACAAATAAAAAAAGCTGGAGTTTTTTTACAATATTTATAAATTAGATATGCATAATTCAATTTTTAAAAATAAATATCAAGATTTGGATATATATCAGATATACAGGGTGATTCAGGAGGAAATGTCAATATTTTAGGTACGTATTCGGGGACCCAAAATAAACATAAAAGTTCCTATAAACATGGGTCCTATTCCCGGCCGTTACCGAAATACAGGGGTAAACAACATTCAATTTAAGGTTTTTATTACATTATTTATAACAGGTAGACTAGGTTTTGGGTGATTCAGGCGGAAATTCCTGTTGCTTAGCAATAGTAGACCTTAATCCTCTGGATTATTGTCTTTGGGGGTGGTTTAAATCATTGGTATATTCAAGTAAAGTAAACACTAGAGATGCATTACTCGATCGAATAATAAATGCAGCAGCAACTATAAGAAACAGGCCCGTATCCATTCATAGAGCGACCCGAGCTATTCACCAGAGAGCTGACTTATGTTTAGAAGTAAACGGTGGCATTTTTGAAAACTATATAACCTAGCCTACCTGTTATAAATAATGTAATAAAAACCTTAAATTGAATGTTGTTTACCCCTGTATTTCGGTAACGGCCGGGAATAGGACCCATGTTTATAGGAACTTTTATGTTTATTTTGGGTCCCCGAATACGTACCTAAAATATTGACATTTCCTCCTGAATCACCCTGTATATATCGATAAATATCCGATATTTTGATATTTATATAAATATCATGATATTTGCCAACCTTGTTTAGTTTCCAACTGTGCCGCTAGGGTGTGTAAAAAAATACAGGCAACGGACGCAACAATTCTTTTTTTTTATTTTGCGCCGAAATAAAAACTATGTATGGGGCTACATGTAGACAAGTGCCAAAACGGATTTTAACAACAAAAACAAAAGTTGTAGATATTAAAAAAATCTAAAACTTTCATATAAGGCATTTCTCAACATAATTTCAAATTGAATGGCGGAAAGCTGATTCTCGGTTTTTTATTTTTTTCTTTCTCGAAAAAATTACTTAATTTACATGAAATTTTGTGAACGTATATCTTTTTTTGCATTGAAAAGCCTGATTTTACTGCCTGATCTGGGAAATGAGTACCTAGTTTCCGAGATATTAACATTTTTCGAAAAAAAAACAACAAAATATTCAAAAGAAAAATTTTATTGGTGTTTTTTCCGATATAAATATTTTGCTCGGGCTCATTTTAACCGTTGAAATGTCTACTTTAAATTGCTATATATTATTTTGATGGTTTATGTTCTTGCAACCGCTTAAAATTGCTTCAATACGACGTGAAGAACGATGGTTTAGTTCCTCGAGGTGCTAGATGAAGAGGCAAGCACCTAATATAAATTCGGGTGGTACAGTGGCCCCTGAAAACTGTACGACGAGAAAAATTCTTAAATATGATCTTTGGGCGACGCATTTGGCAATAGGAAGCAAGAAGAAGGTCTGATTAACAGATTTAACATTTTTTAGGATTTTTAAAGAGGCGATGTCCAGAGATATTAAGCTTTTTTCCCGGGAGAAATTGGATCGTTTTTATGTGTCGTTCACTACCTAAAAATTATTCCGATTATTTCCCTCATACTGCTTGCATCCAATAAAGTAGCTGCTAGCGATAATTGCACTTGTGTAAATTATCGCGGTAATTGCACTTCTGCAAATTATCACTTCGTTGCTTAGCAACCGTGAATCTGTTGGATACAAACTCGTACCTACTTCTTAAAGTTTGTGTGTTTCACACTATTCTAAATTATGCAGCTTATAAATAATGTTGCGGTACTATTAAGCATTGTATCAATGAATTTTATAACTTTTACATTGCTAAATTTTTGTTATTGGACCTCCGTCTCCGTTTAAATTTATGACACATTCAGAAAATAAACCAACGCTGACAGGGTGTAGGTATAAGCGCATTTGCCTTGGATATCTAAGCGTCATGTTTGTTTACTCGAACGCTACAATCGAAGCTGTCAATAAACTCGTTCAAAATGAATCGTGTTGGAAATGTAAACATAGAAAAAATTAATACAGAAATTATTAAATCGTATTCGAGAAATAATCTCGACAAATACCACTCGTGCCGAAAATTTTTCTAGATAATTTTATTCTCAAGCCCTATTTTGCCCATTAGCAAAATCACTCGTACAAATTGGGCTTTTATTTTCAGAGATAAAATTTTATCAGAAAATAAAAGACCAATTTATACTCGTGATCTTTCTAGGCAAAATAGCGCTTTCGAAAAAATTATCACTTATAATCTCCCTAGAGCATGAATTATTTCCGGAAATTTTTTTCGAGGTGCGAATTTTTTGTAAATTTTCCCGAGGCGGTAGCCGAGGGAAATTCAGCTAAAATACTGGAACATTCCTGGTGCCATATTTCGTAAAAACACATACCTACACGGTGTTAAAGTTGGATTAAAAAAAAACTCATTTTAATAAGGTGTCACTTTGACACATAACACATAACTGACATGACTTTGAATGTTGTCTTGGTGTTTATTTTTTAAATTTTTAAGTTTTTCAAAACACCACATATACCCCAAGCACACATTATTGGGCATATTTGAAAAAAAACAGCCAAAACTGATGTACTTTACAAATGGAGCCTAAATTACCTGAAATGGTTCCTGGTTCTCCTTCGTCCTAAATATAAAATTACCAGAAAATGTACTATTGTACTCTTTGGCCCCGCACCCTACTTTTGATTTTTAATTTGTTCTGATTTTATTGTGAACACTCTGTAGAAGATAGAAAAACGAGACTAGGGGAATTACTTAATACGTTAGGTGAATCTTAATTCAGAAACAAAAAAACCTTTTTGAAATTTTCCCTATACTTACAGGGCACTCGAGAAAATTTTTGCCATTCTTGCATATATCCTGTGGACACCCTGTATAAGCTATATTATTGAAAATCCGTATTTGATATTTTGAACTGTAATCTTTATCAGCATACTAAGTTACAGAAAGCAAAACATATGACTTATTTTCCTTTTGCAAAGACTTTCATAAACTTGTGCAAATTTACGGAAGAAATCCTATGAACAAATAGTCACCAATGATGTTGCATATTCCAGCAATACAAAGCAAACCAACAGCCGACATAATAACGCTAGCTCGATGTTTGTTCGCATTTTACTAATGTGAATTTGAATCGATTTAAATTTAAAAAGCATTAACAATCGCATGAATGACAATACCGATAATAATAATTACTAGGGAAGTGATAAGAAAAAATAACGTAGTAGAGATGTTGCTGTTATGTAACCATCCGATAATACTGTTATTGTTGTTGTTAGTTGTAGTTGTTAGTACAATTTTGAAAATCGTTCCTAGTAGGTTTTGTTATCATAAAAATTAAAAACAATTCGTTATCTAATTTGTAAAATTATTAATAATACCTACAAACGAGAGATCCTTGAAATGCAGAACTGTGAAAAATCATTTTAAAGCCAAGGTGGTAAGTACTTTGCTTCGAATTACGCGCAATACATATTTGCTATTGTGTTCATAGGTAGTAGGTATTTAATTTATCATTTATTTATAGCTACGTCAGGTAAGTACCGAACAATTTTTCTTGTTGGGTAGAAACACTGTGGCATTTTCATTTGCTCAACTCTATCTTAACAAAATCTTGGTGAAAATAAAATACCTACATCAAAAATTAATCAGTGCACGAGTTTCCACTGTCCAAAAATACATATTTCGTAAACAGAAAAACTGTTTTTTAAAAAAATACAAATGTAAGGACATAGTGTTCCCAATAATTTTGATAGTAGGTACATAGCTTTAACCACGACCCATTTATCCCTGTTTGTTTCAGACTAAATTAATAAAAATATCAAACACGCAATGTTTCATAAAGCGCCAACATCAAACTAGAATACCAGACTCCAAGGACGAATCCACACATTACAGAAAGAGAATGGGGATAATTGCTCCCCCAGGTTCGGGCATAAACTTCAGAAAAGTTTGCATTTTTTACAAACATAAAAATAAAACATTTTGAAATACTCAACAACGCTTCTCAGGGTCATAAAATATACTGTTCCACATCTTGAAACATAGGTATTGATTATCTCCTCCATCTCCTCCTCAATAGGTATTGTTTACATCTAACCTAGTTTATTTGGCGGTACTGCCATTAAATGTGTACTTTAAGAAGTTCTAGTTCTTCTTCAGACGAAGACAAAAAATATGTCTTGTCTATGGACGGAGACGAAGAGGAGTTGAAAGCTTTGATTCTGCTTCACCACCCGAAAAATGAAAAATATATGCAGGACCTATACTATAGTTATTAATAGCCACGGAGATTTTGAGGAATATTTAAGATTCCACAACTAACTCAAACTAATAATATCCACTTGGTATTCATAATAGCAACAGGCAGAAAGGAAATAAAAAAGAGGGCCAACAAATTAACCACAAACCAAAAAAATGTATAACTGAACGTGTTTCAGTTTTCTGCAAAGTTATCAGAACTGCGCAATGAGTTCTGCGCAAGTTTTGAACTGTTCTGAACTGTCCTTGAAAATCAAAATAGAAACCAAGATCTTGTCATTTATAAGAGTCGGGTACTACGTAGTACAATGTCATCAGTGTCATTTTTCGCTCATTTTGGGCACTTGCGAATAAGACATATTCATCTTTTACAGGCACAATACATATAGTACAGTGTGTCCCAATTTGATACTGGACACCTCAGAAATATATGAAGGGCAAGGAAAACAAATGGTCTCTATTTTTTTATTGGTAGTACCAAGGAAGAGTATCTCATAGGTGGTGGTATTTGGATGAGGTAATTATTTCATGGCCTGCTATGATTTTTTAAAATAGCAAATTTTCAAGAAACCCCATTAGGGATTTTTTTACGACAAAATGTTATTAAGAAAACTTGTTCAGAATGAAAAACTGAGTATCTAGAATTGCAAAATTTCAAAAGTCTAGGCCCACTTTGATTTTTAGCTTTTTCGCTTTTTTCTTCCACTTTTTTCTTAGAAATGTGTCCTTTCTGGATCTTTCACGTCAAAATATTATTAAGGAAACTTGATCATCGTAAAAAAATAAAATTTTGACGTGGAAGCTACATAAAGGACACTTTTCTAAGAAAAAAGTGGGAGAAAAATCTTAAAATCAAAGTAGGCCTAGCCATTTGAAATTTTGCGAATCTACTCAGTTTTTCATTCTGAACAAGTTTTCTTAATAACATTTTCCAAATACCTACCACCGCCTATGAGATACTCTTCCTTGCTACTACCAATAAAAAATAGAGACCATTTGTTTTCTTTGCCCTTCATATATTTCTGAGGTGTCCAGTATCAAATTGGGACACACTGTCACTGTAGACCGGGAGATAGTGACAGATTTTTGGACGAGATTTTACTCAGTATGCCCCTTTCTTTTCAATATGTTGCGTATATTCTCACAATAATAAGGTATGAATCAGAGAGTAATCCTGGGTTCTTCATATGAAAAACTGAGTTTTCCTTTATTCGAAAAATATGTGTTTTGATATGATTTTAGTCAGGCTGCCTGTTTTGTAAATGAAGTTCAAAATACACTCCTGGACAAAATTAACGCACCACTTTAATTTAGCTAAATATTTACAGCCTGACCAAAATCATATCAAAAGGCATATTTTTCGAATAAATTAAAACTCAGTTTTTCATTTGAAGAACCCAGGATGACTCTGATTCTGATTCAAACCTTATTATTGTGAGGATATTCGCAGCATACCTAAAGCCCTTTGAAAGGCATACTGAGTAAAATCACGTCCAAAAAATAAAACAAGTCAATTCATCTGTAACAAAATGTTTTGTACCTATATATAGGTACAAGAGAAAACTTCAATCTGCTTTTTGTTATGAAATTTACACTTTTTAACTTTTTACAGCAATTATCCATTTATGCCTCATGATGGAGAACAGTAACTTAATGAAATTTAAATTTAAACATTTAGTATTTCACACAATGATGTAATCATTTGTCGTCCGGCGGCCATTATCAGCTGATCATGACAGTTTGGACTGCCCTATGTCAAGTTATGGTGTCCGTTATTTTTAGGTTACTTTTTGTTGCCTGGTTTTGTCAAGAAATGGATTTAGAGGTTAGAATCATCTATTGTCTTCATGGCATACGTCGCGTCAGATTTCCCGCTTTTATTGAAAACGACTGGCATATCATTTTGATTGGTTATGTATACCCTGGACCAATGTCGGTCCAGGAATACCTACCCGACACCCGACTCTTTTAGCAAAGTCCCAGCAAAGTTGAGGTTATGTGTCCCGGCCCAACCTCGACTCCGCCTTTTATCGAACGCCGCCGCCGAGGCGACGTTGCCTTCACCCCGTTCCGGCAACGTCGCCGTCGACCGCCGCGCGTCACCGTACCTCGTTCTATTATCTGCTGGGCGTCGCGTCGCGGACCCGCTCGTCGGTGTCGCAAGGCGCCTGCCGGCGCGGCGCTGGCCAAGGGGACGATGGGCGGCGGGCCGTGGAGGAACTCCGCGACGCGCGTGTGCTACCCACCGGGCGGTCGAAGGAACACTGGCGCTGGCTGGCCGCCGCCGCCGCCGCTTCCGTCGCTGGCTGCTGCTGCTGCTGGCCGCCCGCCCGAAACGCCGCCGCCGGGCCGGCGTCTCTTCGGGGGGTCGGATCGATGGCGCCCGGGATGAAGAAGTGCGCCAGGTCCGGCCACGCGCGCGACTGTCACTGACCGGATGACAGATACGGATGGTGATGGCAGGCGGCGGAGGAAGACACGCAGACGCGGCGGCGTCGACAATCCCTGCACGCTTGGGCATGGTGGCGCGTGTTGGGGGGGAAGAGCGGGGCGGTGCAAGGGGGGGGGGGCGGGCGTTGGGGCGTCCCCGGAGGATACGCCAGTGGAAATGTTGAAGGGGGGGCGCCGAAGAAAAATGCGTAATTTTGATTGTAATGGGATTGTTCTCGTTTCTGGATCCATTCCAAAATATTTGCATGGTTGGACTTGAACTAATATGACGCTTCGAGTAATGTTCCTGTTCCTATTTCAATTCGGTTTTGTCATCTAGTTTGCCCCCATTATTATAGGTACTTACTCGAAAATGTGTGAAGAAGCTTATTAGGTACCGGCACCGGCGTAGCGATCTGCGAAACTTGAGTACCTAGGTGAAACCGAGGGTGAAACCATAGAAGAATTTACTTAGAATTTACTTAAATTTACTTAAATTCTTCTATGGTGTGAAACATATGCCATAACAAAATGTTGCTGAAGATGAGTTGAAACTTAGAATTTGATCACCTACAATAGTTTTCAAATTACCTAAAATTGTTTGATAAAATGAGATATGCCAGTGTTGGAGTCGAAGTTAGAAAGCATTTATTCTTTCACAGAGTAACAGTATAATTGGTAGTGATTAACAAACGTAAATTAGTCTACTTCAAAAAGTACGACATACACATGTCTATATATCAACAAAGACTGACTTAATATCATTGCTGTCATTGTCAAATGTCAGATTACAAAAATCACACAAACCTAACTTCATACTTAGCAACACGTTAACAACCAAAGTCGACAGTGTTGCCAGTTCACATGCTGTGAGACAAAACCTTTTCATAACACTCCCACTTTTTGTTTCACAAGGTCTAAACCTTTTTTATTCTTACTCAGTCCAAGTAACTGCCGGAGTTTTTCAAACTTCGCTTTCGGTAGTGCCTTCGTAAAGATGTCTGCTTCTTGACGAGCACTCTCGACGTACTTTGGTAAAATATCTCCACTCTCGAATTTCTCTCGGATGTAATGAAATCTAACATCGATGTGTTTGGTACGATTGTGAAATTCGGGGTTTCGTATTAGTCTTATCGCACTCTGATTGTCTATCAGGATCGTAGTAGGTTTCGAAGTATTTTCTCCGATATCTCTTAGCAACTGTTGCAGCCACAGTGCTTCTTTCGTAGCTTCGGATGCAGCGATGTATTCAGATTCGGTCGTAGATAGAGCGACACTCTGTTGCCTTCGGCTGCACCATGTAATTGGACCATCACATATTTTGTACACATATCCACTCGTAGATCTTCTAGACTGAACATCTCCTGCATAGTCGGCATCGGAATATCCTATCAACTCTGGACACGTGCCTTGTTGCCTGCGATACGTAATGCCGTAATCTTGAGTTTTTATCAAATACTTGAAGATTCTCTTCACAGCATTCCAATGTGCAGTTGTGTAGTTGTTAACGAAACGACTTACTACTCCCACTGCATGGGAAATGTCCGGACGACTGACAACAGCTAGGAACATTAACGAGCCAACTGCTTGTCGGTAAGGTATTTTGGTCGTCGTTCATTATTGAGCCTATCTCGGTTGTAAGATCGCAATTCGGGTCTTCTGGTGTGCTTACTGGAGTAGCATTTTCAAAGCCAAAATGCTTCACAAGTCGCTGAATGTAGTTTGTTTGACTGATAAACATGGAGTCATCTTCGTCTCGGGCAATCTCCAGTCCGACAAAACATTCGGGTTCACTAATAGTCATCTTGAACATACTATTCAGTTTTTGCAAAACCAAATCAAAACGAAATTGCTTGCAAACTTGTTGAAAGAACAAGTCCATCGTCAACATATAAAATCAATAGCACTCTTATATCATTCACAATGCCGTTGTAGATACACTTATCAGATTGTGCTTGCGTAAAGCCAAAACTGCTCAAAAACGTGTGGAACTTTTGATTCCAACATCGCGGCGCCTGTTTCAAACCATAGAGTGATTTCTTTAGTTTACAAACGAATTTGAGGTTAGAATTGCTGTCATTTGACAATTCTTCTTCTTCCAAACCTTCTGGTAGCTTCATGTAAATAACTTCACTCAAATCACCATTCAGGAAGGCAGTTTTGATATCAAATTGCATTATTTTGAAATTATTCTTGACAGCTAAAGCTAAAAGGACTCTGATTGAATCATACCTGGTTGTTGGAGAAAATATTTCGTTATAGTCAATGCCTTTTCGTTGTTCGAACCCTCTGGCACATAGTCGCGCCTTGTAACGAAGGACGGAACCATCTGGGCCTCTCTTGACTTTGAACACCCACTTCGAATCAATCACCTTTTCTTCTGCCGGAAGTGGTACTAAGTCCCATGTTTCATTTTCTTGTAAGGCCATTAGCTCTTCTTTTATAGCTTTCTCCCACTGTTTTGCATCCCTACAATGCACTGCCTCTTCATAGGTGTTTGGTATATCAACTTCCACAAAATTTAACTCGTAATCATTGAATCTGGCTGGTAATTTAATCGATCTCTGTGGTTTCAAGTTTGGAGCTTCTATTTCCAAATCGCTTTCGTCAGCTCCCATATTTTCTGCAGGAATGTGTTCCAGTTCATCAGTTTCTAATTCTGTTACATCATCGCTCTCCAATGTAATTTTGACATTTCGATTATTCTGAACCAATCCATGGCTATCTTCATTGAACTTGACACTTCTAGAAACAACAATTTTTCTGTTTTCTGGATTATACAGCCTGTAGTTCGTAGAGTTTTTGTCATATCCCACAAAAATAAGCTTTTGACTTTTCGCATCTCATTTTGATCTTTTCTGATCTGGTATATGTGTGAATGCGTCACATCCAAACACCTTGACGTGTTCGAGAGAGGTTTTCTGACCACACCATAGTTCATACGGAGTAGAATTCGGCGCCTGGGTAGTTGGTGTTCGATTCAACAAGTATACAGCAGTATTAACTGCCTCCGCCCAGAGATGGCGTGACACTCCTGACTTGTATAGCATCGATTGAGCGCTTTCTACTATGGTACGGTTGTCCCGTTCTGCCCTACCATTTTGTTGTGGCGTGTATGGTGCTGTTGTTTCCAACTCGATACCCTCTGTATCCATGTACTCCTTGAAGTCGTGATTCCGATACTCAGTTCCGTTGTCCACGTGAAGAACTTTAACTGATCGGTTGAATTTGTTTTTAATCTTCGCATTATACACTTTGAAACAGTCAAGCACATCTGTTTTGTGCTTGATAAAGTATGCGACACGATAACCTGTGTTTTCGTCTTTGAACGTGACGAAATATCTTGCCCCTTGTACTGAAGGAACAGACATAGGACCGCATACGTCACTGTACACACGTTCACCGGGTTTCATTTTAACATGGCTGTTATTTTTGAAAGGCTGTCTGTGTTGCTTGCCGTAGCAACATGCTTCGCAGAAGAAATTCTGTTTGTCACTAAGATTGACACCTTTGACAAGCCCTTTTGAAACCATTTGACACAAGGAACCAATGTTGACATGACCAAGTCTCTCGTGCGATAGACGCAAACTTTCACTAGCTGTAACATTTGCTTGGTACACAACCGTCCGGAATAGCATTCTGTATAGGTTATTTGTGCCACGGATACCAACAGCACTCAGCTGTCCATCGTTGTATATCTTGGCATGCTCTTTTACTTTGACAATCTCCATACCTTTCTTCGTGAGTACACCTTCTGACAGTAAATTTCTCTTGAGGTCTGGTACGTACAAAACTTCGTTAATGGTAGAATTAAACCATTGTCCATCTATAAGCTTCTGAATATTTATGGTACCACGCCCTTTTGCCATCAAAGGTGCGTCGTTGCCTAACGTTACAGTTGAATTACAATCTTCGGTGAAAGTAGCAAATAGCTCACGTCGGTAGCACATATGCACTGAGGCACCACTGTCCAAGGTCCACGTATCATCGTCTAAATGAAACTGATTTGTCTCGACAACGTTGAAAGCGGTTTCATTACTTGATGTAGTAAACGCACTGTCCTGGGAATTGTTTTTCCTCCTGCTACCACCTGTGTTGTTCCCATCACCATCGTTCTTGTTAACAGGTTTCTTCGGCTGGGTACAGTCTCGAGAAATGTGCCCACGCTGCCGACAATTGTAGCAAACAATACCTTTTCCTCTACTACTTGTTGTGTTTCTCTTCTGGCCTGCTACCCTCAATCTAACTGAAGCTAGGGCTGTTTCAGTCTCTTCGAAAGCTGTCAAACTAACTTCTTCGTCGATGAGCCGTGCCGTGAGATTCGCAATTGTCTGCTTGCTGTCATCAAGGGATAACCAAGCCTGTCGTATATTTCTATACTTCAGAGGAAGTGTGTTAAGTATTTTGGTCATTACCGCTGCTTCACTTATCGTTTCACCTGCTTCCTTTATTTGTTTGGCTAGGTTCTCAACCTTTGCGATATGTTGAACAACACTATCTTTTGAATCCATCTTGTATTGTGCAAAACGTTCGTGCACAAGCATCTTATTTGTTTCTGATTTCTGTTGATAGATGGAGTCTAACTTGTTGAGGATCTCCTGAGACGATTCACAGTTTTCAATCAACGTAATCTGTTTCAATCACTGTGGATAGTTCGTGCCGTCGAACTTGCTAATCACTCCAAAGTCGACCTTGTCTGCCATTTTTGGTACGAGGAACTATCAGCTTCTCACGACAAACGTGGAGACCTCCTGCACAGGACACACCTGATGATAATGGCCGACAACTTTTTTTCAACTTACGACTCACATGGGCATAACTGGGCCCATAACCTGTTTGATAAAATGAGATATGCCAGTGTTGGAGTCGAAGTTAGAAAGCATTTATTCTTTCACAGAGTAACAGTATAATTGGTAGTGATTAACAAACGTAAATTAGTCTACTTCAAAAAGTACGACATACACATGTCTATATATCAACAAAGACTGACTTAATATCATTGCTGTCATTGTCAAATGTCAGATTACAAAAGTCACACAAACCTAACTTCATACTTAGCAACACGTTAACAACCAAAGTCGACAGTGTTGCCAGTTCACATGCTGTGAGACAAAACCTTTTCATAACAAAAATAATTAACGAATCCAAAACTTTCTTTAGTTATACGTACCTACCCATTATTTTTCTATACCTATGCCCTTCGAAAGGCACACTGAGTAAAATCACGTTCAAAAATCTGTCACATCTGTCTCCCGGTCCATACTATGTACCTGATAAATCATAAATCATTAGTAGGTACCGAGGTAGGTACCTACCTAATTAATATTATCGCAGACATTTTCCGTTGACAAGACTTCTCACGGCTATAGTTTCATGTTCTGGAAAGTAGATGGCGCCTATAGTCAACAATGTATTTTTGCATTGTATTTTGTCTCCGGGAAGCGCTTGGCTTGGTGAGCCAGAGAACTGTCAAACATGACAGCCGCGAGCAGTCTTTACGTCAACGTATTTTCTTTTTACTTGCATCTCGGAATTAAACCATAACCATCAACGTTTGTTTGAATGTTGGGCTGACTCACAGTGAGGGCTGAACCTCGCTCAGCCCCTTCTCCCTTGAGGATGAAAAATAATCATGATAATGGCATTATATTAAAATCGAGATTAAAATAAACACTTAATATACAGTGTGTCACCGGATTCTTTGGACGACTCTTTTAAATGACAAACAGTTATCGAGCACAAATTTGGCCTTTTGGTGTTCGGCCCTGCTTGGTTTTAAAACTAATTTGTGATATTATATTTTAGCAAAGATGTCTTGGAAATGCTGAAAAAAACTAATTTTTCTCACCAGTAGTGTCCTTTTTGTAGGTTCTACGACAAAATGTTATTAAGGAAACTTGTTTAGAACGTAAAACCGAGAAGCTTTGCAAAATTTCAAAAGTCTAGGCCTACTTTGATTACTTCTACTTTTTTTAGAAAAATGCTCTTTCTGTAGCTTTCATGTCAATATGTTATTATTAAGGAAACTTAATAAAAAAAATTCAGAAACCCTAAGCCTATTTTTATTGTTTCTGCTAAAAAACTTTTTTCACACCTTCGCAGTTTTCATCATGAACAATTTCCTTCATAACATTTTAACGTAAAAGCTACAGAAAGGACAATTTTCTAAAAAAGTGGAAAAACTATCAAAAAATTAAATTCTGCAAACCTACTCAGTTTTCCACTCCATTAAAATATTTTGTCGTAAAACCTACATAGTGGGCACTTTGCTGATATGAAAAATTAGTTTTGTCAAAATTTCCAAGGCATAAGTACATGATTTTTTGAAAGTAAAATTATGTCACAAATTAGTTTCAAGCCAAGCAGGGCTAAACCCCAAAAAGTTAAATTTGAACTCGAATTTTTTTTGTCATTTACAAGAGTCCGACGATACGTATATAAAATTTAAAGTCTATATAATAGCAAATCACTAATTTTTTGATTTTTTTGTCGAAACAATACTTTCACTTACTGGGCAAGATAATTAGAAAAACCTTACAAAGGCATTTAGTCTATATACCACCTACTCTCTAAGGTAAAAAATGTCTTTTCATCTTGATCTTGTATTTCGTGGAATTATAATTAGGTAAGTGGTAAGTACCTATCTCGGAAGCAATTTTCTGGTTTTGTCTCTGTCAGTCATTTCAGTTATCTAACTTCTCGGAACTCCGATCGATTTCTTGTGGGATGTGTTTAGTGGAACGAAGACCTTTCGGAACTGACAACAAACCAAATATAGAACAGAGGGAAATAACATAATATTGCGCATTTGCGAATATCCCAGACAAAAAAACAATCTGGCTGATTTTATAGGATACTTACTTCACTTCTTGGGCGCACCTGACTTACAAAAATAACACCGTGAGTTTCATGTTCATCGTTTTATTAGCCACACGAACGTTGTAGTACAATTATTGTTTTGAAAATTTTCGATTTGCACGGAGAACATCGACAAACCGGTACAGAAATTAGAATCAAAACTTCCCGATTTTTATAATAATCCCCCGAACCTGAAACTGCATGCCAAAACCATTAAGTTATTTCAGTTCCAGCTACACCATTAAACTTTTACCTAACTATGTTAGTTTATTATCTTTGATTGAACACCGCCATAGCCATCATCGATTTATGGTTGGCCCGACCTCGCTGGCTTGTATGTAAGTCCTTAGCGGCGAAATAGTCCGAGAAAATAAACAACTTCGTTTTGAAAATAGACGGGATGTTTCAATGAAAACAAAACATCTTGAAGAACTCGCACAAAAATTACTTTTTTGTGCTCAATGATAGAATATACTGACAGTTAACGAGATCAAAATATCAATATCAAATTGACAAAGTTGTGTATTTTCTCCGGCAAGAGAGCCCAAGAGGGCGAGTTCGGCCATTTTTGCGAAACTTTGGAAAAAAGATACCTAGGTTGTTTAAAAAATGTGTAAAAAAAAATATCTAACGTTTTCAGTTATTTTTCCTGTCGACCCCACAATCATATGTTCAGGAATTTTGTTTTCCAATGCTAAGGTATACATATATATCACAGAAATTTGGGCGCGACCACTGACCTACAGGGTGTATGCAAATCGATAAAAAACGTATTTTGTGAGATATTTTCAAAAACCTTTTTTTTGTTCGAAAGGTCTTCAAAAACGCTTCTTTTGACGTTTTTACTTTTATCAAAATGCAAATCCAGGAACGGCTACGATTTTTTTTATACCCCGATTTTCACAAAAACCATTTAGCGATTTTTTTATTTAAAATCTGACCCAACAGCGTTAATCAGAACACCCCGAAACCCCTATATACCAAATTTGAATAAAAAATATACAGGGAGTTCTATTCTGCAGGGTGTCAAAGTTGAGCAAAATAGGAATTTTAAAGGCACCTGCAAAGTCAAGTGTGCCATGGAATCCCCTCAAAACAGTTAAATGGTTAATAGGACCACTCAAGGTGTTGGTGTGCAAAGGTCCAATTCAAAATATACAGAATGTTCTTATCTGTGCCATCTTAAAATGCTGAATTTTTATGAAACTTTATGAGTGCTGTGGACTCATTGAAAAAATATTGATAAACACAAAAGTAATGTATTTCTTTACAAAATGCCAAGTAACAAATAAAAACAATTTAAATTATTGGCCCTTACTCAACAAAGTCACTGTCTAAGATGATACATTTTCTGTGCGTTTCCTGTTGTGGCACACCAGCCACCTTAACTGATATGGACTTACTGACTGGCAGACTTCTGTATTTTTTAGATTTAGTTCGTTTATAGTGTGTGTGTAGCGGTTTTGATATACTTGATTTTTGACCAGTATAAAGTTCCAAAAATTCAGTAATTTGAGATGGCACAGATAAGAACACTCTGTATATTTGGTATTGGATCTTTGCACACCAACAACTTGAGTGGTCCTATTAACCATTTAACTGTTTTGAGGGGATTCCATGGCCCTCTTGACTTGGCAGATGCCTTTAAAATTCCTATTTTGCTCAACTTTGACACCCTGCAGAATGGAACTCCCTGTATATTGTTTATTCGAATTTGGTATATAGGGGTTTCGGGGTGTTCTGATTAACGCTGTGGGGTCAGATTTTAAATAAAAAAATCGCTAAATGGTTTTCGTAAAAATCGGGGGTATAAAAAAATCGCAGCCTGTCCTGAATTTGCATTTTGAAAATGGCAGAAAGGTCAAAAGAAGCGGTTTTTGAAGGCCTTTCGAACAAAAAGAGGTTTTTGAAAATATCTCAGAAAATACATTTTTTATCGATTTGTATACACTTAAAAGTAGACACACGGTGTTAACACACTAAGTCACAAAATGTCAAGAGAAGATTTCCTGTGTGGATTTTAAGAAAAAAAGTAATATGAACATAATATAGTTCCTTTTTTTGAGATACAGGGAGTTGAAATTGTGACTGTGACGTAACACAATTGCAACAAGCTATAACAACTTAGACTACTGGATTTCTTGCATGCTAAAAAATAACCCAGCGATTACTACGTTTGGCTTAGAAGGGTTATTTCAATTTTTATATTTTTCTGGAAATATCAGCACTCTGTATTTCAAAAAGAAAGTCCTTAAGGAACTATGTCTAATGTCTATAATGAAGTTTTTTCTTAAAATCGATCTTAGAACCTTCCCTTCAAATTTTGTGACTTATTTATTAAAAAAGTGTGTATAAAAGTGTGTGTTTATTTATACATAAATTTCTTAGAAATTTCTAGAACAAAAAATAATTTAAATCAGCGATGTGAAAATTTTCAAAAATTTAGGCCTACTTTGCTTCTCTGCTAAAATACTTATGTAAGTAAAACTAAAAAATTTTAAATCCAAAATAATCCAAGTAGGCGTAGGATTCTGCACACGTACTCAGCTTTTCATTATGTACAAGTTTCCTTCATACAATTTTGTCGTAAAACTCCGAATACCTTAATCAATGGTAAAACCCACAAAAAGACACTTTACTGAAACGAAAAATTGTTTTTTTTTCGTAATTTCCAGGGCTAAAACTATGGGGCAATTCCACAAATTAGTTCAAAAATAAGCAAGGCTGAACCCCAGAAGCTGAAAGTTTAACTCGAATTTTTTTTCTTTTACATGAGACACCCGGAGACACAATATTATTCGAGAATTACTAAACGATATACAAATAAAAATAAAAATTCATATGAACTGGTACCTATCTTTGTTCGTCATTGTAGAAAATGTATTGATAAGTTATCAATTCGAACAATAGTGATTTATTCTAATAAAAAGTATGTGTTTCTTATTTATTATTTATTTTTTTTAATCGATTAAGTTTATTTCTTCAAGCCCTGACGGATAAACAAATTTTATTTATTTTTCTCGAAAGTAAGCAAGACGAGAAAACAATTGTAGGTATTTCTAATTACTTAATCCCATGCCATTACTTAATTGCATTAAGTTAAGCTCATTACTTAATACTTATTACTAAAAACATGCCAAGTTTTATCAGCTTTTTATTATGTTGAAGGGATTTTTGAAAAATAATGTTTTTTTTACTTCCACACTAACACCCTGTACCGGAGGAGGAAATCACAGAGGAATTTTAGTGTCCACGCGCTTGGAATTTTTGGCTTTTTTTGTATTTGTTGGATTTTTTTGGAATTTTCTGGATTTTCTTGGCATTTTTGGCATTTTCTTGGAATTTTTTCATTAGCATTTGCGCGAAAAGCCTAATGACGGCCAATGTGCTAAAATAATTTTTGTCTCAAAACGTGAGTAATTACTTAGATTAAAATTTGTATTGACTAAAAGTGTAAAATTATGCGTGTTGCTTGCTACAGATCGAAAAAAGCCATTTTATGAGTCAAAATGTTGAATCACCAGGCACGTGATGTACATTGAAAAAAAAAGTCTAAAGAAAAATACCATTTAATTTTATTATTCGAATTCTTTATCATTTCTGGTATTTTTCATTGATACGATTTATTTAGAACCATTTTATTATTTAATTGTCATCTCATGGTGTTTCAAATAAAAATGGATTTTTTTTTGGAATTTTCCTGGAATTTTTGGTATTTTTTAGGAACTTCCTGACATTTTCCTGGAATTTTCTTGAATTTTTGGTATTTTTTAATCCAAATCTGGCATTTTTGGCACTTCTTGGAATTTTAGTCTACACAATTTTGCCGGTGATTTCCCCCTCGCCTGTACCTTACAAACAATGCTTTCAAACACAGTTCGAATTAACTTTTCTTTTTATTTTTACGAGCCTGTTAAATTTTAGCGATTAAAACTTTGCGATTAGACCCGGATTTTTTTAATTGTAGCACTCGATAAACTGCATTTTTTGCGTAGAAATGGCCTTTTCCATACAAGGTCCAAGCCCTACTATGCCAGTTTTAATCACATTAGCGATTTATTTAGAAAAAATCTGGACAGGGCACTGGATTCTTAATATATTTCTTATAGGTACTTATACAAACAAAGATAACTTATACCAAGCCATCATTTTCTTAGATGCAGTTGTCATTCCTTTTACCTACGTTATCAAATGAGCAATATGAATGGAACTACCATTTAACTGAAAAATTAAGGCGATATCTTAATGTTAAATCACCTAATGTCTAATGCACACGTATAACTCATTCTCAAGAAAAAGAAAAACCTAACTGCATTCAAATTACCGTAAAAATGACTAATTATTCTGCCGTTTACTATTCTACACAAAACGTTATTTTTTTGGATACTGTCTCCTTGCATTTATGATGAATTCTGCATTGTGCGTTGACCAGTGACGGCAATTTTGACTCGGAACAACCCCATTTGTGGTAGAGGTGGCATCGTCGCTAAATAAAAGTTCATTTAAAAAGTTACATTGTAACTCTAATCTTCTTTCTTCGGTCTTGGCTCAAAATCTTTTACTTTTTTTGTTCCTTTTCTTTTACTTTCTTTTGTTCCGGGCATCTTCCAATTATAATACTTTCTCTGGGGACATTAAGGTCCAAACTACCCGTTCTAATACTAGTTCGGAGATTGATGGAGATGTTAAGTATTATTATACTTTAAGATGGCATAAACACACATATGGCATTAAATGCTACCAGCCCAAGAGAGGTTTTGTGTTGATTTTGAAAATCATTATGTTTTTCAAAAAACCAATTCTCAAATCAAATACTGCATTATATTGCGCATATTTGGACAAAAAAATCAGCCAAATCTGATGTCTCCTTTGGAAAAACAATATACCTAAAGTTTCTGGTAATTTTATATTAGAGACGAAGAAGAAAATACATTTCAGGTATATTGTTTTCGCAAACGAGACATCAGATTTGGCTGATTTGTTGTCCAAATTTGCGCAATATAATGTAGTATTTGAGTTGAACATGTTTTTTTAAAACCTAGTAATTTTAAAAACAAACACCAAAAACACACTTGGGTTGGCACTATGTGTGATAGTGCCTCCTTAAATTACGATAAATCCATTTAATTTGAATGGACCCCATAACATCATTGAGTGATGAATTTATATTGTTCTGTAGCCTAGAAAGACATCCCTTTCTCTAAGAATTTCACAAAATATGGTTTAAAAAATCGAAAATTTGTGGATTTCCAAATGTAGTGAAAATTCCCATTGACAGGATTCTTAGTCACCAGTAGATAAGCCTCCTGTAACCTTCTCCTAATAAAGTCACTATCGCTATTCTTGCCTTTCTATATTATTCAGAATAGACAATAAAGATTATTGTGTGCTCACTAAAATGCGCCGCAGACAAATTTTTTTTAGAAAATTTAAGGACAAATTCAGTTTAAATGAGATATAATAAATTAGGTAGAAAATCATCATATCTTTTTTCCTTGTTTTTTTTTCTCAATGAAGCAGCGCCTTATCTACGGCTCTGGTGATGTGAACTTGTGGCTCAGGCAGGGCAAACATTCTGCTAGGCAGGCCAGCGTCCAAAAATCTGTCACTATCTCCCGGTGTATTTACTTTCTTACATTTCTATTTTAAAGGGATTAGGTATTTCATTCATACTGCTTGCATCCAATAAGGTAGCTCCCACCAATCATGTGCCTCTGTTAGCGACAATTGCACTTGTGCATACCAATGCGGTAATACCACTTGTGCAATTATCACTTCGTTGCTTAGCAACCGCGAATCTGTTCGATACAAACACGTACTTCTTAAAATTGGTGTGTTTTACAATGTTCCGAATTATGCAGCTTATAAATTAGGTTGCGGTATTATTAAGCATTGTATCAATGAATTTATATAACTTTTACATTGCTTAATTTTTGTTCTTAGACCTCGTTCTCCGTTTAAATTTATGACACACATTCAGAAAATAAACCAACGCTGACAGGATGTCGGTATAATCGCATTTGCCTTGGATATCCAAGCGTCATGTTTGTTTACTCGAATGCTACAGTCGAAGCTATCAATAAACTCGTTCAAAATGAGTCATTTTGGAAATGTAAACATAGAAAAAATTAATACAGAAATTATTAAATCGTATTCCTGAAATAATCTCGACAAATACCATTCGTGCCGGAAATTTTTATAAATAATTTTATTCTCAAGCGCTATTTTGACCATTAGCAAAACTTCGGCTGCGCCTCGCACGGGAATTTGTCACGCGCACACGGAAAAATCTTTATTTCCAGACTCGAAATGAAATATACTATTCCGCGCGCTAGCCTGAAAAAGCCTATTTTACATTGTTACTAATACATACGAAAATTGGGTGTTTTCAAACAAGTACCGTAGACCGGGGTGACTTCGGACGTTTTTTTCGATTTTTTTCAATTTCAACAATTTAATGAAATCCTAGGGCATCCATTTTTTTAAATAGCCTTCCCACATGTTTCAGCTGCATTTTGAACAAAAAAGTTTTTAAAAAGTCACCTGTTTTTTTTTATTTTTTTATTTTTGTTTTGTCCGAACTCACCCGGCATGTGGGGGTTACTTCGGACAGATTTTTATTTTTTTAATAATAATTTTACATTTTTAAGGAAAAATAGAGGAAAAAGGATTATATTATTTAAGAAAAATGCATACAAAAATATTTATTTTTAAAATTAAAACAACGTATGGTTAAAAAATTAAAAAAACACATTTTCCAATAAAATCTTAAAAACATAAAAAAAACACTATTCTGTCTAATAGAATCTTTAGAAATAGGTATTGAAAGATGCTCTATTCCAATACCACATTGCATGGTAAATTATAAAACATGTATATCGGCCTCTTCTTAGAGGTTTAGGATGACATAATATACTAAGGATATCAGTTCTGGTTATTTCTCCTTCGTCAGGGACTAGAGGGAAATGGAAATAAATTTCGTCTTCGCCCAGTCTTTTCTTTCTCAAAAAGCTTACTAAATATCATCAAAATATTTTTGTCTTCAGCTACGTAATATTTGAATCTACTTTTATCACAAAGAGGCACTTTGGCTTTTTCTACTGTGCTGGTTTGGTAATTTTTATAATTCCTTGACCCTAACGTTTTTTTGTATGTCCGTGGCATTGTCCAAAGTCACCCCCTAAAATGCACATTTTTATTAATCACCCTGTATTAAAAAAGTTAAAACAGGAACCATTTGAATTTGAGGTAATAAATACACAAAACTATAGGGATTGGTGTACTGATACTAATATTGTCGTATATTTAACACTCACAAAGTAATCTTGGTACCTATGTAAGGTATTTAAAAAACGCGATTTTGATAAAAATATAATTACCTGTTACCTGTAGCAGCCACAACTTTACGTTGTAAACAGTGAAAATCGTGTGGGGGCTCGGTTTAGAATGACTTTCGACCATTTGTGACCAAAAACTGGATATACACCTACAGGTTTATCTGGTTGTCTACATTTGAAAATAAATTGTACCTTGTCGGAAGTCACCCTGCAAGTCCGAAGTCACCCCGGTTTACGGTATAAAAATTAAAAGTAAAAAAATATTTTTAAAAAAAGCTTTTATTTAAATGCGCTAAAAAGAATAAAATAATCTTTTCTTTTAAAACTTTTACTATCAACTTATAACGTCATTCCACAATTTATATGATATAAAAGCTTGTCGCGAGATTTAAGTAGTGGTATTTACTTAGTTTGAAAACTTAAATCTCGCGACAAGCTTTTATATCATATAAATTGTGGAATGACGTTATAAGTTGATAGTAAAAGTTTTAAAAGAAAAGATTATTTTATTCTTTTTAGCGCATTTAAATAAAAGCTTTTTTTTTAAATATTTTTTTACTTTTAATTTATTTTGTAATTTTTAGTTTGGCCAGGTGTCTGAGTCTATTCATCTCAGTTAACGCATCATTGTTGCAAGGTCGTTTGCCGGTTAGTTTAGAACAGTCTAGCTCTTCAATGAGGAGACCTTCTAATGACCATCTTGGGTGTTCCGCCATGTTGGATTTAGAATGACGTCACACATATAATCATGCATTGTCATCCAAATTAAACTTTGTACAAAATTTCAGCTCGATCGGTTGAAATTTAACTAGTCCGCCATCTTGGGTGATCCGCCATGTTGGATTTAGAATGACGTCACACATATAATCATGCATTGTCATCCAAATTAAACGTGTGTACAAAATTTCAGCTCGATCGGTTGAAATTTAACTAGTCCGCCATCTTGGGTGATCCGCCATGTTGGATTTAGAATGACGTCACACATATAATCATGCATTGTCATCCAAATTAAACTTTGTACAAAATTTCAGCTCGATCGGTTGAAATTTAACTAGTCCGCCATCTTGAGTGTTCCGCCATGTTGGATTTAGAATGACGTCACACATATAATCATGCATTGTCATCCAAATTAAACGTGTGTACAAAATTTCAGCTCGATCGGTTGAAATTTAACTAGTCCGCCATCTTGGGTGATCCGCCATGTTGGATTTAGAATGACGTCACACATATAATCATGCATTGTCATCCAAATTAAACGTGTGTACAAAATTTCAGCTCGATCGGTTGAAGATATCTGCTTCAAAATTGAGTTGCAAGATTCCACCCGAACAAATTACATACATACATACATACATACATGCATTGCAAGTTAAATAAAAGCTTTTAATAAAAAATAATTCAACTCTACCCCGCGTCGCCAACGCCCCACGGGCAACGCACAGCGCCTCGTCCAGCGTCCTCGGCCCACTAGGATGACGCGGCGCCACACGTGCGACGAGTGCGGCGGCGTCGCACGCTCGGCTCGCCGCCCCACCGCCCATCGATTCCAAGCCGTGTGCTGGACTCGCCGAAGAACCAGCGCGCTTCGGCGCCACACGAATCGTCGCCCCTCGGCCTCGGCGTCCTCCTCAAAGTCTATTTTACGGAAGCGCTGAGGGGCCACGTAGTGATTTTTTGTTGCCGGCCGACTTTGAACTCGGCGGTCATATCCATTTGCGAAGGGGGGGGGGGGGGCGGCATACCTGGATATGTACTCCTTTAGGCGGTTTTTAAGTACCTACTATAACAATAAAACTTCAATAAGGCGATATCACAAAAAAATATGTTCCTCACAAAAATAACAAAAATAAAAAATATATATTTTTTAAATAAAAATTATGTAAACAAAATTTTTTGCATGTGCGTTGGTTGTATACAGTGTATCCACAGATAGAGTTCACATAAGGTGTAAATAACAACAAATTTTCGAGTTGAAATTATGAAGAAACTAATTTTCTACTTCAGTAAAGTGACTTTTTTGTAGGTTTTACGGCAAAATGTTGTCAAGGAAACTTGTTCAGAATGAAAAGCTGAGTAGGTTTGCGAAATTTCGAAAGTCTAGGTCTATACTTTGATTTTTTTGGCATTTTCCGACTTTTTTTCTATAAAAGCGCATTTTGTGCAGTTTTCACATCAAAATGTTATTAAGAAAACTTGTTAGCAATGAACAACTGGATAGGTGTGAAAAACTCCAACATCAAAAATTCCTGCATCGACTTTAGCAGAAAAAAATCAAAGTCCACTAAGGCTTTTTAAATTTTTCACACCTATTAAGTTTTTCATTGTCAACAAGTTTCCTTAATAACTTTTTGATGTAAAAACTACACAAAATGCAATTTTCTAAAAAAGTGTGGTGCCCCATTGTTAATATGACCTTTATTTTGACTCAAAGATTATATATATCCATACTACTCTAAAAACATGCTACATACAAAGACAGAAAGTCAACCATCAACCAACTATACACCCGGTGATTCCCTTTTATAGTTCCTCCAGAATCACACTAAAGCTATTAGACCGGGAGATAGTGACAGATTTTTGGACGTGATTTTACTCAGTATGCCTTTCAAAGGGCATTGTGTGGCACATATTCTCACAATAATAAGGTATGAATCAGAGAGTCATCCTGGGTTCTTCATGTGAAAAACTGAGTTTTCAATTATTCGAAAAATATGCGTTTTGATATGATTTTATACAGGCTGCCATGTGTTTTATAATGAACTTCAAAATAAAAAATTCCTCGGAAAAAATAGGCATACCGTTAGGGTGGGTCCAAAGGGCGATTATTGCCACGTGATCTTGTATTTTAATAGTTCTTATTATGAAAATGCTGAAAAAAAGATGGCATACCGTTTGCGCATGTCCAAGTTGCGGTTTGTTTTATCAGTCCAAAAAAGATAAAAACTATAAAAAAAATTCATGAGCACCTCGATTTCGCCCGAAAATACAAACTTTTATGCGTGCGGATAAAAATGGATAAGCTTTTTCTATGACCACCCAAGATCTTTTGAAGGTGAATAACTTTTTTATTAGACATAGATATTTCGATTTTTTAATAAGTCTCAACTTTGGCGAACTAATCAAACCTTCTTTAGTTCTATAACTTTGATTAGTATAAGCACGCCCATGAAAGTATTTTTTTAGTGTGTAGAAAATAAAAAGTTTTGGCGTTTCAAAAATTGGCGCGAATTTTAGAGGCAGTTTGAGAGCCACTGGTCGCAAGGTCCCTTCATTATTGAAGCCAAAATCTGTAAAAATCTGTAAAATCCCGCATACATAATAATATTATCAAAACTCGCCTAGTGCAGAATCACACACCATAACTTAGTAACAATCACACTTACCACCTTAGTAATTTGTTTTCACTTTTCACAATAGTTAATACTTTCACGACACAGCTTAGCCTATTTTTCAATTAAATAAAACATGTGTCACACGACCACGACACAGCTCGCCACTTCTTAACGACGTAATCGTTGACTGATATATTATTAAAGACTGCTCACGGCTGTCACGTCTGACACATTTTTGGCTCACCATGCGCTTTCCGGAGATAAAATACAATGCAGAATACATTGTTAGCCATCAGAGCCATCTGTTTTCCAGGACATGAAGCTATAGCCGTGAGAAGTCTTTATAAATACCATTGAATAAGGAATACCTTAATCAATGTAAATACGTCAGTCAACGACGTAACTTTTTCAAAGTTGTTCGGAATGTTGTCCTCCATTCCTAATACAAACTTCAAATCTTCGCTGCATAGATTATTCTTTTATTTTAGCTAATGTTGCGTGGTTATTTTTTATTTTTTATTTCATTCGCTGCAGCTTATACACGAGCTGGAAGCAGTGGCCAAAAACCTATTGTCGATCTATTCCAAGCAGCAACAATGGACTGACAGCGGCACTATATAAAAAGTTTCATGTTGTCGCAACTCGCAACCCAAGAACGGTAGACGCACAGGATTGCTCGATCTCAAAAGCGTAATGTTCGCCTGTCGGCAGACGGGTGTGACGTCAGCGCTAGACCAACGGTTAATTTGTATATCGTGCGGTGCGGGTTTTGGCGTGCGTTTCGTGTATTTTATATAATCTGTTTTTAGTTTTCAAACTATTATTGAATCTTTATACTAAATTAGTACATCTTACTTAGTATTAAAAACGTAAGAACTAATAATATACAGGATGATTTTTTTAGGACTACCTCCGCGATTTTCTCGCTTATTTTGCGCCCTACAAAAAAACGTAAGGAACAAAAATGTGACAATTTTGAATATCTAGGAGATGCTGAAAAATAAATTGGCATCCATGGCCAACTTGTCGCGCAATATAAAAAACTTCAAATTGAGCAAAACTATTAATAGTAGCATGTTTATTTTAAGAGAGAGGGAAAAACTTTCGTATTAAAAATTGATGGCACTAAGAAGCTTTATGCAACTGGGTACTTAGATAGTTTCAGAAAATTACACAGGGTCTTCGGCCCTCTTGAGGCTATGAAATTTCATTGTTTATTTCTTATTAGCGATTTTCTCGCTTACCTTGCGCCGCACAGAAAATTCGTAAATAAACAAAATATTATGACGATTTTGGAGTAATACTAAGAAACCCACAAAGAGACAAAAATTTAAATGTGCAATTTTCTGAAATTAACTGAATACCCACCCACTGCTATTGTTAGTGCCATAAATTTTTAATATGTATAACAGTTTCATATCTCTTAAAATAAACGGCTATTAATAATTTTGCTCAATTTGAGTTTTTTTCTATATTGCCCGACAAGTTGGCCATGGATGACAGTTTCTTTTTCAGCGGTACCTATCTCTCTAAAATTCCTACATTTTTGTTTCTTACGGTTTTTTGTAGGGCGCAAAATAGGCGAGAAAATTGCCATGGTAGACCTAAAAAAATCATCCTGTATTTTGTGAAATCATCTCTCCAATAGGTATCGAATGTGTTGTACCATTATTATAGCATAGAAGTTAGATTTGATATCTCCTCGTCATTGTCTTCGATTTTTTTGTAGGTACTGGATGATTTAATACTTAGTCTTAATACATTCTAAGTAAAAAATAAAACTTCTCTGTACTCGTAGTAGTATCTAAAAACCAAAGGATTGGCAAAATTAGTTTAATAATACAAAATATCCACACTAATATTTTAAAATTTTAAACGGTAGCGCCCGGCGCGCTTAGCAGGTAGAGGTCTAGCGATGACGTCACGCGTGCGGAGAATTTTGTCGAATCGAGCAATCATGTGCGTCTACCGTTCTTGGTCGCAACCTACAGCCAGTTAAAATGTATGCACCTACTAATCAAAGTTACGTCTCGCATAGCATTGTTTTGTCGATTCTCAAACCTTCTGCATTTAGAATTCGTCGAATAAATCGAAGCGGCCGTTCCGTTCGAACTCGCGAAGCCGTAGAAATGCCTGGCGCCATCGTCTGGCGGACGCCGCGTGCCAGGCCGTCCCCGTGCTTGTCAAGCTCTTGGCTCTTGCCGGTGCCCGCTATCGATTGCCGACTCGAAGGGGAAGAGGGAGGGAAGCCTTACCTCCGCCGAGGGCGGCAGCCACCCTCGGGAATCGCTGGGGCAGCAGTGCTCGTCTTCCGGATGCGGAAAAATGGTTTCGACTATGCGCCCAAGCTAGTATGATTTCAACCGTGGACGAAGTTATTATTACCTCTAGTATTGCACACAGACTGTCAGGACCGTCGTGGGGGTTTCCGCCAGCACACCAAATATTTTGCATAAAACTTTGTATAAAATAATAGGAAAGCGTAGAGCGGCCACATGAGATTTTTTTTTATCCTTGACACTTTTTTCTGTTAATTATACATAATTGACACTTTTCTGTCAATTATGTATAATTGTCACTTTTTTCTGTCAATTATGTATAATTGACACTTTTTTCTGTAAATTATACATAATTGGCACATTTTTGTATAATTGACAGAAAAAAGTGTCAATTATGTATATTTGACAGAAAAAAGTGTCAATTATACATAATTGGCAGAAAAAAGTGTCAATTATGTATAATTGACAGAAAAAAGTGTCAATTATGTATATTTGACAGAAAAAAGTGTCAATAATATATAATTGACAGAAAAAAGTGTCAATTATACATAATTGACAGAAAAAAAGTGTCAATTATATATAATTGACAGAAAAAAGTGTCAATTATGTATAATTGACAGAAAAAAGTGTCAATTATGTATGATTGACAGAAAAAGTGTCAATTATGTATAATTGACAGAAAAAAGTGTCAATTATGTATACTTGACAGAAAAAAGTGTCAATTATATATAATTGACAGAAAAAAGTGTCAATTATACATAATTGACAGAAAAAAGTGTCGATTATATATAATTGACAGAAAAAAGTGTCAATTATGTATAATTGACAGAAAAAAGTGTCAATTATGTATGATTGACAGAAAAAGTGTCAATTATGTATAATTGACAGAAAAAAGTGTCAATTATGTATACTTGACAGAAAAAAGTGTCAATTATATATAATTGACAGAAAAAAGTGTCAATTATACATAATTGACAGAAAAAAGTGTCAATTATTGTTCAAATTTGTAAAATTAAGTTAGATTTTTAATTTTTTAGGGAATCACAAACTTCATGTTTATTGCAACGGTATTAAACAAAACTTTAAAATTTCGCAAAAATTCTTCTGAACAAGATAAAACATTAGTAATGATAATGTGTATATTACTCTCGTTGGAATCAGAATTAAAAAAGGAATTATTCTCTAATGCTTAACTGGAATGTGTAAGTTGTAAAATAGAGAAAAACACTTTCATTTCCACTATAACCAGAAGTTATTTCAAAAAACTAAATATTCAGGAATACTACATGAAGGTTCTATAATCGTTGAGTAGGGAAAAAATATTTTTTTTATTTTGCAAAAAATGTTTTTTCGAGATAACTTTTTTACCAACCTCCGTATACAAAATCCGAATACAGTATCGAATTCCCATTAATTTTTAATACAATATCATTTTTTGAATGACGGTTTGACGTTAACATGTCTCCTCGTAACCAAAGTTTACATAGAATAAAATTCTGTAAACTTTGTCGTAACGCACTTGGGCCACCCTGTACAATTTTTATATTTTTTGACCTACCCTGTATGCTGTTTAACTTGCAACTATTCTAAGTGCACCTAATATGATACCTAATTTTGAGTAGGTACATTATGAGTAATAATCTTCATAGTAATATTGTTCAAAGTAAGTATTGAAAATGATGATCAGTGACAAAATAGAAGAGGCAGAATGGTAGCCATAATAAAAAATAAAAAAAAAAGCGCTTTATGTGTCATTTAAACCACCGATCATCAGTTTTGTAGACGGGTGCTAATTTAACTGTCGATCGATTATTTCCAAAGGCATCGTGGATACGACGCCTTTGATTATTTCCAAAGGCATCGTATCACTGCCTTTGATTATTTCTTATACCTATGCCAGTATGCCACCTATGTGACATTATTAATTAATAGTTGCTTGGCCTAAAAATTAGATCCTAGCCATTGTTAAGATAAATCTAGAATCTTTTTCAAAATAATCGAGCACATAATCATACTCGTCACTATGCATCACGCCAGATTATCCAGAAGAAATCGCCATGCATTCATGCATCGCGGTGAGCCATGGACCGGAAAACGCATTCAGTGTTATTGAAAGAAGCGGCCACTCCTGGCTGGCGCATCATCGCAACAGAAACGCAATATGGTCATGAACAAGAATAATAGCAATAGTAGGCACACGTGAAGCCCTGCTACTAGAATTATATTCATTTATAAGGCAGTGCAGAAATTGAAACAGGAGTAAGTAGAATAATTCATTGAGACAATGAATGCTGCTACAAGAAATTAATGCATGACATATAGTATTTTTAAAGTCACTTGAAACAGCATAAAAAACTCTGCATAAAAAAAACTCAATATAGGACATAAGCGTCACCCAGTTTTTTAAAGATATACATGTTCTAAAAGCAACATAATATTTCACTTTTAAGGGTTTTTAAGATTGTCGTCAAACACAACGTAAAGGTTAATGCACCATACAATATTGTCAAAAGGTCTCTAAAAAGCCACATCGATTACAACTATTTAGGCAAGTATATCCTAAAATCTGTGAAATTATCGCACGCGTATCCACCGCATTTTGCTGTACAAGTGGCCGGCCGTCGAACAGTGTAGCCCATGCAAGTATTGGTGATATATTATATTAGGCGAGCATGCAGTCAATTGTTTTTACTACAATATCTATCGTCTCTGTCTCCTTCATCTTCTTTTACTTATAATACCAGGAGCGGTTTAATATGGTTAAAAAAGTGTTTTGACTCGTATTTTATTGCCGGAAGAGCCTGTTCTCGAGCTACCCTGGTAAAATATAAATGAACTCACTTGGGACACAGTGATATACGAGGCGCGATCTATTTCATAGCTTTTACCACGCTCTGCTACTGGTAAAAATACCAGACTTATCAGCCGAAATCACCCGTATAAAATTCACAGGTTTTTATGCTGTTCCAAGTGACTTTAGAAATACAGGGTTAGGCAGAATGAAGTATCTATTTTCTATATACTGGTATTTATTGATGGTTAAACTTTAATCAAAAACTAAAACAAAATGTTCTTGAGTGAACATGGCAATTCTATTTTCTGAATATCACATCAGTCAAATGACTGTGAATTAGGCAGAATGACCTATCCATTTTTTAACTACAATTATTCAATAATGTAAAAAAATCTAATTTCAAATCAAGTCACCATGTGTTCCCGATACATGGCAATTTATGACAGTTGCTAAACTATTTGCGAGAAATGTCAGTTAAAAGCTAATCGAACTTTGGAACAACTGAAGCATAATATTCGAACCGACATTAACGCAATCCCAATTGAAATGTTGCAACGAGTGAAGCAAAATGTTTGTGCTAGACTTCAGGAGTGGCAGCAGCGAGGCGGAGGTCATTTGACTGATGCGATATTGAGAAAATAGAATTGCCATGTTTACTCAAGAACATTTTGTTTGAGTTTTTGCTGAAAGTTTAACCATTAACAAATACCAGTACATAGAAAATAGATACTTCATTCTGCCCAACCCTGTACTATACCTAGATACGTAGTGTTTTTATAATAAAAAGTAGGACCTATGGTTATTAACTGTATTTATACAACTTTATTTTATTGAGAAAATATCTCAGAACTGGGAAAGCAGGTAATTATCTGTAGAGTCAAAGATGACGTAGATTAGTTCAGTAGTTTCCACAAGTGACGTCAGTTGTTGCATATTCACGACACGACTGCAATGTTATTGTGACGTTCGCATTAAAATCACATAAAGAAAAATTAACAACAAATCGCTGTATTTTATAATACAGCGTACAAAGTAAATAATTGCAATTTGAATTTATGGAAAAACCAAAACCGGGACTGGAGAGTATAGTCAAAGTCTATAAGTCCACTCACTTGGCCCCTGTAAACAAATATTTCCCTCCTGCCCGATCCCGCTCCCTTCGCCTTAGCCCTCGATCGATATCCCGCTGAGCGGGCGATTCCGAGCGTCACTTTGTTACACAGTGTCTCTCGGAACGGTGTGCTTCGTATTGTACCGGGTGCGCGTAAATTATATCCAATACCGTTGCCAATTTTGAGTAGTGATGGTTTATCACGGTTCTTATCGGATTGCGGATGGCTGTAAAAGCAATTCAAAATCTGTGTGTTCTTTTTTCGAATTCCTAAAGACCCTGAAAGATATAATTTAGTTTGAGGTATAATTAATAAAACTGTCTTAATCAATTAATTCAATAGTAATTTTAAGTTTGGCCCCCGGGGAAAACATATGGAAAATTCGATTTTTCAAAACAGAAAAAAAGGTACTAATTCTCACTTATGCCATTTTCACCGTATGGTGTATGATTTCTTATACTATTCCGACCTCGAAAACCCAAAGGCATAGGTAAGTGTAGCGTGTGGAAAAAGGGTTGAATTAAGGGTTTGGCAGATCACACAAAAAATGACTTGGTTTACTGACTCCGTCAGTTATGCCGTTCGAAATGGTGAAAACTTATATCCTCACTAGCCCAAAAATTGATTGGCAGAAGTGACGCGTGGGGAAAAATGCACTTTTGGGTCGGAAAATAAGTCGGAAATTTTTTTTTTTTCGTCAACTGATTTCTGCACGTATGCCTCTGAAACTATAGAAAGTTTTATTGCAATTCATTTTATCCCTGACAAAATCAGTTAACGAAAAAAAAATTTTTCCGATTTATTTTCCGACTCAAATGTGCATTTTCCCCACGCGTCACTTCTGCCAATCAATTTCTGGGCTAGTGAGGATATAAGTTTTCACCATTTCGAACGGCATAACTGACGGAGTCAGTAAACCAAGTCATTTTTTGTGTGATCTACCAAACCCTTAATTCAACCCTTTTTCCACACGCTACACTTATGCCTTTGGGTTTTCGAGGTCGGAATAGTATAAGAAATCATACGGAGAACATGGCATAAGTGAGAATTAGTACCTTTTTTTCTGTTTTGAAAAATCGAATTTTCCATATGTTTTCCCCGGGGGCCAAACTCAAAATTACTATTTTCCGACTCAGCATCGATTTACCTTTCAACCCTCTCCAAGGCATACATGAGAAAATCAGAAAGGAAAATCTGTCACTGTCTGACGGTCTATATAATACCTCCACGAGAATTTAGTGAATATATAATCAATTTAGAAAATATTTTCTTATCAAAATTTAATGACTTATCGCATCAGGATGGCTTAGGTTCGAGCCTACTAAAGGAATTCCGATCAGTAAAATACATAATATCCCTGTGCAAATTTTCCCCATAACCATTTGGTTTCATTATATACGCTAGTTAGCATTTACTACATACTTAAATTTGCGAATAGGGAATTAAAAACCCAAAGACAAAATAAATCAAATCCAAAACTTACGATTTGTAAAAACTTTTAATCTATGTAATAATTTTGATTGCTCATAGGTATATACACTAAATTTTTACTTACCCTATGTATTTAGTTAGGAATATCTTGCGTTATTTAAAGTCAATATAGAGGTGCCCCCGTATAACTTGGTGCAACCAGCTTTACAGTGATTTGGATTTTCCAGATAACTTTTTTCGGACCACTTGATTTTAAGTATTTTTATTAAACGATCCTGAAAAAATCAGCTGTGAAATTTTATGACGTCAGAATTTTTTCATATTAGGTGATTTTTTTCACACATATAATACATACAAAATCTCAACTGTGAGGGTGAGGTAATAAAACAATTTTTTGTAGGCATGGGCCGAGGACTGTAATAAAATAGTCTCAAAATTTTGGTTTCTCGAGAAACAATCGGTGAAAACTAATTTATAAAATATCAGTTCCATCTTATATAATTTGTATCGTCTAATAACAACAGCCATAGTTTGTAATAGCTCAATCCGTTTTAGTATTCATAATTGATTGACCTTATTCGTATAAATTCTATACTGGAGCCAGAGTACGTCTCTGATGATTATGATTATAATATAAGCTGGGTTCACACACCGAGATTTTTTTTATTGCAGTCTGCACACAGAATACTGTCGTACAAAATGATCGAACTCTTCATATTGAAGGATCACGTTGCCATAGGTAATAATTCTGCAATGAGGTTGAAAAGTTAAACGATCCTTTATTGGCCTGGGTTTTGAATATCCATGTCTCATATTTGGTCGTTAATTAAAAAAAAATTAAAGAAAAGATCCTACAATATTGAATAACTTCACTACCTATTTCCGTATTTTAAAAAATCTCTTTTGCAATTTATAATTGTAATGCGATATTTATTAGTAACTTATTCGGGGTCATAACATATTATTTTTTGGAGAAATTACAGTTAATATTAGCAAAATCGCAAGGTCACAAAAATTTTTGTATCTGGGAAACGGCGAGGGATCGTATTGCAACATATCGTGTGTTTCTTGTTTAAAATGACCGGGTGTGATAGGAGTCCATCACTCATCCATGACTTCTGGGACACTCTGCATAGGCTGTTCTATATTAAAAACTAAGTTTATATTTTCCTCCGTAAGAAGTTTTTTCCACGAATATTACAAATACAGTAGACGTCCACAGAGTCTGTCTTCTCGTGCATATTGTGAACCAGACATAACCCAAGCAGCATTTTTAGTCGCCGTTACGTTCCGGCGACTTTTGTTTGCTACTTTAAAGTTGTGATTACTAATGATAGGAACGTAATTACTACGTTCCTATTGCGTCCCTGCGACCAAAATGGGGAACATTTTGAGGGTGATAGATCCGTAACGGCGACCACCTAGCAACTTACACCGCTACGACGCGCTTACGTTCCGGCAACGTGGTGGAGACGTAGCGGCGTGGTCACCGCTACTTTGTTGGATTTGTTTGCTTCTTTACATTCGCGTCCTCGCTTTGTCTTTGTCTAAATAATTAAAAAGTATTCTAGCCCAGCATCTTCCGTCATTTTTCAATAACCGTGGAAAATGGAAGTACCTAATATTTATTTTTAACTTATATCTATGAATATGGTAGGTATAAGAAAGGTATTAATTTGCTGATTTATTTCTCGCTGCCAGATTCAAGAAACTAAAACGATTGAAAATTTTCTGTCAAATATGACATTGATAGATTGAAAAGTAACAACGCGCCCTCTCAAAATGCATGTTTTAACACTTTTTTATCGGGAAGATAAATTACGAAAATGTGCGAAATTACCTAAAAATGCTGAAAAATGCTTTTTTAAAAGCTTTTATTTAACTTGCAATGTATGTATGTATGTATGTATGTATGTATGTAATTTGTTCGGGTGGAATCTTGCAACTCAATTTTGAAGCAGATATCTTCAACCGATCGAGCTGAAATTTTGTACACACGTTTAATTTGGATGACAATGCATGATTATATGTGTGACGTCATTCTAAATCCAACATGGCGGATCACCCAAGATGGCGGACTAGTTAAATTTCAACCGATCGAGCTGAAATTTTGTACACACGTTTAATTTGGATGACAATGCATGATTATATGTGTGACGTCATTCTAAATCCAACATGGCGGAACACTCAAGATGGCGGACTAGTTAAATTTCAACCGATCGAGCTGAAATTTTGTACACACGTTTAATTTGGATGACAATGCATGATTATATGTGTGACGTCATTCTAAATCCAACATGGCGGAACACTCAAGATGGCGGACTAGTTAAATTTCAACCGATCGAGCTGAAATTTTGTACACACGTTTAATTTGGATGACAATGCATGATTATATGTGTGACGTCATTCTAAATCCAACATGGCGGAACACCCAAGATGGTCATTAGAAGGTCTCCTCATTGAAGAGCTAGACTGTTCTAAACTAACCGGCAAACGACCTTGCAACAATGATGCGTTAACTGAGATGAATAGACTCAGACACCTGGCCAAACTAAAAATTTCAAAATAAATTAAAAGTAAAAAAATATTTTTAAAAAAAGCTTTTATTTAAATGCGCTAAAAAGAATAAAATAATCTTTTCTTTTAAAACTTTTACTATCAACTTATAACGTCATTCCACAATTTATATGATATAAAAGCTTGTCGCGAGATTTAAGTTTTCAAACTAAGTAAATACCACTACTTAAATCTCGCGACAAGCTTTTATATCATATAAATTGTGGAATGACGTTATAAGTTGATAGTAAAAGTTTTAAAAGAAAAGATTATTTTATTCTTTTTAGCGCATTTAAATAAAAGCTTTTTTTAAAAATATTTTTTTACTTTTAATTTATTAATATTTCTATAAGTTATACGAGTTCATTTTTGCTCAATTTTATCTTTTTTGGACAATTTTGAAGAAATAACTATTTCAGTACCAAAGGAAATTGACATTTGATATTAATGGCGTCTATCATTTTATAAGAAAATATGGCGTAATTTTCAGTAATTACTTCTAAGTATTATTTACCTTAAAATGGATGTTTGAAGGCTTTGCCACTTAACTGGTAGTAACGGCAACTAGACTTTTTCACTTTAAGGTAATTCCTACCTTTAAGACGAAAATTAGTTCTAGATATTTTAAACTCTAAAGTCCTAATTACTACAAGAGGACTTCAAGGTTCCATAAGCCTCGTTTAAGTTCCGAATGCTACTACTAGGTTCCATTTGGAACTTTAACCTATAATTTTTATATGAGAGTGTTATTTTCAGCCGGTGTGTTTTGTGCCATATTTCGAAATGTTGGTATTTAAAATTGTAGCCACTCAAGAGAAGCGTTTTGTAATTTTGTATTGAAGACAGGTGCTCGTGTTTCGATTCGTTTCATCCAACTGCTGCTTTAATTTTCTATAAAATGTGAATGTGTGTCTATAATTTTTCTTCTTTCTAATGGCTGACATTTTCATCACTTCGCAAAAACTACCGAATCCTTCAAACGATTGTAAGGAACTAAATGTAGTTTCCATTTTGGTCCCTATAGAAGTGACAGTTACTTTAAAGTATTTTTTTGTAGTAATTGGAACTTTCTAGTAATGTTAAAATGGAGTAAATTCCACTTTAAATATGACTATATAGTTCCGTAACTTTGGAGGTATTTCTAAAGTCGCTAAGATGTAGAAGTTACTTTCACCGTTACCATAAAGTAATAGAAACTTTAAAGTGATAAACAAGTAACACAACAAAGTAATTGTGACCATTGAATATAACTTTAGAGTTAACGTGACTTTAATGTAATTTTGCATAGTAACAATTCCGTTCCAGATACTTCAAAAACTACTTAGAAGTACTGAAACCATAAAGTTCCAACTTGTAGTAATAATTACTACGTAATTACTCATACTTTCTCAATATAAGTAATAAAAACTAATAAGTCGATTTTTAAGTAGTAATTACGTAATAACTACTTATTCAAAGTTCCCATCTCAGTAACCGCAACTTTAATGCTGCTTGGGAACCTATAGTCGCCGTACATACTTAGATTTATTACGGTTATTGATTGATTGGTTGTTAACCAGTAGCGTTGACTAAACGCTAGTAGCTAAGAGATTCAAAATCATCACAAAACGTATCTGCCTTTATTCACTTTTGGTTCTTCTCTTTGAAAATACGAGGGTATTTTTTTGTTTTGTATATTTGCTTTTCTCATTATTATTATGTACACACATTTTTATTGTATGAAAACAAATACCTATAATATAGATACCTAGAATCTATTGAATAACAAGGCAACAACACAACACCAGTCATGCAAGTGCAGATCTTCGACATTGAAGTGATCTTCCAGTTTCTTAGTCATCGGTCTATTCGAAGCAAGAAGACACAGGTGCGACCTTCCTACGTTACCATACTCGAGTCCATGAATATGCAAGAATTCCATAGTAAGAACATAATTGTTGACTTAAGAGGAAACATTATTCTTCAGGCTATGAATTTGCTACGCGACCATTCTTTTGGAAAATCCTGCAATCAGAGACAAATAAAACGCACGAGACGGCGAAATAACATTTTAAACTGAAAATGTTGAAATCCTGTTTTGCTGGCCAATTCAAAGCACGTTTTATTATAAGAAGTCTTTTGTGGAGGAAATTCGTTTAAATCTCTGTTGCCTGGCCCCAATATCTGTATTGTTAACAAGCACGGCTCGCAAAGGACCTTTAAAGGAAAAGCAGGTGCTTTGTGTTTGTATTAACGCAAGGTTGTCATGTTTCACTTTATCAAAAATTTTTGATAATCACCAGTTCACATATGTGGACTTCATTCAAAGCTTTGGGACTAATGATTGTTTCTGTCAAATTACAGATGGATCTTATTGTTAGACAAGGAAAGAGAGAGGACACCGCGCTATAGATTTTGCTACGTCGTTTTGAACGGCGGCCATTTTATATGTGTCAAACAAAGCGAGTACGTTGTAAGTTAATTTCGAGAATTTGTGAATTAAAAATAACAGTGATTAAGGGGAAAATATACTCTTACGATGAGGAATTGTTCAGCGATTGGTTGTAAAAGCAGAAATGAAAAGCAAGAGCCCGGGATTTCGTTTCACAGGTAAATATTTAACAAGCTACTTTTGAATGGTGCCCTAAAACTTTATTTTTTCTCAAGCTTCTTCAAATTCCTTCTACCTTTTAGTATGATAAAGTGCATTGTTTTGTTTGTAAATAGGACCAATATAATTATTTTTTTACATCGTTTTTGTTGAAAATTTCTTAATTGATTATGATAGTTTCATCAAATATGCGCTTTTTTCCAAGAGCGTGCATTATTTATTTCATTTTGATTTTGATTAATTCAAAATCGCTACAAATAAATATATTTCAGCACTTGACACCCAGCTTTACATTTGGGAAATTATCTGCAAATAAATAACAATATTTCAAATTACATGCAATCACAGAAAATATATTCAGAACAGAGAGCTCCTTAATGACAGCTGCCAAATGGACTTTAATGGACTCCAACTTTGAAGCTTAATAATTTCCAAATGCATTGATATTGAGGTCCACTATTAAATGCTGGCTAATCTACGAATTGGGAAGATTATATTTTGAGAAAATATCATTTCATAAAAAAATGCAATCTGCGCTTGTTTTTGGAGTTTGTAGTTGGAGTCCATTTGACAGGTATTGTTAAGGAGCTTTCTGTTGTGGAACTATATTTTTATTACACTTCTTTGAAAACACCTTATTGTTTTAGCAATAATGAAAGATGGGTTTTTTCGGGCTAGCGCACGGAAACAGCGCATGGAAAAACTTTCCGTGCGCTGAATAAAAATACCGAATATATGGCTTTAAAATAGAAATATACAGCAAAGTAAACTACATTTAAGAAACTCTATATGCTCTCTGATATTTAACATATACCTATTTTGTATTTTAATTCGTAAGTGTTTCAATATTTAGATACATTTCTGTAATGTTTTTGACGTTTTATTCACCTTATCTGACAATAACTAATTTACAACAAAGCACCTTTGAAATAATTTGAGAGTAACCATGGAAACGCATCATACATACCAAACACTATATTGTCTGCATTGTTTATTTTTTGTCAATTAAATTTATTATAATATGCTGATAAAATGTTTTAAGTTTCCGTTTTCAAAGAAGTATAATAAAAAAATATCGTTCATTACACGTCCAGAAATAGATTTTTCCGTGCTTGCATGACTTTGAATTTGTCACGCGCGCACGGAAAAATCTTTATTTCCAGACTCGTAATGAAATATACTATTTCTGTGATGCAAGTCAAAATTGACTACCTTTTCATTTTTAACATTTTCGTGATATTGGCTAAGAACGCGTTTCATGCTACGCCACTGGCCTGTCGTGCTATGTGGCAGTCGGTAACACGGCCGCGGGCGCTGTTAGGCGTCCTCTCTCTTTCCTTGTCTAAGTACAGGATGCTAAGGTTGACGTTTTAAAACTGATTTTTCTCGATTATTTTGTAGGGATAGTTCTTATGATTAACCATAGATATCGTCGAAGGTATGTTTACAAAGGAAAGTCTGAACTCTAGAGACATAACTGCAGAGAAATGGATTGCCCTTAATAACAATCATTTTTTTTAATTTACATTATTTACAATATACAAAGAAATGCTCAAGACAATGTGCAGACAATATTACTGAGGACGAGGACTTAAAGATCGTATCAGTGATCGTATCGGTGAACATAGGGCCATCCAAATTTACGTTTTAGGCGCTTTTTCATTTTTTTGTTTCTTAAAATTATAATAACAATTAGGTAGGTACAGGTATTTAATAAAGCCTCGTAAGAGGCTTAGTTAACAAACTGTACTAATTGTTCTACACTCACTGGAATTACTATGGCTTTCCTCCCTCAGGAATGCAACAACGAGCTATTTTAATTAGAGAAAAATTAAACGTTTCGAATATCCAGAAACCTGCATCCAGAGCAAATCTTAGCACTTTCTCTTGGTGTCACTTGTAAATTCAAACACTCCCTATACCCCTTTGTCTCATCTCAACTATCCTCAATGTTCAAATACAAGTTTTTTTTCCTTTCAGTCAATCTTTATAAAAACAACGGGTAGATCGAAAAAATTCCGGTAAAGCTGAATTTTTATTATGTTGTTACTAGTATGGTTATAAAGGTAAAACCCAAATTAGCGAATCTTCACCTCTCTTGAAAGAATTCTACAATATACTTGTCTCGTTTTAAACCGGAATTTTTTCGATGTCAAACGACATTATTATTGACTGCACTATTTCCCAAATACACACATCAAAAGAATCTAAGGGACAAGGATAAAAATTATGAAATAAAACACCGTTTCCTGCCATATTTTTTTATATTATAGCTGAACTCTAAATAGACTTATACAGTGCTATTCATAAAGTTTGCACCAAATGGGAAAAATTTGCATTATTCTATTTTTTTAAATCTGATTTTGGGATATGTTGTGCACGTTTTGTTTACACTATTGCGCCTAGAGAGGGTCGTGACGTCACAGCCCATGCCTGTCAAATTTGACTTTTGAAATAAAAAATTGGGAAAAATTAGGTTTGCCTTGAAAATATCGGAAAAATTTATTAAGAAAATGTGTTTGTATTGCATTATTGTACCCCTATGCAAATTTTCAGAAGGATGTCAGAATATTCGTGTTTCTTACTTGATATTCCTGGAATTGAAACTGAACCCATAAAATTCGATATAAAACTGTAGCTTATAATTTTGTTTCACTGAATTTCAAAATATGGATGTATTTTAAGTAAAAATATTACAACACTGACCCAGGGAATAAACTTATCTAAAAATGAAAGAGTCTTTTCACCAAGATTGCGTTCTTACACAATAGCCATTTTGAAAAATCTCATATTTCTCCTTAACTTAGCACTGAAATTTATATGTATTGTTATAATTTAGTAAGAGAGCAACCACTAAATAAGTTTCTTCGGTTATTTGCGGGAAAAAAATATCGAGTAGGTACCGAATTGAAGATAAATAATTAAGAAAAAAACGAACATTGTGATATCCTCCTGAAAATTTGCATAGGGGCACAATAATGCAATACAATCACATTTTCTTAATAACCTTTTTGCGATATTTTCAAGGCAAACCTGATTTTTCCCAATTTTTTATTTTAAATGTGAAATTTTACAGGCATGGGCTGTGACGTCACGACCCTGGTTAGGCGCAAAAATCAGATTTTCAAAAAATACAATAATACAAATGTTTCCCATTTGGTGCAAACTTTATGAATAGCACTGTAGGTAGGTATGTGTCAAAATTTACAAAGGAATGGGGAAGTTGCACCTATTTTTGTTATTATAAAAATGAAATCTATGAACAAAAATATCGGACCCGTATTTTTGGATTTTTCGTTTTGAGTTTATTTAAGCCCAGAAATAATTATTTTCTGTTTATGCGACGTCATCAAGCGGCTTTTTGAAAAATTAGTTATTTTTAGTTCAAAATGTTGGTGCTTCTTTCAGCAACAATGGTTATCTGGTTCCGTTGACAAAAAACTTATGGTTTTTGTGGAAAAAATCAAATTATAACCTTCACGGGCGTAGCCAGGATTTAGTTTTGGGGGGGGGGGTTTAGTTTGAGAAGTAAATAAAACAACAAAAATATACTTACATGAAATTTAATATCTATATATTCATCCGAAAAACTACGACATATTTATAAAGTTCTTAACTTTAAATGAAATGGATAAATTAATTTCGTTCCTCTGCGCTAAATCTAAAACCATTAAAGAAGAAATCTTGGGCTTTTTCTTTTAAATATATCCACTACTTCATCTGCATGAATTTCTGTTCCATAGTGAATGTTCATTAACCATTAAGTCTGTTTTCACTTGTAGTGTTTCGTAAATAGTTTTTCAGTCTCCTTAGGCTCGAGAAAGACCTTTCTGGGGTAGCAGTGGATACAGGAATGGTAGCCAAGATTTGTAGTAATGTGTAAATATTAGGATAAAGGTTTTTATCGCACATATCTAGGCATTCCAAACTAGATTTCGGGGTAGGCAGTCTTCTTATCAGCATGCAAGGTAGCTGAAGCTTTGATAGCTAAATCCAAATTTGTTTCTTTATTAGAAACCCCTTGACCTTGACTACACCACTTTTTCCAGTAGTCCATACCTTTAGGTTTATCACCCTTCCTTTTTTTCCTCTCCATTTTTCGACAGTAATAATGATTCACGTATCTATCCTTAACAAGGTCATCGAATAACAGTGCACTAAAATTACTCACTTACACGGTACACTTAATTCTCTTCACTATTCGTTCACCACTTTTCACTTTTATTCGCTTCGAGTTCGCATGGAACAATACTGCCGTAAGCGCGGTCACGCGCCGCGGCGCCGCTTATATAGCAGCCCAGTAGCCGTCCAGAAACTTCCACGAACTTCCACAAAGTTCCGCTCATTTCGACCTAGGGGCGTGGCGAATAATCGAGAAACAACGCAATGTGTCCCTACAATACAAAATAGTTCGGCTGCAACTGCGTCTGCCTCTCGTCAAAAGATGGCGCTAGGCGCTACTATTACTACATAATATATTCAAACGTAATAATAATTTAACTCTTCACTCCTCGTATTTTTTCGGTATAATATTAGGTAATATTTTGCTTATTTCGGGGGGGGTTTGAACCCCCGAAACCCCCCCCCTTGGCTACGCCTGTGATAACCTTTCTTTTTTTGTTTCACCTGTCGATCAGTTCCGTCATTGCGAAACATTTCATGAGATTTTTGGGAATTCTTGAAAAATACGAACCAAAAAACATACATACAAGCTGACAACTGTCCTGAATGACGTTTTACTGACTGCAACTACCAATTTATCGACGAAACAATACTAAAATACCTAGAAAGCCGCTTAATGACGTCACTGTTGGAAACTTATATTTTAAAATGCAATAGCGGCTTTGTTACAAATTGTATTTGAATAAAACTTGAATACAGGAAGAAAAAATAGTTTTCTCGCTTAGAAAAGAGAAGTTTACACCTTTATTTTAACTTAGTGCAACAACCCCATTAAGAAAATTTACAGTTTCGAGAATAGTTATTTATGTACCAAGGCACTGAAGTTCAACTTTTTATGACTCATGTGGAGTTTAGTTGCTGAGGCCTCTGAAAATGTGATATAAAATTTTTTCGAATGCCGCTTCGTTTTCGAAATAGAGGGTGTTGAAAAAATTAAATTTTATGCGTTTTCTTTTTAATATTAATTAGATATTTGGTTGAGTACTTTACTTTGTGCACATTTTAAACTTTTCAATTAGTTCATTGGCGGAGATCCGGGTAACGAGTTATTATTTAAGTGATTATTATTGCTGTACCAACTATTAGGTAATTCGTGTAAGAATAGCTACTAGATTACATTTTACTCGAAAACTGTAAGAGATACGAGAAAAACGCAAGATACGTGATTTGCTTAGAATTAATTTTTACGTTAGATAAGAAAATATGCAATGCTTTACAGACCCGTATTATTTATTTTTGCGAAATTTTGGTACTCATTACCTGGATCTCCGCCAATGAACTAACTGAAAAGTTTAAAATGGGCACAAACTCAAACCCCTTATTATGTGTACCAAATATCACTGGAATATCTTTTGCCACTAATTAAAAGAAAATAAAACGCATAAAATTTTATTTTTTCAACACCCTCTATTTCGAAAACGAAGCGGCATTCGAAAAAATTTTATACCACATTTTCGTCTTAAAATTAGGCGAAAATTTACCTCCTGCCTTTTGTCAGAGAGGTTAGGAAACACCCTGTATATACAATTTTTTATAATAGGTAGCTAAGTTTTTAAATATTAATAAGTGGCGGTTTGGAAGTTTTTTTTGTTAAATGTCAAGATATCCTTGAGTGGCCTTCCGTCAATAGACACCTTCTATAGGTAATTCGTGTAAGAATAGCTACTAGATTACATTTTACTCGAAAACTGTAAGAGATACGAGAAAAACGCAAGATACGTGATTTGCTTAGAATTAATTTTTACGTTAGATAAGATAAAAATATGCAATGCTTTACAGACCCGTATTATTTATTTTTGCGAAATTTTGGTACTCATTACCTGGATCTCCGCCAATGAACTAACTGAAAAGTTTAAAATGGGCACAAACTCAAACCCCTTATTATGTGTACCAAATATCACTGGAATATCTTTTGCCACTAATTAAAAGAAAATAAAACGCATAAAATTTTATTTTTTCAACACCCTCTATTTCGAAAACGAAGCGGCATTCGAAAAAATTTTATACCATATTTTCGTCTTAAAATTAGGCGAAAATTTACCTCCTGCCTTTTGTCAGAGAGGTTAGGAAACACCCTGTATATACAATTTTTTATAATAGGTAGCTAAGTTTTTAAATATTAATAAGTGGCGGTTTGGAAGTTTTTTTTTGTTAAATGTCAAGATATCCTTGAGTGGCCTTCCGTCAATAGACACCTTCTATATTCGCGAATAATATGGTCTTTGCTGTACACGTACAAAAACACCGCCTAGTGGAGAGGAGAAAGGAGTTGCAGGTCCAGTCCCAGTCCGATTTGATCGTTGACACTAGAGAGTTCTATCTGCAGAAAAACGTACCTAAATTATAACTGTCGCTAAATAATTAACATGTCTGGAAATTTCTGCCAATATTTTAATTGTCGTTGTAGTAGACGAGACGGCAAGGTAAAATTGTTTAGATTTCCGTACAAGGATCCGGAATTATGTGAACGATGGATAGTTAACTGTGGTAAGTAATTGATTTGAACCTCATATTTTACCTTTAGGTATATTTGTTAATAAAATGTAGGTACCTAATCATATTTGGATGGATTTGTTTTAAAAGAAATTTGTTGAGATAAAAAATACAGGGTGTTCACTTTTAAGTGGACACAAATCAATAAAAAATTGATTTGGTGGGATATTTTCAAAAAAAAATTTTTTGATACAAAGGTCTTCAAAATGCGCAATTTTCTACGTGAACACATTTGTCAAATTGCAGTTCCAGGGCCGGCTAAGATTTTTTTTAAACCCCGATTTTCACAAAATCTATTTAGGCATTTTTTATTTAAAATCTGACCATACAGCGTTAATTAGGACCCTCTAAAACCCTTAAGTTCAAAATTTGAACTAAAAATATGCAGGGAGTTCGGTTTTACAGCGCCTTAAAGGAGGGCCCCTGGAGAGTCAAGCGTGCCATGGAATGATTTTAAAACAATTGAAGAATGAACAGGACCACCCAAGGTATTGATGGACGAGACTGCAAGAAAAAATACTACAGGATATTTTTCTCCACCGCTGCTGAAAGTTCAGACTTTTTTCAAATTTTATTCTGATCAAGTTTGATGTGCTTTTTGAAACAAAGTTATTAATAACAAAATTTATTTAATCTTAACAATAAAATAACAAACAAAATATTTAGATCTTAAACTATCGGGTTTTTTTCAACATAACCGCCTTCTAACGTAAGACATTTTTCAAGACGTTTTTTGTTATTAGAAACAACTCGTCTTAACTCATCTATTGTTACGGAATCGCAAGCTTCAATTATTTTTTGTTGTAGCTCGTTTATGTTCCTAGGACGATTTTTATATACTTTGTCTTTTATGGTGCCCCAAAAATAATGATCCATCGAGGTAATGTCGGGGGAACGCGGGGGCCATTTAATCAAAGGACTATTTCGTCCAATCCATCTGCAAGTGGTAAAATTTATAATTAAACGAATAAAAAACATTGCATGTAAAACAACAATACCTGTTCTCAAAATTATCATTTAGCCACTCAACAACAGCGCCAGTTCCATGGATAGGCGCACCGTCTAATTGTAGTATTAGATCTCTTCTTTCTTGTAATGGTAAATCGTCAAGAGCGTTAATAAAATTTATTTGATTTGAATAACAAATTATGTGAAAAATTAATTTTCCTTGTGTCTACTAATTTTTTAGTTTTTGTTTTGAAAATATTTTAAATCGAGTACTAAATCTAAAAAACTTTGTAGAGAAGTTTAAGCCCTTCATAAAAACTTTTGAAAAAATCAAATCTGAAATGGAAATTAAAAAACAATTGAACAAATGCGTAAATAAACTTGACAGTTTTGCTAAATTTAAGTTTTGGCAATGGAAGTGTTAACTTTAAGAGAAAAATTGAGATTATTAGATTAACGGGTGAAAATGTGCCTTTCCGTGAAGTTGCTAGAATATTTAATGCGCGGCATGGACGGAATATCAACTATTCCACCGTAGCAAAAATAAACAGGACATTTGACCTATCGGGTAAGTGAAGTTGAAAGTTTGAATAAAATAAAATGCATTAATTATTCTAAAGGCCACTTTACAGCTGGCAATTTTTTCATCAATCATTAAACGCGGCGCTCTTTCTGGAATTTTTGAGAGGCGAATTTGACAACGCTCTTGACGATTTACCATTACAAGAAAGAAGAGATCTAATACTACAATTAGACGGTGCGCCTATCCATGGAACTCGTGCTGTTTTTGAGTGGCTAAATGATAATTTTGAGAACAGGTATTGTTGTTTTGCATGCAAGATTTTTTATTCGTTTAATTATAAATTTTACCACTTGCAGATGGATTACCTCGATGGATCATTATTTTTGGGGCACCAACGACAAAGTATATAAAAATCGTCCTAGAAACATAAACGAGCTGCAACAAAAAATAATTGAAGCTTGCGATTCCGTAACAATAGATGAGTTAAGACGAGTTGTTTCTAATAACAAAAAACGTCTTGAAAAATGTATTACGTTAGAAGGCGGTTATGTTGAAAAAAACCCGATAGTTTAAGATCTAAATATTTTGTTTGTTATTTTATTGTTAAGATTAAATAAATTTTGTTATTAATAACTTTGTTTCAAAAAGCACATCAAACTTGATCAGAATAAAATTCGAAAAAAATCTGAACTTTCGGCAGCGGTAGAGAAAAATATCCTGTATTATTTTTTCTTGAAGTCTCGTCCATCAATACGTTGGGTGGTCTTGTTAATTCTTCAATTGTTTTAAAATCATTCCATGGCACGCTTGACTCTCCAGGGGCCCTCGAAATCACTACTTTGCGCAACTTTAAGGCGCTGTAAAACCGAACTCCCTGTATATTTTTAGTTCAAATTTTGAACTTAAGGGTTTTAGAGGGTCCTAATTAACGCTAAATAAAAAAATGCCTAAATATATTTTGTGAAAATCGGGGTTTAAAAAAAATCTTAGCCGGCCCTGGAATTGCAATTTGACAAATGTGTTCACGTATAAAGTTGCGCATTTTGAAGACCTTTGTATCAAAAAAAATTTCCCATTCCCATTTAAATTTAAAGAAAAAATTCCTACCTTACGTCACATTTAAATTTGAAGAGAAAAATTTCAATCCTAAGGCTGGACAAATAGGGGACAGAATTTAATATTGGACCGATTTCGATAATTCTTAATAATTCATTAAAATACGAAATACAAAAAATTTTGGAAGACTGTGCAATAACTTATTATGCGGGATATCGTGTATAAAAAGTTAAGGACAAATTTCAGTGTACAAAATGTTTGCAATCATTTCAAAATTCGAGTTTAAACATGTCAGATCCAAAGCAATTATTCCTGTTAAACAAAAATTATGGTGGCAGCAACAAACTAACTTTGGTTGTACCTTCGGAACAAATTACAGTTGTAGTTGAACGTGCGTACTTGCTTTTTAAACGTTATTTTGATAAGTATAAAGATCGTGAATTCATTGGTTTAAAGATTAAAAATCAACTCTTAACACAAAATATGCATTGGTTGGGCAATAAAGAAGACCAGTGCTACCAGCACAAGGTTTTTTTCATTGGACACTTGGTGAAAACCAATTTATATAAATTTTGCAAATGGTATAAATGTAGTAAGAAAAAATATAGCCAAAAAATTAAAAACTTACGAAACGAATAATAAACGTTAGGTACATTCATTTCGTAAATTGGTAAAAGACAGGGAACATCAATAAGCAGCGACAAAAAAATTACGTTTATTTGCTCAAACCTACAATTTTGTTATCTATTTCACTTTGCGAAAAAACACTAATTATCAATAGTTTGTCATTCTTTTCTACACTGAAATATACCTAAAGAAGAGGAAGTTCTACTCTTTCCTTTCCGCAGTTATTGAAATAAAAATTTGAAATTTTCAGCAGTTCATAGTACGGAATTTTTTTCAATTTTGATTCAATATTTGCATTCTTCTCAAAACTTCCCTTCAAATGTGTACATTAGCATTATTGTTTAAAAAATGATAGATAGATAGAATAGAATGATATATATAGATAGATGATAGATTGGTCTTTGACGTAGGTATAAGTCGATACAAACTGTTTAAAATAGTAGAAAAAATTAAAAAAAAAATTGATTATTAAGTTGGTAGGTACTCCAAGGTTTTAAAATTTTTTCTGCTAACAAATTTAACTAAATAGGTTTATATTTGAAATATTATGAATTTTCACTTAATTTTTATGAACTGAAAAATTGGCTAATATGGTCCCTAATCGATATAAACTATGTTTGATACCAAGTTGTACCTTCAAAATTTAGGATATAAATTTATTTCTATTATATTTTCCTGTACTGTGTAATTGATGCCAAAATAATAATAAATTAAATGTCATCAAACTAGGTATTTCATGTATCTTCATCTTTTTACAAAAAAATTACCTTTCATCTAAAATTTTGAATTTTAGCCATAAAAAGTGGTGAATTTTGGTTAGATACGAGAAATAGTTTGATGATATTTTGATTTATTATTATTTTGTCATCAATTTAGAGTACTGGAAAATTTGCTGTTTTTTATCAAACAAAACCTTATAGCGTTAATATAATTTTCTTTTAAAATAGACATATTTTTATTGATATTTAGTAATAAAAAGTTAATAAAATCATAAACTGAGTGATATAAGGTAGTTTTTACGAAGTTACCGGTTAAAAAAAAATTAAAAATAAATCTTTTATGATGGCCTTAAAATATTTCATACTTATGTAAAATTTAAAAAGAAACAACTTTTACAAGTAAATCTTTTTGAAATTTTGATAAATAAACCCACTTTTAGCGATTTCATTTCACGTGACCACGTTTGAGTGAGATATTTTTCATCATTTTTAAAGCAAAAGTTAGCCCCAAAGTTAAATTTAAAAATAAATAATGCGAAATTTTTGGAGGACACTGTGTATATTGTTCCATTGCTTTTGTCAGGGACTCTCTGACAGTCCATTGCACTGCATGATAGGATCAGTTTTATGAAATACCTTGTACGCACAAAAATAACTTTAGTAAAAATGTAGGTAATGTTGGAAACGCATTTTTTAATATTACTTTCTCTCTCCAAAATATCTTATTTAGTTATAAAACAAACCTGTAGATATGCTTCATGTTAGTTTTATGCTAAATTGATTCCAGTTTGATGTGATAAAAGTTTTTGTTCAGTATTATTGCCTACTTCTTTCCAAACCATTCACGAAGGACTCACGGAGTCCAATCAGCAAAGAAAATACTACTACCAAAGAACATAGTGTAGTACTATTTTCATTGCTACTACGCATACGCAACTATTTTCTTTTATATAACTGAGATTTTCTTTAATCTGGCTTTATAACTGGCGAAATCGGCAACGTCGCGCTTCATTTCGTCTCCGAGTGGTCCCGCGAACTGAAATATATCCGTATTTTATTTGCTTTCTAGCGCGTCGACGTCTCGATGTGATTCAAGGTCGCGCATAAGGATGGTTCTTCTATGCGTAGTATCATTTTCTTTGGTCGCACGCATTCTGCCGTAAGAAGGACTTGTACTGTCAGTTGCTAGAACTGCTCAGAGTCGTACTATATTTTTTTAATATTTAAATACGAATTAATTAGGAAAATGTAAATATGCGGATTTTTGTATTTGTCCCTTAGATTCTTTTGATGTTTGTAATTTAGCAAGGAATATAAAAGCCTGATACTTTTGGAATGGCAAAGAGAAAAGTGATATGTCACTGCTGATGCTGATAGCATGGCAATCCCCTTATTCAGCACAGTTTGAAGTGTTTACCGTTGCAAGGCAAAAAGATATTATTTCCACAAATTGACTAATTCTTGGAGATTAGGCACCTATCAATTACCTACTCAGCACTTTGCCGGAGGTATTCGTTTCTTATCTTTTATTTTTTTTTTCTTACTTGCGAAATTGGTAAACGCCATGCTGTCACGTAGGCACCTTCGCCGCTATCTATAGAAATTGGACGTGGCTACGATTTACATTGTAAAGTAACAGACACTTGACGATTTAGTAAATTCTTTTTCCTAAAAGAAAAATTCAAGGATATCGGGCAATCAACAACTAGATTACGTCCAATAAATTGATAAGATACGATCACCAATCGATACCCTGACAAAGAATACTAGAAACGAGTGTTAATCATTAAGGCCGTCCTTATCAAGGCTTAAATTTGTGCAACGCACGTAAAAATTACCAAACATTACTAAAGAGTGCCTATTTTCTTTGTTGGTTGCTATTAACGAAATCCTTATCTTATCGCTAGTTCAATATTACAAGAAGTTACGATGGTGTTGCAGATTAAAAACGCATTAAATTGTTTCTAATCGACCTTAGATCGCTTGTTATACAAGACCTGTAATAAAATGACGCCTTGTACAAATAAATTTGCTCCAAAAAGAAAATATGCTCTGGATAAACAAAGCTGACGTTTTCTTTGTTGACGAGGTATCCTGTTATTTTCGGCAAACATGCTTTGTTTTATGTCCCAAATATATAATATTATCAGCGTTGTTGAAAGCTGAATTTCAAAATGTACAAAATTAAGGTCTATTATAGCAAAATATTATAAAGCCTTTTTTTATAAGATTTTACACTTGCGCCTTGTCTGTTCTCGCTTGAGGAAAATACGGAGCTCGATATCATTCAAGCGAATTTGATATTACATATCTAGTAGTAATATACAGGGTGTAACTAAACTGATGGTAAAAAATGAAAACACGTATTCTTGGAGTCAAAATAAGGGCACTTCTTCATATATTTTTTTCTCCTACGGGCCATAGTTTTTTTATACAAAGCGTAGAAGTTTGGAGAAAAATACACGTGTTTCTAGAAGTATACGAGATATTTTCTTCAAACTTGGCGTGTTACATGAGCAGATGAGCCGTCAAACTTAAAGTTGACATGAAGCTTCTGAGGCTCCCAGTTGCGGAGATAAAGGGGGTGTTAGTAAAATTAATTAGTTCAGAAAAATATGAATACCCTGTATAATCGCATTTTTTAAATTTGTTTTGAGTGGTGAATAGAATGGTTAACAAAAAGTATCTCTTAGTATTTTTTCATATTCGCAGCCGTTTCTTAATTATTTTTAAATTACTATTATTTTTAAATTACTAGAATATATATCAAAACCGCCCCAGAAACTATAAATGAACTAAGTCTAAAAAATACAGGAGCCTGCTGGTCAGTAAGTTCATATAAGTTAAGGAAATGCCCAGAAAATGTATCATCTTAGACGTTGATTGTGTTGAGAAAGGTCCAATACTTAACTTAAATTGTTTTTTTATTTGCTGGTTGGCATTTTGTAAAAAAATAAATTACATTTGTGTTTATTAATATATTTTCAATAATTCCAGAGCACTCTTGATTAGTATAAAGTTTCATAAAAATTCATATACATATTTGTATTGCATCTTTGCACACCAACACTTTGTGTAGTTCTGTTGATCATTCAACTGTTTTGATGGGATTCTATGGCACACATTTGTTCAACTGTGACACCCTGCCACATACGCTTTTGGCCCTATTGCGCAGGGCAAGGCGCAGGGAACGAAAAGAGATGAAATTCGCCGCCATTTTTAACCTTATATTGACAGTTTGAATGGTGGCTACCATATTCCTTGTTTATTTTTTTTATACTGTGTGAATGAAATTGCATTATACTTTTTGAAGACGCCGCCGCGCCGGGAAAATCATAAAAGTCACCGTGACATGCTTTATTGAAAGATGCGATTTAGTTTTTAATCGCGATTTATTCTTTATATTTTGTACGGTTAATAGCTTTTCGTTTTCATATTTACAAGATCAAAAAATGACTTGGTAAATCATTGTAAAAATGCGAATAAGAGACTTTTACATCCAGATTGTGAAATTACATTCCATAGGTAAGTAAATAGGTATAATTTTTTGCCAAATAATATTGTTTTCTTGAAATCGGCAGTAAAGTGTCTCAAAATCGTCATTAAAAGCTCAGAAATCGGCACTGAAGTAGCCCATTATTGTACGATTTTTTCAATAAGTAGGCTTTGGCGAGATGTAAACATCAAACGTCAGACGCGGAGCCATCGCCCGTCAAAAGTGATCAAATATTCAAAACCCGGTCAATAAAGGCCCAATCATTCAGTATAAATATTTTAGTAGGTTTGAATATCAACAGACTTGTTATGGAGGCTGCACAACAAGCAGCCGTTTGGTTTTCCTGTTCGAAGGCGCCGTGCCTAATCATACTTGACCTAGATAGAGCGATCGACAAAGTCAAGCAACGCCGCGCGCAGTCGGTTCATGGGCGGGTGATCCATTATGATTAGTTTCTTGCCTAATAAAACATTTTTTTCCGATTTAAAAAAATATATACCTATAATATGTACCTCGGCACTGAAGTTCTTTTTATGACTCATGTGGTTTATTTGCCTCGGCCAGAGGCCTCGGCAACTAAATTCTACATGAGTCATAAAAAGTTGAACTTCATGCCTTTGTACATACATAAATAACTATTTTTCATTGATATTTTCTGATTTCTTGCTGATTTTTAGGTTTTCACGAGAAAAAACTAAATTTAGAAAGTGGTTTGGTACCTACTGTAGGTGTCATCGACAATAATAATCTCTGGAAGGACTCTATGTATGCGTGTTTTATTCATTTTGATGAACAGGATTTTTTAATGCAACACGAAAGAACGCGAAAAATGGCGTCCACCATTTAGAAACCTAACCGAAGAAGCAGTGGCGTTAAAATTGGTAAGACCACCAAAGAACTTCATTCCGGTTCAAGAAGTAGGTAACTCATAGATATGAGGGAAATGGAGACATTGTAATTCTCGACGAAGAGAGCCGCATTTCTGGAGCAAATAGAATTAACCGAAGAAATGCAAACAGCAGCAGGCAGCAGCAAGTAAACCTGTTAACTGCAGATCACCGCCAGCAAAAATATTGAAGCTTATCAAAGAAGAGCGCAATTATAAATCACTTCACTTGTATTTTTGAAGCAAAGATTAAAGTTGTAGAAGTTGAATTTACCAAGTTTCCTTTTGCTTGTATGTAAGAAAAAGTTCTAAGGAATAAACCTAGCCGCCTAAAAATCCAGAAATAGGTAGGAATAGATATGTTCCTGGAAAATAGGTTATTATTTTTAAAATATTCAAAGTAATAATTATCCCAAGTAATATTGTATGAAAATGTTAGGTAATAAAAAATATTTTCATGTTTTTTATAAGTAATTATATGGGGGGAGTATAATGTAGCTATTGTATAAGGTAGGTGTAATGTACAAAATAATAATTAAATTAGTTCTGTTTATGATGATTAAAATATGTTGTTTTGAATAAGTTGTAGGTATTTCTCAACCTACGAAACCAAAACCAACAAAAATCTTGGACCTATGTTGTACTTCGAACTAAAATAAATTTCCATTTTACACAAAACGACAACCAAGACATTACATTATTTATGGAACCCACCCGTATAAATTATTTTAAATTTCCCGCCTCACTTAGGGTTAAAAATGGCCACCGCGGCCTACGTAACGCACCCTGTATGTATATGACGATTATTCAAAAAATAGTTGAAGGTTCATAAAGTACGATTCACGAATTATGGCGTACACGTCATTAATTTACGTCACTGAATCAAGCAAATCGAGGCTGCATCCTCCAGTGCCGTAGATTTAAATGGGGAAAATTTATACTTGTAAACGCAACCAGATATACTAGATTACCCAGTCCTTTCACCCCGGTGAATTCACCCAAATTTTAATTAACATAATGCGTTTTACCATCACCCTTTTAGACAAGTTATAATATTAGGTCTGTGTGTGGTTTTACTTTTATATATTATAATTATACATTTTACCGTGCCTTGAAATTGTAAAGTGATAGTGTGACTATCTAGTTATAGCAATGTAGAAACGTAAAAGAAAATTTAACATTTAACTACACACATTCACACACCGAATTCAACTAGAATGCAAACTTACTTTCTGAATACATATTATAAATAACATTTCTGACTTCCATTTTCGTTTCCTCTGGCAAGTCCGTGGTTTTGTTTTTTTTTGTCGAGGTCCATATTTGGCGGCAGAAGTAGTTGGATTTTCCTGGGGACCATCTTGACCCTCTGCTCTCTGCCTTCGTGGGAAATGCGCGAAACAGTGCGTATAAACTAATGCCCAAAGCTTGAGAAACACGCTGAAAAATATTTGATTCCATAATCACTATCTACTGCCATAATGTTTGCAATTTACCTCTTGGACTGCGTGAACTGGTAAAAGTGGTCCTCCGTTGCGTTTTTCATCTTTGAAATAATTTAATCACTTCGCTACAATTTCTCTGGCTTGCAAATTAAGTCTGTGGCCAGGCACCTTAAGATTATTAGGAAATGTTTATTCACAAACCCGTAACGCAGTAACAGATATTACCAAAGCCGAACTATTATTACAAAACTTATAGCAAAAGAATCTACAACAAGAATAAGAAGTAAAAACTAAGAGCCTAATTTGAAAACAAAGAAAATTCTTAAAAATACGCACAAAATCACAGAATTTATAAATTTATGCTGTGACAGTGACATATCCTTCCCGAGTCGGCGGTTATGAACTCTACGCTACACGACATATTGGCGTCTTTGTCTGACACATGCACGGACGGATTGAAGCCAGCCGAACGTATGTCGACTAATCAAAGACAAAAGGGTGTATGCAGTAAATCAGTTCTGGGCGTATAAGAACAGATCTTGTGTCTCTGATTGATACAAAAATTGATGACGTGTACGCCATAATTCGTGAATCGTAATTTTTAGTTTAAAGCTCGACATATGACGCGATACCTACCTATCTATCATAGCAAGCGGCGCGCTGAAGTCTACATAAATCGCACTCCCGTTAATGAATTCGAAAAGAAATCAGATAAGCCAACGGGGTTGTTATAGTGCAAAACCCCCGCTTCCGTTTCTCTTTAACCCGTCGCGCTGTGTGTATATTGGCAACTTGTTGCCGCGACCGCCGGCCGGTCAATCCTAGGCTTGCTCAGATGGCGGATTACGATAACGTAGACGTGCACCCTTACCTGGCGCGGTTGTTTAGGCGATCGGGAAAACGCTTACACTCCTTCATTTCAAATTATAATTCGTGCCCCACGCGACGTGTAAATATAGTCAACATTCAGCGGCGAATGATCCCAGGTGTAATCGATGTGTTATGATATCGTCGAAATTTAATTTGTTTGTTTTTTTACGCTTATATGATGTATATCGTCTTCAAAGTCTCAAAAAGGCTACCGGCCAGTGGCGTAACTACCGGGAGGCAGAGGAGGCAATGGCCTCCGGGCCCCGGACTCTTAGGGGCCCCTTTGGCATGAGTAGGTAATAAAATTTTTAACACGTCAAGTCAACACCCTCACAACAGTCACAAGAAATCGCGTGGGACCACCACCGACCACTGAGAAATAGCGATCCACCTATCGCAACGCCTATCGCCATCTACATCACAATGGCAATGGCTGAACTGTTTAGACCTAAACCGGTCGGTACAGTGCGGGCGTAGCTGTCAGAATTACCGACCCAGCAAAAAAACTTAAAAAAGCGCAACGAAAAATTTTTTAATACAAAAATATTTATTTTAAAAAGATGTACCTAGGTATATTATTAGTGCATTGTAACTTACATATTTAAATAACCATTACAATAATTTATAGAAATGAAAATAATGGGTTAGCAGCAACAATTTTAATTGAATTTTTTACTTTGAATACATATTTTTTAGCCCTGAAGAAGTTCAAAATATTGATCGAAAGTTGGTTATTTGAAAGAACTATATTAAATGTTTTTTGGCTGCAAACCCGTTATTTTCATTTCTACAATTACTTATCACAGCCGTAATACAAGACATTAATTATTACAATTTACCTAAAGCTAAGTGTTTTTATTTTATTGATTGTTTCGTTTCAAAATTACACTTTATTTATGTTTATTTTTGTATCTACTTTGCTATAAATATTATATTTTAATTTTTTAATGTTTATGTTCAATTTTTTTATTACAACCTAAGAAGGGGCTTCAAAAGATTCTGCCTCTGGGCCCATATTTTGAAGTTACACCACTGCTAATGGCTTAAGTTCATCTTTAACCAGCAGTAGCCGCTAAGATATACGAACCCTGTCTCAGTGAAGTTGGCCCAAACTAATAAAAATATGTTTTTTGAAGAAATTTATCGTGTTAACAGAAAATTTATTAAAATCAACACATTCTTCTAATTATATAGGAAACGTTTATTCACTTTTGGCAAATAATTAAACTATATTTGAACTAACAGAATTTTTTTACTATTTCCCTCGTCTTAATTTCCACCAATCACAAACGCGCAATTTTGAATTACAAAAAATGGTTTCTAGATGGAAAAACTGTATGACAGCACCTGTCAGCAGTTTTTTCAAGTTTACCCGCGGCAAAACTTGACAGCTGTTGTGATGAAATAAATGACCTGTTTTTCAGTTTTCAAATTAATACCTACATACTTATTTATTATGTATGCATGAATAATAAGTAGTTTGTTTTGAAGCTATGTGTATGCAGAATAATCTGTTACTCATGAATAAAGGGCGGAATATATGCATTTAATTTCAATCAAAATATGCGCATATCATTTTTATTTAAAATATGAATAATATGCATTTATTTGGCCGAATATGCATTTATATTACATGTACAAATACCTTAAAAAACACCAAAACTGATTTTAGAGAAAGGGTTTATTTTAAGAAAAATGAAAGGAAAACAAATACATGAAATGCCTCGTAAAATACCTGTATTAAAGCAGAATTATAAAAACATTTTAATTTGAAATTGTATAGTAGGAATTTATGATTAAATACTTTTCAAAGTTTTCCAATAAAAATCTTTGCCGGTAAAAATATGTTTATATATAGAAAAGCTTCTCTCAACATCTGCCGATGTAATAGGACATTATTTTAATTTGGGTAGTAAGGTACAAGTCCAAGGTGCAACTTCGTTGGATGGTTTACCATCAAAAATACTCTTTACTGCCATTAAAGATTTGAACCCTTCATTCTATTCTACAGTAGAGCATCTAATTTTTTTATAACTTACCTACATCACCGGGAACCTTTCTACATTTAGCGGATGTTTGAACAAAATCAACCGATCCGCTTAAACCTAAATTTCTACTTTCTAATGAAAGAATTATTATCTGGTATAAAACTAAAATTAACTTTAATAAAAACAAGTTGGTTAGCTACATCCGCATTTTTCAGGATTTCTTGACAATGCCACTACACACTGCGAGTTGTCTCTGGGCTCTGGGGTTAGGTATATCATATATCTATAAACAAGTATAGGAAAAACATGCAAATATGCACAAAAATATAGTTTTTCCAGAATTATGCAATGTTTCGCGAAATTGAATAAAATATGCAAAAAATGCATATATATGCAATTTGCATATATTCCGCCCTTTACTCATGAAATAGTCTTGCAAATACCATTCGGGCCTCTAATTTTTCCTGTGAAAAAATCCAAAAAAACACAATGCTAAGTAAAAATTTATTATACTTCTTTGAAAAACCTTATTTTCATCTGTTTTAGCAATAATGAAAGATTGGGTTTTTCAGGCTAGCGCACGGAAACAGCGCATGGAAAAACTTTCCGTGCGCTGAATAAAAATACCGAATATATGGCTTTAAAATAGAAATATACAGCAAAGTAAAGTAAATTTAAGAAACTCTATATGCTCTCTGATATTTAACATGTACCTATTTTGTATTTTAATTCGTAAGTGTTTCAATATTTATTTAGATATATTTCTGTAATATTTTTGACGTTTTATTTACCTTATCTGACAATAACTAATTTACAACAAAGCACCTTTGAAATAATTTGAGAGTAACCATGGAAACGCATCATACATACCAAACACTATATTGTCTGCATTGTTTATTTTTTGTCAATTAAATTTATTATAATATGCCGATAAAATGTTTTAAGTTTCCGTTTTCAAAGAAGTATAATAAAAAATATCGTTCATTACACGTCCAGAAATAGATTTTTCCGTGCTTGCATGACTTCCCGTGTTCGGCTGCGCCTCACACGGGAATTTGTCACGCGCGCACGGAAAAATCTTTATTTCCAGACTCTTAATGAAATATACTATTTAACAAAATGCATTCGTGCTGGTGCAAAAATCCTCCTCTTCGACTCGGATTTTTGTTGCCACCAGCAGTGATGCTTCTTGTTAAAATATTACTTAGCAACGTGTTTTTTCGATTTTTTCGGAAAAATTAGATGCCCTTATGATATTATTTGCAAGTAACTGCATACTTTAGGGCAAAACGATAGAGGTTTTGAGCATTCCCTATTTTGAATATTCGGTAGGTATGTTGTGAAAGAGATATATGTTTTCTTAAGTGTAAGTAAAAATGTGTTTACCAAAATATTTGTTATTTAATTTCCAAAGCACTCTGGATGGTATGCTTCAGCCAAGAATAATTATTGGAAAAAATACAAATAGAGGCAAAACTATTGATTTTAGGTATGTAGTTGTTTAGACAAAGTCGACATAAAATTTTGTAGGCAGTTCAATTTTAATACTATATATAGGACGTTCCATTTGAAAAAATGAGTTTTTGATATTTTTTCATAAGAGAGTTGGAGACTAATCTTCGATCACCCTGTATAATCAATATGAATACAACTGCCTTCTTAGTAGCATACAATCTTCCAACTATAATAAAGGGTGGACAAAATTTGAACTTTTGCAACTGTCTTGAAGTTAGGGAGAATTTTAACAACTCCCGCAAATGACAAAAACAGGTTGAGTATCTCAGAAACTATGAGGTTTAAGTATGCAGTACGTTAGACAAACTGACATTAAAATTTAGCAAGAAATCGGAATATGTAATAATATACAACGTATACCTAGGTCTGTGCTTCCACTAAATGAAGAAGCGATTCAAAGCCAGACATATTTACCGTGTAACAATAATAAAATGATAAAAATCGTTATAAAATCTTGTTTGCCCTGCGAATCCGGCATGTATATTTTCTTAGAGAAATAAGAATCATGTAGGAATGTAGGTTGGTTGTTTTCGTCTCAGTTTTCAAACGCGACAAGAGATAAAATCTATTAGGCACCTACCTGATAAGTAACTTTTATACCCATCTTGTTATTTCTTTGGATTTCGAAATATACCTACACGAGAAATGTGGAATTTACATGGGGTTTCCAAGTTTCCAATCTAAGTCTAATCTATGTATTTCTTTTGATAATATAGGTATAGCCTCGGTTATGGCCGCACCTTGCCGAAACACTCCCTACTTCTACGAATGTTTAAGTTTGTGCTTAAGTTTACTAGTCATCACTTTTTTTATGAAACGAATTCTGATTAAGTATATCCGGTAAACTGTTAACTAGCTGTAATTTTTTTTCATATTGGAGAAAAAAAGGTTTTATGTTTGTGTTCTGTTTTGTGTTGTTTTTTTAGTAAAGATATTGGTTGCTTTCGTATAGTCCTCCTTACGGCAGAATGCGTGCGACGTAAGGGGGAAGAATTCGCAAATATTTTAGAATTAGTCACAGTTCAGGGGCGTAGCTCAATTTTGTGTAACTCACTGACTTAATTTTCATATAATTGTTATTTAATTTATTGTTAATATTATTCTTAACGGTGATGCCTTAGACTAGGGAGGAAGGCAAACCCTTATAACATTGGCAATTATTTCTAGTGCTTGAGAATGCAACGTTCTTCCCTGTTTACTCATTTTGCACACGTTGACTCCCGAACATACGAAACGCCACTGAGCTCTCTGAGCCGGCGGAAAAAACTTGCCAGCGGCCTAAAAAATGAAGTCTGTATGGTAGCCCAAATACGCAGTTAAAACTTTACGGACTATAGAAACAGGCACAAAACGCGTTGGCTAACTGGTTTTGTCAGCCGACTCCTTCGCAGAAGTGCTGTGTTGCCGTATTTCAAAGGCGACGATGTTGAAAAAAATATAATAGATGTTTTATCACACCGCGTTAAAAATAAATGATAAACAAAAATGGGTAAGTGGTCCCGTGATGCGAGCTTTATTTTTTCGGTATAACAGAGTTCAGAAATTCGGCTTCAATATGATAAAACTTGTATTGGCCAATAAATAACGACTACTCGTATAGGAAATCTCGCAACGCTGCCCGCATTCTTTAGAAACGTTTTCTTTCGTGCTTTGGACTATAACGAAGGATGTATAACCTGATTGTAAACTTTGACTTAATTGCTCAAAACTTACAATATTTTGCAACTTTTCTTACTACTGTTTGTCATACAAACATAACCTTAGATTTTCTACTGGCCCATCTGTTGAAATTGTGAATGCACAACAAATGGGTTGAATTAAGAGTTTGGCAGATCACACAAAAAATGACTTGGTTTACTGACTCCGTCAGTTATGCCGTTCGAAATGGTGAAAACTTATATCCTCACTCGCCCGAAAATTGATTGGCAGAAGTGACTCGTGGGGAAAAATGCACTTTTGGGTCGGAAAATAAGTCGGAAAATTTTTTTTCGCCATTTCGAACGGCATAACTAACGGAGTCAGTAAACCAAGTCATTTTTTGTGTGATCTGCCAAACCCTTAATTCAACCCTTTTTCCACACGCTACACTTATGCCTTTGGGTTTTCGAGGTTGGAATAGTATAAGAAATCATACGGTGAACATGGCATAAGTGAGAATTAGTAGGTACCTTTTTTTCTGTTTTGAAAAATCGAATTTTCCATATGTTTTCCGGGGGGGCCAAACTTAAAATTACTATTTTCCGACTCAGCATCGATTTTCCTTTCAACCCTCTCCAAGGCATAAAGGAGAAAATCAGTAAGGAAAATCTGTCGCACTGTCTGACGGTCTATTAATTTCTTGAGACAAAAGGCAATGGTTTCATATTTCCAGTTGTGGTGAAGAAGAATTTTATAGATTTTGAACAAATTAAAGCTGAAGCTTCCAAAACCAAAATCTGTTAATTCAAATTTCCTGTAGACTTAAGACTCAATGTACAGCACACGTACGTTCTGATTCAACATTTTGACCCATAAAATGGCTTTTTGGATCTGTAGCGAGCAACACGCATAATTTTAAACTTTTGGTCAATACAAATTTTAATCTAAGTAATTACTCACATTTTGAGTAAAAAATTATTTAAAAATATTTATGACAATGGCCGTCCTTATCCTTTTTGCGCAAATGCTAATGACGGCCATTATGATAAATATTTTGTGATAATAATTTTTGACTCAAAATGTGAGTAATTACTTAGATTAAAATTTGTATTGACCGTTTAAAATTATGGGTGTTGCTCTATGCAGATCGAAAAAAGGCATTTTATAATAATATGGGTGAAAATGTTGAATCAGCACGCACGTGCTGTACGTTGAGTCTTAAGCGAATTTAACATTTTTTGAAGAGCTTATGTTAATTTTTTTCCGCCGACCGTGTATTAACTTCTTATTTTAACGAATGCAAAATCGTTTATTAATAACAATAGGCATCAATAAACGATTTTTCAAATCAAGTCGGCCGAGGCGCTATGTTTTCATTTTTCAATACATATCAGTCAACTGTCAAGTTTCATAGTTTCGTAGTTCTCAAAGTTTACTTTAACCCCACCAGAAAATGGCAGAAAATGCAATTATATAACAGCCTCAAGTTTATTGCCGGAAAAAAGCGAAGTCTTTTACCAGAAACTTACGTCGAATTTATTTCGAAATATATGCTTAAAGCAACCTCAATCTTGAAAGAAAACGTTGATAAATAGTTATTTATGTACCAAGGCACTGAAGTTCAACTTTTTATGACTGATGTGGAATTTAGTTGCCGAGGCCTCTGGCCGAGGCATTGAGGCAGTTAGACGATAATAGGTTTAAATAAATATCAAGCACACCCTATTAACCAACAGTTTTTACAATGTAAATGAATTTTTAAACTACAAATTTTAACTTGTTAATACTTTAATTGGCATGTATTGTGATGGGAAACCAATTGTTCTATACTAAAATCGAGCAACTCTATTAGGTACGCCTGGCGTAAACAAGAGCACGTGCTTCGAGATATTCGCCAGGGCCGCACTGAGGCACGACCCTTATTTGATTTTAGTTTACAATTGTTTACATCAAAATATTTCGGAAAAGAATTATTGGCTTAATTAAAAGGGTTCAAGACATCGATAAAATTATTTTTGGCAGTGTCTAAATAGCTGAAAACGACAAGATAAAGATAAAACCGCATAACTACAGTTTTGCGATCGAGTACGTCCCTGTTGTCGATTCAGGTGAAATTTTATAGCCTACCGACCAATCGCGGAACGTCATTGAACACGTGGTTTTATTTACGCCAGGTGTACCGATTGCTCGATTTTAGTATAGTCTCCATTGTTCTTGTAGATTTATACTTACTAACTTTTTTATTAACATGTACATACATTTTTTGTTTTGTTTTGTACTATTGACCTGTAACACATCTTTATTGTATAGGTATTGCTGTGAAATAAACTACTATCTATCTATCTATATAAAAATCTAAAGGTTCTTCATAAAATCCAAGTGAAAAATCAAGAATTTGTTCCTTAGTGCCTGGTTAAAATTTTGGCATTTATTTCTGGGACCCCCCGTACATAAAAAAACAATAGTTTTAAAGCAAATTATTAAAAAAAAAACCTCGACATGTCCTTCCGTTCGCCATGGGCGGTGATGTCACGAGGCCTGAAGATAGGCACGACATTTCATCAAACCAGAAGATCGATAAAATGTAGCGGCAGACCCAGGTACGGCTTCTGGTTTATGCACTTTGTATAAAATAGATAAAAAAAACGCAGCCACTGCCTCCACACCATCTTTTTATATGCATACCTAAAGCAAAATTGTAACCAACATTTTGCACAAATCCAAGAACAATTATTAATGTAGAAATCGACATACTGATAATATTTTTTTTTCTGTGTGAAAAAATGTAATTTTTTCTCAAAACGCATATTAAGAACTTTAACAGAGCAACTTCAATGTCGTTTGAAAAGGGCAAAGTTTCTAGATGTCGTGTGCGCTGTGACATGAACGGAATAATTTCTAGTTGCAAGATATAAATCGGCATTTAATGTCCTGGAAAAATTGTTAAAAGAAGCTCTAAAAAGGCCAACAAGGTTTATCAGATAATTTATAATCCGATAATATCAAACGAACGCGATTTGGGGCAACTAAATTCTCTGACTATACTGCCGTCACAAGGAAAAAACACGTAATCAACAATATACTAAAATGGAGGTAAGAAGGTTAGAAAGTTTTTCATGAGGTAAAATGCATACAAAAAACTGAAACCTATTAAAACTTGTTTCAGCTTGACTAATGGCAAATAAGTTACCAATTATAATCACATGAGACTAAAATAGTCAAAGTTGTTCATTTCACAATTAAATATAGGAAAATACACCTTACTTGGCACTAAAAAGTTGTTTATATTACTTAAGAAAAAATACGTATTTGTTTATTTCTAATAAAAAACTACGTATTTAGTCACCAAATTATTGATATACACGTTTTTTGCTTAGCACGTTTCAAATACGTGTTTCTTATTAAGCAAACTATGTAAAATTGTTGTGTTGGTTATTTTATTTTACGGGTTTTCTTAATATATTTACGGCTAGTGCTTTCTGGAAATTTGAAAATCATGGGTACCTACCTACACCAAGCCAAAACAAAGGATATTTTATTGTAATAACTTATTTTATTAAAACAAAATATAATTGGTTTTTAATCAGGTACATTAAGGAACTTATTAAGGCCCAGTTCTTGTTTTGGCTTGTGCAATTGTCTGTCCATATTATTATTTCTTTTTTGTCCCTATTAGCTTTTAAAAACTGGTGAAAGCTGCTTATTATTTCTTCTTGTTTTCTACCGGCAATCCCTTCATGCCATAAAATGGCCAATGGAAGGTGTTTCTTTTGATTTCCCAAGGGCACGAAACTCTCATTATAAACACTAATTCTTTTTGTAAAAAGTACTTTTTTAAACATGTCTATACGAGGTAACATAATAACCTTTTGCAGGTCAGCCGACACAGCTAAAGAATCATTATTAGTTGACTTTTTATTGTTAGCATCTTCAGCATCCTTTTTATACGCAGTTCTTGTATATTCAACATAGCTCAAATGCTCTTTCCAGACTTTACATATTTCGCAATTGTCACCTAACGACTCTTTAGTGTGACCCTGGTCATGGAAGGAGTATTCCTCACACTTTTCACACTCCTCATTTCCAAGTTTGGTAAAAGCAATGTTTAATTTTTTTACTTCTTGTCTGTACAAGTCATAAGAACATAATACATTTGGAAATTTTTCTTTAAAATCTGTATACATTAAAGATATATTTATATCACTTGGAAGATAAAGTCTTAAAGGTGCGTGTTCCCTTCGATAGTGTGAGCTAGTGGGATTAAAACTCATAATGTGATTTTTGATATCTTGTCGCGGTACTTTTTTAAGACATGGGTGGCGTCCTCTTCCGTCTTTTATTTTTAGAGTATCAGATGAATTTTTGTTATATAAGCTGCTGACAATCCAATCGCAATTTTTCTTAAATCCTAATGTTGTTAGGAAAAATGTTTTACATACTGGTAGATTCTTATCGTCTTTATCTTTAAAAAAATACCGGTATGTGGACATTTTTCGATAGCCCTCTCCCATATCGAGTTTATTATACCGCCTTCTGACTTCATTCTTAGACGTGTTGTGTAATACAAACATTTTTTTCTCGTGCCAGGATAGTTTCCAATAATAGTTATTTATTTCCTGCCTTCTCTCTTCGTTTATTAGTTCCACACATTTTCGAAAACATGGCTTGCATCCAGGTAGAACAGAATGCTTTTGAATACGCAGTTCTTCTTTTTTCTTTTTGCGATCAGTTGGTGTACCTAAACGCATTTTTCGTTTTCGAATTGTGCCCCGTTTGGTAAGTGTGTTTTCTAAAGAAATATTGTGTTCTGAACTATCATCGGAACCTGCAAATAAGAAAGAAAACAAAGTAAATTAGAGAAAATATTGAACAAAGTTCTTTAGCATACCGGATTCCACACTGTAATCAGGATTATTCTCGTCAAAATTAGTATGCTCAGAAATTATTTCATTATTTTCTTCCATTGGTATTATTTCTCCTTGTGGTGATTCCGATGTTGGTGATACATCTATATAAAAAGGCGATTCAATTTTAAGTATTAAAATCCAAAATCCTAAAGACTATCACATATTTTATTTGAAAAAGTGCAAATTACCATTTTGTGTAACTCCGAGGTCATCTGGATTATTACTATTATTGATGTCATTGTTAATGTTGTCAAACTTTACAGGATTTAAATTAACATAGTCTTTTGACTGCTGCAGCACTGAAATAGTATCTAGAAAATTATTATAGTTTGAAAACTTTACAGACAAAAGAAAAAGTGTTTACCATATTTATTTTCATCCAAGGTAATTTTGTCAGTATTAGAATTATCTTTCAAAAGTAAAGATACTGCAAAAAATCAATTTTATTTATAAAAACTAAAACCCAACACAAGTGTAAACTTACCTTCGTCCAAAGGCGAAATAGTAAAGCTCTCTGTCATTTTAATAAAACCTACATTGGGAGATTCACTAACTAATGTATTTGTTGCATTTTGAGGAAGCTGTAAATCTGTATTTATTGCAGAAATGAATGATTGAGAATCAATGATGCCTAAAACATGTTTTATTGTCGCGCATGTCTAAGGTACTCCACGACCAATGAAAAGTTTTTAACTCACCCAGTTCAATGTTATCTTCGGTAAAAATCGGCAAATCATCAATGCGAAAATCACTTTCACTTCTCTCACCTTCATTGTTCATATTAACATTTTCATTGGAAATATTTTTTTTAACTAAATTTACCATCAAACGCCCTCGAGATAAAGACATGTTGTAGTTTTGATGAACGGCAAAAAACTGAATAAAATGCTTTAAAATAGCGCGAGACCTGCAAAATCCGATCTGATACGAAGCAATAAACACGTACTAACCTGTTGCTAGGAAAGAACCACGTATGCGCTTCCTATTTACGCGGGTGTTTCTAAGGAGCTACCATGTACGTTGATTTTGCTTAGTATTATCATTTGATATGAAGCAAGTACGTGGAAATATTTTTTAAAATTATAAGAAATACACGCAAATACGCGTTTTTTTCTTCATAACCCTGTTCCAAAACCATCTAAGGATCATATGCATATAATAACTAAAGTTTTTAAAAAATGTTGAATACGTGTTTTTTCCTTATGAGGGCAGTATAGAGAAAGATTCAATAGAGAATCCTATTCTCTTAGTTACGCTCTAGTTACGCTAAACCGATATTATATTGTGGTAGCTAAAACTGATTAGATAACCTGATAACTTCTTCACAGTACCAAATTTAATATAGAACTTAGAAGATACAATTTTGGTTAACACATTGATCGTTCAATATTTAGTAACACAATAAACTGAAGACTGAACCTAAATGACAGGTATCAAATAGACTTCGACTTTTATGCATGGTAATTACTAATTACATTTAAATGCAACCAGTTAAGTTACTTTTATATGGAAGCCCAATGGAATGGTCTAGTCGTTTTGGGCGCGAGAGGGCCCTGGCTCAAGTCCAGGTTGTGGCTACTTTTTTATTTTTTAAATCACATTTTTGAAAAATACAAATATTTAAAATTTGTTTGCAGTTAATTTATTTAAAATAAGGTTGCTTGTCAAGTTACGCCTAAACACTGAATAATTGAATTATTTCTAATAGTTACATTCTCTTTCTAAATACAACTCGTGGTATTCCTAATAATCAGATAATAAATAAAAAATATATAAAATATAAAAATAATACTTGATAAAAAAAATTTTGTAGACACATAACACAGGGTGTTCCAAACTCGACGCCCCAGGGTTATTATAGGCAAACAAAAACAGCCAGTAAAAATTTGACTTGTGGGTTTCTTGTAGGACCACTCAAGCTTGCTTTTGGGCCAAAAAGATAGTTTTTAGGAATGTGAGAAATATAGGTTAAGACGTCATTAAATATACAGTGTGGATAGAAATTGTGGAATATTGCTTATATTTCCTAAAATATTCCTCATATCAAAAACATGTTTAAATAAATGTGTTAGGGGAAATTATTTTAGTGATATCAAGCAATCTTTCGTAGCACAAAAAATGTGGTTGCCATGGTAACCGATTCAATTTTTTTTAAATTACACCATATACTTTTTTTGGTGAAAATTGATAGATTGGAACTTTCTGAATACGATACAATACAATTTTAATGGGGTCGCATAAGAAAAAAATACAGAAAAAATAAGTTTTCTATTATGCTATTGACAATGTTCATAAAAATAATTATTAACATCAAGTTAGCCATGCCAAAATCAGAACTTTGTTATTAAAATTCGTGAGTATCGGTCATAATATTTATTCTTTAAAATTTTATTTTACGACGTTTCGACAACTCAGTTGTCATCATCAGGTATTTTTTTAATAATAAAAACAAATCTTTTCCACGTACAGACACATTAAAAATAGATTTTTAAAAGCTAAAATGAAAAATTGAATTTTAGTAGGTACATATCAATGCTAAAAATTATTATACAAGTTGAAAAATGCAATAATACAATAAGGATATAAAAAGATTCTCTATATAACGGAACTTACCAAGAAAAGGCAGCTAAGTTTTTGTTTTAAAAATCATCGGGGTAGTAAAACATAAATTATTTTTTTGTGTAGATTACTTATTTGTTTCTAGAACATTTTTGCTAAATTATATTCATTTCAAGAGGCAGGACGAGAGACCAAAGAATAGTTGGAAATATTTAAAATTTGAAGCAGGCCAGTCTGTTTTTTTAGGTTTCAAAGGTAAAAAATATTGTGTATACAGTATGGTGCTTTATGGGTTTGGATAAGAAAATAGATGGTTATTTGTTTGTAGTTGTAAATTACACATATTATTTAAGAATTCAAAATTAAATTATTGTAAATGTGAGACAACTGATTAGTATCAGAACGGAGGTTTATTGTATTAGGATGTTTTTTGATATTTATCATTTCCAAAACATTTCTTTTATAAAAATCATTCTCAAAATCTAAAATTTTGGGATTGTTGAAATTAAAGGTATGTAAATTGTCGAGTGCATGTTTACTAAGGGCAGTTGAGTGTTCATTGTTGTTTCTGATATTTAGTTTATGTTCATAAATTCTTTTTTCAAGGTATTGTTTAGTTTGGCCGACATATGATGCATTGCAATCAGTACAGTCAATCTTATAAATTAAATTAGAACATTTATTTGTTTCAATAGGGGGTTTTAGTTTAGTAAAAAAATTTTTTGAGAAGTTATTAGGTTTGTGTGCAAGTGTAATACCATTGTTGTGAAAAATCTTTGTTAATTTTTCTGAGACGCCATTAATATAAGGTATGGAAACATATTTATTGTTTTGCATTGGTAAATTGTTATGAGGTAGTTGTGATTGGGATTTAATTATATGATACCGTTTGTTAATAAATTTATTATAAAAAGAGAAAGGATAATTATTATTGTGTAGGATATTTCGGACTTTATTTAAATTTTGTTTATGAAATTTAGGGTGTGAAAGTTTAATAGCCATATCAGTTAAGGCGTATATGACGCTAATTTTATAATTATTAGGCACTATGGAATCAAAATTTAGGTATCTACCTGACCAAACATTTTTTGTAAACCAATTTGTCTCAACAGTACCCGAAGTATTGTAGTTAATAGTAATGTTTAAGAAATTTATAGAGTGATTTGATTCTTTTTCGTAAGTAAAATTTAATCTTTCATGAAATGAATTAAAAGTGTTAAGTGTTTCGTTAATATGTTTCTCTTCAATACAAAGTAGGCAATCGTCAACATATCGTTTATAAAAGAAAGGTTTATATTTTAATTTCTCCAAAACGCCATCTTATTATTTAAAAAACAAAATCAGAACAATGCGAAACTGTCACTAGCTGTGTAACTGTGTACATTGTTACAGTAAACGTACTTTTTTACTCGATTTTCTGTGTACTTAAGTACTTAGTATGTTAACCTGTATTCTTTCCGTTTCACTTAATTCAAGCGCCATTATAACTTACTAAGTACTTAAGTACACAGAAAATTGAGTAAAAAAGTACGTTTACTGTAACAATGCACACAATTACAAGCAACTGACAGCTAGTGACAGTTTCCCATTGTTCTGATTTTGGCATGGCTAACTTGATGTTAATAATTATTTTGATAAACATTGTCAATAGCATAATAGAAAACTTAATTTTTTTGTATTTTTTTCTTATGCGACCCCTTTAAAATTGTATTGTATCGTATTCGGAAAGTTCCAATGTATCAATTTTCACCAAAAGACGTATATGGTGCCAATTAAAAAAATCAAGTCGGTTACCATGGCAACCACATTTTTTGTGCTACGAAAGATTGCTTGATATCACTAAACGGGAAATAATTTCCCCTAAGACTTTTATTAAAACAAGTTTTTCATATGAGGAATATTTTAAGAAATATAAGCAATATTCCACAATTTCTATCCACACTGTATAGTTTTCCCAGGACCATACATGTTTCTCTTTATATTTGGAAAGAGCACGTTTTTATGATAATCTTTCGTAATTCTATTTTTTGATATCTTGTTTGATTAAAAAGTTATATGCGTATTATTTGTAAAAATATGAAAAAGATGCCATGGTATTTTTTTTTTAATGAAAATCGAGTTAGCCATTACTTATGAACGTTTTTTTTTTTGACAGAAACAATTGACAGATGCTCGGACAGATGTATTATGGAAAAAGTATTACAACTTTATTATTAGTTATAAAAATGTAACGGTATGAACGCCTTTTTAAGAAAAACCGTTATTATAAACACTTATTAGGTATTATATTTAAAAACCTAACAATTTTAGTGACCTTTGCCGACAGGCATTTTCTATTTTTTCTATTAAATGATCAATGTTCCGGGATGGAGTTTTGTAAACAATGGCTTTCAGAAATTCCCATAAATGGAAATCTAATGGTGTTAAATCTGGAGACTTTCCTGGCCATTTTATGGGACCATTTATTCCATTCCATTTGTTTCCAAACTTATCATTTAGAAATTCTTTTACAATGTTGGCTTTGTGTGATGGAGCTTCGTCGTGTTGAAACCACATGGTTCTTCTTAAATGCAATGGCACATTTTCCAAGTGTCTAATAACACTTTTTCTTGAAAAGGCGTACATACAGTTATAATAATAAAATTTTAATACTTTTTCCATAATACATCTATCCGATCATCTGTCAATTGTTTATGTCAAAAATATACCTTCATAAGTCAACTTGATTTTCATTAAAAAAATACGATGACATATTTTTCATATTTTTTACAAACAACACGCATATATAACTTTGTAATGAAACAAGATAAAAAAAAATTACATACGAAAGTTTATCAGAAAAACGTGCTCTTTCCAAATATGTATAAAGAGAAACAGGTATGGTCCTGGGGAAAATATATCTGATGACGTCATAACTAATATTTCCCAAATTCCTAAAAACTATCTTTTTGGTCCAAAAGCAAGGTTCAGTGGTCCTACAAGAAACCCACAAGTCAAATTTGTACTGGCTGCTTTTGCTTGCCTGGGCGTCGAGTTTGGGACACCCTGTGCAAGAATAAGAATTGCTCCTCAGCAGAGTGAAATTTAAAAAGATTTACATAAACACATGTGTTTGCAAAATACTCATCTTTCAAAACGGAAACGCTTAAGAAAAGGTCAATGAAACAGAGTGTCATCATATCCTGCAGATTTCATTAATATTGGCGACAGTAGTAACTCGTCAGGGTAAAATATGTAAAACGAAACTTGGAAATATCTAATATATTAAGATGGGTTGAAGAGAAATATAGCAGAATTTTTTTTATTATTTCTATGTTCAAATAAGCATCGTGAATTATTTAAACCCGCACCAGCTTGTGGTGGCTTCTGGGGTATATCCCTACTCCTAGTTTGAAGTATTGTCAGAGTGAACTATTAGTACAGTAAATCTAACACAAAATTAAGCCAAACCCAAACATCCAAAAAAAAAGTCCTTTCTAGCGCGAAATAGTTCCATACCCTCCTAAGAGTTAGTACTAAAAAGTTACACCGCCACCAGCGTCGGGTTTCGGGGGGAGGGGGTGAAAAGGGCAGGAAATTCTTATTTTTCACAGTTTTGCGTGAATATCTAGTAAACTATGAGGTTTAGCGCAAACGTCAACCTATACGCAAATGATATACATTAAATTCCGAACAAGAATTGTTATATACAGAATTATGGTAAAGTGAATGGTTTCCATGATATGAGAGGGGTAAAGATTTCTTTGTTTTTATTTCACGTAGTTTTTGTTGAAAAAACTTAAAATGATTACAGTATAAATTAGTAACTGAATAATGTATGTAGAATATACAGGGTGATTCAAAACTATGCGGCACCCTTTCAGGGGCGTAATTTACTCGTTAAAATAAGACGAAAAGTTCATATTAACATTTCGTTATACCTTCCAAACTAATAAGAATATTTAAACCAAATTTGGTACACAATAATACCATCATAGGGTGACCTAAGAAATGCTAATATCAGGTCGCGAAAGTATCCAGTGGCGGAGGTAAGGGTAATCGGTACCATAAATTAAACAAAAAAAAAATAGTATGGCCCTGTATAATACAACAATTTATTATGCTGTTGAATAAACAATACAATTTGGAACAAAAAACGCCTCTTTCATTTTTTTCACATCTCTCTCCCTTTCGCGGAAAGTTGGAGTTTTCCGATTTGTCGCCTTTTTTTCGACTCTAACGCTTTTTCGGGTTGAGGTATGTAACTATTATTTGAAGTAAACGAAATAATTTTCAAATGGAATGGCAGTAGGAGTATGTAATTTTTGTTACTAGTAAGGAGCTAAGGCATAAAAAATAATTGATTGTTAATCGATATTTTTTTAAAAGTTTAATCACCCTGTATTTTCGTAACGAAGAGTTTTTGGACCCATGTTAATATGAACTTTTCGTCTTATTTTAACGAGTAAAGTACGCCCCTGAAAGATTGCCGCATAGTTTTGAATCACCCTGTATATAGATATATCTGTGCATATATAGATACATATTACACCCATAGATTGTTATTTTTTGTCACAACATAACCTCATAAGTATATGACTGTAAATATGTCCAATACAAGTTAGTAGCCTTAGTTAATTTGTACTCACTTTTTGCCCTCATTCATTATAGCGTTGTGATTTCCATTCGTTCTTTTATGTCAAATCATTCCCATATCTAATTTGTCCATAGCTTGTAAAAATGAGAAAGTCATGAATAAGAAGCTCATGTGAAAAACAAGAAAATATATATTAAACAATCCTCATCGAATGCTTCTGCAGAGATGGATGCGTGTAAAACTGCGAGTGTCGAAGAAGTGGTCTCAATTGTTCAAGTATGTGCAGCAACTGCTTAGGACTTGCATGTCTCAATTGAGATACTGTAATCATCGACGACGATTTAAATGATGATTCTCAAGTGGACGAACAACACGAAGATTTGTTTCCTCTCACCAGCCCGAGTGAACTATTTGGTGCTGACCATAGACTTATAAAGTCTATGGTGCTGACTGCGATAACGCAATTAATGATTCACCTAAAACTTATAACCTTTTGTATCATTTTGATTTCCCGCCCATTTTTTCAATATAGATTGTTTAATATATTTTCTTGTTTTTCACATGAGCTTCCTATTCATGACTTTCTCATTTTTACAAGCTAAGGACAAATTAGATATGGGCATGATTTGACATAAAAGAGCGAATGGAAATCAGAACGCTATAATGAATGAGGGCAAAAAGTGAGTGCAAATTAACTAAGGCTACTAACTTGAATTTTTTTTGGGCTCGGTTTATCTTTCGGCCTTATCCGTTTACCCAGTGTCGGGGACCATGCCAGCGTTACGTGGTTACACGTCCCCCTTTAAATTGTCTGGTTCCTTATTAATATATACATATATGTTGTCTGGTATATATTTCCTATCCTAATCTTAACATACACAAACATAAATACACAAACATAAATACACAAACATAAATACACAAACATAAATACAAACACAACAACCATGGCATATGCCGTGGTGGGACTCGAACCCACAACGTCGACATATTTAGTCATATACTTATGAGGTTATGTTGTGACAAAAAATAACAATCTATGGGTGGGTGTAATATGTATCTATATATGCATAGATATATCTATATATATTCTATATACATTATTCAGTTACTAATTTATACTGTAATCATCGACGACGATTTAAATGATGATTCTCAAGTGGACGAACAACACGAAGATTTGTTTCCTCTCACCAGCCCGAGTGAACTATTTGGTGCTGACCATAGACTTATAAAGTCTATGGTGCTGACTGCGATAACGCAATTAATGATTCACCTAAAACTTATAACCTTTTGTATCATTTTGATTTCCCGCCCATTTTTTAATACAGATTGCTTAATATATTTTCTTGTTTTTCACATGAGCTTCCTATTCATGACTTTCTCATTTTTACAAGCTAAGGACAAATTAGATATGGGCATGATTTGACATAAAAGAGCGAATGGAAATCAGAACGCTATAACGAATGAGGGCAAAAAGTGAGTACAAATTAACTAAGGCTACTAACTTGAATTTTTTTTGGGCTCGGTTTACCTTTCGGCCTTATCCGTTTACCCAGTGTCGGGGACCATGCCAGCGTTACGTGGTTACACGTCCCCCTTTAAATTGTCTGGTTCCTTATTAATATATACATATATGTTGTCTGGTATATATTTCCTATCCTAATCTTAACATACACAAACATAAATACACAAACATAAATACACAAACATAAATACACAAACATAAATACAAACCCAACAACCATGGCATATGCCGTGGTGGGACTCGAACCCACAACGTCGACATATTTACAGTCATATACTTATGAGGTTATGTTGTGACAAAAAATAACAATCTATGGGTGGGTGTAATATGTATCTATATATGCATAGATATATCTATATATATTCTATATACATTATTCAGTTACTAATTTATACTGTAATCATCGACGACGATTTAAATGATGATTCTCAAGTGGACGAACAACACGAAGATTTGTTTCCTCTCACCAGCCCGAGTGAACTATTTGGTGCTGACCATAGACTTATAAAGTCTATGGTGCTGACTGCGATAACGCAATTAATGATTCACCTAAAACTTATAACCTTTTGTATCATTTTGATTTCCCGCCCATTTTTTAATACAGATTGCTTAATATATTTTCTTGTTTTTCACATGAGCTTCCTATTCATGACTTTCTCATTTTTACAAGCTAAGGACAAATTAGATATGGGCATGATTTGACATAAAAGAGCGAATGGAAATCAGAACGCTATAACGAATGAGGGCAAAAAGTGAGTACAAATTAACTAAGGCTACTAACTTGAATTTTTTTTGGGCTCGGTTTACCTTTCGGCCTTATCCGTTTACCCAGTGTCGGGGACCATGCCAGCGTTACGTGGTTACACGTCCCCCTTTAAATTTTCTGGTTCCTTATTAATATATACATATATGTTGTCTGGTATATATTTCCTATCCTAATCTTAACACACACAAACATAAATACACAAACATAAATACACAAACATAAATACAAACACAACAACCATGGCATATGCCGTGGTGGGACTCGAACCCACAACGTCGACATATTTACAGTCATATACTTATGAGGTTATGTTGTGACAAAAAATAACAATCTATGGGTGGGTGTAATATGTATCTATATATGCATAGATATATCTATATATATTCTACATACATTATTCAGTTACTAATTTATACTGTAATCATCGACGACGATTTAAATGATGATTCTCAAGTGGACGAACAACACGAAGATTTGTTTCCTCTCACCAGCCCGAGTGAACTATTTGGTGCTGACCATAGACTTATAAAGTCTATGGTGCTGACTGCGATAACGCAATTAATGATTCACCTAAAACTTATAACCTTTTGTATCATTTTGATTTCCCGCCCATTTTTTAATACAGATTGCTTAATATATTTTCTTGTTTTTCACATGAGCTTCCTATTCATGACTTTCTCATTTTTACAAGCTAAGGACAAATTAGATATGGGCATGATTTGACATAAAAGAGCGAATGGAAATCAGAACGCTATAACGAATGAGGGCAAAAAGTGAGTACAAATTAACTAAGGCTACTAACTTGAATTTTTTTTGGGCTCGGTTTACCTTTCGGCCTTATCCGTTTACCCAGTGTCGGGGACCATGCCAGCGTTACGTGGTTACACGTCCCCCTTTAAATTGTCTGGTTCCTTATTAATATATACATATATGTTGTCTGGTATATATTTCCTATCCTAATCTTAACATACACAAACATAAATACACAAACATAAATACACAAACATAAATACACAAACATAAATACAAACACAACAACCATGGCATATGCCGTGGTGGGACTCGAACCCACAACGTCGACATATTTACAGTCATATACTTATGAGGTTATGTTGTGACAAAAAATAACAATCTATGGGTGGGTGTAATATGTATCTATATATGCATAGATATATCTATATATATTCTATATACATTATTCAGTTACTAATTTATACTGTAATCATCGACGACGATTTAAATGATGATTCTCAAGTGGACGAACAACACGAAGATTTGTTTCCTCTCACCAGCCCGAGTGAACTATTTGGTGCTGACCATAGACTTATAAAGTCTATGGTGCTGACTGCGATAACGCAATTAATGATTCACCTAAAACTTATAACCTTTTGTATCATTTTGATTTCCCGCCCATTTTTTAATACAGATTGCTTAATATATTTTCTTGTTTTTCACATGAGCTTCCTATTCATGACTTTCTCATTTTTACAAGCTAAGGACAAATTAGATATGGGCATGATTTGACATAAAAGAGCGAATGGAAATCAGAACGCTATAACGAATGAGGGCAAAAAGTGAGTACAAATTAACTAAGGCTACTAACTTGAATTTTTTTTGGGCTCGGTTTACCTTTCGGCCTTATCCGTTTACCCAGTGTCGGGGACCATGCCAGCGTTACGTGGTTACACGTCCCCCTTTAAATTTTCTGGTTCCTTATTAATATATACATATATGTTGTCTGGTATATATTTCCTATCCTAATCTTAACACACACAAACATAAATACACAAACATAAATACACAAACATAAATACACAAACATAAATACAAACACAACAACCATGGCATATGCCGTGGTGGGACTCGAACCCACAACGTCGACATATTTACAGTCATATACTTATGAGGTTATGTTGTGACAAAAAATAACAATCTATGGGTGGGTGTAATATGTATCTATATATGCATAGATATATCTATATATATTCTACATACATTATTCAGTTACTAATTTATACTGTAATCATTTTAAGTTTTTTCTACAAAAACTACGTGAAATAAAAACGAAGAAATCTTTACCCCTCTATATCATGGAAACCGTTCACTTTACCATAATTCTGTATATAACAATTCTTGTTCGGAATTTAATGTATATCATTTGCGTATAGGATGACGTTTGCGCTAAACCTCATAGTTTACTAGATATTCACGCAAAACTGGGAAAAATAAGAATTTCCTGCCCTTTTCACCCCCTCCCCCCGAAACCCGACGCTGGTGGTGGTGTAACTTTTTAGTACTAACTCTTAGGAGGGTATGGAACTATTTCGCGCTAGAAAGGACTTTTTTTTTGAAGTTTGGGTTTGGCTTAATTTTGTGTTAGATTTACTTTTTAGTACTCTTAGGAGGGTATGGAATTATTTCGCGCTAGAAAGAACTTTTTTTTTATGTTTGGGTTTTGGCCCGATTTTACTGTACTATATTAGGTAATGTTGCTTTCCTTCTTTTTTTTAATGTCGAATTATCAATCCTGTTGTAGGTTGTAGGCACCGTTATTTTTACGCTCTATTTTCGTTATCAATATCCTTCTTACTTCTTTGTTTGGCATTCCCAACTGGCAGTCCCAATTGTTTTTGTGTTTGTGTAAAGCAAACATTTAATTTATATCTACACGTGTGTTTTATGTTTTGACCTATATTTTATCGCTACATTCCTTACATAACCTACTCTATAGGGCCTTATCTGCATTTGAACTCGAGCAGTACATAGTACATAGCACATACAAGTAAAAGCAATCCGCACACCACGCACCACGGGCGAACGTTCCATAAAACTTATGAAGATGAGTTCGTTAAATAAAGTCTCCGTCTGGTATCTGAAAATTTGTCTTACGTAATGCTATTTATTTGAAATGTATACGCAAGTGATCGTCATCTAAGTACCTCCTTATATCGTCTAAATGAAACAAATAATAGTTCCAAGGTTGTTGCGAAGAACGGACGGTAATAAGCGATACGAACTTGACAACATGAATAAGTAATATCTGAAAAATAAAAACTTGAAAAAAGAGCCATTTGTTTATTTTTACCACGTTTGTAGTTACTTCTAGGGGGTATATTAATCTTGGGAGCACCTGATTTAGAATAATAATAAAAAATAATAATAATAAACCAATAAGTTTGTATACAAGTTCGTTTTCAAAATACTGGCCACCAATGTTTTTAATATTAAATTTTGTTATCGGTATTATCATTGTAAAGCCGATTAACTTACGGAAGTAGACATAAAGTTGTTTTGAATATTAAAACTCTTTGGAATAAGGAACTCGTGAAATAAAAAATGTCAAATTGGCCTTAAAACTTTTTTGTAGAAAATTAATTGCTATATCTGGATAACTTGGATAACTTAACGGTCCAGATGTTGGCTAATCTATAAATTGGGAAGATTATATTTTAGGAAAATATCATTTCATAAGAAACGCAATCTCCTTGTTTTCGGAGTCTGAAGTTAGAGTCCATTTGACAGTTATTGTTAAGTTGCTCTCTGTTGTGGAACTATAGGCCAGGGAAAATAGAATTTGACCTAGAAAAAAATATTAACTGCAATTTTGTTTTTCCATATCAAAGTTATAAGTAAATACGTTGGTAGAAACCAAAAATTAAACATTTTCAAAAAAACGGAACCTTGAGTTACCTCAAAAAACACCTATTTTTCGAGAGAAATTTCGGGCAAAAATGTTAACTGGATTTTTTAGACTCTTTAGGTAAAAAAACTTCCCTTGCTAACATATACAGTGTGACCCATTTGTTTTGGGGTCAGTCTGTAAAAAGTGTATCAATCGTGCGATTTGGCTGATTTTTTTTTTAAATTGTAGAGCTCGATGAACTGCACATTTTGAACAAAAATTGCCTGGTTCGCATAAAATCCAAAGCCTACTATGACCGTTTTTATGAGCAAAATTTTAAGAAACCATATTAGCGTTTTTTTTTGAAAAAATCTGTGTGCGCCAATGGATTGAGCACCCCTCGAAATGGGTATGTACAAAATTTCATCAAAATATTTCAAGTAATAACGATTTTGTAGAAAAATTAAAAATGCAGCCAAGGTACGTCTTTATTTTCAAAAATTCAAAGTTGGCCATGGAAAATAATTGAATTGTTTACTTTTATTAAGTGTCAAACTGTCTAAATTGAGTTCAGAAATTGTTTGTGCTCAATACAATTAATTATCATAATTATGGAATATTTAAGCATAAGAGACAAAATAGAAATTGTTCGACTCGTGGACGACAACGAAAATTTTATAATTTTAATTGTTTTTATGTTTTGTGTTTATAAGCATAAGGTTGTATTATTACAATTCAATTATTTTCCATGGCCAACTTTGAATTTTTGAAAATAAAGACGTACCTTGGCTGCATTTTTAATTTTTCTACAAAATCGTTATTACTTGAAATATGTTGATGAAATTTTGTACATACCCATTTCGAGGGGTGCTCAATCCATTGGCGCACACAGATTTTTTCAAAAAAAAACGCTAATATGGTTTCTTAAAATTTTGCTCATAAAAACGGTCATAGTAGGCTTTGGATTTTATGCGAACCAGGCAATTTTTGTTCAAAATGTGCAGTTCATCGAGCTCTACAATTTAAAAAAAAAATCAGCCAAATCGCACGATTGATACACTTTTTACAGACTGACCCCAAAACAAATGGGTCACACTGTATTAAGAAATTAAACATTTTAAGAATATGGAAGTAACTTAGATCCACAAAGAGGGATAAAAATCGGATAATTTTCTATTTCGGCAAAAGCAAAAATATTAACTACGTTTTTATTGCAGATGATCATTCCCTTTTACAAATAGAATGTAACTTATACAAAATTAAACATTTATTTGAACCAGCTGTCACTTCTCATTGGTAGAGACCAGGCAAAAATATTAATTGTTTTTTTTGTTTAACTTTTTACAATATAACTATATTGAATCATATATAGCTAAATTAAACATTTATTTACGGCGCATATAGGTCAACTGTCACTTGTCATTTCTGTAGGAAAGCAAAAATATTAACTGGTTTTTTTATTTAACTTTTTACAATATAACTATATTAAATCACATATAGCGAAATTAAACATTTATTTACGGCGCGTGTAGGTCAACTGTCATTTGTTATTTTAAAATACTTCCGTTACCAATTTTTATTTAATTTCAAAAAATTTAACAAGACTTAGTATCCACTTACAAAGTTTAACAAAAATCAGCCAGTTAATAATTTTGCTCTCAAAGACAGCTTCAAATTTCTTTAAAATGCGTTTTCCGGCGAAACAATATGTTTAATTTCAGAACAAACTGTTAATACTTGATTTTGAAGGTAATTATAAATAATAAAAACGTAGTTAATATTTTTGCCCAACAAAATATTATGCAAAATGTCATTTTTACATAATTCGGATACTTGCGCAAACGTAATCTGTTTAATTTATCAATCTCAATTTTATATACCTTACTTACTAATAAATGCAGCTTAAAATTCGCAGGTAATATTTATGCCATCTTTATTACAACAAGAAAATGTATTTTTCTAAAAAACGCCCACACGCGTATGTTTATTTTGTATAAAAAACAATTCTGGCGTTCATTTATTACCAATATTTTGTCATGGCATTATAAAAATGCGGTTATGAATTTTGTCTAGGTTTCGTTATTTTTTACCGTAATTTCCCTGGCCTACTATATTTTTTGTGATTCTAAGCAAAAACTGTTTCTTGGCACTTTTTTTTGTATCTGCCACAGTTTTACGGGAGAATTAATTTGTCGTTTATTGCTTTTTTTGATTGCATTTTTTTAAAAAAGTAAAAGCTCAGAAATCAGCACTGAAGTAGAAGTAGTCCATCATTGTACGATTTTTTTAATAAGCAGGCCTTGAGAGTCATTAACTTTTCTTACACATTCCGAAATTGTTACCTATAGCAGCACAATCTTTCAGTATAAATAATAATAATAATAATCGATCGCCAGGGCATGTCTGGAGCCGGCGCTGGGCATGACAGCGAGCGGGACGTCGGTGACAGGGCGCTGATGAGGCGGGCCCCTGTTGCACAAACAGCTACAGCCCAACAACAACACGAACATCTACAACATGGGAGCCAAACGAGAACTAGGGTTCCACCCATCGAAGGTGTTGCGCGGGAACTTCAGCCAGCGTTCACAGAGGCGGGATTACAACGACGACGCATGAAATGGACTGTGTCCATGAATGAATCGATTATGCGTATTTTTTACAGGGTGACAAACTTAGGACAAGAGATTATCGGCTACCGACAACAACTGTATGCCGAGTTCTGCAGGGAGTTTCCACACATGCAAGTGTCTGAACAAAGAGTGTCAGATCAGTATCGAACTATTCTAAGAAATAACCGAATTCCGGAAACGCGACTTAACGCTATCAAACGGGAAGTTGAGCTAGAGATCCACGGCGAACACATAGACATAGATGACAACAACAACAATGGGGAACTTCAAGAGCCTGGACAACAACTAGAAGCCGAAACGGTAGAACCAACAACCGAGAGTCTGGAAGGCACAGACCCACTTAGCAGGCCACCGCTACCAAGATTAAATTCTTCCAGGAAACTTGCGATCGTGCTCGTGCACGTGCATCTTATGAACACAAAAATTTTACCAAGCTATGTTTCAGTGACACCAACATTAGAACGTATGCACATGTTAATCTACTGTGCCGCAATGGCAGTCATCACTGTAATGGGTGCTAAGATCCGAACGGCCCAAGAGTTCAATCGTGCAAGACCAGAACCACGAATGGCTCAATGGGAAATGCGACTGAATCGGAAGATCGAGAGTCTCCGTAAAGACATAGGACAAGTGACGGAATATATTAGAGGAGTTAGAACTAGAAGGATCCAGAGGGCGGTGCAGGCAATAATGAGCCGCACCCAAATGCATTCTCGGCATGACCCCGCGAACATCACTGCTCAACAATGTCTTGACACATCGCAGGGCATCTGAGGAGATACAAGGCTAGTAACAACAGGAAACGAGACAACAAACTCTTTGAACGATCAGAAAAGGGTTTCTACCGTGCTTTTAATTCTAGCGCCGATGCCACAAATGCGAGTTACCCTAGCAGAGAACAGGTCGACGGTTTCTGGAGAAATCAACTTGCCACACCAGGTCCATACAATGTCAGTGCAAGCTGGATCAGCGAAGAACGCGAGATGGGCCGGAACTATAGCCAGATGCAACACGAGCAATTCACAACCGCTGAGGTCTCCGATGTCATCAAGAATTCCCACAACTGGAAGGCACCAGGTCCAGATCATCTCCAAAATTATTGGATTAAGAAGCTGTGGTGCACGCATGAACAAATAACTACCTTAATTAATGAAGTCTTGCTCGATCCTCTGAAAATGCCATTGTTTCTTACACAGGGTGCAACCTACCTGTTACCAAAAGACCAGCGGAATATGGATAACCCTGCCAAGTACCGCCCAATAACCTGCTTGCCTCCGCTGTACAAGATAATCACATCTTGCCTTACGCAGCGAATATATGCTCACTGCGAGCGGAACAACATCATTGCAATGCAGCAGAAGGGCTGCTCGAAGGGCGCAATGGGATGCAAAGAGCAACTCATCATAGACTCTGTCATCTGCAACCAGGCTCATTCCAAGCAACGAAACCTCCACATGGCTTATGTGGACTACAAAAAAGCATTTGATTCCGTACCTCACGACTGGCTCACAGGTATCTTAAAGCTGTATAAAATAGATCATCATACAGTTTCCTTTTTAGAACACGTTATGACAACCTGGCGCACTAAGATACAACTCAGAACCGCAAACAGTAACATCGAGACCGACGCAATCAACATCCGAAGAGGGATTTTCCAAGGAGATTCACTCAGTCCACTGTGGTTCTGCATGGCGATGAACCCTCTATCACATCGGTTGAACTCTACAAAATATGGCTTCGCTATCAAAAGCAACAACGCAGAAGCGATCAAGTTGAATCACCTATTATATATGGATGATTTAAAACTGATCGCCGCAACCAAAAACCAACTAACGCAAATGCTTAAAATTGTAGAGGAGTTCTCCAGGGACATCGGAATGCTGTTTGGACTGGACAAGTGCCGCACCCTTAATATCATAAGGGGAAAGCTCGAACAAAGCGCACACGAGATGCAGGACGGCCAGGAGATCGAAGCAATGAGCATGGGAGATACATACAAATACCTCGGGATGAAACAAGCTCAAAGGATAGACCATCGAACAATGAAGACTGATTTAACGAATGAATTCATCAAGAGAGTAAGACAAGTAGTGCGAACTGATCTTAACAGCAGGAATTTGTTTAAGGCCCTGAACACGTATGCGTGCTCTGTACTCAGCTATTCGTTCGGAATAGTGAATTGAACCGACAACGATAAACTACAGAGGTGGTTGGGGAAGCCGCTGCACGGGAGGCATCCTAATGAGGTTAACCAGGAACATGTCGACAAGATAGCGTCGAACTATTGGCTGACCTCGGGACGAATGTTCCCCGAGACGGAAGGCTTCCTACTGGCCCTACAAGATCAGGTTATACCAACTCGCAACTACCTAAAATTCATTGTAGGAGATGCATCGGTAGTGGATGACAGATGCAGATACGGGTGCCCAACTTCAGAAACAATCCAGCACATAACAGGAGGATGTCAGATGTTCGCATCAACGGAATATAAGGAACGACACGATTCGGTTGCCAAGATCTTGCACCAGGAACTGGCGGAAAAACTTCTGCTTGTGCAGGCAGAGAGGATCCCATATTACAGCTACACACCGGAGCCTGTTCTTGAGAACAGCAACTACAAGATGTACTGGGATCGTACAGTTCTGACAGATCAACGAGTTGCCCATAACAGACCAGACCTTATAATAGTTGATAAAATTTCTAGGAAGACAACTCTGATTGATGTGGCCATCCCGAACAACAACAACCTGCGTGTGAAGCAAGTCGAGAAGATCGCGAAGTACAGAGACTTAGAAGAACGAATTAGAAGGCAATGGGAAATGGACAACGTTCAGACGATTCCAATCATCGTGTCAACAACTGGTGTCATACCAAAAAGTTTGCTGAGAAACATCAAAGAGCTGGGTCTAACTAATAATCTTTACAGGTCCATGCAGAAAGCGGTACTACTTGCGACAGCCCGAACCGCCAGGAAATTCATGGGGAGTGCAGGAACGTCCAACAACATCAATGTCACCTAAGGCCCGATAACATGGCAAGGGTCTCGTCCGAGCCAGATCCTTATGGTATCCGGGATACCCGGGATCTGAGTGAATGTTCCCCGTAGAGGGAGTGCGAATGCCTTTTGGCTAAGTCGAGATAATAATAATAATTCTCACCCTCACAATACTCCAAAGTAGGAGTACCTCAGAAGCTTGTGCGGGGGAGGGGGGCAATTACTATTATTTTGTCTTCGTTGCCATTTTAGTAGATTTGAATATCAATCTATTTTTCATGGAAGCTGCAAAACAGGCAGCAGTTTGGAGTTTCTGTTGAGAAGCGCCGCGCCGTGCCTCGTCATACTTGACCTAGATAGAGCGATCGTCAAAGTCAAGCAACGCCGTGCGCAGTTGGTTCATGGACGAGTGATCCCTTATGATAATTTTTTGCCTGAAGTTCTTTTTATGACTCACGTGATTTATTTGCCTTGGCCAGAGGCATCGGCAACTAAATTCCAAGTTGAACTTCAGTGCCTTGGTACATAAATAACTATTAATTTGAAAGAAATTACATTTTAGATATTTCTATTCAGCCAGCACTACTAAAATGTCATAGTAATTCAACAAAACAATAATGTCCATGGCCAAGTAGTATTTTGATACCTATTTTTTCTTCTAAAACCGAAAAAATATCAAGAGGCAGTTTATGCTCAGAATAAAAAAGTAATCTGCATAAAAGAAAATTATGTGGAGGGCTGAATTAGTATTTTTCTTGATAAAACAAATGTAATGTATACCCATATCTCCGCCACTGGCTATATTGGGAATTTGGTATTATCACATTTTGTGACACTTGATCGATAGGTACATGCTGTGTACCAAAATATCGTTTGAATATCTTCAACGGTTAGAAAAATAAAAAGTTATACCGCAAAAATGTAAGATTTAATGATTTTCTATATAATTGAAGTGTCTTAGAATGGGTGTATCTTTGATAGGTACAGAAATTTTAACCACGTAATCGGGGACGTTCATAAAACCGAAAAATGAAAAAAAAAATTTTTTTAATCGATGTTTAGAAAATGGGGCAAATCAATCTTTATCCGTGCTCAATGCACGCCGCTGGATCGTCACTAGAAGCGCTGAGAGGGGAGGTCTAACCTCTCCCTAGGAGATGGAGGGGAATAACGTTAGATTAGGAAGGGGAATACCGCGACGTTGCCGCATGTCAGAGTGGAATAAATCTGCTTGCAGAATTAGGTACCTAGGTACCTTTGAAAATTACTGCTGGTAGGTATCCACGTTTTTTTATGATGTCGGTTGCTGTGACGAACTGTTTATTGCTTTCTTCACAGGCGCACACAATAATTTAACAAACACGTCAGTTTTTATCACTTTACTGTTATTTTAAGTCCCTAGGCAGCAGAAATGTATCCGAGCGCCGCTCGGAGAAGTCATTGCTAGAAAACTCATTGCTGATTTCACACTCATAATTTTTTGACAAGTCTTTTGTGGAGTAGGTATCTACCTACCTACCTATTTTACAACTGATTTTCAGGCCGCAATTTTTTTATACTAATAATTAGCCATCTCTTGGGACACCTTGGGATAATAAATTTCTGATCGGCAATCAACTGAATAAAGTATTTGTTTTAAAATACAAATTATCTGTAAAAATTGCAAATTTCCACAACCACCCATAGGGTAGAGCGTAGAGCAGCGGCGCGTTACTTTTTTTTAGCGAGTGTTCGCCTGTAGCCCTATCATCTCGAAAAAAGTGGGGGAAGACTGTAATTTGACGTGAATTTAACGCGCGGCTTCGATTTGTTCATAGTTTTTAATATTTTTCAACCCTTGCCCGATAGTGCGCCACCTTTAAACCCCCTCAGGGTTGTGGTCCTATGTATTATCTACTTTTAAAAAATTATTCGTTTCCGAAAAAAGTGGGGGAAGACTGTCATTTGATGTGAATTTAACGCGCGGCCCCGATTTGTTCATCGTTTTTAATATTTTTCTACCCTTGCCTGATGGTGCGCCACTTTTAAACCCCCTCAGGGTTGTTGTCCTGTCTATTGTCTACTTTTAATAGTATATTACACACCGAGGTGTCTCGAGATAAAGTAAACTTTCCACCCGGGCGGGAGGGCGGGAAGTAAAAGTCAAAAAATTGACACTTTCAAACTTCTAAAAAGTCAGAAATGTCGATATTACATACATGGTTGTAAATAAAAAATTATTCGGTTCCGAAAATAGTTGGGGAAGACTGTCAAATTGGCGTGCTTATCATTTCCGTATTTTTTAACCCTTTGCCGTTTCGGAACTCTCTCAAGTTAATTCCTTACCATTCCTCTTACTTTTCGTAAAAACTTGGTGGCGAAATGTCGCGTAATGTCCCCAAAAACCGAAAAACAGCGACTCCTCCTGGTGAATTTAAGCTTCTGCGTGCCCTTGACTACTGCCCGACATTCCTTCGCCGAGATTCGCCAGGCGCGGGCATATGACGTTGGCGTCGGGCGCTGGCGTCCGACGCCAACTTCACACAAAAACGACGCCGCGCCGAATCGCGCAATAATTACAATTACGAATGAATTCACTGGCACTGATTCACTCGATTTTGCTCCATTTCCACGCCGCCCGGCCCGGCCGACCTACTAAATTACAGCTGGGCGAGGAGCGCAAGCGCGGGGCGCCACTTGACATCGACACTACAGGTGATCCCCACTACTCATAACTAGTGCGCGATATTAGCCAATCGCGGCTCGCGGCTCGCGGCCCCTACTTCTCTCGGGGCGGCGCTACTATGTTGCCAAGTGTGCTGAAAATTTACCTGATTTAGTAATTTAATTCCGTATAAATTTAATTGTGTAGTGGATTTTTACATGGATTTACCCGTTTTTGTGCGTAATAATTATACGAGATAGTAGATTAACTTATAACGAAAGAAACCCCGTATAAATCCGCGAAAATCAAAAATCGGATTTAAGGGACTTTAAGTCAGTTTGGGGACATGTCGGCATAAACGGCAACACCGAATAGTGGTATTGAATGGTATGGGGGAAAGCTTGTGCGCCGTCACCGTACCGCCGCGCCGTAGCCGACGCGCTAGTCGAAGATCGTCCGTCCGATTATTATGGGATTTAACAGCTGATTGATATCGATCCGCGTCCGCCTGTAATTTTTGGGAGCGCCAGCTTCAACAAGCAATTTATTATTATACAGAATGCCTTACGTGTGGCTATTCTGTGGTATAACAATTCTGTTTCCAAAACGTGGACGCGTATGCAAACGTCGCGTCTCGCTAACCGATATTGTTCCGTTACTTTGCTTTGTTTTACGAACTGTCGTCGGAACTGAACCTGCTTCTGTACATTTTTCCAGATCCGTTCGCCATTTTTTTGGACCAGCAGTGATGTCCAAACCTGTTGCAATTGCCGCTACGAATTTGCAGTGAAATAACAAGTGATTTTTTCATATTTCCGTTAAGAAATGCAGTGTTAAACTTTCGCGGCCTTCGTATGAAAACAGTGCTAGATAGGTTCCTACTAGGTACCCCAATTACGCGCGAGGATAAAAGAAGCAGCTTCAAGGGTTCGCGAAAATTCGGGTTTTATTAGACGCATACGGTATGGATCTAATTGTACAATCCACCTAGTCGAGTCCCCGTTGGAATAAATCAGCTGAGGGAAACCGAGACGTCCCTAATATTTGGCATCGCGCCGCTTTAAGTGTGCAGTGAAAAAAAAACAAGTGTTTTGTTCGTATTTCCGTAAAAAGAGACTATGAAGTGTTATACCTTCGCGACCATCGTATAAAAACAGTGCCACTAGTTAGGTAGGTACTTAGTGCTTTATGTGATTTTGTGAAGATTTTTGGATAGTATCTAAACACAAGAAAATAGTAAAAATAATCGATGCATCTCAAAGGTAGGCTTTTTCATGCTATTCGTCGAGCTATTCGCTAAAAGAACCTTTAAGGAGTTGTCCAAAAATTATTTATTTATTTATTTAATCTCCACATACACCAAATGATACATGGTTGCGTCAATATTCTTCAAATACTGCGAAAAAGCCTCGGAAAAAGCGATTCGACTGGCAACCAGTTACCTAGTGCTTCTTGTGATTTTCGAGAGGATTTTTGGATAACATAAGAAAGGAGTACGACACCCGCAAGGAAAATCATCCAGGCATCCGAAAGGTAGTTTTTTTGCATGCTATTCGCTAAAAGAACCATTAAAGATTTGTTCAAAAACTAGTTGAAAGACTATTCCTGAAATACTGTGAAAGAGCTATACGTCTGACAACGCTGCACGGCGGAATTGGGGGGGATCCGCCGGAACCGGCCTCAGTTCCAGCTGGTCCCGGCAAGGTCAAGGACCCATGGCCGTAGCGTCGGAAAAAGGGGTTTTAATAGCGTTTTAAAAAAAATTATTTCTGACGTTAATATGCACTTTAGAAAAATTTTAATTGCATAGGCGTAACAAGTGTATTTTTCCCGGCCTGCCCTTAAAATTTCTGTACTTATCAAAGTTACACCCTGTATAACTATACACTGTGTCCCGGATAAGAATGAACAACATGAGGATATTGCAAAAGGAGAGAGATAGAGCAACGGGTAAAAGGGGAAAAAAGTGGCGCAATTTTGAGGTCAATAAAATGGCACAGCAGATTTCTAATATATTTTTTCGTTTTTGAGTTATTTTGAAAAAAGTAAAATTTTGCGTTTTCGATTCTATTTTTTTCTGAAGTTGTTATAAAAAAAAGAAAAACACTTTCTTATGGCACTTTTTAACGGGCTTTAAGATGGCGTTTTTAGATTTGTTCTACAACGTTTCGTTTTTGAGTAAGCATCTTCAACTTAATTTTTTTAAATACGGACCTGGATTTTTTTGCAGATTTTGCAAGCACTTTTCATTGCAAATACCATGATGTATGACACGAAATATTTTTAAAATTATACTGAAAAATCTTTTTTTTTTTTTCATTCATTTTTTTCTAATGCGGCCCTGTATTTAATAATAAGAAGTCTAAATATTAATCAGTATTGTCAACAATTTAATTTACAACTTATCTTTCAATTGGAGAACTAAAGAAAGGACGGCAAAGACTAATAACAGTCACATACGATAATAATAAAAATCCTCCACCTAGAAGGCTTTGAAACAACGAAACCAACCCCTTGTCATTTGTCATAACTCCCACTGTATCATTTAGTTAACAGTAATTGTTAGTATCATTAGAAATAGAGGGTGCTTTTTCAAATGACGGCGAATTTAACAATTCAGCATGTTATATCTTGTGTCACAGAAATAGTGTAGAGGCCGAATGAATGTACTGTTGCAATTAATAAATGGCAAAAGTTATTGGTTTCGTTGGCTTAAAGCTTTCTTCTCACAATTAGAAAAAGCGAAGAATTTACTCCAAAACACAATGCGACACAGTTTGCTGTACAACAACAGAGGAAAACACTTACCAGACAGAATATTAAGTTTTCGAAGTAAAAATAAACTGTAAGTTAAATTGTTAAATGAATGGAAAAAATGAATTTTCAGTAGGTATAATTTTCTTAAAACATTTTAAAAATATTTCGTGTCATACATCATGGTATTTGAAATGAAAAGTGCTTTCAAAATCTGCAAAAAAAACTAGGTCAGTATTTAAAAAAATAAAGTTGAAGATGGTTTCTCAAAAACGAAACGTTGTAGAACAAATCTAAAAACGCCATCTTAAAGCCCGTTAAAAAGTGCCATAAGAAAGTGTTTTTCTTTTTTTATATCTGTGATTTCAAAATAACTCAAAAACGAAAAAAGGTATTAGAAATCTGTTTGTACCATTTTAGTGACTTCAAAATTGCGTAACTTTTTCCCCATTTAACCGTTGTTTTATCTCTCGCCGTTTGCAAGATCCTGTGCCGCGCCCGACCTAAGGATCCCTAATCGTTATTTTTAGTTTATAGTTATAGTTTAGTGGGTTGTTATTTGTGGATAAAACCTAGTTCTAGATAGTAAATAGATATTAGTGGTGGTGCGGAGTGCCCAGCCACAGATGTGGTAGTGCGGAGTGCCCAGAGGGGCGGATGTTTTCGGCCGCTTTGGACGAAACCAACGGAGCGACCGGGGGAGGTCGGGGACAGTCGGAGCGAGGCGGCCGGGCAAGGAAGTGAGTGCCTGTGGGCGCACCGCGGGCGATCGCGACATCGCGACAGCGGAAATCAAGTGGAGCCTGACTGGTACCGACTACCGACTGATTCTTCGTGACAGTATAGTGTGTGGCCGGCGTGGCCGCTGTAAGGGATTCCAGAGCGTTGGCTGGCAGGAACCTCGACGGTGAAGACGAGAACGAAGTCAACTGAAGCAGTAATCCGAATGCGCCAAGGCTGTTGGTGCATCTCACAGTATTTGGGAGTGTTTTGGCAGTGGCCTAGCGGGGAACAGACAGTATACCTATTGCCAGGTTGAAGGAGAGTTTGGGGTCGTAAAGATCTCCACACACGGACCGCGTTTGGCTAGGGTATTAACCCCCGCCCAGGACTTATGGTGAGGTCTTTCTGATGGGGTTAAACAATTTTATAACTGGACAATTCATGACTAGTCGTAAATAAATGCTTAAATTTGATTACGCTTTTTCAATTTGCGCTCGCAGCTGGAATCCACGCTAGTCGGGTACGCTACAGTTCCCGCTCTACAACTGTAGTCGCGTGCATTTGGCGCCCAACGTGGCTGCGAAGCTGCAGGTTGGATCAGTGTTGTTAGGTTTCCTTTTATAAATTTGAATTAGAGATAATTCTGCATTTATTTGTTTTATGTGAAGTCTAATTTCATTCAACAAAATGCCGAATGAAAATAATGATAGGGGGAATGGGGTTGAAGAACCGTCATCGGACCAAGTACCAAATGTTGATACACCACGTACTGTTGAAGACTATCTGAGCCAATTAGCTTTTTGTGTTACAAATCTCAGCCTAAACTTGAACCAAGCTATGTGTAAAATTTCGACTGATGTAAATTCCATTAAGAAAACTGTAAAACAATTAGAATCTGACAAAGATAATAACGATTCGGGAGATCTAGGTTATGGGGTGTTAGGGTCGGCACGACCCCCAGCTAAAACCGTTTCTTTTCAAAATGAGGTGGAAAATTCTGTTTTAAATGAATCGTTGGGGAGAAGATCTGTTGCCCTTTCTCAGACTTCGCATTATTCTTTGTTGTGGAAGGAATTGGGGGGTTATAATTTACAATTTAAACCTGACGGAAATTTGCATCCGGTTGCCTTTGTAAAAAAGTTAGAGGTTATGTTTGAGGACGCTGATGTGCCGGAAAATAGACGCGTACAACTAGCAGTAGGAGCGCTTCGCGGCTCTGCGGCCGACTGGGGTCAAATCAAGGAACAACAATTCCTAGATTTTGGAAGGTTTAAGGAATTATTTTTGCAACGGTACTGGGGTGTTGAGACTCAGCGAAATATGTACCAAAAATTGATGTATAGCGAATGTAACACGGGTTCTAGAGCCGACTACTTTTTAAAATTGTTTATGGAGGCCACCTTTCTAAACAGCCCTCCAAATGAAAGGGAAATTGTTGATATGATTTCCAATCACTTTTCTTTGGACATTCGCAGAGGAATTTTGAGTGCCGGACTTAAGACAGTCGATGAAGTTGAGGCGTACCTGCGCAAGATGGACGCATTTGACCGCGAAGAGCAGGTTAGGCGCAATGTTAGTAATCAGAGTAACTGGCGGGAAAATCGTAGAGTAGCAAATCCGAATCCGATTAGTAGTGGAAATCAGGGACGTGCGGGACCGGTTAGGAATGATGTTAGGAATGATGTTAGGAATGAGGCAGGAAATGAACAGGGTGCGCCTAGGGCAATTAATAGGTCGATTTTCACTTTATTTAACAGCAGTCCTGATGAATTGCTGCAGGAAAGCGAACCACAGGTTATGAGTTCTAAGAAATCGCGCGTTCGACCGATTTTGAATATAAAGGTTTGTGGTATTAGGAAAAGTGTCTTAGTCGATAGTGGTTGCGATATGTCGGCAATAAGCGAGGACTTTTATAAGTATCTTAAGGCAGAGGGTGATCAACCACTCCCAGTGTTGCCAATGAATAGTGTAACTGTGACAGGCTCGATTAAAGCGCCTTCTGTAACGGTTAATAAGCAAGTTTTTCTTACTTTTAAGTTTGGTAATGTGGTTTTCGACTACCCTTGCATAGTCGTGCCATCTCTATTGCGAGAAGTGATTTTAGGGTGGGACTGGATTGGCGATAATTCCCCGGTTACAATGGATGTCCCTAGATCGAACCTTTCCTTTATGTTGAAGGGAACGTTAGTTTCGTTACCATTTGGTGGAACTAGCTCTGTGGAATCGTGTGAGCTGAAGGTCGCCGTGAACGAGGTTCAATCGAGTAGTGAGAGGGATGTTATTTATTCGCTCCCTCTTATTCAAGTCTATGATGAATGTAAAATTAAAGAGGTTGCAAATCAGTCTCCTTTATTGGACGATAGACAGAAAAATGAGTTGTCAGGTTTTCTAATGTCTTTTCAAGACATATTTTCCGATAATCCAGGTAGAATTTCGAAGTATGAACATAAAATTGAGCTCAGGGACGAGTCTCCTTTCTATCTGAGATCGTTTCCCGTTCCACATGCCTATAAGGAAGAAGTTGATAGGCAGGTGAAGGAAATGGTAAAGTGGGGGGTTGTAAAGAGGGCCCAAACCGAGTATATTAGCCCTTTGGTTGTGGTGCGCAAAAAGGATGATTCAATTCGCGTATGTTTGGACGCTAGACACATAAATAAACGGATGGTTCGGGACCACGTCACACCTCCGAATCCAAACGAGTTCATTGGTCATTTTACGCCTGGGCAGATCTTAACTTTAATCGATTTGACTGCTAGTTACTGGCAGATTCCCGTTTATGGCCCTCACCAGAAGTATTTGGGCTTTGCGTACGGAGGCTACACCTATGTCTTCACGGTTTTGCCTTTCGGCTTAAGCACATCGGTAGGTAGTTTTATACGAGGTTTAGACATAGTTCTCGGCGAAGAAGTCAAAGGGTTTGTACTGGCTTATGTCGACGATATACTCGTTTACTCTGAGTGTTACAAGGATCATTTGGCTCATCTGAATATCATTTTCAAAAAGTTTAGAGAAGTGGGCATTACTGTCAAGTTGCGGAAATGTGAATTCGCTAAAGAAGAGTTGAGGTTTTTGGGTCACCTCCTAACACCCAATGGGATTAGTGTTGATCCAAATAGAGTTAAGGCTATCCAGGATTTTCGTAATCCAAGAAATCTCAAGGAACTTAGATCCTTCTTAGGGTTTGTTAATTATGATCGCAGGTTTTGTGAGCGATTTTCGAATCTGACCGTTCCCTTACTCCCCCTGTTGAAGAAGGGTAGCCGTTGGAGCTGGAAACCCGAGCACCAAGAGGCGTTCGAGGCAATTAAAGCGGGTTTTTGTGATGTCGTAATGCAACACCATCCTGACCCTACCAAACGGTATTTTGTACAAACTGACAGTTCAGCGTACGGTATAGGGGCATGCCTCTTCCAGCTAAGTGACGAAGGTGAAAAAAATATTATTGCTTTTTATAGTCGGACTCTCAAAGGCGCCGAACTAAATTATACTGTGACAGAGAAGGAAGCATTAGCTGTTATTGCTGCTCTCCAACAGTGGCGTGTGTTCATTTTAGGTCGTGAAACCACTGTCATTACAGATCATAAAAGTTTAGTTTTTATGCAATCATGTAGGTTAGTGAACGCGCGTATTTCTCGATGGATCCTATATGTCCAAGAGTATTGTTTCGATGTGTTGTATTGTAAAGGATCAGAAAATGTTATGGCAGACATTTTAAGTAGGTATCCCATTAAAGGTGAGGATTCGAAACTAGAGGAAGTTCCTGATTGGGGGAACAAAAAGATTATGATTGCTGTGACTCAGACAGAAAAGTTGGAAAAGGTTCTTAAGTGTCAATTTCGTGAGCTAATACCTTTACAACAAGAAGATGACTTCTGTAAACAGGTTTTACGGTGGTTAGGAGATGAAGGGTGTCCACCCAGATTTAAGAAATGGTTTATGGTACATGAAGGTGTGTTATTTAGACGGGGTTCAACTGAACTTCCTAGTTTTAGGGTTGTTATCCCTAAGGGTATGATTATCTCTCTTGTAAGGGAAGAGCACGAATCTAATGGTCATTTCGGTTCGTCAAAATGTTTCGACTATTTGGTAAAATACTATTACTTCCCGAGAATGAGGAAACGTGTCCGAAATATAATAAGTACTTGTGACCTGTGCCAAAGAAGTAAGACTTCTTCTACTTTACATGGCGAAGCACACAGTGTGGTTCCTAGAGGTCCAAAAGAAGTGGTTTGTCTCGATTTAGTTGGTCCTCTACCAGTGTCAAGTGCAGGTGTCACAATTCTTTTAGTTATTGTTGACGCTTTTAGCAAGTTAACGAGGCTATATGCTCTAAAACGAGGCACGTCTCGATCTATACTGAGTGTTCTCACTAATAAATATTTTCCTGAAATAGGGGTTCCTAAGACCATTCTTAGTGACAATGCAACATGTTTTTCGAGTAAGTCGTGGTATAAAGTATTAAGGGATTTAGGGATAAAGATTTCGCATACTTCTGTGTATTACCCACAGGGTAACCAAACCGAGCGAGTTAACAAAGAAATAGGGAGGTTGTTGCGGTCTCAATGTTATCACAAACATACTAAATGGGCTACCTGTTTAACTGAAGTGGAAGGTTGGCTTAACAATGTCACCCATGATTCGACTGGGTTTACTCCAAATGAGGTGCATTTTCAGAATTCACGGGAGAATAAGTTCCTTAAACTTATTCCCTATCCTGAATGTCCAGAGAATGTGGGGAATTTTGTTTTCCTTGCACATGAAAGGTTGACTTCCAAGGCTCAGAGACGCCAGGCGCGTCAAAATAAAGGGAAAACGTTTGCAAGCTTTGTTGTCGGAAATTTGGTATTGATAAAGGCACATGAGGCGTCTTCAGCAGCAGATCGTGAAATTAAGAAGTTTTTCCTTCTTTATAAGGGTCCCTTTACTGTAAGTAAAGTAGTCGGTCCAAACTCTTACGCTATAACTGATCAAGTAACAGGTACTTTCTTGGGTAATCATAATATCCAAAACATAAAGCCGTATCGACCAGCTATTGGTGGAGCTGACTTAATTTAGTTTAAGCTCCCTCAACCCTTAATGGTTAGGTTTACTTAAACTGGGGGGTGATGTGCCGCGCCCGACCTAAGGATCCCTAATCGTTATTTTTAGTTTATAGTTATAGTTTAGTGGGTTGTTATTTGTGGATAAAACCTAGTTCTAGATAGTAAATAGATATTAGTGGTGGTGCGGAGTGCCCAGCCACAGATGTGGTAGTGCGGAGTGCCCAGAGGGGCGGATGTTTTCGGCCGCTTTGGACGAAACCAACGGAGCGACCGGGGGAGGTCGGGGACAGTCGGAGCGAGGCGGCCGGGCAAGGAAGTGAGTGCCTGTGGGCGCACCGCGGGCGATCGCGACATCGCGACAGCGGAAATCAAGTGGAGCCTGACTGGTACCGACTACCGACTGATTCTTCGTGACAGTATAGTGTGTGGCCGGCGTGGCCGCTGTAAGGGATTCCAGAGCGTTGGCTGGCAGGAACCTCGACGGTGAAGACGAGAACGAAGTCAACTGAAGCAGTAATCCGAATGCGCCAAGGCTGTTGGTGCATCTCACAGTATTTGGGAGTGTTTTGGCAGTGGCCTAGCGGGGAACAGACAGTATACCTATTGCCAGGTTGAAGGAGAGTTTGGGGTCGTAAAGATCTCCACACACGGACCGCGTTTGGCTAGGGTATTAACCCCCGCCCAGGACTTATGGTGAGGTCTTTCTGATGGGGTTAAACAATTTTATAACTGGACAATTCATGACTAGTCGTAAATAAATGCTTAAATTTGATTACGCTTTTTCAATTTGCGCTCGCAGCTGGAATCCACGCTAGTCGGGTACGCTACAGTTCCCGCTCTACAACTGTAGTCGCGTGCAATCCCCATGCTGTTCATTCTTATCCGGGACACAGTGTATACGCCAATGACCAATGGAGACTCCTGGTCCTGGTTCATCCTGATTCTCCTGTTCTTATTATTTCCTATTTGTAGAAGCTACACAACGCTTAGACCCATAATGGTCCATAAAACGCGGGCGAAACAATACACTCAATACAGAGGTAGATATATCATATATCTATAAAGGTACGATTACTTTGGTAGACGGGCGACGCCGACGCCTCCGACGCCGACGCCGGTAGATCGATATGGGGAGCTGCTGGGGGGCTGCAGGCACCGCATGCCATGCAGCCCGGCAACGAGCAAGAGCCGAGCGCCCGTTGCGAGTTCTTGAGCAGCAAGTGGCGGAGGGACGCTCCCGTCGACGCGGTAGTTCTTGATGGAAATAGAAGCTTGGGGTAAACATTGGGAATGGGAAATAAAGGGGCGTGCAGTCCATGGAAGCAAGGGAAGCATTGCTTCCCCTAAACCAAAACAATGTAAAATGATAAAATGTAATTTTTGAATTTTTAAACAGGAAGCAATTAGTTTAGTTACCGAGGTATATCAAAAACGCTAAAAATTATCTTATATATCATATATCAAACCTACAATATGTTATGCCTCTAGCAAATGCGGCGTTGACTCCGACTGCGCCCATCCTACCCAGCGACAGTACAATGTAAGCTATGCCGGCCGCTAGCTTTTCTGTAGCGTTCGAGAGTCGAGAGGTTATTGAACTTTCCACCTCCACCGCACTGGATGAGAACGCGTGTTTTAAGCGTGAGTGGAAGCTATCGTTGCAGTAGGTTCTTTATTTAGTTTAGTTGGTTTTGATATCTGCGTTTCGTTGGTGCGTCGCGCGCGTCATATCTCGAGCGATATGGAAGACAATACCATACGGACATGAACATGCAAATACCGTCAACTTCGGCTGTCGGGAATGACGTTGAAAATGTTAAAGTTGAACAATTAAGTAAGAGTGTGTGTGAATGTGTAGTGTGTGCCTTAATAATAAAGGGATTTTCAACATTAAATTTTGCGGATAAGCTTCAAGTAATTACTAACTGAAGGGCAAAACCCCCTATGAAAATTTAACCACAAAAACGAATGAATGACTTTCACAGATATCGCTGTTGTCTATTGAGAATATACTTCTCCCGAACATGTTAGAGCATCGATGTTTTTATGATGACGGCATTGGCGAATTCTCAAAAAGTGATCGAAGAATCGAATTACATTACAAATAGGTAAGTTTTTAAACATTGCTTCCCTTACTTAAAATGTCACCGCACGCCCCTGGGGAAATCCCGAAAAGAGAGATGGGGGGACGGACCGAACTATGACGATTAAATTCCAAAGTGCCTTGGAAATTTCAAAGTTCTCATAGGTTCAACTTGCAAATTGGCGTGCTTGAGTTTTTGGGCATGGTAAATAAGTATTTTTTATAGGTGGTATGTACTAAATAACAGGTTTTCCAGCCAGAGAGTCGTTTCTTTATAATGTCATTACCAAATTTGTTATTTCCAAGCTTTCGCTCTGGATTGAGAGCTTCTTCAGGTCTATAAGTTAAAATTTATTTTGAAAAGAGATCAAAAGCGAAAAGAAATATACTTACCTACAATTAACTAATGGAAGTATCATTAATACATACTCTCCATTTATTTAGGTGTAAAAAATGGCCAAAAAACTAGAAATGTTAAACCGATATTCAAACTTACTAAATTAAAAAACCCAACACCTATTTTATAGTCCAAAGCATGAAAGAAAACGTTTCTAAAGAATGCGGGCAGCGTTGCGAGATTTCCTATACGAGTACTCGTTATTTATTGGCGAATACAAGTTTTATCATATTGAAGCCGAATTTCTGAACTCTGTTATACCGAAAAAATAAAGCTCGCATCACGGGACCACTTACCCATTTTTGTTTATCATTTATTTTTAGCGCGGTGTGATAAAACACCTATATATATTTTTTTCACTACTAACCCTAAAAAGCATGTATTATTGACCCATCATTAACCCGAGAAGTTGATTTTCTCTCCCCAGGTCAATAATAATTTATTATTGACCAAGGTCAATAATGAATTGACGTCACGGGTCACTAGTATCAGGCTCTTCTATGTACGGCACAATTTCGTATTATTATACAACCCTGCTACTTACTTATTTCACTGATTTTTTTCAATTTGTATTAAACGCTGAACACACGCCAATGTAGATATTTTTACTTGTGGACTCTGCCCACAAAACAGAAATCTAACCTTCCCTTCCCCCACCTCCACCTAACCGTTCTAACCTAAAATTAGGAACAACAGCTGATGAAACAACGTTTATTTAAGTATTTGGGAAAACAAAAATTACAAATTACAACTAAAACTAATTATTATTATTAATGTAATAATTGACTGTGCAATTGTAACTAGTCATATTAATTAAACCTGTTGCAGTGCTTGTATTTGTAACCGGAATATTATTGTGTTGATTGTTTAAGTGAATATTATCTGATATTTTTTGTGTAACACTGGCGGGATTTCTCGATTCTATATTAGCAAAGGAACTAGAACTACCAATATCAAATAACTGTTCATGACGAGGTTCATTATGACTATCATTTGGATGGATAGTGTTATCGCTCTGCGCAACTACAGGTACTGATGTAGCACTGTAAACTGGCCTTGAACCATTTTAGCTATTCTTTTTTTAGATGCCAGAGATTCTTCAATATACCCTTCGGCAACAGTGGAAGATTTCCAACCTCCGTGCTGTTTTACAGTTATAAGATCGCCACCATTTTCCGCTAAAATAAGCGTGGTAAATCTGGGGTAGGCCGTTTTTGAATACCTATACTTTTTAACAACTTCGACCCAAACTGGCTTCATGATAACAAACTTTCGTGCTGTTCCATTTTTACTAGTAGAAATATCAATAACGATCATATCGTCTCGAACATCCAAGTCTTTTCGAAGCATATTACAAAGTTCGTCTGTTCTACATGCACCAGCAACTGCGATAACAAGTACAACCTAGTAAGTAATAAAGTAATTATTGTTTATTGTAAATATGTAAATATATGTAAAGTAGAACGAGGCATGTTTAGGTAGGTACCTTTGCTGTTGCAAAAATCGTGCAATTTCATCTTCTTTAAAAACAAGTGATTTTTTCGCTACATAATTAGTATTTTGCCTTTTCAAAAATGCTACCAGTTTAAAATACTTCGAAATGTCAATATTTTCCTTCAATGAAATCGTGGATTTTAACATAGAAAACGTTGCCCACAAGCTTGATGATTTCTTGTTTTCAGCTTGCGTTCGAAAATATACCAGTGATATGTTTTCAGAAATTGTTTCAATATTCTTCATTTTGCACCAGTCTTTAAACATTGTATAAGTTTTTAAGTAAACACTTTTCGACTTCTGTGGAAGCAACTGATCATTCATCTTTTGTGCCTCTTCTCTAATTTCCGGAGGAATGCAGAATATGTTTGGCGAGGATGAGCCATCATGATAATTATTATCACACTTTTTCACAAAAATAATATAAACTCACAGTTGATTTAGTCAAGAATAAATAATAATAATAATAATTAATGGCTAAATTTGACAGATAACAGTAAAAAAACTTCATTTGATGAAACAAAAATCAAGGCTAACTTGATTTGTGATTAAATAATATGAAGGAAAAACAAAGGTAAGTTTACTATTAAAAATGCTTTACAATTTTTTACAATAATATTTTTATGGAGTGTTAGTAGTGGAAAAATATTTTTATGGAGTGTTAGTAGTGGAAAAAATTGTATATTAACCACGGTTTAGCCAGCTATTATTGCCCTCACGTCCTAAATCCCTCGGCGTTGCCTCGGGATTTAATATTGACGTTCGGGTCAATAATAGCCTCTGTCTAAACCTTGGTTAATAATATACTATTTCAACATCGTCGCGTCTACCATCGCCTTTGAAATACGGCAACACAGCACTTCTTCCAAGGAGTGACTAACAAAATCAGTTAGCCAACGCGTTTTGTGCCAGTTTCTATAGTCCGTAAAGTTTTAACTGCGTATTTGGCTACCATACAGACCTCATTTTTTAGGCCGCTGGCAAGTTTTTCCGCCGGCTCAGAGACCTCAGTGGCGTTTCGTATGTTCGGGAGTTAACGTGTGCAAAATGAGTAAACAGGGAAGAACGTTGCATTCTCAAGCACGAGAAATAATTGCCAATGTTATAAGAGTTTGCCTTCCTCCATAGTCTAAGCTAAGGCATCACCGTTAAGAATACAATTATATGAAAATTAAGTCAGTGAGTTACACAAAATTGAGCTACGCCCCTGAACTGTGACTACTTCTATAATATCCCAGAACAAAGTCTAGAGAATAGTATTTCTCTAGACTTTGCCCAGAAGACTTTTTTCTGGGATAATATTTGCGAGTTCTTCCCCCTTACGTCGCACGCATTCTGCCGTAAGGAGGACTATATATCAATCTCATGTAGTTTATTGTCGTCCTTGTCGTAACTGTGAATTAAAATATATTGGCCAAACGTCTCAAAATTTAAAGAATCGAATTTCCGGACACAAAAGTGATAGTAGATTAAATAAAAGCTGTAAAAAATGTTTCTTTCACTGGTCATAATATCAATTTTGATGCAGTTAAAATATTGCAATACGATTGTATAATTATTATAAGAGATTATTTTTAGAAATGGTTGAAATACAAAAGGAATCAAATTCAATGAACAAAAGAACTGACATTAAAGATTTATGTTGTATTTACTCGTATATTTTGTACCTTGATAAATAATAGAACTTTTTTCCAAATGTTCTTGTATGTTTGGGATTTAATATATTTTTGATTTCTATCATATTTATAACCCAAGAAATTTTGTCATATTTATAACCTAAAAAATAATTTTTGTTTTTTTCCAAGTTTTCACATTGTAAACATTTATAGACCGTCAGACAGTGACAGATTTTCCTTACTGATTTTCTCATTTATGCCTTGGAGAGGGTTGAAAGGTAAATCGATGCTGAGTCGGAAAATAGTAATTTTAAGTTTGCCCCCCGGGGAAATCCTATGGAAAATTCGATTTTTCAAAACAGAAAAAAAAGGTACTAATTCTCACTTATGCCATGTTCACCGTATTCTTTCGTGTACTATTCCGACCTCGAAAACCCAAAGGCATAAGTGTAGCGTGTGGAAAAAGGGTTGAATTAAGGGTTTGGCAGATCACACAAAAAATGACTTGGTTTACTGACTCCGTCAGTTATGCCGTTCAAAATGGTGAAAACTTATATCCTCACTAGCCCAAAAATTGATTGGCAGAAGTGACGCGTGGGGAAAAATGCACCTTTGGGTTGGAAAATAAGTCGGAAAAAATGTTTTGTTTCGGCTGCGCCTCACACGGGAATTTGTCACGCGCGCACGGAAAAATCTTTATTTCCAGACTCGTAATGAAATATACTATAACTAATGACATTTTTTAATTTTGTTTGTTTAGAAAATACAAGCAAAAGAAAACTTGATAACTTCAACTTTTAGGTATCACTTTAATCTTTGCTTAAAAAAATGCAGTAAAGTGAGGTGATTTCTTATTATGCTCTTCTTTGATAAGCTTCAATAATTTTGATAGCGGTGATCTGCAGTATCTGCAGTTAACAGGTTTACTTGCTGCTGCTCTCGATTACAATTTTTCCTTTTTCCACATCTCCATAAGTTATTTACTTCCTGAACCGGAATTAATTTCTTTGGGGGTCTTACCAATTTTGACTCCGCTGCTTCTTCAGTTAGGTTTCTAGATGAAAGAGCGTCACTTTTCGCGTTCTGTCGTCGCCCAATAAAAAATCCTGTTCATCAATATATGGATAGAACACGCATACATAGAGTCCTTCCAGGGAATACCTATTCTTGGCGATGACACCTAGAGTACTAAGCCATTTTCTAAATGTTTTAAGAACCTAAAAATTAGGGCAAAATCAGAAAAGATCAAAGAAAAACAATATTAACTGACAAAACATTGTACCTAATTACTTACCTATGGAATGCAATTTCACAATCTGGATGTAAAAGTCTTTTCACAGTTTTACAATGCTTTTACTAAGTCATTTTTTGATCCCATAAATATGAAGACAAGTAGCTATTAACCGTACTTATAAAGAAAAAATCGCTATTAACACTATAAACGCAGCCTTAAAAATGCATGTCACGGTGACTTTATGATGTTGCTTTCGTATAACAAATATTAAACAAGGGAATAAGGTAACCACTATTCAAACTGCCAGTATAGGGTTAAAAACGGCGGCGAATTCCATCTTTTTTCGTTCCATGTTCCATGCGCCTTGCCGTGCGCAACACTGCCAAAAGCGGTATTATGTTGATATATTTATAGCCCAAGCAGCATTAAAGTTGCGGTAACTGAGATGGGAACTTTGAATAAGTAGTTATTACGTAATTATTACTTAAAAATCGACTTATTAATTTTTATTACTTATATTGAGAAAGTATGAGTAATTACGTAGTAATTATTACTACAAGTTGGAACTTTATGGTTTCAGTACTTCTAAGTATCTGGAACGGAATTGTTACTATGCAAAATTACGTTAAAGTCACGTTAACTCTAAAGTTATATTCAATGGTCACAATTATTTGGTTGTGTTACTTGTTAATCACTTTAAAGTTTTCATTACTTTATGGTAACGGTGAAAGTAACTTCTACATCTTAGCGACTTTAGAAATACCTCCAAAGTTACGGAACTATATAGTCATATTTAAAGTGAAATTAACTTTCCCGCTACTCGAGAAAACTACTGTATGGTAAGTTTTACTTCTCACTCCATTTTAAAATTACTAGAAAGTTCCAATTACTACAAAAAAAATACTTTAAAGTAACTGTCACTTCTATAGGGACCAAAATGGAAACTACATTTAGTTCCTTACAATCGTTTGAAGGATTCGGTAGTTTTTGCGAAGTGATGAAAATGTCAGCCGTTAGAAAGAAGAAAAATTATAGACACACATTCACATTTTATAGAAAATTAAAGCAGCAGTTGGATGAAACGAATCGAAACACGAGCACTTGTCTTCAATACAAAATTACAAAACGCTTCTCTTGAGTGGCTACAATTTTAAATATCAACATTTCGAATTATAGCACGAAACACACTCCGGCTGAAAACAGCACTCACATATAAAAATTATAGGTTAAAGTTCCAAATGGAACCTAGTAGTAGCATTCGGAACTTAAACGAGGCTTCTGGAACTTTGAAGTTCTCTTGTAGTAATTGGGACTTTAGAGTTTAAAATAACTAAAACTAATTTTCGTCTTAAAGGTAGGAATTACCTTAAAGTGAAAAAAGTCTAGTTGCCGTTACTACCAGTTAAGTGGCAAAGCCTTCAAACACCCATTTTAAGGTAAATAATACTTAGAAGTAATTACTGAAAATTACGCCATATTTTCTTTTAAAATGATAGACGCCATTAATATCACATGTCAATTTCCTTTGGCACTGAAATAGTTATTTCTTCAAAATTGTCCCAAAAAAGAGAAAATTTAGCAAAAATGAGCTCGTATAACTTATAGAAATACTAAAAAAGCATTTTTCAGCATTTTTAGGTAATTTCGCACATTTTCGTAATTTATCGTCCCGATAAAAAAGTGTTAAAACATGCATTTTGAGAGGGCGCGTTGTTACTTTTCAATCTATCAACGTCATATTTGACAGAAAATTTTCAATCGTTTTAGTTTCTTGAATCTAGCAACGAGAAATAAATCAGCAAATTAATACCTTTCTTATACCTACTATTATTCATAGATATAAGTTAAAAATAAATATTAGGTACTTCAATTTTCCACGGTTATTGAAAAATGACGGAAGATGCTGGACTAGAATACTTTTTAATTATTTAGACAAAAACAAAGCGAGGACGCGAATGTAAAGAAGCAAACAAATCCAACAAAGTAGCGGTGACCACGCTGCTACGTCTCTACCACGTTGCCGGAACGTAAGCGCGTCGTAGCGGTGTAAGTTGCTAGGTGGTCGCCGTTACGTATCTATCACCCTCAAAATGTTCCCCATTTTGGTTGCAGGGACGTGATAGGAACGTAGTAATTACGTTCCTATCAGTAGTAATCACAACTTTAAAGTTGCAAACAAAAGTCGCCGGAACGTAACGGCGACTAAAAATGCTGCTTGGGAGGTAGGTATATGTGGGAATAAATCATAAGATCGGTTAGCCATACCAAAGTGTAGAAATACTAAAGTCCGCTCACTTCCTTGATATCTCGGAAAAGCCGACAATTTTTTGCGACCGGTCGTAAATCAGCGTCACCTCGCACGCTTCGCATTTACGAGGGCGACTAGACGAAATCGCCGTCAAGCTAGTTATACGGGGGCAGGTTCATTTGACTTTCCATTATTTACCAAAGTCTACAAATATTAGTATACCTATTTGTAGACTTTGGCACAACATTATTTGTGTAGGTAAGTGTACTGTTAGTTTTTGGTAGGTACAGTTAAATTAAAATACAAGGTAGCTATTACCAGAATCTACATAATTAATAGGTATATCTGTAGACTTTGGTTGGAGCATGAATAAAAATGCATTTTTTATGTTTTACGTTCATTTTTAATAAAGCCCAACAAAACATAGAGCAGACAAAAAGATAAATAACAAATAAATATTTAACGACAAAGAGTTAAACTAATCATATCTACTTTTTCATCCTGTAGTAAATATTTTGATATTTAAATTAACATAAAGAATGTTAAGAATGTTTTTACAGAAACACAAAATTTTCAACCCGAAAAAAGCTACGACCAGTTTTCGAAAACGCACATTTTCGAAAAACGCCCTATAACTCAAGAACGGTGACAGACATCGATTTGCGGTTTTCTCCATTGAGTTTATCATAAAAAATGAGCCTCAGACACCGATATCAGTTTTCGTCTATCTCCGTCAAAAATAGGAGTTTCCCTTTGAAAGTGTCCAATTTGGCCCAAACAGTACAGCTTATTTTCTTATAGTATAAGATATCGATGGGCTCGATCGCGGTACTCCGATGACGGCGGGAGGAGGGGAGCGGGAGAGGGCAAGAGGGAAACGTTTGTTTACACAAGGTCGAGTGCCCGCACTTATTAGTATATTTCTGGACGCTGGCCGTTCAACACAACCAGAGTGACTAGTAATTTGAACAGATGCTGCAGCCGCAAACGTTTTATTTATTGAAAATAATTTTGTGTTCTTCTAACCGAAAACCAGTGGTTAAGGTGAAAACCCGAAATATGTTCTTAGCCGATCTACACAGTCCTACACAGAGATAGTCAGAAAAATCCAGGGACTCTTTGGAAAATCTGACACACCAGCCTCAATACCGAGTTGTGTTGTGGCATAGTTATTTTATTTTAATTAGGTATTAGCATTGCATTTATGATACACCGTGCCGCTTGCTTGGTGTCTACCGGCTGGCACCGCCTCTGGCCGCTGATAACAGCGCACGGCGGCGTCGCTATCGCCCGCCGCGATGGCCGCCAACCACGTATACGCGATCGCCAGGTTAAGGTGGGCGAAGACCCACGCAGTCGGTTGAAGCGAACTAACAACACGGAATGCTGCGACGAGGAAGGTAACGTAGCGCGGAAGTCGCGCATCCACCAAAAAGATCGATAACGAAAGGGCACTTACCTTACCCGAAGGCCGTGTCCGAAGAGGAGCGGCGACGACGGGAGCGGCCGGGATCTACCCGCACTGGCACCACGGCGGGCCCTCGATTGGCCGCCCGAGTGCCCGAGCTGGCGCGCGACGCCTCTGGACTTCTTGCGTCACACACCACGCATCGCGGATGGCACACAAGATTGTCCAGAGACGTTCGCGGGTCGCGCGACGTTTTAAACACGTCTATTCGGCGCCCTGTCGAAGGGGAATAGCTCACAGATATCACCTTTCACCACCGTCTGCGCACCTCCATATAATTTTTCTTTTAGTCGTCTGCGGGTGCTTCGTCGCGACCAGACATCCGAGAGTCTAATCACGTGGGCACCCCGCAGAGCGGTTTGTTTACCTTTATGTCATCTTGGGCGTAAACGGACTGTAGCGGCAGCACAATTTTTTGCAATTTGAACTGCTTTTACTATATATCATTGGTCCTTTTATGTCTACTGCCACTTAATAGAAATGCAGAAATGTATATACCTATAGGTTTAATAATAGCCTGCACCTTATTAGGATTGTGTCGGTTAATTATTGTTTTGCATATTTTATTTAAGTGCTTGTTTTTGCGCTTTTGATGGGCCCTTGGCCTGATTTCTTTTATATAATAATAATTGCCGGTGAAAATGTGCCATCAATCTATCTATTGTCAATTTTCTAACTGTGGCAATAAGTATGAAAAGGTGCTTCTCTGAATCTAACGATTTAATCAGTAAACCGCTTACTAACTAAATGGTTATAGATACAGAGAAGCACGTAATAAGCCACAGCCGAAGACATAATAAGCACAGAAAATATAATAATAAGTACAGGGTGGTACAACTTTTAGGGGCAAAACTACAAAAATCTATAGAAAACGTCAAAATAAGTAGATTTTTTCATATAAATATCTATCGAAATCCAAAGGGTTTTCGTTATAATTATAAAGGGTTCCTAGATTCGAGAAATCATGTGTGATGGAAATTTTGAAAAAGCTAATTCTTCGCACCAGTAAAGTGCCTTTTATGTAGGTTTTACGGCAAAAAAATGTAAAGGATGTGCAAAGATATGCTTCTCGTAAACAGAATAGATCTAACATTCTGACAACGCAACGTTACGCAACACGGCGAACACCGCACGCGCCTTTTTAAATTCACCAGTTTCGACGAATCGCTTGCTCTTGCGGAATCTTGCGCCTTGTGCCCCACAAAATCCGACTGAAATTTAAACGCGCAAGCGAGAGCGAACACACCGTGCCTGCTGCCGAGAGAAAGAGAGACGAGACGGGCGTCGGAGAATGTACTTTTGCTGTGCCAGACTCCAGACTTTTATTTTGTTATTCATTCATTATTCATCCAGTGTATTGTTGTTTCGTTATAATATGTACTATGTAAATAATCTTGCATCACAAAATAGCAGACATTACCATCATTTTTTCCTCTGGTTTCTACTCGGAAACCTCTACTTTTTCATAATGTTTTTTCTCAAATGAATTAAGGATGATTCAAAATTACCAGTAGATAGACCTATACATTATTTTTTGAAGCCTTAAAATTAGCGTTTTTGGGTGTGGTACAGGGTGATCCAATCAGTAACGTATTTAGAAGGGCAGGACCGAACCCCATTTCGGAATTTGAAAATATTCACTCCAGCTTGTAAATTTGAAGATATTGGGATTTCCCAAGATTAATTTTATGTATTTTTTCTTCAAATTTTTAAAAAATTTCGCCTGCGGCGCATTTTTTAGAATTATTTTAAATGCCCTTGTTTAAAAAAAGACACAAAAATTGTCCCTCCACCACTCGAAATTAATTCCTATATACGTCACAGAAGTGATCCAAACTCGTAGCCCCGGCCTACCATTTTACAGAATGACATGTAAAAAATATACCTTTGTAAGTTAAGTAGCGTACCGACTTTCAAAAATTTCTTCTTAATGGATTAAATAATTCCTTGTCGGGGCCCCGCATTTTCATGCGGCACCCGGCCCCGCAAAATCTTGAGCCGGTCCTGATCAGTCCCCCCTAAAAATACGACCTAGTTACGTCTATGACGTACCTTGATTTTCTTCTGCTTAAAAAACGGTAGGTAAATTTTCGAAAAAAAGTCGAGAATAGTTTTTTCTTTTAATTGATTGGTAAACTTAGTGAAGGCAAAAAATATTACTTTTCCAGTGGCGTACTATTTTTTAATTAAATAATGTGATGGTTTGCTCCCCTTCTCCGGCACTGGTAGAGAAGTATACAGGTCACATTATTTTTAATTTATAATCCAAATTGTACCAAATATGTTTGCCTTAACTGTCTTCCTTTTCCTTTATGATTTATAATTGGGGACACAATTCCCTCCAACTTTTGTAAATACACTTTTTATCTAAAATCAGAAACAACGAAGCTAGATGGATTAGAATAAATCGCCAAAAATTGTTTTTTTTTTCACAATATCTACTAAGCCATGACTTTCTTCAAAAATACACAAGGCGCGTTAAATTGGGCCCACAAAACTGCAATTCTTTCCACATTTTACCATCCTTCTATCTCCGCTAGTTTCCGAGATCCCCATACTGATCTTCAAAAAAAGCTCTTCCTGTATATGAGCCATTTATAGAGTAGGGCTATTTGTCTCACTGTTACCGCAAATGTATCCCAATCCCAAAGTTAGAAAACTAACATTATTATACATATATGTATATTGTCTCTATAAATATTGTCATTGGGTAGGTATATACCTACCTACTAATAGAAGTTCGAAGTACGTAATTATTTTATTAAATAAATCTGTATATTTATACTTAGATGCTATACATGATGTGGTCGTGGCTCGTGGCAAGAGTTTGGCTGTATTCGAATACAAGTTAGTACCTACTTGACTTTTGTACTCTGTATTGGATCCAGGCCCAGGTCCAGAGTACATTATTTTACAAGTACTTTCATAACACAATAACACAGTTGACGCATTTTAGGGTACAGAAATATACCTACACATTGGGTATAATGTATACTTAATACCCGCACCATTCGAAGAACCACCAACTTTTATTTTATATCATCGGAATTTCGAAGTTGGATTTTAGATTTTAGGAGGTTTTCTATATGGCTTATATATTTAACTAAACGAAAATGTAAAAACTTATTAAGTGATAAATGTTGGATTTCGTTTTTTTTTTGCTTTATAAGACTCAATTATGTACGTACGTACGTAGTGATTCAACATTTTGACCCATATAATGGATTTTTTTCGATCTGTAGCCAGCAACACGCATAATTTTAAACTTTTGATCAATACAAATTTTAATCTAAGTAATTACTCAAATTTTGAGACAAAAATTATATAAAAATATTTATCACAATGGCCGTCATTAGCATTTGTCTCAAAATGTGAGTAATTATATTTAGATTGAAATTTGTATTGATCAAAAGTTTAAATTATGCGTGTTGCTCGCTACAGATCGAAAAAAGCCATTTTTTGGATCAAAATGTTGAATCATCATACGTACGTGCTGTACATTAAGTCTTAATTAAATGAAAAAAAAACGTATAAAATTAAGGAGGAGTGAACTGCTTACGGGAGATCCGCGAGTTCAGACGGTCCGGGTGGCTGGAAGCCGTTCCCGTTGACCACGTTCGGGTTTGTGTATTTATTGTATTCACCATTCACCTTGTGCGAAATAAATCAGTGTTGTAACGTACTCGAGGATTTTCGTTGTCGACCCACGCCCTGATACGGTTTCTATTCGGTCTTTCACGCTGCCGATCGACTGAGACCTCTAACCTCTTCAATATTTACCGTATACCTACTGAGGTTAGTTTTCATTTTTATTTCTTAAAAAAAATAACCTAAATACCAAATATTGGGTCTGTTTATATTATATTTATACATATTACAAAAGCCAGGATGAAAGTGTCGCCATAACAAACATTTGTTTTGCCTCGGGATGAAAATTTCCGCCAAAAAATGGATTCGTCAAATCCCAACTGAGATTTAATTTCTAAATGTGTGGCTAACACATTTTCAAGAAAGTGAAACAATAATTAAAGTGGACAAATGTGTTGTGGAAGGAAAATACCTATAGAGAATATCACCTAAGCTAAAGGAAGGTGATGTCCCAACAATTTTTGAGAATGTGCCAAAATATTGTGAGTGCAGTGCCGTTTAACTCTCAGCCTAAAACAGCTGAGGCCGGTTGAAAATTTTGAAAAAATGTAAATGTAATAGATGAAAGAAAACTTGCCAAATTGTTACGAAATTTGTTTTTTCTACTTATCTCCAAAAATGCCTTTCATTATATAGAACTAAGTTGGTCACGTGACTACGCGATTATGCGTTAGCGCCGTGGCCTGTCTTTATCGTTGGCCTCGTGGATAAAATGGATACATATTGCTTTGACAGTGACCTTGTTGAGTAAGGTCCAATAATTTTAAATTGTTTTTATTTGTTAGTTGGCATTTTGTAAAGAAATACATTACTTTTGTGTTTATCAATATTTCTTCAATGATTCCACAGCACTCATGACCTGTATAAAGTTTCATAAAAATTCAGCATTTTGAGATATCACAGAAGAAAATTCTGTGTATTCTGAATTATTGGACCTTTGCACACCAACACCTTGAGTGGTCCTATTAACCATTTAACGGTTTTGAGGGGATTCCATGGCACACTTGACTATGCAGGTGCCTTTAAAATTCCTATTTTGCTCAACTTTGACACCCTGTAGAATAGAACTCCCTGTATATTTTTTATTCAAATTTGGTATATAGGGGTTTTTGGGTGTTCTGATTAACGCTGTGGGGTCAGATTTTAAATAAAAAAATCGCTAAATTGTTTTTGTGAAAATCGGGGTATAAAAAAATCGTAGCCGTCCCTGGATTTGCATTTTGAGAAAAGTAAAAACGTCAAAAGAAGCGTTTTTTGAAGACCTTTCGAACAAAAAATGTTTTTGAAAATATCTCACAAAATACATTTTTCATCGATTTGTATACAGTTAAAAGTAGACACCCTGTATGTATTATATAGGCATGTGTGGCTTTTTTATTCATTGGCCAACCACGGCCTTCGTGTATTTGACATTTGACAGCCAATGACGTGTGCGCCCAACATGGCCGACCTTTCGGTGGGACATTTATATGAATAAGGATAAAAATGATAAATGATTGTATTAGAAAAGCATTACGATGGCAGTGATGCAGTGATAGTTTTACTCAGCGCCAGTAGTACTGGCTCTGGTTTTACTACAGTATCAGTAACATCTCGTCTTGTCTCTAAAGGTAGAGCAGCACTTCTTGTCCGAAGCAGAGCATATAAAACAACCAGCAGAATAACTTTCTCTTGAGAAATCATCCGCAAAATCAATGACCTTGAGCCATATTGGGGGAATAGAAGTCAGAGGTGTAGTCGGGAAAATCAACTCAGAAATACAGAGTACCTAGTATTAGTAAAGTATATAGTGTGTGGTAAGCACAAGCAGTAGCTTTGACTCATTCCTTCGATTCTTTATTTAAAGATACTAGCACAAAGCACAATTTACAAAAAAGCACACTCCACGGCACTGTAATATCTCTCATACAGCCAAAAAAGAACTGCCCAATCGCCCCGACACTGCATCCATTTGACAGAATCTATTCCCAAATGGCGACTGCGCGAACGGGTGTGCAGAATTTTCCCACCATTGGGAAATATACTGCTGTGTTGTTGGTTGTTTTATATGCTCTGTCCGAAGTATACGCCATTGAATATAAGAAAGACGCCCCCTATAGGCTCAATGCTAAACTAGTCTATGGGCCATTCCCAAGTTCCATAGAGGGATAGGTTGCCTGGTAACTCAGCGGCGGAAGAGAGGGCGGGGGGAACGACGCGTCATCACGCGTGCCCATTGTTATATGTTATGTTTTGCTGTTTTGGCTAATGACATATCGTGTTGGTTTCGAGTATATTTACTGTTTTTTTTTCAGCTTTTTTGAGTTTGGAGACAAACTTTTCTGTATATTTTGAACTGTAATAGTGTCGTGTTAGTTTATAGTGCATAAAAAGACTCATATTTACTTTGTAAAGACGTTTCAGGAAGGATTTTTGAGACTTCTTGTTAACCTCGTTCCTGAAAACTGATCCTATTTGTAGTAGGTAAGTCAATTTTAAATTTTAGTAGTAATTAATAAATGTGATTATCTATATATCTTTTGATTTATCAGGTTCAGAATAATTATGATGCTTTATAATTTTAGGTGAATATGCCAGGTGGAACTATTTGTAGTTTATGCCCATGGATAGAGGGAACAAAAGAAGGCAAAATGCACGGAATTTCAAAAATTCAAGAAAAGACATTCATCATAAAATCTACACCTATATTCCATGACAAGTTGATTTTGATTTTCCTAAATTTCAATTCGAATTTAGTAAAAATACTACATTTTTTTCCAACGGTATGGTGAAATTAAATTCTATATGTTATTTGAAAAAAAACTATTTATCTTGATATCATGATATGCATCCATCAAATAAAACTGTAAAATATCTGTAGAGCAAGTAAAATAAACTATCATATGAAATCATATCATATTTTCGTTTTAATAACAATGGCAATTACAGTCACGGCTTCACGCAGCTGCTGTCCTCTTGGTCATTCATCTTTTATTCGATTCATAAAATCATTTTTCCACTACTAACTCTGAAAGCACACTTTATTGACCGATTATAAGTATCAAAAGTTGATTTTCTCTCCCCGCGGTAAATAAAATGTCATTATTGACAATGGTCAATAATGAAAAACGTCAAATTATGACAGTACAAATTATTAATTTTTTGCGCTCCCTCTCTGATTTCTGGAGGAGTGCATATTATTATTGTGTCCGATAAATCATCACAATTATTATCACACATAGTACAAAAATATAAGTAAAGTAGATACTGAAATTATTAAGACTAATAATTTAAAGTTAACAGATAGCAAAGCTAACTTGATTTTTGATTAAGTAATGAAGGCAAGAAGAAAGACTATTATTACAATGTTTTATTGGTATATGTTAGTAGCTTCTGTTTAAACCATGGTTAATAATATATTATTAGTGTTTTAAATCCTAACTATTATAGACCGATAATATTTTCAAGTTTATTGCAAATTTTTCATTCAAATGTCAAATTTAGGCACTTGTGTATTGCTCTTTTCATTACTACAAATACAGATTTTTGAACGGGCACGCGTGTGACGTATTTGCCGCGGTTGAATGCAGTGTTTTGGTTGGCCCAAAGTTACCAGGCAACCTATCCCTCTATGGACCTTGGGCCATTCCCAAGATCCATTCTATGGACCTTGGGCCATGCCAACAATGACCAACAAAGAACAACGCAGTGTAGACCCAAGGCTAGTACCGTTCCCATGGTGACGATGGCCCATATATTAGTTCGCATAGTCCCGTCGGGGCGTTGGCATCTTAAATTCATTCGCGTATAGGGCCATCTAGTGGTTCTACCAGATAGAAGATAGGCGCCGACCCTAGAGGGCACTGGAAGATGTATGGTGAACGTTTCAACTTCTGCATAATTTATAACCATAGTTTTAGAAAATCGACATTTTTTTCTGTGCTTGCATTGGCATCACTGGGAAATGTGTATCGTATTTATACTTTATACATTTTCTTCCACCGACCTGTGTTCCACCTGGACCAACACTAATATAGTGTTGGTCCAGGTTCCACTCTGAAAGTCAGTGTTGAACGCGCCCTTCTGACGATATCGATAGTAAACTATTCGATATGAATCATAAAATTAAAATGACAAATGACATGACTTTCCCTTTGTCATGACGACAGCAAAGTTCACGCACGCTCAGAAAATCGTTCTTCCATTCCTTGTTTAGAAAGATGGCAGACAACAAGTTGTATGATATTCTAGGAGTCAGTAGAAGCGCTTCAGACAATGAGATTAAAAAGGTAAGCCCTTTTCACAACCGTATTCCGAGCGAATTTTATTTTCCGTCCCCCGCAATCGCTCGTCAATCCCGATTTACAGTCTCGCGAACTTTCCCAAGGCCATTGGCTTTACCAAACAGCGGAGAATTTATAATATTATACAGAAAACCGCATGCTCATACCTTGCAATATTCGTTTTTCAGCAATACAGAAAGCTAGCGAAAGAATTCCACCCGGACAAGAACCCCGAGGCCGGCGATAAGTTTAAGGAAATTAGCTATGCTTACGAAATACTTTCTGATGCAAGAAAACGGCAGCTTTACGATCGAGTCGGGCTGAGGGGCCTCCAGGAAGGGGGCCACGAGGGTGGCTTCGGCGGGGACGATCTAATCTCGCACCTTTTCGGAGGGGGGCTTTTTGGAGGATTTGGCGGCTTCGGGGGTGGTGGCATGCGTAGACGGCAACGTGGGGAAGACACCGTGCATCCATTGAAGGTAACCCTCGAAGATTTATACAACGGAAAGACGTCCAAGCTACAGCTTAGCAAAAATGTTATCTGCGGGTCCTGCAAGGGGAAAGGTAGCAAGAACGGGCAACCCGCCGAGAAGTGCCACTCGTGCAACGGTTGCGGCTTGAAAGTGACCTACCGTCAGATAGGGCCGGGCATGGCCCAACAAATGCAGACCCGTTGCCCCGATTGCCAGGGCGAAGGCGAGGTAATCAGAGAGAAGGACCGCTGCACGATTTGTAAAGGTAAGAAAACCTGCAACGACACAAAAGTATTGGAGGTGCACGTCGATAAGGGCATGAAGGAAAACCAAAAGATATTTTTCCGCGGCGAGGGCGACCAACAGCCCGACGTCGAACCCGGAGATGTCGTGATCGTCCTGCAGCAGAAGCCGCATGAGAAGTTCGAACGTAACGGCGACGATCTATACACGAAACATACGATCGGCCTGACCGAGGCCCTGTGCGGTTTCTGGTTTGTGATCCGTCATTTGGACGGGCGCGAGCTGTTGATCAAACATCCCGCCGGGCAAGTGATCAAACCCGACTGCGTCAAAGTCGTCCAGGGCGAGGGCATGCCCATGTACAAGAACGTGTTTGAACGCGGGAACATGTACATAACGTTTGACATAAAGTTTCCCGAGAGCCACTTTGCCCCCGAAGACTCGATCAGAAATCTGGAGAAGTTGCTGCCGCCGAGGCCGGAATTCCGCATGCCGGAAGGCGAGCACGTGGAAGAGGTGTCGCTCGCCGACTACGATCCGACGGACAGAAGTTCGCACTCCGGCACGGGCGAGGCGTACGCGAGCGACGACGACGACCGTATGCACGGGGGGCCCGGTATACAGTGCGCCCATCAATAATAGGTTATGGTTTAGTAAATCACACAAAACAAAAATTAATTTGTTGTTCTGCGCTTCTTTCTAAATAAGGATATACTTAAATAGAAAAGGAAATTAATTCTTTAAATTTTTTGTAGCAAATATTACGATTTACTGGTTTTTAACTACCCGCATATTTATGTTTAGTTGAATGAAGATTTAGTCGAGTTAATTTCAATATTAGAACCACAGACTCAATAAGAAGGAAACGTTAGAGTGTATTATAATTTATTTTTTGTTGTATTAACAAGAACGATTTAATTATGTCGCCAACCAAATTTGCGACATGAATGCACGAAAATTATAACCAATAGTAAATTTTCTACTGTCCGTTTGAAAACAAAATCACAATCAAAGGTTCGTTTAACTATTGTTGGTAATTTTTATGGTTAACTATGGCCGCGATTACAAACACTGTGGTAGGCAAATTATTTAGTCTAGCAAAACTTCGTTTTAAACCTGTTTTTGAATATGGATTTTAAAGTAATAAGACCCATTTCTGTCTATTTTGGAAATAAATATATTATACATTTCCGGAGATGTTGGTTTTCTTTAAAACTCAAAGGGTAGACTGGGTACCTGATACTTAGGATGTTTGGTCCCCCCTCAACAGTTGATTTTTTTGTCAATTTCAAGCAAAAGGTTTAATATGCAAATACTCTGTTTATAATTAATAAAAATAAAAATAGATTGTATTCAGGTATTCCTTTACTCGATGATTGTATTAATATTGTTTCTCTATTCTAAACTTGAGATAATTTGACCAAAATTGATACACGATTCACCTGAGAAAAATGATTCAATTGCTTACAGTTTGAAGTTCCACAAACACCCTTTGTAGTTAAAGCTGAGATTAAAGCTATTTACCAAAAGCATTGAGTAAAAGAGAAATATGTAAATATTTTACTCAATGCTAAGATCATTGGAAGTAGAACTTGATAAATTCAACCTAAATAAATATTATCTAGAACAGTTCTTGAGATAACTATTCAAATAATTTTTTTTGAGTATACTAAAGGAACTTTTTTGAGTGATACGTCAAACAATTTTAACATTAGAAACCTGGTAGGCTTCGAAAAAAGGCTGTTGTATGGATATTCGCATGTATTTGATGCATTTCCTCGTCTTCAATGATTTTGTCGCACTATTAATATTAACAAAATAGAACATATTAATTAACTCAAGGATAATTTATTGCAAAAAAATGGAACAAAATCAAAGTATATGTATATTTAGACCGATTTCTCAAACTTTGTACACGAGCATATTTTTTATTCTGAACAACTTTTCTTAACAAAATTGTCTCGCATCTAAAATTACACAGAAAAGGCACTTTATCTAGGAAAAAAAATATTTTCTTTAAATCGGCAGTGAAGTGTCCCAAAATCGTCATTAAAAGCTCAGAAATTGGCACTGAAGTAGCCCATTATTGTACGATTTTTTCAATAAGTAGGCCTTGACGAGATGTAAACATTAAACGTCAGACGCGGAGCCATCGCCCGTCAAAAGTGACCAAATATTCAAAACCTGCGGAATTGTTACCTATAGCACCGCAATCTTTCAGTATAAATATTTTAGTAGGTTTGAATATCAATAGATTTCTTATGGTCGTTATGGAGGCTGCACAACAATCAGCAGTTTGGTTTTTCTCATAGACTTATGAACAAGGGAGACTCAACCATTCATTGTTGAATAGGCTTTTGTTGTGAATAGTGATGGGCGAATTCGAATTAAAATACTCGGTGAATCCGAGTATCGCAAATATTCGAGTAATCCGAGTATTCATTGAATTCGGATTCGGATTAAATCGGAATAATTTTTAATTCACATTTCACATCAAACGAAATATGAAATACAGGCAATCATAAAACATAAAAACATCGCGGAATACGGATACGGAATACGACATATAATCGGAATGCCGAAGAGCGGGGATTATAGAATAGACATACTATAGGACATAGGCTCTTGGTCATGGCGCAGGGCAGGGGCGTATTTGGGTACTTTAATTTGAATTTTGAATGTAAGAGGATTAAGAATGTTTAATAATATTATAAAGAACAAAACATAACTATATTACATATTTTCTTTAACAAAACCGTTAACATTCTGGCAAAAAATAAAACTCTTTTCTATAATTCAAAAATAAACCCAAAAATAACAAAAAGATATAAAATTATTAAAAATGACTATTTAAAAATAAAATCATATCTAAATTCTTTGGTAATAGTCTGTTACGTCTTGTATTTGTTATTTGACCGGCCTTAGAAAAAAGTCGTTCGCTAGGAACTGAACTTGCAGGAATACCTAAATATTTTAAATGTAGCTTGTACAATTCAGGCATCTTATATTTATGTTTCTCCCAAAATTCTAAAGGGTTGCTTAATCGATCACAATGCGGTAGTTCTAAGTATTGTCTCAAATAGAGCATCGCATTCGTGGATGGGTCTTAGTTGTTTTACTTTGAGCCAATTTTTGTTCAAAATGCTCCCAAAGTGAATGTTGGTTCAAAGAAGACGAGGTAGCTGTAGACGTAGATGTAGATGGGGTTTCGTCTTCTGTGACTCCACTTTGTTCAGTATTTTGAGTGCGAGCAATCATGGCAATTATTTCTTCTGATATCCATTTTTCAGCATTTTTTGCGTTTTCTTCAAGGCCAAATGCTACCTTTTTAAATCGAGGATCCAGGAATGTACTCTTTGCCGCTATTTTGTCTTTTTCAAGGGTTGCCAGGCGCCTTGAAATTACGTCTGAAAGATTTTGTTGTAGCAATAAACCCGTAGCAGATGTGGGTTGTAGGTTTCGTAGATGGTGCTGAAGTCCTCTAATAAGGGGAATTATGCTTGATATTGTTACATATTTTTCGCCTGAAAATTCTTCAGTTAGAATTTCCAGAGGCTTTAAAATGGGCACGCATTCCGCTATAAGGGCCCATTCCGTAGCATCTAACGGTTCAGGTGCAGCAGACAAATTGGTAAGAGCCAATGTCAATGGATCTTTAATTTCCAATAGCCTTTCCAGCATTATAAGAATAGAATTCCACCTTGTATCAACTGCTTGTTTAACCTGAAATATAATATTAAATAAATTAAGAGTCGTATAAATACCATAATAATTTCACCTTTAAGTTTTGAAGTCCCATCTGATTTTGGCATTTTCTTAGAGCACCTGTAGCGAGGGCACTATGTTTAAAATGTGCAACTAAACTTTTACATTTCAAAATGAGCTTCTGGAGCACATCATTTCTATTTAATGATTCTTTCATGCTCAAGTTCAATGTGTGGGCGACGCAAGGATGGTGATATAAATGCAAATGTTCAATTATTGCATTTTTAATATTAGCTCCATTGTCTGAGACCACTGTAACAATTTTGTTTTTTAAACCCCAGTGATCAATTAATGTAGTCAAATCCTCTGCTATATTTTTTCCAGTGTGATGTTGATGAGACAGTTCTTTTGTCCCTATCACTTTTGAATGCATTTGAGCATTGTGTATAAAATGGCATGTTAGGGATAAATAGGACTTGTTGCTATCAGACTGCCAGATATCTGTTGTGAGTGATACATATTCAACTACATTTAGAATGTTTTTTAAGTCTGCAACAGCTTTCTCATATGTACTTGGTATCAAGTCATTTGCCAATGTCTTTCTGTTAGGGATTTTATATAACGGATTCAGCTTTCTTGTATATTCGACAAACCCGATATTTTCTACCACTGATATTGGCTGAAAATCTTTGGCTATCATTTTTATCAAACTTAAATCTACATCAGCCTTTTGGGATTCCGTCAGTTCATTAATATTTTTCTCACCATAAAGTTTTAATTGCTTTCTGGGTTTTTTCACAGCCACAGGAGGGATCAATTCTAAAGTTACATGAGGTATCTGTTTTTCTACTACTTTTCCGTCTTCAATATTTTTTTTTTTTGCTGAAAAACGTGAAAGACTGGTGCAGTTCTTGTTATTTTCTCATTTCCCGATGTTGAAGGTTGATTTTCCATTATGGTTTGTGGTTGGGAGGATATATCATCATCGACATTTTTCTGATTCGAGCCAGAAGCAAAACTCGCCAAAGGAACATTATCATCTTCTTCACCTCCTAAATCACTTCGATTTTTTACTTCTGTGTTATACGGCACACTGTGTTTCCGAATAAGATGTTGTTTTAAATTACTGGTACTAACAAAATATTTCAACTTTTGACTACATAAACTACATACAGCAAATTTACTGTCTATGGTCTTCTTGAAAAATGTCCAGACAATAGACCTTGACGCGGGAGCCATTTTAAATTTAGTTAAGTCCTGGCCTGCACCTGAAGTTTCACAGGGAATTGCTGCACACTGTACCTACTTGTACTTGACGAACTTAACAGTTTTTGTTGCAACGAAACTGCGGAGACTGTAGTACTAATACTAATACTACTAATCATAGACTTGGATAGAACATGAAGCATGAAGTTAGCACGATACACAGAAAACGGTATGCCCGCGCGCAGGTACTGTGATGTAAACGGTGACGCTTATTCGACAAAATCATGGCTTTGACTCGTTTTATAGTAAGTTAGGCAAACACATATACACCAAAGTGTCTCAAGGTGCCTACGCCTACATTCTATCTTTGGATATAACTTGCCGCGAAATTGATAACTGACTAATTTCAGGACTATTTTTTTATAAGTTGGCCGCGCTTTTGTCAAAGTGACGTAGATGCGCAGAAGAGTTTAATTTTCTATTTGAAAACGACAGAATAATGCAAAATACAAGTGAACTCTACGCTTTGTGCCAGAACGTGGCATCGGAAGTATGCTGAATTGTTAATAAATTGACAATGGACTATTTAAGCTAAACCAAAAACATGGCCATCGGCCGCAGTCACGTCGTAGACGTCGTATAGACACAACAAACAACTTTATTATAGCATAATAATAAGATGCTTGTGTGATTACATCTGAGATGTGGGGGTTAGTCCCAAATCCTTCGCCATTTTTTTTTAAAAATTCGGATATTCGGAATCTGATGATTCATCCGAATATCAAAGTCATCCGATTCTAAATATTCGAGTATCCAAATAATCCGAATATGCCCAACACTAGTTGTGAATCAAACATTGCTATGAGTGCGAGAGAGAAAAAAGAGAGAGAACTTCATAATTCCGACTCCGAGCATCGCGGCCCAGGTTGCCATCTAACCTAATATTTTGTGGTTGACACAATTCCGACCAGATATTTAATACGCCAGTGGCGAAAGATTTTTAAAAAATAATAAAATTAGTTGGGAACAAACATTATATTTTTATGATTTTTGTTATACTGGTTGGAGTATATCTAGGCATTAACCTATAATATACCTACGCAAAATAAACCGAATTATCATTAAAACATTTTTAGATAATATTTTGACTTTAATATTACCTACAACATATTAATTTTTTCAGTAAAAATAGGAAATAAGAAACACTTACTGTTACTTTTACAATCGTTTATTTAGAAAAACTATTGGGGATATAAAATACAGCGAATATAACATAATATAACATATTATACAGATCATTGGTTCCACAAAGGCACAGAAAAACAGCAAGCGCTTGCTGTTTTTCTGTGACGAAGGTAAGCAATATATTACGAAGGATTTTTTAACTGGCATCATAATAACAATGTTTTATAATGTTATTGTGCAAAATACTGGAAATTAGTTAGCAATTATTTTACGATATGGAAATAAAACAAATTCCTGTATCAGTCTAATATCCAATAATATCTAAAAAAATTGTTTAGATGCAAGTCTCTTTTTGCCATTTTGTTCTGGGGAAATATCTGTTGTGAAAATATATCATGTAATTAATTATAATTATCAATATTATTTACTTCAACATAAAATTTAATATGTTTCTGATTTTATATATTTTTTGTGATTTTTAATTATTATATTCATATTTGTCAGATTTACTTATTGGCCTACAGTGCCCTAGAACTGCTATGGTTTTTTCAAAAGGCAATGAAGACGAAATGTGCTTTTGCTTTTGAGGTACAGGTACTGAGGGTGAGAATTATTATTATTATTAAATTGATAATAAAGCCATTTAAAGCCACGATCATAAACACTAATGCTTCCCTGGCCTCAGGAAGAGTACCTATTTTCATCGATATTGGTACCAATATATACGTATCCGATAAATTTCTGTCCTGTGCAGTCAACCTGCCGCCTTACTGACATCTCATCCGGCAAGATTACATAGCAAAGACTTGAATGACTCTTTTTGTTTTAAAGTTAAAGCTGTAAGAGCTTCGTTGGTGAATCCTGGACTGCCATCGATTGATCTGTACCATTTAGACCAGGTTTCTATATGCCAATGTCAGTGCAAATGACCTTAAATTTGAATCTTGAATTATTATACTTTGCGTGGAAGGTCCTTTTAATAATTTTTCAAAGACGTCTACGGCAGGTCCCGAAACTGATACCTGTAATGAAATGAAAATATTTATATTTTCGGCAAATAGGAGAAAAAAAAACAAAAGCTTCCAATTTCGGCTACCCTGAACAGTGTAATTGGTTGAGAGATACCTACATTTGAATTATTAAGTTACATGACAACACGCTAGGGCAAAAACACTTTTACCTTTATTGTGGATTCTGATGACTCCCATATGAGACATTTTTTCTTTAAGTAACGCAGAAGAGATTGCAGGGTTGTAATTCGGAGCTTCAATCTTCTAACAGTCATTTGTAGAGTGTGACTTCGTTTTCTTTGCTTTCCAACAGTTTCTTGTACTACTGCTAAATTTCTCCTTCTTCTCGCCGGAGTGGAAAAATTGCTACTTGCCAGTGTTCTATGTTCAATAAAAAGTTTAAATTTAAACCTAATATAGTCAAATATATATCTTTACTTGATTGCCAATTTCTAGTACAAAAATATAGTTGTGGTTTCCATCCTTGTTGCATAAATAACTAATTTATCTGCAATAGCTTCTGCATCTCTTTCTCTGTTTAAGAAGCAGCAATTGTAGCTGACGAAGAGGATTGTATTCCGTCTTCAGCTTGTGCTTCCATTTTTTTGAATAGCTCTCTATAATTAAATAAAATTTGTATATACTTAGTACCTACATATCACAGAGAAAATATATATAAAAAAACACTAGTTCATATGCAGTGTGTTTCTTTTCGAGTCAATTCGGTTTTTTTACTCTATTAACTGATTTTCAAAATTCTTTTTTCCGCTTGCACTCAAAGAGCTACATTATTTTTGTTGATGTGCATTTTTTAGCAACGTCGTTGCTTGACCTGCTGCATTTAAAGAAAGTTCCTAAAAGTGACTAAGTCATATACTTAGGTATTGTGACTGAAAAAACTATTTTTAATGTACCTAGTCAAAAATAATGAAATGCATTATATTTTATTTAACATTTTTATACTTATATTAATCTATTTTTGAACATTAAATAAAAAAAATATTATCTGACATCACAGCTTTTTTCTTGTAAACTGAGTTTACAAGACCCTGGTTCAATACATTACTTACTGATTTTCTCTGTACAAATAAATATTAATTAATTTTCATTTCTTAATTACTTTTCAATAATTAGTAGATTTTTTAAGAGCAACGTTTTTGTTTGCTTGAAGATAATAGTTTTTCCGTTCATGAAACTACATTAATTTATGGATATAGTGTTTAAGTGGCTTACTTACCTATGTTAAGAAGCAGATGTGCTCCCAGACGAAGTAAGCAACTCCTCAAATGAAATGTTTTTCAACCTGCAGAATTGCTCTGTTATTGTTCTATTATAGTTACTATTATTATTACTTTAAAAATGCATACTATATCCCACCTGAATTCCGTAGGTCGCTCATTTAATTTTTGATCAGCTCCAGGTTTAACATACCGGGGACCATTTCCCTTTATAACTATTTCGTATGGATGAAAATGATCCGAACAATTGTCCGGGTGTTTTGGTAAACGCTGGTTCTCATTTAAGCCGACAAGGGAAAACGGAAAACCACACCTTTCTCCTTTCAGAAGCCATGGGAAACCTACAAAATATTCCCAATGTTAACAAATTGTTATTTCAAATAACTATGCCGAACTAAAAGCACCAACTCAACATAAAGCAAAGGCAGTACTTTGGATATTTATCAGTGCTTAGTACCTACTAGCACTACCTACTTATCTACGCTACTGAAGAGGGCCAAACATTATGGTGAAAATAGCGAAAATAATACATACCAGTGAAAAGGCGGTTCCGAGTTAAGAGTTCAACTTTCCGCACACCTGACACCGGCGCACCATTTTTTAAAGTTTTCATATCACGTTTTTGCTAAAAATACACGTAAAAACCTGAAAATGCTTGAAAATCGAAATATTCCGACTACTAAAAACGTCGCAAACAAATCTTATGACAGGGTCAGGTTTGGTACCCGTCACAATGAAATATGTCTAAATATGTCTAGTTGGAATTAAGGGGCGTTGTCGCTTAATCTTCATGAAATATTATACATAAATTAATAAACAGCATTTAACAAGTTTACCACAAAATATATTATGCCTACGGCGTTTGCGTTTGCAACAATTATTCTTCTGTTAACAATGCTTATATGCTCTTCTGTTATTATTAATAGATAAGCTGTACCCATTTATATCTGCGAAAAGGGGGTTGGGGGACATAACCGAAAATCTGGCAACCACACGTGCTGAGAATTTACAGGGGAACCAAATGAATAGTAGACCAAAAGGATCTCTGATTGCTTTAAAATGTAAATAGTTATATCTCCCCTTGCTTATAAGTCTATGGTTTTTCTGTTCGAAGGTGCCGTGTCTTGTCATACTTGACCTAGGTAGAGCGATCGCCAAAGTCAGGCAACGCCGCGCGCAGTTGGTTCATGGACAGGTGATCCCGTATGATTATTTTCTTGCTAATAAAACATTTTTTTTTTATTTAAAAAAAATATGTACCTCGGCACTGAAGTTCTTTTTATGACTCATGTGGTTTATTTGCCTCGGCCAGAGGCCTCAGCAACTAAACTCCACATGAGTCATAAAAAGTTGAACTTTTGTTCATTCTATGGGATAAGAAGGAATCAACGGTGAAAGTGGGCAGAGGGCCCAAACTTTGATATCGATTCTACGCTTATCGATACAGAATCTATGGGCAGAAAACACCAGTTAGTTTTAAGTTGTATCTCGTATCCTCGATGGAAATGGTTGTATATCATAAAATCTAATAACATTTTACCTGGCAAAAATTTAGTACAAGCATTTCTGATTTCTGTCTTCATTTTAATTATACGATCTTATAGGCATATGCACTGGATTATTATTTTGCCCAAGGTTTTCATAACCTATAAAACAAAACATTGCTTATAAGTTCTTACGATTCAAATTAACACAGAAATGTTTGTACTAAATTTTTGCCAGGTGAAATGTTATTAAATTTTATGCCACACAACTTAAAAAATACGAAATTTAACCTCACTTTTTCTGTTGGCAACCCCCCCCCCCCCCCACCCTCCCTTAACATTATGAATATGATACAAAATGAGAATTATTATAGAGATTAACAATGGATCTTCTGCCTGGTTAAGAAGTAATTTCGAGCGTTTGCTTATCGTCATGAAGGAAACAACTAAAACAAACATTAACAATACATTTATTTAATTTCCATTCGTCAGTAAATGCCAACTTCATACAACGGTTTATTAGACAACATCCTTTCGAAACCCAATCTCGACAGATCTATCGTTTTGTATCCCCCGTCTAATATCAGTTCGGATACGGCTCTACCAACTGCGGGCGCTTGTTGGATACCTGCGAAAGAAAAATTTTAGTTGCGTTATAACGACATCACAAAATATAACATTACCATGTCCACTGAATCCTGTCGCCAGAATCATATTGTAATAATACGGATGCAATCCTACAAAACCATTTTCATCGTAAGTGTTGTATTCGTAGAAACCGCTCCACGCACTGTTTAACTGAAAGATACCAGGAAATTCGACATTAGACAATTAAATGGAGGCACAAAGTATTTTGTACTTGCAGTCAGTTTTATTAATTTCAGTTTCACATTTAAATATTTCCATTGATTAACTTACTTTTATCGCATTAAAAGCAGGTACTCTGTGTGCCAAAATGGGCCACACTCTCTCGTCGAAAAACTTATAATCGACCTCAAGATCTTTGGTCTCCGGCTCTTCTTCTGGCTTCGGCGTCAGCCCACAAATAAAATTGCCTCCTAAGCCGTCTCGTCTAAAGTAAGCTCCCGAATGATCTATCGTCATCGGCGTGTTTATTCCTGGTGGATTTTCTTGGCAACTAAATGAGTACACGAACCTTTTCCTAGAATGGAAAAAAATATCTTCTTGAATGTTTAAGACCGTGCTCGTTATTCATAGTTATTAGTCGAAGTAACTGCTGGCAGCTGCCTGAACTAACCCTAATTTCCGCCCTAGGGCTATTATATATTCTTTAACAGTGTAAAGAAAATAACGTTTATGTTTACATTGAATTATGAATTATTGAATAACTATCTATTTCTATGTATTGTCACCAATTTGATAAAACTCGCTGAGTTGGTCGTTGTGCGGCTATCTTCACAACAAAATTGATGATGTTTTGTGGTAACAGTCGGCTTTAGAACATCAAAACTACTTTCCAGAAATAAGGACACTCAATGGGGAACTTGAACAATTTTTTTTTATTTCTTTAATATATTTGCCTATCTATAGAAAGAGCACATACCAAATATCATACCTCAAATCGCAATATTTAATTTGCAATAAATAATTAAAGTTGTGACCGCAAGCTATTCATTTGAAACGACACGAAAAGCGCGGGAATGGTTTTGACGTCATATAGCTCGATCGATCAGAAGGCAGTGACAGGAGAGACAGCTACACAGAATTAGGAAAGGAAGAATGGAAATTGAACGTTAAAATAAACAGTTCAGCGACTCGTTTCCAGAGGGATCTGATGTAGGTCAAAAATAAAAACCACCTAAAAATCAAAATTTAACAAGCACTTCTTTAACTGAGGCCACAGGACTAGTAATTCTTAGGTCTCGGGTTCAATCGCACAAGAAGTTTTTTTTTTAATTATCACTGCATTCTACCTCTTATATTTATCACTGATTATCATTTTTAGTAATAATTGGACAATGGTTATTTTGAAGATTATTATTCACAATCTACTCCATAGTGTATTTAAATTCAAAGTACTTACCTACCTAATATGAAATTGTCAGTAGCAGGGAAAATGTAATACATTGCTCGATGCGTAAGCTCTTTTCGGCCTCGAAGAGAGTTTTAAGAAACGAGGCAACACGGCCATTAAACAACCTCCTCTGTCAAAAAAGTATGCTTACCTACGCATCTCGCAATGTAAATAATTATTTAATACAGCAGCGCACTCTTCTCAAACATTGTCAACAATATCAAGACTGCGATAGACTATAATAATATGGATAGACAAGGATGGGACGTTCTCGTTGATCTTTCTAAACAAAGCTTGCGTGGTGCTGTAGTTTTTATACATGTGCCGCCCATATTAGTTTATACATGGTGCCGCCGCCCACCAGAGGCGCCACCACCAACGAGCTAGTTGACGTCACAACCAAGGAGGGCGCGTTACAAGAATGATTTGAATTATGCAGTTTTAATTGCTTATATTTATTACATAAAAATTAAAAATGAGTTTTTTCTGAACTGTGGTTCATTTAATGGCAATAAATTACGTTTGAAAGCATAATTTGTCAAATTTAATTTTTGTGCAAGTTCCCAATTGGATCTTGATCAGAAAACAGATCTGCTACCATAGAGATCATAGAGACCATAGAGTGCTGGACGATGTTTTTTATACATAGGACGCGCGGAAAATCTTTTGACGAATTTAAAATCATAAAATAGTAATAAATAGGCCCAGTGGATATGCGCATTTGCAATTTGAGGTAGTGTTTTGTGAAACTTGACACTCTTTGACAGCCATTTGACAGCGGCAAACTAAGTATAACCTACCATTGTTTGCATCATAGATGCTTTGTGGCATAATTTTCTCGATTTTCAGCTAATTATTAATAGTATATTCGCGTTTTAGTTGTTTGCGTGTTTTATCTAATTACGTGATCATCTCGAATATGTTCTGCTCATTTTAAACCAGAGTGTTTAAAAACGAAACGAGTCAAAACGCAGCTAATTGAAAATGCGGTACCAACTCTTCTATTAAAACCACCTAAACCATCATTTAAGTATATTAACATGATTGTGGTGTAACAAACTATTAGTAGCTTATTTGTTTGTGTTAAAGTTATAAAGGTAGATGAAAACAAGTCAAGTTCTAGCATTAGTGAAGCAAATTCTAGTAGTTTGGACGAAACTAGTTTTACAAATAAACGAACCTAGTTGTAGTTATCGAAGTCTTGACCAGTCCACGTTGAGGTGAGCTTAATTTATTATCAATATACAAGTTTGTAGGGAGATAGTAATTCAGAAAAACAACCACTGTTTTGAATTGCGCGGTCTAATGCGCATGTTCCATAGGCCCATGCGCAAATCCACAATTTGCTATAAAAAGGGACTTGTTCAGCACTCTACCTATATATACGATCTCTATGTCTGCTACTAATCGCAGAAAATTCCAGTTAGGTTAGGTGGTAATATCTCTTCTTCATATTTCCATGGTACCACAAAACAGCAAATAGTTCACTAAATAGCGGATTGTTCAATGCCAACATAAATATTACTTTGGCGATACTAACAAACAAGGATAGCTCTAGGGAGAAACTTTCGTCTCTTTTTTGAAAGGCCAAATTTTCATTGATGTTGGAACAGGTGCGGGAATTATTTTTTAGAAAAAAAAAGTGTAGAATTTAAGAAAATCGGTCAATATGATAAAACGTTTGTTATTTCATGAAATGATGAACTTATATATGCCTACCTCCTCTCCACGGGTAAGGGAATAGAAAGCAAGTCTTCTCCGTGTCCAATGTGAGCAAGTTCAGCAATTTTTCCCGATTCTGCGCCAGCGGCAAGTACACATATTGCGCATTCTATCCTTTTCATCTCTCCATCTGGCATTTTTACCTAAAGAAGGCCTTTTATAATTGTTTAAATATTTAAAAAATGTTGGAAAGATAGTCATAGACAGTAGGTATAAAAGTGTAATTTCAAAATTTGTAACAACTTTATGAAATAGAAATTAGAGAATTTATTTAAAAAGTGTAAATACCAAAGTTATAGGGAATTGTGTCCCCAATGCGGTTATCATGTCCTAATTTCTGCGGCAGCTGCCATTTTGGAGATATGACACAAACTTGTTTTTTTTTTAAATGGAAACCATAGTTAAGTATTTCCATTATTTTTCTGAATAACCATATCGAGTATTATATTGTTGGAAAGCTTTAAAATGCCTGATTTTTTTGAGACCATGGCCATAACTATAGTTTCTATTAAAAAGAACACAAGTTTGTGTCATATCTCGAAAATGACAGCTGTCACAGAAAGTAGGACATGATAACCGCATTGGGGACACAATTCCCTCCAACTTTGGTATTTACACTTTTTATCTAAAATCAGAAACAATGAAGATAGACAGATTAGAATAAATCGCCAACATTTCGTTTTTTTAAAATTTTTGTTAAAGTTGTTTACATATATCTTTACCTAATCTTAATTGTAATTGCAAAGGAAAATAGGTGCACACACAGCATTATATTATATACACCTATTATAATAGTGCATTGAAATTTATTTTAGCAGTGGTTGGAAAGTTGTAAAGCGTTATTACGATCTAGGTTATTGTTTTTGTTTTGAGGGGTTTATTAGTATAATAATAGGATACGCAATAATAACTAAGCTGTAAAATTATGGTTGGGAACATGGTGTAAACTATTGCTGAATAAATAAATTAATTAATAAATATTTTTAGTTGAAATTTTTGCTCTTATTATCTTTAATAAGATATTGCGCAACTATTTATGGCAAGTCAGTCTGAACTGCACACAACAAAATATTTAGGTTATAGAGCCGATGTATATTCTTTTTTTATCAGAACAATAACTTATCTTCTGTGATTTAGATTATTCCTTTACTGAATGGGTAGAGTAAAATACTTGAATAATACTTCTAGAGCTTGTAATTTATCTCAAGAGTTGCAAAAAATAAATGATGTATTTTCGTGGTGAAAATCATTTTAAACTACAATGTTATAATAATTATCACGTTCCAACAAGTAATAGATTCAAAATCCGATTTTATAAGCATCTACTTGCATAATGTGCATATTAAAAGTTTTAAAATAATCTTTAATTTAGGCTTCCTTTTACTTTAGACAGATTCTGCAACTAGATAGGTATTACATTATAAAAATAATGCACCCTGTATACTAACATCAGCATAATTCTTCATACAATCACAATGTGTAAACAGAATGTTATTAAAAATGCAAATTAAAGATTAAAATCACATTTCAATATTACTATTTTTATTACAAAACTACATATTGAGTTTTGATTCGTATACAAAACCTTGACTGTGTTACTTAAGATATCGCGCAAACATAATTTTTCAAAACTTAATCATCTATTGTGTTACTAAGAACAGTGAATAGACAAAATGCATTGTACTGTTTAAAAAAAAATAGAGCATTTTAATTATCTTGATTTAGTTGTGCAAAATGAAATGTGAGTAGATAGGCTATGTCGGTTCTGGCCCACTTTCCCCATGTATTTCTTATGGGGGCTAAAACGTGGTCAAAACGTGACCAAATTTCTCCGGCCCGACTTTCTCCGACGCGACCGAAGGTGCCCGAGCTCGCCGACCGTTGACCTTCGCTCTCAACCCCGGGGTGCCCGTCATTATCCCTCCGACCGTTGACCCAGCCGCGACGCCGCGACATGTCACGACTCGCAACTAATAAAAACACTAAATCATAATTAAGCCATGACGTCCCCCTGTCGACCTTTAGCCGCGGCCATGCATGGATTTTTGCTACCACCTCTGCCTGCGTATTTTTGCGTCCGCGACGCCGAGACATGTCGAGACTCGCAACTAATAAAAACCTAACACCTATAGAAAAAATACCAGCTTGCAATATGTACGTGATGTAATTCCTCGGAAAAAAGTACTTTCTCTTTGTCGGAATAAGCGCCTATGAAACGAGCACGCTGATCTCATCGGTACTGGCGATAAAAAATTTGTAGGAAAAGTGAAATAAAGAATAGATATGAGATACATATGAGTGTATACATTTTCTTGACTACATTACCTAAGGATGTATCAAAAATATATCTTCCTATATTTAGAGAATAGGACTGCTCAAAAGGAAAGTGGACATTAAATTTTTAGTTGAGTTTATAACCATTTAGGTAAGTAAATTTCTTTAATTCCGAGAAAGCCAGGCCCTGTTTTAAATTACTTGACTAAAATATAATAGGTGCAAAGTTCACCAGTTTTTAAAAATATCCCGTCACACGATTATCAAGTTGAAAGACTAGCTGGAAAACCCCATTTTGTGCAACGCGTTTCCTGTTTAAAATTTCACCCAGAAAAAAAAAGGTACTAATTCTCACTTATGCCATGTTCACCGTATGATTTTTATACTATTCCGACTTCGAAAACCCAAAGGTATAAGTGTAGCGTGTGAAAAAAGGTGGAATTAAGGGTTTAAAACCCTTAAACGGTCTATATATGGAATAAAATGAGGGCATGCAACATGTTCTTCAATAATGAAAATTAAAAATTACAACAATGTTCATTTTTGACTGTCCATTATCCTACCAAGAAAAAGCTTATAGCGTCTAAGCGACTATAAAAACGACTCTAAAAACGTCTAAACGACTCTAAAAAACGACTAGACGACTCGTAAAAACGACTAGACGATTCGAAAAACGACTAGACGATTCGGAAAAAACGACTAAACGACTCTGAAAACGACTAAACGACTCTAAAAAACGACTAGACGACTCGTAAAAACGACTAGACGATTCGAAAAACGACTAGACGATTCGGAAAAAACGACTAAACGACTCTGAAAACGACTAAACGATTCTGGAAAACGACTAGACGATTCTGAAAAACGACTAGACGACTTGAAAAAGCGACATACCATTGAATACCATCGAGTACCATGGAATACCATCGAATACCATGAAATACCATCAAAGACCATGGAATACTATCGAAAACCACGGAATACCATAAATGGTCTTGGATATCCCTGTGAAAAAATTTGCCTCGGGGAGAGCATAAAAGGAAATTATCCGTGATCGATGCTCTGTGATCGAAAGATATATAAGCCTTTGATAATACAATCACTCTCAGTTAAAGACATGTTTTTGTCACTTGAGATTGAACCTAGGAGTTATGGTATCCAACACACCAATGACGGATTAGTCATGGGACAAATACCAGTAACTGTTGAAGATAACGTATTATGTATTGGAGATCAAAATTACCCTTACACCAGGTCTGTCTCAACTGCTTTTGAAGAACAAACCACAAGGTATTAATGAGAGTGACCTAAAAATATACAAACAATTGTTGATTACTAATTTTCGATAGGTTCAACAAATCAGGTTTTAAAAGTGTGTTTAGGTGCCTATGGTTTCATCTGGTATATGTTCCATACAGGATTCGAACCTTAGCCCACATTCCAAAGCCAAACACTCGGCATTTAAGTAAAATTCTAGGAAATGCTTGGCAGTGTGGTAATAATCTCGACGCGCTGTTGTAGCAGGGCTCCGCTGGCTCCCGCAGGCCTCGCCGGTCTCTGTAGACTCAGCAGGTCCCTTTAATGATGTGTACCGCAGGCTCCGATTAAATTAAAAAAATTACTATTAACACTAAAATACCCGGACAATAACCATCATTCCAACGCCAAAACACCCAACAGTAGTATTTCTGCGAATGCATCGCAGCCGGGCGCAAGGTGGATGACTCACATCCGCTAGCCGGAACTTGTCAGGACAGGTTGACGACCTAAAAACAATTCTCTCTACTTAGATAAAAATAGAATGTCGAATAAGATTTTTTTCACACACTTTTATATATAAGCACAGATAACGTAACCATATAAGTATATATTAGAATATTATAAAATATTTAAGCCCCATATAGTTCGAATTTGAATGGGATATTATGTTACATGGGTAATATATCTCAACACTTCGTACACAAACAAAACTCGCTCGTTCTTTACAGTTTTATTACTGTGAATTCGGTACCTACTAAAGCGGCAGACTTGGGATGCAGCAGTAGCAAATACAATATGAAGCGCAGCTCTGATGTATACTAAAAATGTTATTATCAAACTTGAGACGCACACATATTTAAAAATATAAATACCGCCGGATGAATGCAAGGCCAATTTACGGAATATATAGCAAAACAATTAGATTATGGACATGGATATTAATTTCTTTAGGTAAAGGTAATAAACATTTGATACTATCGACAGGAGTCTACGCAAAATAATTGTATCCGTATTCAGCAAATAAAAAAGTTATGGGTACCCGTCACCGATGAAAAAGTATACAAAACTGATAAAATGTTCGTGGCATCTTGTATACCAAAGGTATAAGTGTAGCGTGTGAAAAAAGGTGGAATTAAGGGTTTAAAACCCTTAAACGGTCTATATATGGAATAAAATGAGGGCATGCAACATGTTCTTCAATAATGAAAATTAAAAATTACAACAATGTTCATTTTTGACTGTCCATTATCCTACCAAGAAAAAGCTTATAGCGTCTAAGCGACTATAAAAACGACTCTAAAAACGTCTAAACGACTCTAAAAAACGACTAGACGACTCGTAAAAACGACTAGACGATTCGAAAAACGACTAGACGATTCGGAAAAAACGACTAAACGACTCTGAAAACGACTAAACGACTCTAAAAAACGACTAGACGACTCGTAAAAACGACTAGACGATTCGAAAAACGACTAGACGATTCGGAAAAAACGACTAAACGACTCTGAAAACGACTAAACGATTCTGGAAAACGACTAGACGATTCTGAAAAACGACTAGACGACTTGAAAAAGCGACATACCATTGAATACCATCGAGTACCATGGAATACCATCGAATACCATGAAATACCATCAAAGACCATGGAATACTATCGAAAACCACGGAATACCATAAATGGTCTTGGATATCCCTGTGAAAAAATTTGCCTCGGGGAGAGCATAAAAGGAAATTATCCGTGATCGATGCTCTGTGATCGAAAGATATATAAGCCTTTGATAATACAATCACTCTCAGTTAAAGACATGTTTTTGTCACTTGAGATTGAACCTAGGAGTTATGGTATCCAACACACCAATGACGGATTAGTCATGGGACAAATACCAGTAACTGTTGAAGATAACGTATTATGTATTGGAGATCAAAATTACCCTTACACCAGGTCTGTCTCAACTGCTTTTGAAGAACAAACCACAAGGTATTAATGAGAGTGACCTAAAAATATACAAACAATTGTTGATTACTAATTTTCGATAGGTTCAACAAATCAGGTTTTAAAAGTGTGTTTAGGTGCCTATGGTTTCATCTGGTATATGTTCCATACAGGATTCGAACCTTAGCCCACATTCCAAAGCCAAACACTCGGCATTTAAGTAAAATTCTAGGAAATGCTTGGCAGTGTGGTAATAATCTCGACGCGCTGTTGTAGGAGGGCTCCGCTGGCTCCCGCAGGCCTCGCCGGTCTCTGTAGACTCAGCAGGTCCCTTTAATGATGTGTACCGCAGGCTCCGATTAAATTAAAAAAATTACTATTAACACTAAAATACCCGGACAATAACCATCATTCCAACGCCAAAACACCCAACAGTAGTATTTCTGCGAATGCATCGCAGCCGGGCGCAAGGTGGATGACTCACATCCGCTAGCCGGAACTTGTCAGGACAGGTTGACGACCTAAAAACAATTCTCTCTACTTAGATAAAAATAGAATGTCGAATAAGATTTTTTTCACACACTTTTATATATAAGCACAGATAACGTAACCATATAAGTATATATTAGAATATTATAAAATATTTAAGCCCCATATAGTTCGAATTTGAATGGGATATTATGTTACATGGGTAATATATCTCAACACTTCGTACACAAACAAAACTCGCTCGTTCTTTACAGTTTTATTACTGTGAATTCGGTACCTACTAAAGCGGCAGACTTGGGATGCAGCAGTAGCAAATACAATATGAAGCGCAGCTCTGATGTATACTAAAAATGTTATTATCAAACTTGAGACGCACACATATTTAAAAATATAAATACCGCCGGATGAATGCAAGGCCAATTTACGGAATATATAGCAAAACAATTAGATTATGGACATGGATATTAATTTCTTTAGGTAAAGGTAATAAACATTTGATACTATCGACAGGAGTCTACGCAAAATAATTGTATCCGTATTCAGCAAATAAAAAAGTTATGGGTACCCGTCACCGATGAAAAAGTATACAAAACTGATAAAATGTTCGTGGCATCTTGTATATTAAAATATTTATTCGCGTATCTAAGTTGTTATTTTATTCATTGCCTATCCCACAAATTTGGATTTTAGCTCTTGTAATCGCTCGATCACGATTGAAACTACACTCATAAAATGTTTAAAAAATGCCCATCCCACGTGATCGCTCGACAAAAACAAAACGTGCAAAGTGGCTACTGCTCGAGGTTTGACCTTTGTCCTTAGGGACACGTGTGACCCAGTTGATGTAGAATCTAAAAAAACCCTGTAAATCATACTTCCATAGCATAGAATCTAAAATCCCCCGGTACAGTACGGATGAAAATTTCAAACCAGGCATAATCAACATGTACGTTCAAAGTAAAAAAAAACTTGTCGGTCAACTGTTTAACCCCGAAATTTTGTTGATTTCTAGGAATAAAAAGAAATACTGCGATTGTAAGTCCAAAGCTATTTACGCTATCAAATTCGTTTAAAATGTGAATGATAATTTGCCGCATTAAAACCAGGCGTGAAAAATTCAACATACGTCCCTAAGAAGTTCAACCAATTTTACCCTGGAAATACAACATTTTTAATGAATAAAATATCGAACATACAACAACACCCTTCTAAATATAGTATAAATCATGGTTTTTTTTTGATAATGTGGAAAGCTAAACTGAAAATTGTTGCTAGAGGTTCTAAAAACCGAGGTGCCAAAAATCAACTATTATTAGAAAATACGCTGATGTCATAATATAGCCGTCGATGTCACCGTTAGCGTGTCCTATGAAAAATGCTAAGGTGTAAAAAATCCATGACGGGGCTTAGATGAATAAATAAAGTTTGATGTATGTGAAAGTATAGACTAAATTTTCGTATAGACCGCGTGATCGCTCGAGGTGGCGGTATCCTCTGGACTAGAAAATATCATATCGGCTCAATCTCCAAACATTTTCATTTTGAATTATACGTTTTCATTGATGATAGATATAGCAAGAAAATTGGACTGGACTCGATATGAGAGACATTAATCTAACTTTCACTAAACTGCACGTACTACTTAGAGGGTTGTAAGCCGTTTTAATAAAAGCACCAGACTTGCTTAAAATTCATGGCTAAACGTTAACATAATGTCATACAAACATGCGGCACGCAAAATATTAAGAATAGATATATGAGCTCAAACATGTTGATTAAAAATATATTAATTTCTGGCGATTTAGTTTACCAGTTATCATTTAAAAACAAAACCTGGTCCCAATATTCAGTGAAAATAATAATTGAAAACTTTGAACCTTATAAACCACCACTAAATAGCGAGTCGGAAATAAGTAAAAAAATATATATAAATATATTATTTTGATATTATAGCCGAAACTGAATTTATTGGGGTGAAGATGTAAGGAAATATTTTTAGCTAGGAAAAAGTAATGCAATTATCATAGGTACTGGTTGCAGAACCCGTTGTCAGTTTTGCAAGGATTTTTGATACAAATATAATTGCTAACGTTTAATTTGTTTACCCCATTTACGAAAATGATAACAAAATTGGATCAGACAAGATGTTTTTTAGAAGTATAGTTTTTAAACACAGGGTGCCACCACCGGTTTTACCATATAGGTTTAAAAATGCGACGCAAATACATAAAAAAAATACCCTAGAGATAAGAAAACAAAATACAACTCACCCAAAGATTCTTGGTGATGTATAAAAAGAAATCAGGTTACATCTAATGCCCCAGACAGTAGAATAAACATCCCCGAGCGATGAGATATAACCAAACATCATTTTTCCAACGGCACAGTCATTTTCACGGGAAAAACAACCAGTAACCGTTCAAATTCCATAGATAGATACTGCCGTAATCCAAAATTTCACTGAACTACGCGTATCTATTATACTGAAGTAGGTACTGATACACTTCCATCTTTCCAAAGAAAAACAAACACGAAACTCAGACTTTTCATATATTACAACGCCTCGATAGAGTCTTTGTGGTCACGACCGAGAATCTACTGAAGCAAGTGCGACGCATAGGACGTGAAAAGTGCCGAGTTGGTTTTATTAAACAATGAAACTTATACCTACGTATATATATAAAATAAATGAGAAATATGCCAGAGATTTGAAACCTAATTGTGTTGCAAGTTTGAGGTCCAAAAAAATATTGGTTTTAATTTTTTAAGGTGAGAAACACATCTAACAGCCAGTTTGGAAATATACAAGGCAAAAAAAAGTAGTGATGTGGCTGTCCCATTTTATGTTTTATACAGGTTGGATTATTTTAGAATAGTTGTTCAATAGACCGAGACAACATCATAAACGCTTCCCGTTAGAACAGAATCTGATGAAAAGAAAAATTCGATCTGGGTCAAGCTACTAGATAACCAAAATAAAAAATACTGAACGTTATAAAATTTAAAAAAATCATATTTTCAACGGATTTTTATCCTCTGAAAATGGCGTAAAATTCAGTTTCACTGGGTCAAGCTAGGTGGTAACTATATAACCAAAATAAAAAAAAATACTGAACGTTATAAAATTAAAAAAAATCATATTTTCATGGGATTTTTGTCCTCTGAAAATGACGCAAAATTCAGTTTCAATAAGTTACTAATTGGGGTAATAGAGGAAAAATCTTAAATAGGAATTCTGAGACAACGAGGCTGAGAGTAAATAACATACAAAAATCTTGTGCGTTGACTTTCAACTGAATTTAATAATTAGGTTTAATAACGACAATTTTCTCGATTATCTAGAATCAAAAATATTGCAAGTGACAATTCACTATTTTCTCGACATTATGTAAAGCCTTATTATTGCGTCGTAAATTAAAAGATCCAAAAATATTGGCATCAATTGTTTAGTAAATGTGATTAAAATATGTCTACTTTATCAACAGTTATTTGTAACAGCTTATTATCTTGGAAGCGTAAACTCTTTGAATTTTTTAGGCAAAAAGTTGTAGTTTAATAATGGTCAGTTGGATTCCTTTTTGAATCATGTTTGCGTATTACCTACAAGGATTTACAACCTCCAAACATAGAAATCGCTCATTTTAACCCGATTTAATAAAAATTTCACCAAAAACAATACTTTCAGTCATATACACTTCTGATTAATAAAAAAGGCGCTATAGTAATAATGAGATTTTCAATGGAATTTTCATAGACTGTTTGCCCATTTTGAGAGTCTGTTTGCTAGCTTTTGGGGGTATTCCTTGATATTTTAGACAGATAAAAATGAATAACATTGGGTTTCCTAACTAAAATACAAAACGCACTGTTGACTTTACTTCCGTGGATAGTAAGCCTATAATACGTATCGAAAACAGAGAAATATTCAGGTCAAGAAAAAAGTAGCCTAATTTACAAGTTTGGGAATCAAAAACTACCTTTTGTCTTTTAATTTTGATGAGAAAATACGTCTAATTCGTAAGTCAAATAAATGGGACATCATGAAAGATATACTAATAATTGAACAAATGCTATCTCAGTTCTATAGGCACAAAGGTACTATGGGTAGTAATAGTTTTGGGATCAAAAGACAAGCTTTTAAATTTGTTAAGAAAATACGTCTAATGAAATTGAAAGTAGTAACTAGATTTTGGTTAACATTTCGTTAACGCGTTGATGAATGTTTGATGCAAGTGAAAAGTAGATCGAATTTCCAAAAAAAGGTGACTGACCAAACAAGTTATTATAAAAAGTTGCTCAGGAGACCGATGTAACCTAGAAAACGCCTTTCCTTCGAATAGAAAGTGACATAAATAGTTACAAATGGGACTTAGACGGATATTCGATGCATGTGAAAAGTAGGCAGAATTTTCGAAAATCGGGACGGACCAAAAATTATTAAGTTGATCGGGAGGTTGAGATAACCTATGAAACGCCTTTCATTCGAATAGAATCTGACAAAAAAAAATCCAAGAAAATTTTAGACGACTGTTTGCAAGTGAAAAGTATACAGATTTTTTTCGAAAACCGGCGACTGACAAAAAAAATATACTTATTAGAAAATTTTGCTCGGGAGACCGAGGTAACCTAAAAAACGCCTCTCGTCCGAATATAATCTGAAATAAAATTCCATGATGGAGACTTAGGCGAATGTTTGATGCAAGTGAATAGTATAGACCGAATTCCCGAAAAAAAAACGCCATTCGTTTTGAATATAATAAAAAAATCGAATAAGGAACGGGACTTATTAGACGAATATTTGATGCAAGTGAAAAAGTATAGATAGATTTTTTCGAGTGACTGATAAAAATAGTTAGTCGGAAGGCCCCCAGATAACATTGATATTTTGTTTGAACAAAATCTGTAAAAAAAAATGCCAAGACGTGACTTAGACGAATGTTTGCAAGTGAAAAAAATGACTGATAAAAATAGTTAGTCGGAAGGCCCCCAGATAACATTGATATTTTGTTGAACAAAATCTGTAAAAAAAATGCCAAGACGTGACTTAGACGAATGTTTGCAAGTGAAAAAAAAACAAAAAAATTATTAGAAAAGTTGATCGGAAGGTTTAACCTAGGAAACGCCTTTCATTCGAATAGAATATGACAAAAAAAATCCGAGACGTGACTTAGACGAATGTTTGCAAGTGAAAAAGAAACAAAAAATTATTAGAAAAGTTGATTGGGAGGCCGAGGTAACCTAGGAAACACCTTTCATTCGAATAGAATGTAACAAAAAAAAATTCCAAGACGTGACTTAGACGAATGTTTGCAAGTGAAAAGCATACAGATTTTTTTTTCGAAAAACGACGGCTGATCAAAAATTATTAGAAAAGTTGTTCGGGGCCGTGGTACCTAGGAAACGCCTTTCATTCAAACAAAATGCGACAAAAAAAATTTAGACAGATGAATAAGAATGCAAGGACGATTGGAGTGATCTATAACCCTAAACAGAAGGGAGAAAATGCCCCTCAATAAGTCGAAATTTGTGTGTTTTACATATGATTCAATGAGATTTTTACAAATTATTGGAAACTTAATGACGTGAGAAAAATAAAACGTCCATTGTCTGCTCACATTTTAGGAAATTTATCACAATTTATTCTAATTAATAATACCCTTTGTTTATGGAATCCCTAGTTAGCCAATGTGTCATGAGTAAGTATATGACAGGTCAAATACGTATATAATGTAAAGTAAAAATATAGTTAACAAGGCGTTAACGAGCATTGACAACATGTTAACGAACGAGGTGCTAACAACGCGATAACTTAACTTTGACAACTCGTTAACGAAGCGTTGACGAGTGTGGACCCTCCAAATCTTAGGAGATACATTCGCAACCTTACACCGGATCACGCGTCACAAAGATGCTACCTTAAATTAATGCGTTGACAACTCGTTAATCCCAGGAGATACAATCGCAACTTACACCAGATCAAACTCAACTGTGGAATCCTGTGACGTCACAGAGATGCTACCTTACATTTCTTTTAGGTAGATAACCTAACCTAACATTATTGTCGTGGTGTCCAAGAGGTTAGCGACTGGTGAACCGATTGCCATTGATCAAAACTGACTTAATCCGCCTCTGATACACCTCCCCCAAATCCAATGGCAATCGGTTCACCAGTCGCTAACCTCTTGGACACCACCACAATAATGTTAGGTTAGGTTATCTACCTAAAAGAAATGTAAGGTAGCATCTCTGTGACGTCACAGGATTCCACAGTTGAGTTTGATCTGGTGTAAGTTGTGATTGTATCTCCTGGGATTAACGAGTTGTCAACGCATTAATTTAAGGTAGCATCTTTGTGACGCGTGATCCGGTGTAAGGTTGCGAATGTATCTCCTAAGATTTGGAGGGTCCACACTCGTCAACGCTTCGTTAACGAGTTGTCAAAGTTAAGTTATCGCGTTGTTAGCACCTCGTTCGTTAACATGTTGTCAATGCTCGTTAACGCCTTGTTAACTATATTTTTACTTTACATTATATACGTATTTGACCTGTCATATACTTACTCATGACACATTGGCTAACTAGGGATTCCATAAACAAAGGGTATTATTAATTAGAATAAATTGTGATAAATTTCCTAAAATGTGAGCAGACAATGGACGTTTTATTTTTCTCACGTCATTAAGTTTCCAATAATTTGTAAAAATCTCATTGAATCATATGTAAAACACACAAATTTCGACTTATTGAGGGGCATTTTCTCCCTTCTGTTTAGGGTTATAGATCACTCCAATCGTCCTTGCATTCTTATTCATCTGTCTAAATTTTTTTTGTCGCATTTTGTTTGAATGAAAGGCGTTTCCTAGGTACCACGGCCCCGAACAACTTTTCTAATAATTTTTGATCAGCCGTCGTTTTTCGAAAAAAAAATCTGTATGCTTTTCACTTGCAAACATTCGTCTAAGTCACGTCTTGGAATTTTTTTTTGTTACATTCTATTCGAATGAAAGGTGTTTCCTAGGTTACCTCGGCCTCCCAATCAACTTTTCTAATAATTTTTTGTTTCTTTTTCACTTGCAAACATTCGTCTAAGTCACGTCTCGGATTTTTTTTGTCATATTCTATTCGAATGAAAGGCGTTTCCTAGGTTAAACCTTCCGATCAACTTTTCTAATAATTTTTTTGTTTTTTTCCACTTGCAAACATTCGTCTAAGTCACGTCTCGGATTTTTTTTGTCATATTCTATTCGAATGAAAGGCGTTTCCTAGGTTAAACCTTCCGGTCAACTTTTCTAATAATTTTTTTGTTTTTTTTTTCACTTGCAAACATTCGTCTAAGTCACGTCTTGGCATTTTTTTTACAGATTTTGTTCAACAAAATATCAATGTTATCTGGGGGCCTTCCGACTAACTATTTTTATCAGTCATTTTTTTCACTTGCAAACATTCGTCTAAGTCACGTCTTGGCATTTTTTTTTACAGATTTTGTTCAAACAAAATATCAATGTTATCTGGGGGCCTTCCGACTAACTATTTTTATCAGTCACTCGAAAAAATCTATCTATACTTTTTCACTTGCATCAAATATTCGTCTAATAAGTCCCGTTCCTTATTCGATTTTTTTATTATATTCAAAACGAATGGCGTTTTTTTTTCGGGAATTCGGTCTATACTATTCACTTGCATCAAACATTCGCCTAAGTCTCCATCATGGAATTTTATTTCAGATTATATTCGGACGAGAGGCGTTTTTTAGGTTACCTCGGTCTCCCGAGCAAAATTTTCTAATAAGTATATTTTTTTTGTCAGTCGCCGGTTTTCGAAAAAAATCTGTATACTTTTCACTTGCAAACAGTCGTCTAAAATTTTCTTGGATTTTTTTTTGTCAGATTCTATTCGAATGAAAGGCGTTTCATAGGTTATCTCAACCTCCCGATCAACTTAATAATTTTTGGTCCGTCCCGATTTTCGAAAATTCTGCCTACTTTTCACATGCATCGAATATCCGTCTAAGTCCCATTTGTAACTATTTATGTCACTTTCTATTCGAAGGAAAGGCGTTTTCTAGGTTACATCGGTCTCCTGAGCAACTTTTTATAATAACTTGTTTGGTCAGTCACCTTTTTTTGGAAATTCGATCTACTTTTCACTTGCATCAAACATTCATCAACGCGTTAACGAAATGTTAACCAAAATCTAGTTACTACTTTCAATTTCATTAGACGTATTTTCTTAACAAATTTAAAAGCTTGTCTTTTGATCCCAAAACTATTACTACCCATAGTACCTTTGTGCCTATAGAACTGAGATAGCATTTGTTCAATTATTAGTATATCTTTCATGATGTCCCATTTATTTGACTTACGAATTAGACGTATTTTCTCATCAAAATTAAAAGACAAAAGGTAGTTTTTGATTCCCAAACTTGTAAATTAGGCTACTTTTTTCTTGACCTGAATATTTCTCTGTTTTCGATACGTATTATAGGCTTACTATCCACGGAAGTAAAGTCAACAGTGCGTTTTGTATTTTAGTTAGGAAACCCAATGTTATTCATTTTTATCTGTCTAAAATATCAAGGAATACCCCCAAAAGCTAGCAAACAGACTCTCAAAATGGGCAAACAGTCTATGAAAATTCCATTGAAAATCTCATTATTACTATAGCGCCTTTTTTATTAATCAGAAGTGTATATGACTGAAAGTATTGTTTTTGGTGAAATTTTTATTAAATCGGGTTAAAATGAGCGATTTCTATGTTTGGAGGTTGTAAATCCTTGTAGGTAATACGCAAACATGATTCAAAAAGGAATCCAACTGACCATTATTAAACTACAACTTTTTGCCTAAAAAATTCAAAGAGTTTACGCTTCCAAGATAATAAGCTGTTACAAATAACTGTTGATAAAGTAGACATATTTTAATCACATTTACTAAACAATTGATGCCAATATTTTTGGATCTTTTAATTTACGACGCAATAATAAGGCTTTACATAATGTCGAGAAAATAGTGAATTGTCACTTGCAATATTTTTGATTCTAGATAATCGAGAAAATTGTCGTTATTAAACCTAATTATTAAATTCAGTTGAAAGTCAACGCACAAGATTTTTGTATGTTATTTACTCTCAGCCTCGTTGTCTCAGAATTCCTATTTAAGATTTTTCCTCTATTACCCCAATTAGTAACTTATTGAAACTGAATTTTGCGTCATTTTCAGAGGACAAAAATCCCATGAAAATATGATTTTTTTTAATTTTATAACGTTCAGTATTTTTTTTTATTTTGGTTATATAGTTACCACCTAGCTTGACCCAGTGAAACTGAATTTTACGCCATTTTCAGAGGATAAAAATCCGTTGAAAATATGATTTTTTTAAATTTTATAACGTTCAGTATTTTTTATTTTGGTTATCTAGTAGCTTGACCCAGATCGAATTTTTCTTTTCATCAGATTCTGTTCTAACGGGAAGCGTTTATGATGTTGTCTCGGTCTATTGAACAACTATTCTAAAATAATCCAACCTGTATAAAACATAAAATGGGACAGCCACATCACTACTTTTTTTTGCCTTGTATATTTCCAAACTGGCTGTTAGATGTGTTTCTCACCTTAAAAAATTAAAACCAATATTTTTTTGGACCTCAAACTTGCAACACAATTAGGTTTCAAATCTCTGGCATATTTCTCATTTATTTTATATATATACGTAGGTATAAGTTTCATTGTTTAATAAAACCAACTCGGCACTTTTCACGTCCTATGCGTCGCACTTGCTTCAGTAGATTCTCGGTCGTGACCACAAAGACTCTATCGAGGCGTTGTAATATATGAAAAGTCTGAGTTTCGTGTTTGTTTTTCTTTGGAAAGATGGAAGTGTATCAGTACCTACTTCAGTATAATAGATACGCGTAGTTCAGTGAAATTTTGGATTACGGCAGTATCTATCTATGGAATTTGAACGGTTACTGGTTGTTTTTCCCGTGAAAATGACTGTGCCGTTGGAAAAATGATGTTTGGTTATATCTCATCGCTCGGGGATGTTTATTCTACTGTCTGGGGCATTAGATGTAACCTGATTTCTTTTTATACATCACCAAGAATCTTTGGGTGAGTTGTATTTTGTTTTCTTATCTCTAGGGTATTTTTTTTATGTATTTGCGTCGCATTTTTAAACCTATATGGTAAAACCGGTGGTGGCACCCTGTGTTTAAAAACTATACTTCTAAAAAACATCTTGTCTGATCCAATTTTGTTATCATTTTCGTAAATGGGGTAAACAAATTAAACGTTAGCAATTATATTTGTATCAAAAATCCTTGCAAAACTGACAACGGGTTCTGCAACCAGTACCTATGATAATTGCATTACTTTTTCCTAGCTAAAAATATTTCCTTACATCTTCACCCCAATAAATTCAGTTTCGGCTATAATATCAAAATAGTATATTTATATATATTTTTTTACTTATTTCCGACTCGCTATTTAGTGGTGGTTTATAAGGTTCAAAGTTTTCAATTATTATTTTCACTGAATATTGGGACCAGGTTTTGTTTTTAAATGATAACTGGTAAACTAAATCGCCAGAAATTAATATATTTTTGATCAACATGTTTGAGCTCATATATCTATTCTTAATATTTTGCGTGCCGCATGTTTGTATGACATTATGTTAACGTTTAGCCATGAATTTTAAGCAAGTCTGGTGCTTTTATTAAGACGGCTTACAACCCTCTAAGTAGTACGTGCAGTTTAGTGAAAGTTAGATTAATGTCTCTCATATCGAGTCCAGTCCAATTTTCTTGCTATATCTATCATCAATGAAAACGTATAATTCAAAATGAAAATGTTTGGAGATTGAGCCGATATGATATTTTCTAGTCCAGAGGATACCGCCACCTCGAGCGATCACGCGGTCTATACGAAAATTTAGTCTATACTTTCACATACATCAAACTTTATTTATTCATCTAAGCCCCGTCATGGATTTTTTACACCTTAGCATTTTTCATAGGACACGCTAACGGTGACATCGACGGCTATATTATGACATCAGCGTATTTTCTAATAATAGTTGATTTTTGGCACCTCGGTTTTTAGAACCTCTAGCAACAATTTTCAGTTTAGCTTTCCACATTATCAAAAAAAACCCATGATTTATACTATATTTAGAAGGGTGTTGTTGTATGTTCGATATTTTATTCATTAAAAATGTTGTATTTCCAGGGTAAAATTGGTTGAACTTCTTAGGGACGTATGTTGAATTTTTCACGCCTGGTTTTAATGCGGCAAATTATCATTCACATTTTAAACGAATTTGATAGCGTAAATAGCTTTGGACTTACAATCGCAGTATTTCTTTTTATTCCTAGAAATCAACAAAATTTCGGGGTTAAACAGTTGACCGACAAGTTTTTTTTTTTACTTTGAACGTACATGTTGATTATGCCTGGTTTGAAATTTTCATGCGTACTGTACCGGGGGATTTTAGATTCTATGCTATGGAAGTATGATTTACAGGGTTTTTTTAGATTCTACATCAACTGGGTCACACGTGTCCCTAAGGACAAAGATCAAACCTCGAGCAGTAGCCACTTTGCACGTTTTGTTTTTGTCGAGCGATCACGTGGGATGGGCATTTTTTAAACATTTTATGAGTGTAGTTTCAATCGTGATCGAGCGATTACAAGAGCTAAAATCCAAATTTGTGGGATAGGCAATGAATAAAATAACAACTTAGATACGCGAATAAATATTTTAATATACAAGATGCCACGAACATTTTATCAGTTTTGTATACTTTTTCATCGGTGACGGGTACCCATAACTTTTTTATTTGCTGAATACGGATACAATTATTTTGCGTAGACTCCTGTCGATAGTATCAAATGTTTATTACCTTTACCTAAAGAAATTAATATCCATGTCCATAATCTAATTGTTTTGCTATATATTCCGTAAATTGGCCTTGCATTCATCCGGCGGTATTTATATTTTTAAATATGTGTGCGTCTCAAGTTTGATAATAACATTTTTAGTATACATCAGAGCTGCGCTTCATATTGTATTTGCTACTGCTGCATCCCAAGTCTGCCGCTTTAGTAGGTACAGAATTCACAGTAATAAAACTGTAAAGAACGAGCGAGTTTTGTTTGTGTACGAAGTGTTGAGATATATTACCCATGTAACATAATATCCCATTCAAATTCGAACTATATGGGGCTTAAATATTTTATAATATTCTAATATATACTTATATGGTTACGTTATCTGTGCTTATATATAAAAGTGTGTGAAAAAAATCTTATTCGACATTCTATTTTTATCTAAGTAGAGAGAATTGTTTTTAGGTCGTCAACCTGTCCTGACAAGTTCCGGCTAGCGGATGTGAGTCATCCACCTTGCGCCCGGCTGCGATGCATTCGCAGAAATACTACTGTTGGGTGTTTTGGCGTTGGAATGATGGTTATTGTCCGGGTATTTTAGTGTTAATAGTAATTTTTTTAATTTAATCGGAGCCTGCGGTACACATCATTAAAGGGACCTGCTGAGTCTACAGAGACAGGCGAGGCCTGCGGGAGCCAGCGGAGCCCTGCTACAACAGCGCGTCGAGATTATTACCACACTGCCAAGCATTTCCTAGAATTTTACTTAAATGCCGAGTGTTTGGCTTTGGAATGTGGGCTAAGGTTCGAATCCTGTATGGAACATATACCAGATGAAACCATAGGCACCTAAACACACTTTTAAAACCTGATTTGTTGAACCTATCGAAAATTAGTAATCAACAATTGTTTGTATATTTTTAGGTCACTCTCATTAATACCTTGTGGTTTGTTCTTCAAAAGCAGTTGAGACAGACCTGGTGTAAGGGTAATTTTGATCTCCAATACATAATACGTTATCTTCAACAGTTACTGGTATTTGTCCCATGACTAATCCGTCATTGGTGTGTTGGATACCATAACTCCTAGGTTCAATCTCAAGTGACAAAAACATGTCTTTAACTGAGAGTGATTGTATTATCAAAGGCTTATATATCTTTCGATCACAGAGCATCGATCACGGATAATTTCCTTTTATGCTCTCCCCGAGGCAAATTTTTTCACAGGGATATCCAAGACCATTTATGGTATTCCGTGGTTTTCGATAGTATTCCATGGTCTTTGATGGTATTTCATGGTATTCGATGGTATTCCATGGTACTCGATGGTATTCAATGGTATGTCGCTTTTTCAAGTCGTCTAGTCGTTTTTCAGAATCGTCTAGTCGTTTTCCAGAATCGTTTAGTCGTTTTCAGAGTCGTTTAGTCGTTTTTTCCGAATCGTCTAGTCGTTTTTCGAATCGTCTAGTCGTTTTTACGAGTCGTCTAGTCGTTTTTTAGAGTCGTTTAGTCGTTTTCAGAGTCGTTTAGTCGTTTTTTCCGAATCGTCTAGTCGTTTTTCGAATCGTCTAGTCGTTTTTACGAGTCGTCTAGTCGTTTTTTAGAGTCGTTTAGACGTTTTTAGAGTCGTTTTTATAGTCGCTTAGACGCTATAAGCTTTTTCTTGGTAGGATAATGGACAGTCAAAAATGAACATTGTTGTAATTTTTAATTTTCATTATTGAAGAACATGTTGCATGCCCTCATTTTATTCCATATATAGACCGTTTAAGGGTTTTAAACCCTTAATTCCACCTTTTTTCACACGCTACACTTATACCTTTGGGTTTTCGAAGTCGGAATAGTATAAAAATCATACGGTGAACATGGCATAAGTGAGAATTAGTACCTTTTTTTTTCTGGGTGAAATTTTAAACAGGAAACGCGTTGCACAAAATGGGGTTTTCCAGCTAGTCTTTCAACTTGATAATCGTGTGACGGGATATTTTTAAAAACTGGTGAACTTTGCACCTATTATATTTTAGTCAAGTAATTTAAAACAGGGCCTGGCTTTCTCGGAATTAAAGAAATTTACTTACCTAAATGGTTATAAACTCAACTAAAAATTTAATGTCCACTTTCCTTTTGAGCAGTCCTATTCTCTAAATATAGGAAGATATATTTTTTATACATCCTTAGGTAATGTAGTCAAGAAAATGTATACACTCATATGTATCTCATATCTATTCTTTATTTCACTTTTCCTACAAATTTTTTATCGCCAGTACCGATGAGATCAGCGTGCTCGTTTCATAGGCGCTTATTCCGACAAAGAGAAAGTACTTTTTTCCGAGGAATTACATCACGTACATATTGCAAGCTGGTATTTTTTCTATAGGTGTTAGGTTTTTATTAGTTGCGAGTCTCGACATGTCTCGGCGTCGCGGACGCAAAAATACGCAGGCAGAGGTGGTAGCAAAAATCCATGCATGGCCGCGGCTAAAGGTCGACAGGGGGACGTCATGGCTTAATTATGATTTAGTGTTTTTATTAGTTGCGAGTCGTGACATGTCGCGGCGTCGCGGCTGGGTCAACGGTCGGAGGGATAATGACGGGCACCCCGGGGTTGAGAGCGAAGGTCAACGGTCGGCGAGCTCGGGCACCTTCGGTCGCGTCGGAGAAAGTCGGGCCGGAGAAATTTGGTCACGTTTTGACCACGTTTTAGCCCCCATAAGAAATACATGGGGAAAGTGGGCCAGAACCGACATAGCCTATCTACTAATGTGTTAAACTTACCACAACCCCTTTGAGTTTTTCATAAAGAGTACTTTTGTTTATGCCATCAGCCACATAATCTCTGGTTTCTTCAAACAAAAAATCGACAACTTCCCCGTGCATAAACTGGGCTCCTAGATCTCCAGCACCCTTTTTGAGTAAACTCAGCAGTGACCAAGGGTCAAACCATCCCTCTTTTTCTAAACCGTAGCAACCCAGCTCTACATTTTCAACATTCATCCAAGGAAATCTAAGAGGAAGAATATTTTGCACCTACATTCTTGTAATAAAATGTCACCCCTATTTTGATTTAATAGGTACTGAAATTCTGTTAAAAACATTTCATTCCGCTGTCCACAGTCATATCACACCACATTGCCATTTTGTTGAAAAAATGGCCTAGATGAACTTTTATCAATTTACACCATGATGGCCATGGAATTGCCAAAACTAGACAACACAGATGAATATAGTAGGCCATGGAAATGTATAAAATTCTTGTTTGTTTCGGACTGTTCCACAGTCAAGTATAAGTTTTGGAAATGTGCTATAGGTACAGGGTGTCCCACTTTAATTTTCTCGGTAATTTCTCCGAGGAATTTGAATACGACCTTTTTCAAAAAAAAATTGTAGTTGGATTTTAACACGGAATATTAGTAATGAGTATATAAGGGGAGTAACAAAAAAATGTCGGTTTTAATTTCCGACTTCCGATTTGACCCGAAGTGAACACCACTTGGTCACCCTGTATATTTTGGGTCTTTTAGGTTCCTTTTTTTCTAGGTTCCTTTTATTTTCCCAATTTAATTTATTTGCAGCATTTTAGTTAGTAAAGGTCATAGCTATTGAACCTTTTTGCAAGTAGTTGATATTACTATTTTATTTTTTTGCGTATATAGTGTAAATATATTTGGTATAAGTGCCATCAGTGTTTCATTGTTTGCAATATTGCCAGGTAAAAACAAATAACAGTTTTCCATCCCATTTTCTTGGTTTTCCAGTTCTCCAAGATCGCTTTTAAAAGTAACAGAAAAGAGCTAGGTGGCATCCAAAATATCTTGTTTCAACTAAAGCCTCATAACAACTAACAACAAACCTCCTTGCCCACGAACCCTGCTCTCCAGCTACCCCAAAGCTGCTGTTCACATGGTGTGCAACTACAAAAAGTGCTACAACAGTAAGAAACAAAGTCGCAACTAGGGAGAACAAAAACTCCCTATCAGCGGTTGTTTATTATTTAGGATGGTTACGGGTTAGGTTTTGTAGTTTTGTGCAGGGGGGCGAAGTCCTACGTCGCCCAGGGGGCCTCCAATATTGAAATCGAGGACTAATAGATCTCGTGCGAAAATTTTATTTTGACATTTCCCGTTTTTGCGCAGACTGAAATTATTAAATAATGCTTGCATATATGATACACGAAATCCTTATGTTACGTTGTCTTGCATAACCCCACCTTTAAAATTCAACTTCACAATTTTTTGGAAAAGGGTATTTTAAATAACTTTTTAACAACACCTTATATAAAGTTTGATATCATCGAATTCCTCTGAAAGTTCTACATAAGTTTACTTTTGCATCAGTTTCTCTTTGAAATTGCCGACAAAAACGGGTTTATCATGTTAACCGGGACACCCTGTGCATGGATTAGTGCAATTTTATTTAAGTTTTGATTTCATAAAAAATAAAGTGGGGATTTTCTATTATCACCAATGAATTCGCATTTCAATTTGCTCTTTATTGATGTACCACAAGTTAATAAAAATTGTTTAAAATAGTACCTAACTAGTAAAAATAAAAAAAGATGATACCTCAACATTCCACACAATAAAATGATCATATACTCCCCAGTAATTATTGTAGCTTCGTAGATTCTTACCTTTCCTTCAACTCATTTTTATTTAATATAACATTAACGGCCCCCAGCTGTTTCTGCAGTTTTGAATTCTCAATGAGTTGCTCAGCCCCCTCCTCGCTTGCCAAAACCAAATATCCGTGCGGTGTAAAATTCACGTCTGCATTTGGCCCAAACCTCTTTTTCAATTTCCTTATGAATTCCGCACCATAAAGGGACATCATAATATTCTCTGGAACTGAAAATTGTTGCCGGAGACCACCGACAGACAGTGTGGTCGAACATTTTGAATACTGTAAATGTTTCAATAAAAAATGTACCTATCTACATTTTATTAAAGATTTAGTTCTTACTGTTGTGTCTTTTTCTACAACTATAACCCTTAACGAATGCTGGTTGGTTTTTTCTTTTAGCCAATAAGCAATTGAGCTTCCAATAGCTCCACCTCCAATAACTACGATATCAGCGTGATTAGGATAAAAATTTGCTGGTAAAAATGTCCTCTGTTCGTTATGGTCTTCATCTTTAAAATTAAAAAACTTCTTCAAATCTTGAGATAGAATTCTCGCCGTCCTCGACAAGGGGTTTTCTCTTTCCTCATTACAATTCCTCACTAAAGACTTGTGAAAGAATCTTCTATTGCACAATCTACAGAGCGAAGATATCTTTTGGGTTAACATAACTTAAAAGTGTTGCAAACTCTGACAAAAATAAAGGGAGACTATCAGACGATTCCAAATGATCGCTATTTTATACTTATACATATCATATCATAATTAAATAGAGTACATTTGATAAAAATAAAACATCAACAACAGAGGTTATCACAGGTCAATTTTTGAGGTTAAAAGCACCACAGAAAATTCCCAAAATTTTTTGTTTGTCAATGGACTTTGTCGCAGAAAAACCTGTTCCGTTAACTTGGAGTGATCTCAGACTAATTAGTCTGAGGGAGTGATACATTTTTTTCGATTCGATGTTAGATTTGTTCGGTGTTGCTGCACTGAATGGGAGCGAAGTGTAGACTAATGTCAAGAACGTTAAACCAGACTTTAACGTTCTTGGACTAATGTATCACACTAAGCGACACTATTAGTGCTGTTAGGTGCAGTATAAATTATTGTAGTTTACTAATCATGCTCATTGTTACATTGTTTGGTGTAATTTTTCCTCCTAATGCCCTTTCTTATTTATTATTCACAAAATATTTGCGAAGTTAGTAGGTATTATTAATTATTTACCAAGAACTTCAAAAGTTCATCTATCCTCATCATGGCCTTTCTCTCTTTGAACAATCGATAATTTGGTTGATCATTGATTAAAGTGATTATTCCTTTACTCAATGGTTCGATACAAGGATGGTATCCTTGAACCACACCACAGAATAGGGGAATATTCTGTGGCCACACCATACTACCACAGGATAAACAGTAATATCACTAACTCCATTGTACCAAGGTTAGTTTATAGGAAGGTTAGGACATTCCCCCACTCTTAAACAAAAACAAAGGCCGTCCCTTTGAATCGGCAACATCGCGCGACGGTGCCGCTCTCACCCAAGAACGTTAAACCAGACAGGATAGCTCAATCTGAATGGTGTAATGTTCGCGGCGCCCACCGAGGGCGTGACGTCACCGTTAGACGTCGTTAGGTGAAGGTTACATCGTACGCCCGTTGTTTACCTTTGTTTTTCTAGTTTTCTATCGTATTTCTTTCTGTTTTACTTTATTATTGTGGGTTTTTTGAGTTTTACCTGTTATAAAGTGTGCCTGTGTGTTGTTTTTATTTGATTTTTGTGCCATGTTTATTTATTGTTCAGAGACACTGAGTGCCCGATACTTGAATTTCTACAGAAGGGAAGGTGAGCATTTCTTGACATATTATTAATAATAAAAGTACGAGGTTGATAATATACTCCTAATATACTAAAATAGTCCTAATCACGAAAATATGCCGGGGACTAGGCCAGGGGGAACAAGGTGTGCCGTGTATGGGTGTAATAACCCTTATGCTACAAAAACCCAAACTGGACAGAATATCATATTTCATGCTTTTCCAAAACCAAAGGACCTTTTCTCTAAAACTATACAAAGTGAGTGGATATCAAGGTGCAAAAGAAAAGACAAATTCAACCCTAACACTAGCCATATATGTTCACAACATTTTGTAGACAATGACTACGAAAGAGATCTTCGAACTGAATTATTAGGTAAGTAACATTTTCTTTGCTAGCTAGCCATCTGAAAAGTGCAAGAATATAAATATTTATACATTTTTTTTTAATTTAAGGCTTACCTTTAAGAGTGCATTTAAAAAAACGCAGGTTTCTACATTAAAAATGCCTTCCACAAAAACTGTTACTGAAACAACCTCGGCAACAACTATAATACATCACGTTCTGATAGACTTACCGAAAGACAAAGAAAGGAAGAAATAGAAAAATTACTTTTTGATTTGTCTGCAATAGAAGGTGGGGAAACTGCAAATTTAGAAGGCAGTTCTTCCCCAGCGACACTTACTGAAATTGGAATTCCCCGACAAGCAATTATTCAGGAATCAGATGAAGTTTTTAAAAAAGAAGTTAACATGCCTCTTGTTATAAAAGATTTTTTTATAAATTAAGAACTATTATTAGAATCAATTTTCGAAATTTAAAAGCACGACATAATAATACTTCCCCAAGAAATAGTTCTGTGGATCCTCTTCGGAAAAAAAGCGGAAATTAAACAAAATTATAAATTAGAATATTTATTATTTATGAATTATGAATAAATAAATGACTACCTATGTTTTCAACTGTGTATTAATTTGTCTTGGAGCATTTTATCAGTGTACTATTTTTTTAAATATTGATTCACCATTCACATAATTATAATATGAATATCATAATCCAAAAATGCTCTTCAAAATCAAACTAACACAATTGTTAACAGAATAATTCTGTATAATATATTATAATCTGTGTGCCATAATAAAAACTATTTAAGGCAAAATTCGCACCTTCTGAAAACACATTTGCTGCAATAATGCGCTTTTTTCTCGTATTGGTTGGAGAAATTGTCATAAAAAATTCGTGTTCAAAAAACGAGAGTGAACTTTATTGACTTCATCCATTTGTTTACAATCCTTAAAAAATAAATCCGAAAAAGCAAAAGCATCTAAAGCTCACTTTTTGTTTTTATGAACTTTAAAAAAAAAGCACAAGTTGCTTTCTGAAGGCGCGCGATTGGGTGTTTCGTGGTGCGAGTTTACGCAGTACGTCTAACTGTGACGTCATCACGTCGGGCGGCTCGGCGGACAGATTCGCGTGATTGAGCTATCCTGTCTGGTTTAACGTTCTTGGCTCTCACCAGCTGCCCTTCAGCTTGATGGCAATGGCGTATCAAAAGGGACAACACGGGTATTGAAAACCGAAAACAAAGTAAAAACACAAACATAAAACAAAAATGGGATGCACCAACATACACCACAAAGTTCCGTTATTTCATTGCACAAACATTAAAATGAAGAAATAACCGAAAACAGCTAAAACAACATAAATATACACCATAAACAAAGTACATGCCAAAAACGTCTGTTTGCGCCTATGCCTGCAAGCGTTATCTATTTAGGAAGTTACTAAATCGCCAATTCACGTGTAAATGCTACAAACTTAAATTGAGGCCTTTGCCTCTCTCTCACCCCCCCCTTCCCTTCCAAGTCGTCGAATGTCCTAACCTTCCTATAAACTAACCTTGAATTGTACTAAATATAATAACTAACCTAACCTATATATTTTGTGATAATAACCTAAATCCTAATCTTGTTATATTTTCTTGTTTACAGTGTTTCTTTTTTTTTTGAGGGAAACATTGGTAAACAGTCGTTTTGTAGTTAGTTCGAGAAGCGTAAACGCTGGTATAATTATAAGAAATGTCGGGCAAAATATAAGAGGCAACTTTTAAGGAACCGTTCCAAAGTTATCGTATTGTTTCTTTTTTAAATTAAAAATGCATCGTCGCGGCGGAAAGCGCATCAGGATCGACGACCCCCCTCCCGATTACGAGAACCCCATGACCCCCCAAGTGCACGAGCAGGAAAACTACGGCGGCCCGTACCATCACACCGGAATATACGGAGACTCCTACGCCGAGCAGGCGGGCACGTCGGGGGCCTCTTCGGACGGCATGTTCGAGTCGCCACCCACTCCGGGCACGAGGAGGATCACCAGATCTAAGGCGAAGGGCGTGAATTACGCCCCGCCGCCGCCGAGCCCCTATTCGCCCCCTCCGACGACGAGGGGCCGCGGCAGGGGAAGGCCGCCGGGAAGGAAGAATACCGTGAACGAGGTTATACACGATGACGATGATTCGACTTTGTATAGTGTCATCAAGAACGGGAGGGTTTCGTTGACTAATGTGGTCGACGATTGGATAGAAAGTTATAAGGTAATACGTCTGATAGAACCTGGAAGGTAAACAAATGCTTTTTTGTCATAATAACTGTTTATTTGGGAAATTTTCTAGTTGCGATAATATTTTTTTTTCTTAGTTGTTTTGTGCATCGAATTAATTATTATGCCATTCAAAACTATTAAAATCAAGATTAAAACTAACAAAATACGAGCCAAAACTAATACAATTCCTGAGAAATTAAACAAAAAAAAACATGTACAGGGTGGGCCAAATTGGACACTTTTAAAGGGAAACTCCTATTTTTGACGGAGATAGATGAAAACTGATATCGGTGTTTAAGACTCATTTTTTATGATAAACTTAATGGCGAAAACCGCAAATCGATATCTGTCACCGTTCTTGAGTTACAGGGCGTTTTTCGAAAATGTGCGTTTTCGAAAAGTGCCCGTAACTTTTTTCAAGTTGAAAATGTTGTATTTCTGTAAAAACATTCCTAAAGCACTTCTTTACGTAGAATCCAATGCTGCTACCACATTTTTTTTCAAGTCAATGGTTTAAGAGTTACTTACCGATAAAAAAAAATATTTTTTAAATGGAACACCTTGTATATTTTTGCATTTTTTAATAGAGCAAAAAATTACCATTCCAAAACTATATAACACTTAATGATTTACTTAAGTAGTTATCAATTACTAATACCTTTATGATTTCATGTGTATAAATTGGAAGCGCGCCCTTTCAACAAGTAGGCTTTGGATGGTGAGACAATGAAACAACCATGGACAATTTTTTACTGTTGCCTGTCAAATTTTCAGTTAAGCTGTTTAAGCCCTGTTTAGAGTCGGCAATTTTCATTGCCGGCAATAAAAATTGCTGACATTTTTGTTGCACGCAATGTTTGTTGCAAAGGTGGTTATCTGTTTACATTTGGCAATTTATCTAATGCAATTCTATTTTTTTGTGAATACTGCCAACCAAATATTTAGTAAATAAAATATTTGAAGTTTTTGCGGTGTGTAGACTGTATACGTAGTGTTTCGGGTTTTATTAATTTTACCAAAGATTCTAATAATAAAATAGAAAGATCCCAATAGTAACATAGAAAATGAAGTTTTGTGTAGTGTTTTTTTTATTACTAAGGTTGTTCTAAATCTCTAAAAAAATACTAGAATTGCCATTGCAATTGCAATAAAAACAGGTCTGGAGCTACTTTTTGCAATGCAATAAAACTTGCCACAGATGACTCAAAACGGAGTTAATGCGCGTGCGCACAACAAAAATGTCAGCAATTTTTATTGCCGACTCTAAACAGTTAGGCAGTGGAAAGATTTTTCTATTTTTGTGTCATTTATAAACTTTGTAACATACCTGCAATGAAATTTGAAAGTTATGAAAAATGGGATATGATAGGCTGTTTTATACAATCTGGGAAAAATGTCTATCTCTGTTTAACTAGTACCTTTTCAGCCTATCCTTTTCAAAATGCCCACTATTATTCAAATTGTGTCGCAATCTTACGAAAATGTCCTTGAATTGAAAGGATGTCTTCTCTCTGGATACTGTTCGTAGTCGTTGCATCTGTACTTATTTTCCCCGGATTGTATAAAACAGGCTATTATATCCCATTTTTCGTAACTTACAAATTTCATTGTAGGTATGTTATAAAGTTTATAAATAGAAAAAGCTTTACACGGCCCAAACATCTTAACTGAAAATTTGATGGGTAACAGTAAACATTTTTCCACGGTTGTTTCGTTGTCTCACCGTCCAAAGCCTACTTGTCGAAATGGCGCGCTTCCAATTTATACACATGAAGTCACAAAAACTTATAGTCATTGATAAGTACTTAAGTAAATCATTAAGTGTTATATATTTTTGGAATGGTAATTTTTTGCTCTCCTAAAAAATGCAAAAATATACAGTGTTCCATTTAAAAAATATTTTTTTTACCGGTAACTCTTCAACCATTGACTTGAAAAAAAAATGAAGTAGTAGCATTGGATTCTGCGTAAAAAAGTGCACAAAATTTTCAACCCAAAAAAGTTACGGCCACTTTTTGAAAACGCACATTTTCGAAAAACGCCCTGATGTAACTCAAGAACGGTGGCAGATATCGATTTACGGTTTTTGCCATTAAGTTTACCATAAAAAAATGGGCCTCAGACACGGATATCAGTCTATCTCCGTCAAAAATAGGAGTTTCCCATTAAAAGTGTCCAATTTGGCCCACCCTGTACATTTAATTCAACTCTCTTTTAGGTCAATCGTGAAGCAGCGTTAATCTCTTTGATGCAGTTCTTTATAAACGCGGCAGGTTGTAAGGGGAAAATAACGCAAGAAATGCAGGCCACAATGGAACATGCGGTAATAATCAGAAAAATGACGGAAGAATTTGAAGAAGAATCCGGAGAATACCCGTTGATTATGGCAGGTCAAACATGGAAAAAATTCAGGCAGAATTTCTGTGATTTTGTGCAAACGTTGGTGAAGCAGTGTCAGTACACGATCATATACGATCAGTTTCTGATGGATAATGTTATATCTCTGTTGACTGGGTTGTCAGATTCTCAGGTATGTATGGCAATAACATATGATATAACAATCCAATATTTTTCGAATGTTTTGTCCAGTTGAGCATTGAATGTTTGGCATGTTTCTATTTTGCCCTGTTTCTATTTTTGTTTAATATTCACGAACAGTTAGGGATGGGCAAATTTTACTTTTCCAGGGAAAGTGAAATTTCACTTTGAAATTTTCGCGAAACTTTCGAAATTTAAAGAAATTTTAGCGAAACTTGCAATGCGAAGTTGAAATTTATGAAATTATTGCGAAATTTGCAATAACCATTTCTTTAAATTTCTTATCAATCGTCCCCACCCCACCCAAGCCGAAAAATTATGTATGTGTATGAATAGGTACAGCCTGCACCAATTGGTTTGGTACAGGGTATCCCAGATAAGACGTTACGCTCGATTATCTCGGCAATTTTTGGGCTAAATTGATGGTTCAAAAACTAAGCTGGTATAGTTTTTTCCAAGAAATTGAATACCGTAAAGAAACAACAATCGAGCAACAAATACAAAAGTTATGGGCAAAAAACTATGCCATATAATATGCCATGCCTAGTATGATTATTCGATTAAATGAAATTTTAGATCACAGAACGTCCATCGGATACAAGTCGTGCTACCGCCATAGAAGAATTTACTACGAGATTCTTCTATGCTACCGCGTCCGCGCAAGGCATATTTATATTTATAATGTTTTGGTTTTTTTTTGGGCATTGGGTAAAGCAACAGCCGGTGCGGGCGCGTTCATATATACAGTGTCTCACATAAGAGTGAAACAACCTTATAACTTTTTTAATTTTTAACCGACTAGAACGAAATTTTTACCAAAGGTAGATGTCATTGTTGCCTACTTACTTCCAAAAAATTAGTTGCATACTCCAAAGTCAAAGCCACCTGCGATGCCACAATCGATGCTAAAAATCTGAAAGTAATCTTTTTTTTTTCAAAAAAAATTACAATGTATGTTTTCGCGAAACTTCCAGATTTTAACGAAATTTATGAGAAAGTTTCGCGTTTTTAACTAAATTTCTGAGAAATTTTCAAGAGGCACTACCCTACGAGCTACATAAAAATAAAATTACCAACAACTTTTGCCTAAAACATTTTTTCTGCCTTAAACATTTTTTTCTGCCCTAAACAATAAAACAGTGGAACATGGAATTCTTAACAATTTAAGGTGCGAGCTTTCCGTCACACAGCAACCCTCGGAGCCATGAAACTAATGACTGCCCTAGTCGATGTCGCTTTGACTGTTTCCGTCAATTTGGACAACACCCAGCGACAGTATGATGCCGAACGTCAAAAAACGAGAGAGAAAAGGGCAAGCGACAGATTAGAAGCTCTGCTTGCCAAAAGGCAGGAACTCGAGGAAAACATGGACGAAATAAAGAACATGTTGACCTATATGTTTAAGTCCGTGTTTGTGCATAGGTATCGCGATACGTTGCCGGAAATAAGGGCGATCGCCATGACCGAAATCGGGGTGTGGATGCACAAGTTTCATGCCAACTTTTTGGACGACTCGTACTTGAAGTATATCGGGTGGACACTCCACGATAAGGTAAGATTTTGGGTGTTTGATTTTTTAAAAGCGGAACTCATTTAATGGTTCCGGAACTTGTTTAATAAATTGTGGAACTCATTTAACAATTTGTGGAACTCAAATATATTGGGAACTCGTTAAAACTTTTGAAAAACAGGTGGGGGAAGTACGTTTGAGGTGCCTACAAGCCCTCCAACCTTTGTACGCTAGCGAAGAGCTAAAAGGAAAACTCGAATTGTTCACGAACAAATTCAAAGACCGCATTGTCGCGATGACGTTAGATAAGGAATATGATGTGGCGGTCCAAGCCGTCAGGCTCGTGATCTCGATCTTGAAGCACCACCACGAAATTTTGACGGACAAAGATTGCGAACACGTGTACGAGTTGGTGAGTCCCGAAAATTGTCCTTAGCCCTTGACGAGTCGGCGACGATTTTTAGGTGTACTCGTCCCACAGGGCGGTCGCCCAGGCGGCTGGCGAATTCTTGAACGAGCGTCTGTTCCAACCCGGCGATGCGGACACGGGCAAAACGAAAAGGGGCAAAAGGAGGCTGCCGAATACGCCGTTCATCAGGGATCTGGTGCAGTTCTTCATCGAGTCGGAGCTACATGAACATGCGGCTTATTTGGTGGACAGTCTGATCGAGTCCAACACCATGATGAAGGTCGGTGGTTGTTTAAGAATTAATAAAAACTTGTGGGGTTTATGTATTGATAGTATAGTATAGTATATTTCTTTATTAGATCCTTACAATAATCATACAATTATAACTATTGTTCATACCCTTCACGGGTGTAGATCGTGTCAATAGAAGTAAAATTCGATATTAAAAGTACAACACAATTTAAAACTTAATTAAGTAACAACATTGGGACAACTATGCTAGAAAGCAATCACTAAAAGATCATGGATCACAGAACAAAGTCAGATATTAAAAGTACAATACAACTCAAAACTTAAGTAACAATAAAATACATTTTGGGACAACTATGCTGGAAAGCAATCACTTAAAGATCATGGAAGCCTTTCTCCTCAAAAAATTCATTGATACTATAGTAGCCTCTCTTAATGAGAAACTTTTTTAGTTTTGCTTTTTGTAGGGTAATATTTAATGTTTTAAATGATATGGGTAAGAGATTCCAGATCTTCGCTATCATGTAAACTATGTTTTTTTGTAAATAGGAGAAATTAGCTCGATTAGGATATAATAGGTCCTTATTTCTAGTATTGTATGTATGATCATACTGTAGATCCGACAACATACTTCCATTCTTTATTGCAAACATTTCGCACTCATGGATATAGATACTATATAAGGTCAAAACACCACCATCAATAAATGCCACGATGTTGTTACCCGATGAAGAATGTCAAATTTGAGATGACTGTATATTTAACTTTTTCTTTTATCAAGGATTGGGAGTGCATGACAGATCTACTCCTCGAAGAACCCGGGCCTCACGAGGAACCTTTGGACAATAGGCAAGAAACGAGTTTAATAGAGATAATGGTTTGTTGTGTGAAACAGTCGGCTACCGGTGAGGCTCCCGTAGGAAGGGGGCCCACGAGAAAGGTCGTGTCCGTACGAGAAATCAAACAGGTGAGAGTCGATTTTCAAACTGATCGTTTAAAACAACAGGGCGGTTGTTGAAATTAGTTTTTCTGATGGTTCGTAATCAACCCATTGATGTCTTCGATTCGTAAAAGCCACGGTTACGGTTACCGCGGTTATCCACTTGGTTGTTAGTGGTTATCTTAAAAAAGATGGCGCCTTTGTTCGCCTGAATAATATACATAAATATTATGAATTATAAAATTTAAAAAAATAAATAAATAACATTCGATATATCGAAATATTAAAGAAACATAAATATTATTCTAATTTTTAATAATTACCTTACCATTACCTAAATTGCCTAAAATTCCAGGCTGGAGAAGACAAGCAAAAGCTAACGGAGCACTTTATAGTAACCCTGCCCCATTTGTTGGATAAATTCTCCGCAGATCCCGAAAAACTTGCAAATCTCTTGAGCATCCCTCAATATTTCGATTTAGATTTGTACACGAGCGGAAGGCAGGAAGGTTCGCTACAGGCGTTGTTGAATAAATTGAAGTTCATCGCCCAGATTACACACGAACCAGAGGTATGTGGGATTGAATATAAATTTGACACATTTTTTTAATAGAAAAGACACATTTTGACGTAGAAATCTTTTCCCGATTATGACTAGTTTTGGAGGTGATGACAACACTGAAAATTTGGCCTCGAAAAGAAAAAGACAAAAGTTCCGCCCTAGCGCTAGCGTTCTTTAACAGTGTAGGTAAATAGTAGATTCTGTAATGAGGTTAGAATGATAAAATTCGATACGAGTGGAAGATTCCGAACGCGAGCGTTAGCGAGCGTGAGGAACCACGAGTATAGAATTTTTTCACTCTAACCGAGTATCAGACTGTATTTTCTCCACGACCATTTTCATATTCACATTTCGATTTTTGCGGCAGCAGGTTCTCACTTATATTATTTGCACAATTTGTAATTTCAGGTGGAGTATTATCAAATTCCATATCAAAATCACTCGATTTTTCACTCTTTTTGTTTAACTTAAAACATGTTCGAAAATACTTATTATGACGCGCACCCCCACGCCAGTATTGTTGACAGCGAGGTTGACTGTCTTGAAATCCATGGCACTCTATGCTGTGTTTAGTTCGATTAGTGTATATTCATTCATTGTCTTGTTATGGAATGAAAATATATAAAATAATGCAATGATTTATTATTATTAGTACGAAATATTAGTATCCCTATTATTATATTGTTTATTTATGTGCAATAGATTACAAAAATTATATTAAGATCCTGGAAATACATGCAAAACACTCGAGAAGCGAGTATTTAAGAATAAATCATCTCGCTCTAGAGTGAGAATTTTTAAGTTCTATTATTAAAAATGATTTTAGAATACTTACATTCACGAATGGTCGTGGAGAAATAATATTTATGTTTGTATTGAATAACTATCTATTTAATGTCATCAATTTCATAAAATTCATCAACGATGACAATATCAGTCCTACTTTTTTCCTACTATGATATTTTTTTAATTTTATAAAAATGTGTGTGGTCGATGCGCGGCTATATTCATAACAAAATATCAATTATGTTTTGTGGTAACAATCATCTTTAGAACATCGAAACTACTTTCCAAAAATGAGGACACCCGATTGGATCTCCATCAGAAAACGGATCTAAAGTCTATCCAGCAGTGGATTAAAACATTGGCCACCACGTGACCTATTCTCTTATTGGTCTGGCCGTCATAAAATGTCAAGTGATTGCGCGGCGAGCAGAATGCAGGGCCTTCCCTCAGTCGAGTTTCCTGCATATTTTAGATCGGATCACGAGCAGTATATTCTGTAAATTTATTTTGCTACTTAATTTAAGGAAATTTATAAAGATCCACGAAAGGTAGAAACACACATTTTAGAACTTCTAAAAGAATTAGTTGAGAATTACATGCCACTTGGGATCTCATATTAGTCCGACCCTGGTAATCGATCGCAAGGCGGTCATGTGACTTTGTTTATATCTACTGCCGCTGTATCTTGGATAGACTATATACGCCATTGAATATAAGAAGAACAAGAACAAATGACAACTGGTGTAGACCCAAGGTTGGCACCATTCTTTCTCTGTACGCGGTGCTTTCTAGGGGTTGCTATGCGCTTTTAGTCATCTCAAGAGAGCTTGACTTTTCTGTTAGAAGAACTGCTTATTTTGCTCTGATAGAATCTCACTTAAGATATGGTATCTGCTTCTGGGGAGCATGTGGTCTGGTTCTTTGGAGATCGTTATTTGTGTTACAAAAAAGAGCCCTACGCTTCATTTGTGGTGCTATGCCCCGTGAGTCCTGTCGTCCATTATTTAGGACTCATAAAATTCTGACTCTCACTTGCCTCTTCATTCTGGAGACTGTGTGTTTAATCTTTGAGAAACATAAGCCTGGCTTTTCGAGACGCTGCAGTCGTAGCACAAGGCAGGCGCTAAATGTCGATCTTCCGATTCCTGTGTCCGCTCTGGTCAGGAGGTCGATTTTTTACGGTTCTAAGAAGATTTTCAATCACTTGCCGAATTCCATTAAATCCCTGAGCTCTAAGACAGTATTTAAGAGGTCAGTGAAGGAGTTGCTATTGGAAAAAGCCTTCTATACATTAGAAGAGTTTTTCCTGGATTCATTGTAGTTTTATATTGACATACTCTTATTTGCTGTTTGTTTTACTTGTTGCTTGTTTCTTTGTTTTTGTGTTTTTTTTTTTCTATTTTTTTGTTTTCCTTTTTTTTTTAAATATGTGTTTTTACTTTTAATATATTTTTTTTTTCTCCTTTTTTTGCATTTTTTTTTTGCATTTTGCATATTTTGCATATTTATATATATTTACATTTTTATTACTATTAACACAGCTTTGTCAACAAGTCCTTACTTATGGCAATAAAGCATATTTGATTTGATTTGATTTGATTCACATGGTAACGATGGCCCATATATTAGTTCGCATAGTGCCGTCGGGGCATTGGCATCTCAAATTCAGTCGCGTATTGCTGATTGCAGAAAATTAGATTAGGTTAGGTGGTAATATTTCTTTATATTTCTATGGTACCACAAAACAGCAAATGGTGACACTAAATAGTAACTTATTCGATGCCAACATATATTATGTATATTACTTTGGTGGCGCTGACGATCAACGATATACCCCGATTACTGTAACAAGTCCGGATTTTGTCAGATAACAATTCTTCACAAAATCCCTACGAATTTTCTGTTATCCATGGGTATGACCAGTTGATGGCATCACTCATTGATTTATTATGGTAAAAGTTACCCAAATGATACAAAAAAAGAGCATAATAAAATAAAAACCCTATTGCAATCACACTACAAATAATAATAATTATGACTACAACTCATTTTAACAATAATTTAAAATGTCTTGTAAACATTTTTCATTTTGGTATTTTGGTATAATCAGCTGCTTGTTGCAGCGTCTGTGCACGGACTCAGGCTAATTTGGCTGTGTGTCAAAGTGACAGTGAAGGTTTTCCAGATCGTTCAAACTGGTTCAAACTTTCGGCAGCAAAAATATTTTTTATATTTTGAACGTTCCGTGAGTTTTAGAGTTGTTCTTAGTGTTGTTCTTGTTCTCGTTGTTACATTTTTCTGTGTTATGCAAATGGACTCATTACTGAACTTATGACCCGGTTGCATTTTTTTGCTGTAACTTTTTTCAAGACCAAATTTTCAGTGCGATTTTACCAAAAAATGTTGGATTTTTGCGTAAATTAAGTCCTTCTTTCTTAGGTCCTGGAAACACTGGCCAAAACATTGGAGATCCTCTGCACGGAGGGGCATTCCATTTACACGAAGTGCGACGTCGCCAGGTCGACGATAATCGACACGATGGTGGCGTCTTACAACGAGGCGATAGACGACTGGCGGAACTTGCTGCTGGGCGAGGAGACGCCAAACGCCGACGAAGTCTTCAATGTCGTCAGTTCGCTGAAGAAGGTGTCGATGTTCTACGCGTGCCACAACATGAACCAGTGGAATCTGTGGGAGAAACTGTTCCAGGATTTCAGGGTAAGTGACTTGCGTTTGACGGCGTTAACGATCGATAACAAATTTTGATGGCCCACTTGAACAATGAGCTAGTTCGATTAAATTTTAAAAATTAATTTGATGTTTGCAATGGTGAACTACAGTCATCTAGTTCCCTAAAAGTCCCTTGTCCAAGATAAATATCCACAATCTTAGAAATTTGAAAATACCGTTGACCGACGTATTTATAAAGACTTCTCATGGCTATAGCTTTATGTCCTGGAAAACAGATGGCTCTGATGGCTAACAATGTATTGCGCATTGTATTTTATCTCCGGAAAGCGCATTGTGAGCCAAAAATGTGTCAGAGGTGACGGCCGTGAGCAGTCTTTAATAATATATCAGTCAACGAAAATACCTCAAGATATTTAAGGTAGTAGTAATCTTCTTTACCGACATCACTCAAAACCGCGTGCGGCAACTTCAGGGTTGGTTAGTGATTTGTGGGCTGACAGTATGACAGCGTGACAGCTTAAAGTATGATTACCTGCTATCTGTTGGATGAGGCTGGATTCTAAGAATAAAACTGCTTGCTTCAAGTGTCCCCGTTATTACATACCAATGCCTTTTATACATAAATAATGTAAGCACTTAAATCCCACAGTATTTCCGTATACATATTTTGTTCATTTGAAAACATATTTGCCTTTTAGTGCTTGTGAAAGTGGCCTTTTGACGTTTAATAATAAGCTGCAGAAAGTATAGAGTAGATTTTTGAAAAAGCTTATTCCAACAGTCCTCCCATTATGGTGACTTGCACTGATATTATATAAACAATTTAGATCTATTTTCACCAGAAAATAGAACAGTGAAAGTACAAGGGTGGGTAAATTGATATACTTTTAATATCGATTAGCTAGTAAATATTCTTGCTTACAAGTTATGTAAATATAGACATTTGCCATGATACGACTATGTATCATGGATATTTGATCTCTATGTATTTTTCCTCTTCATTGTATTCTTCCTCAACAAATTCTTGGTTTTTAAAATGCTTTCCTCTTTTGAAATTTGGGATGGGGCAGAACGTCAGGATAATCGAAGGCGAATACGGGGATCTTGTAAGAGTTTTCCCCAATTCATTGTTTTCTTCAAGCTGGGTAGGAAAAATACATTGCAATACAATTATAGCTTGATATTTAAATAAGTACTTCTTACATTAAAAGGTAGTTATTTCGCATTCACTATTCATTATATTCGCTTGATACAGAAAACAATACAAAAAAAAAAAACTGAACACGAATCACTAACATCTTCAGCAGAGGAATCTTGGAAGTATCTGGTATCTAAATATATCAACCAGATTTTATACCTATAATATACATTTCTATATATTTCCTACCTACACAGGTTTATTATTTTGGTAAGCAGATAAATAAGGTCATTTTTGGTTTTAATAGATATAGATAACAATAAAAACTAGTTATAACGTTAAAACTAAAATCTCGAAATTAAAATTATTTCAGTTTGAAATGTTTGAAGTTTGAACTATACCAAGGATAAGTAGTTAAGTTAGATTTGTAAAAAATTGACAATTCAGAAACAATAACAAGGAAGATTGTGTGAACTTATAGTCAAATTATTTTAAGAAGTCCTTACTGGGACTGTCAATTAGTAATTTCGCCATCCTAAGTTGGCATCAATGCAGCAAAAAATGCAACCGGGTCATAAGTCCAAGTCAGTAACGAGCCCATTTGCACAATGAATAACTACTAATAACACGAACAAGAACAACACAGATACCGGTAAAAGTCACGAAACGTACAAAACTCGCGAATATTTTCACTGCCCAAAGTTTGAACCCTTTTGAACGATCCGGAAAACCTTCACTGTCACTTTCACAACACCGAAATAAAATTTACCTGAGTACGCACCATAGATGCAGCCGCAAGTAGCTGATTATACCAAAATACCAAAATGAAAGTGTTTCCATTACGTTTGAAATTATTATTAAAATGAGTTGTAGTCATAGTTATTTTTATTTATAGCGGTATAATCGTGATTGCAATAGGGATTTATTTTATTATGTTCTTTTTTTCGTATCACTTGGGTAACTTTTCACATCATAAATCAATGAGTGACGTTATTAACTGGTTAAGACACAATATTGAACATGCGGTTTTTCCTAACTGTTTGAAGCTGGCTCGAGTTATACCAATTTACAAAAGAAATGATCCTGACGATTATAGAAATTACAGAGGGATCAGTCTTTTATCAAGCGTTTCTAAAATTTTTTTGAATTGCATTTAAAAAATCAACTAGCTAGCTTCTGTCACGTAAATGGAATAATATCAGCTGATCAACATGGCTTCATCAAGTGCAGGAGCACTCAAACAGCTTTGGATAGTTTTACTGGAGAAGTCGTAGGCTTATTATTATATAAAGGTTTTCATGTTTGCGGTTTGTTCATAGACTTTACTCGCCCCTTTGACTATGTCAACCATGAGTTATTGATGTTTAAGCTATTCAAATATGGAGTGCGGGGCAAACCGTTCAGTCTTTTTCAATCTTATCTACATTAAAGATCACAATTAGTAGAAGTACAAGGCATTAAAAGTGAGCCAAGTAAAATGGTGATGGGTGTACCTCAGGGGTCCACTCTGGGTCCACTATTGTTTATATTGTATGCTACTTGATTCAGCATCTGTCAGACTTCTCACCTCTTAGCAAAACGATTACCTACGCTGATGATACCAATATACTTGTTTCTAACCGAGATCCCTCAGCTTTGATAGATTCGGTGCAATCTGTGTACAATCAAATTCTCATATGGGCTGATAAAAACCAACTCTTGTTAAATTTTAGCAAGACAGCATTAATGAAGTTTTCACTTAGGGATCATGATGATAATTTTGAGATTTTTGGAGATACTGATAGATGTGTCAGAAGTGTTGAAAGAGTTAAGATGCTGGGCATTGTTTTTGATTATAGGCTGTCTTGGGAGCCTCACATCAGCAGCTTGTGTGAAAGGCTGCAAAAGGGTTGCTATGCCCTTAAATTCATGTCTAGTCACTGTGGTAAACACATTCTTCTCAGTCTGTACTATGCAAATTTCCACTGTCACCTCCGCTATGGCATTGTGAATTGGGGTAACTGCTCTCATATTCATGTTAATAGGGTCTTTATACTACAAAAGTATGCTGCAAGAATCATTGCTGGTCTGAATTGGCGTGAATCATGCAGACAATCATTTTGAAATTTGAGGATTTTGACTCTTGCTGGAGTGTACATATATGAACTGTGCATCTTTGTTTATAAAAACAGGGCGGCATTTTTGAGCTGCAAAAGTTCACATTCGTATCCAACAAGAGACAGGGATGCTTTAGTTCCTCTCCAGCATAGAACAGCAATGTTTCAGAAAAGTTTTCAATACATGGGGTGTAAATTGTTTAACCAACTTGATGTGACACTGCGTAATGCTCCCAATCTTAAAGTGAAAATGTTAGTCGAGCAAGTCCATTATTCTTACAACGAGTTCTTATTATAAAATGTGTTTTACTATGTGGGCAAATTTGGGCACTTTTAATAGGAAAGACCCATTTCTAAGCCAGATAGAAAAAAATTAACCCCCCACTCTCGAGCTTAAGTTTCGTGAAAACTTCATTGCCGCAAACCGCATTTCGATATATTTTACCGTTTCGCAGCTAGAGGGCGTTTTTCGATTTTGAGCGATATCTTAAAACCTTCATAACTTTTTTTGTTTCTAAAGATAGTTGATTTCTGTAAAACTTTCTTAAGGCACTTTTTTACGTAGATTCCAGTGGCGTACCCCGATTTTTTTTAGATGGTCTCAATTTCGAAATAATGGCCAGAACTTTGTTTTTTTAAATTGAACACCCTATATATTATTAGCTCATTAAATAGCCCCTTTGATGCTGATTTCAATGATATAAGGTTTGACGGGTCTATCTCAAACAGTTTTGGAGAAAAAAAAATAATCCGGTTTAATGCAACACCGTTTAAATAAATCACTTAGAATCAAGGTAGGTCATATTATATTACCAAAAACAATTTTTACGTTCTTTATGCACATTTTTATAATAAATTAAAATAACAGTTTAAATTAGATAATTAAAGCAAATATTCAAACTGATGTCCGTTATTGTCAATACAAAAATTACACCTTTTGATAACACTTTGAACTGCATTATGGATATGAATATTTGAAATAGAATTTACACAGTCTATAAAATTTTGTCTGAGTTCATCGATATTATTGCTAGTTTTTTTGTATAACTTATTTTTAATGTGCCCCCAAAAGAAAAAATCTAGCGGTGTTAAATCCGGCGACCTTGGGGGCCAACGCACCGGCCCAAACCGGCCAAACCGCCCTTGGATTCGAACTTCGATAGTATCATGAGGATTGATATCAGACCAATAGTGCTCGTTATGTCTATTGAAAATTCCGGCACTGCTAACATAGGCTTCATCTGTCCAAATCACATTACTAGCAAAAAATTGATCTTGTTGGACACATTGACGATACCATAAGCAAAACTCCAGTCGCCGCTCAAAATCGGTTGGTTCCAAATGATGCATTTTCTTAATTTTATATGGTCTGAACTTATATTTTTTTTAAATATTTAACGCTCGACGTCTTGAAATCCCAGATTGAGATTCAATTTGACGACTTGAAATTGAAGGATTTTCAATCGCCATTCCAATGACATTGAAAGCAGTTTTTTCAGCATCTTCAATGTTGTAATTTTTGGGTCTTGGCTTATTGAAGGTCCCATGATTGGTGAGATTCTCTTTTAATCTTAGAAAAATAGATTTATGAGGATGTCTTCTTTCTGGATAGCGATTGAAGTAAAGTTCGGATGCCATATCAGGGTTATTATCATTTAGGATATAACATTCTAACATGTCATATTTTTCGTAAGACATGTTTACTTTTAACTTAATAATGCGTATTTATGTGTAACCATGCAAATACTGTCATAGATGACATACGCCTACTGAGATTAGAAAAAAATAAATGGTGTTGCATTAAACCGGATTATTTTTTTTTTCTCCAAAACTGTTTGAGATAGACCCATCAAACCTTATATCATTGAAATCAGCATCAAAGGGGCTATCTAATGAGCTAATAATATATAGGGTGTTCCATTTAAAAAAACAAAGTTTTGGCCATTATTTCGAAATTGAGACCATCTAAAAAAATCGGTGTACGCCACTGGAATCTACGTAAAAAAGTGCCCTAAGAAAGTTTTTACAGAAATCAATTATCTTTAGAAACAAAAAAGTTATGACGGTTTTAAAATATGGCTCAAAATCGAAAAACGCCCTCTAGCGGCGAAACGGTAAAATATATTGAAATGCGGTTTGCGGCAATGAAGTTTTCACGAAATTTAAGCTCGAGAGTGGGGGGGTTCATTTTTTTCTATCTGGCTTAGAAATGGGTGTTTCCTATTAAAAGTGCCCAAATTTGCCCACCCTGTACACTTTAACTTAAGAAATAAAGTATTATTATTATTATTTATTATTATTTTTTATACCAATGTTATACCCATGGTCAACAGAAAATTCTACATTCTACTAAACTTCTATTATCCGCCTTTTTCTATATTATGTCCAGACTAGCCCCATTTAAATATTCCGCATAACCGACGTCTATGTCTGTATAACGTTCTTTTTTACTTCGGAATTACACTTTTTACAAAATTACTTTTCCTTTGCAGTCGGTCTGATTTTTGAATATTAAATATTTGACAAACGGAAATTTATACTGTTTAGTGTATTTCCCGTTCTGATTTCCCTTTCTAGATGCGGGGCTTCCTTATAGCTTCTTTTATCAGAACCCTGTCGGAACGGAATGCTCAGGCGCCAGTTTTTTTAGAGCGGTATGCTCCGCTTTTACCCGGGATAGCTTTCGTCAGAGAAAAATAATTCCAGAGTGCAAAAAAAGTTGCAAAATAAAATTATTAAATGCATCCATAAACTACCTTTCTTGGAACCAACAATAAAATTGTATAAACCAAAAGGATATCTAGATATTGAAAGTTTATATAAATTAAAAGTATGCATTTTGATTCATTCAGTTGTTAAAAAAGAAAAATATTCCAGCATTGCTATTCAAAAAGTTTATTCCAAAATTACAAGACAAAATAGTGATTTTCAGATTCAAAAATTTAAAAGTAATTTTGGGAAAAAATCAATTTTCTGTGATGGAGTTTTATTATATAAGATTCCAAAAGAAATCAAATGTATAAGAAATACCACCAGATTTAAAATGAAGCTAAAAAAATTATTTCTGGAAAAAAAAAACATAAAGGGAAAAAGTAAGAAAAACATGTTGCAGTAATCTTGTTTTTTTTTAGTAATTATCTATATAATTCTCTGTAATAATCTACTGATTGTTGACTGCCCTAACGGTTAACGTAAGCAACGAAAAAGCTAGAAGCAAGCTCAAAATATTCGGTTCGGACTCTAGGTTACGGTTAAGCAACGGATTTGACGGCTAGCAAAGTTCGGATAGCTAGGGGCCTGCAAAGTTCACACTTTTCCCCCTGGTGGAGAATATTCGAAGAGCGCAAATTACTAACCTGGAATTTAGCGGGCAAAAGACGAAAGACCCCCTCCGTGGCGGCCGCCGGCCGTCTTATAGCCGGCTCCCACGTGACCCAGCGGTGGGGCGACGGCGGCTCATTGGTCGGCGTCGCCCAAGAACGGTAGACGCACAGGATTGCTCGATCGGGCAAATCTCTCCGCCGGCGTGACGTCACCGCTAGACTGCTATCTGCTAAGCGCGCCGGGCGCTACCGTTTGAAATATAGAAAGGGTGGGTTTTCTGTGGATGTTCTGTGTTTTTGAGCTACTTTTGCCAATCCTTTGATTTTTATACACTATTAAGAGTACAGAGAACTTTTATTTTTTACTTAGAATGTATCAAGACCAATATATGGAATAATTGCATACTGAAGAAAATTTCGATAATAGTTATTTATGTACCAAGGCACTGAAGTTCAACTTTTTATGACTCATGTGGAATTTAGTTGCCGAGGCCTCTGGCTGAGGCAAATATAAAATGCAATCACCCTTGTTCGGTGATCATTTGTAGGTGGTTAAAGCAAGTGAACACGTTGAGGTTTTTAGACAGACTATATTGTATGAAATGAATTCAGTACACAACCTAATGTTGTAACTTATAAGTAAGCACTTATTGTTTATAAACTAATACGAAACAATCCTAATTACCTACATAATGATTTACGTCGACAGAGGAATGGTGCTGGCCATATTTGGTAATGTTGTTATAATATTTGTTACGTAGCTTGTGTTGATCCAGTACACCTCCCCTGGCGATGAGAAAAAAAAATACGCAAAACATTAAGTTTTTTTTTTTTTTTCATACCACTATCTAAAACTATATCTAAGTATAATATAACTTAATTCTATTTTTATGCACTTTAATGTCTTTATTATTAATTTTTAAAATCACATTTGGATTTTCATCTCGTACTACCTCGTAAGGACCTGTATATAAGGGATCCATTTTAGCATTTCTACTTTCATTAAAAATAAGTACTTTATCTCCTGACTTGTAAAAAATTTCGTTTCTTTTTTCATCTAATGTTTCTTTCCTTTTTTGTTTTGATACCAATAAGTTATTTCTAGCGTCATGGCAAGCATTTTGTATACGATATTTTAGTTCTTTAGAATAGTTTCCGAAGTTATACAAAGGATCTATGTTATCCGAAATGCTTAAAGGTATTTGATTCAGCTTTCCAAATACAAGTTCGTATGGTGTATGTTTGGTTTCAGTATGTACAGTATTATTAAATGCAAAACACCAATATGGTAACCATGTACTCCAATTACGAGTGTATTTAGAAACTTGAATTCTTAAATAAGCTCCTAAATGTTTATGTGAATTTTCTAAAGCTCCTAATGTTTCATGATGGTGAGCAGTGGAGTTTAAAGTTTTTATGCCTAACAACTTACACGATTCTTGAAACACATTAGCTATAAATTCTTTTCCTTGATCAGTAACAACTTCTCTTGGAATACCATAACGTAAAATAAAATTTTCAACAAAGGATTTCGAAACTATATCTGCTTCTTTTGACAACAAAGGATAACATTCGATAAATTTACTGAGTTCACATTGGATTGTTAATATATAAGAATTTTCATCAATATCATTTTTAATGGGGCCTACTAAATCAAGATAGATTTTTTGAAATGCTGAGGTAGCCGTTGTCGTTATTGTTATTGGTTGTTTATTTACTCTTCCATACTTACACCTCTGACAATCGTCACATTTTTTTACAAATTCCTCAATATCTTTCTTTAACCTTGACCAATGATAATATTTTTTAATATTATTATACATTCGGTTTGTTCCGGAATGTCCTCCTGTAGGCAGGTTATGAAAGTCATTAAGTATTAATTGCTGAACTTCTTTATTTTCTATTCGTTTTACACCTTGAATAATACTTATTTTGATAATACCGGTATTTATTATGTCTTGTTTATATCGCGATAAATGTTTAATAAATTCATTACTTTGCGCATTCTTTATAATATATAATTCTTTTATTTCACAATTTTTACAAATTTTCGCAAGTTCCCTCAACGATGTACCTAAGTCAAACGTTGATCGGTAATCTTGGTTGAAATAAATAATTTGGGTTAACTCATCATATATATAGTCATCATTTGTTGATTTATTTGATTGTGCACTATTTCCACAAATTTTATTTTTACATTCAATAAATAAATTTTTGTTTATCGGCCGTAATTCTACGCTATCAACAGGACGGTTTAAAACTTCTACGAGTCCGGGGTGATCAAGCCTTTCCTCAGTAATAGTCATTTTTTCCTGTTGTAGGTTTCTTTGAATATCGCTTCTTTTTGATTGAGCTCGAGTCATTACATTCACTCTTTCACACATATCCATCAGCTCATTTGAATCAATCCTTACACGTGACAAAGCATCCGCTACTACGTTATCAGAACCTTTAACATAACTTATCGTAAAATCATACTCTTCTAATATCAGTCTGAATTTAGTTAATCGACTTGATGGGTTTGTAATACTAAGTAAGTAAACAAGTGGGCGATGATCTGTAAAAATTTCGAACTTCCTACCATATAAATACGGTCTGAAATGTTGTACACTCCATACAATTGCTAATAGTTCTTTTTCTACTGTGCAGTAATTTTTCTCTGCTTTATTTAAAACACGAGATGCGAAAGCAATGGGATGGTCATTTGCATTACTAAGAACTGCTCCTATGGCATATCCGCTAGCGTCAGTTTTAAGAATAAAAGTGTTGTTTTCTGAAAAATTTGGATATTGCAATATGGGTGGATTACTGAGAGCTTGTTTTAAAGTATCAAATGAAGTCTGACACTTACCTGACCAATTAAAAATACTTCCTTTTCGTGATAATTCATTTAATGGTTGTGCAATTTGAGCAAAATTTCTAATAAATTTTCGGTAATAATTCGCAAAAGCTACAAAACGTTTTGTTTCGTCTGCATTTTTTGGTATTGGAAATTGCAAAATTGATCTAGATTTCTCTGGATCGGGTAATATTCCTTCAGATGATATAATATGACCTAAATACAAAATTTCTTTTTTGAGAAAATCACACTTACTGGGATTGAGTTTTAAATTTACTTCCCTAAGCCTTTGTAAAACACGAACAAGATTCCTATTGTGCTGTTGTAACGAATTTCCAAAAATAATTAGATCATCCAAATAAATAAAACATGATTCATAATTTAAACCTGATAATGCAACAGTCATTAGTCTAGAAAACGCACTAGGGCTAACTTTTAACCCCATTGGTAATCGTTTCATTTGAAATTGTCCTTCATTTGTAGTAAATGCCGTGTATTTTCTACTATTTTTATGTAACTCTAATTGATAATATCCTTGAGATAAATCAAGATGGGAAAAATATATTGCACCTGATAACGAATCTAGTATTTCTGAAATGCATGGTAATGGAAATTTGTCATCTATTATTTGCTTATTTAATAACCGATAATCTATAACAATTCGCCATTTCCTTATACCGTTCAAATCAGCTTTTTTAGGTACTATTAATAGTGGTGAAGACCATTCGCATTTAGCTTCTTCAATAATACCGTCATGTAGCATTTGTTTAACCTGTTTGTTAATTTCTGTTTTTTGAGAATGAGGCAACCTATAGGGTTTGACATATACAGGTACTGCATTGTCTTTCAATTGCAATTTTTGCTTATATAAACTAGTAACTGTAACAGGGTCATCGTCTAAATGAAAAACATCGGCGTATTTCGCACAAATTTTTTCTATTGCAAGATGTTCTTCCTTGTTTAGCGCTGATGTATCTATTAAATCTAATACCTTATCGATACGTTCTACAGATAAATTATTGGTTTTCCCGAAATTATACGCCTCAAAATTACATGCACGCTCCAATCTAGGTTTAAAATTTCTAATTTTTACTTCACGATCATTCACATTCAGCAACCTCACTGGCACTCTTCCATTTTCCGACTTAGCTAAAATTCCCGCAACAAAAACACCTTCACAAAGTTCCTCTGGAAAAATTACACACTCGTCCGTTTGATCACTTGAGCAGTATTTTATTATTTCGCTTCTGGGTGGAATAGACATATAACAGTCATAATCAGATATTATTGGTGCTAATACATCACAGTCATTATTCCAAAAAGAAAACAAAAATTTTTCATAATTTAAATTTGCCTTATGTTGAATGAAAAAATCCATACCTAAAACTCCTTGAAAATCTGTATTAAATTCAAGAATATAGAATTCATGTTTAATTTTTGCATTAGCTATCGAAAAAGATAATTTTACAACTCCTGTTGAAACTATATTTCCACCTAAACCTTTTACACGTATCTTTTTAGATGTATCAACACTATCAGTTTTTTGTACACTTTCTGAAAAAATTACGCTAATACTAGCTCCAGTGTCCAACAAGAACAACATATCTCGCATTCCACATTTCACACGTACAAAATTCATTCCCTTTAACTCTAAAAACACACATTCTTCTTCAATCTCTCGTTTAGACACGAAAAAATTTTTGCTGCGTTTCGCTTACACTACTTGTTTCTCCTATTGAATTAAAACCTTCAGTTCCCGATGCGTCTGCAAAATAAGCTTGGTGACCTGTACTTCGATTGTTGCGCTGCTGTCCCCGGTAATTAGCACGACCTCGACTAATTCCGCGACCATGACATCGAAAGTTTCTAGTACCACTAAAATTTCGCTGAGTGCTGTTTACATTGTTTTGAGCGTTCCTGTTACTATTATTGTACTGTCTAGACCTATTGAATCTGCCTCTCATACCATGATTACTAAATCTGTTATTATTTCGTGTCCGCATATGAAAAAACCCGGATTGATTACTAGATATTAACCTTTCTTCATCCTTGGCACCTACTATAGCCTCTTTTAAAGTAGAGTAATTTCTAGCTTTTATAACGGTGCGAAGCTCACTATTTTTTAAACCGTTTGAAAAAACATTTATGGCAAGTTTTTCGTTTGCTACTCGTAGTATTGCCGCGTTATTACTATTCCCGTCAGCTTGAGCTATTGTAAGATTCACGAATAAATCTTCTATAATTTGCGCATAGTTATCAATTGTTTTGCCTTCTTGCTTAGCGCTGTGAAGTGTGCTTGCAAGTGCTGTGGCTGATTTTTTACTAACCAAATGGGTTCGCATATCGTTTACTAAATCGTCAACCGTTTTATAAGTTCTATCAAGCCTAAGCTTTGCATTTTGGGATAACCTAGCTTTCAAAACATAACTAATCATTAATTTTTGACCATTCTCGTCCAATAACTCGCTGTATAACTCAATGGCATCAATTAATTGTTTTGTGGTATCCTCAGTACCGTCCATAAGAGGTAGTAACGAAGACGCTGTTCGTAAATCGAACTTTTCGGTCATTTTTACAGTTTGAATTTCTCTTATTTCTACCTGACTATCTTGACTACTTAAAGTACCTAATCTATTTAAAAGTAAATGTCTAGAATGATAAATATATTTTTCGATTTCTTTAAAGTACGAATTGATAACTTGTATCTCTTCTGGCTTCCTATCAACTTTAGCAACTTTTGACTTTATTTTCGTAAATTCATCCTCTAATAAACCTACTTCTAATAATAATTTGTTTAGCCTAATCTGGTTTTCTCGCCTATCTAATGGTTCTTTGCTAACCTTACCATAAAACTTTTTTACGGATTCTAATTGTTCCTTTAAATTTTCCAATTCTATAATATTCATTTGCCTATCTAACTTAAAATTTGAAATACACAGTTCTAACCTTAAACATCATTTTCTGTGCCGTTTTTTCCTCCAAGAGCTGCTTTGAGGGCTTCTGGTCCAAAACCCACGTTGCGAACTAGAGGCATTACGCCACTCTAGCCCGTTCCCACGATGCCAGCCACCGGTGTGGTACGGCCAGTTGACGAACTCTGCTTACGCGATTTCTTGGCTTCTTATAATTTCCCTACGAATCTTCCGCTCCAATTTCTTCTTTCCGCGTAAATAGCAATATGCGACTACTATTGCTAGGACTAGTGCTACAGCTATCAGTGCGACAACTTCTCCTAGGGAAACTCCTCTCTGAATCTCTTGTGAAGTGGTAGAACCTCCGCTATTGCCTGCTTGTGCGATAATTACCTCTTCTTTTGATTCTTTTAAACCCATTTCCAGTTATTTTCGTTGGCAGATCGGCGTTGGCAGGTTTGAGTTGGCAGGTTTGCGTTGGCAGGTTTGAGTTGGCAGGTTTGCGTTGGCAGGTTTGAGTTGGCAGGTTTGCGTTGGCAGGATCGCCATGCAATCACCCTTGTTCGGTGATCATTTGTAGGTGGTTAAAGCAAGTGAACACGTTGAGGTTTTTAGACAGACTATATTGTATGAAATGAATTCAGTACACAACCTAATGTTGTAACTTATAAGTAAGCACTTATTGTTTATAAACTAATACGAAACAATCCTAATTACCTACATAATGATTTACGTCGACAGAGGAATGGTGCTGGCCATATTTGGTAATGTTGTTATAATATTTGTTACGTAGCTTGTGTTGATCCAGTACAAAAATATTATTATACAAAGTATTTTGAACGTTTGAAAGACGGTAAGTATGATACTAATCTTTCGCGATATTATTTTATAAATTAATATTAAAAATAATGTATGCCAAATTTTAGTTTCAATTTATTACGAGTATAATACTCTTAATAAACACTATGAAAATTATGTTTCACAAAAGGTTCGATAAAAGGCGCTTATAGGACTTGACATTTGGTTTTATTGCACCTGTACTGGTACACACTCTGTGATGCCTGTTTTACATTGACAATTTCTTCATGAATTAATTCATGAAGTCACTTCAAGGGCAAATTATTATAAAAAGTCGTGTATTACACTGGCAATTTCTTCATGAATTAATTCATGAATTTCTTCATGAAGTTACTTCACGAATTAGAGCATGTCCTATTTTCCGTCATGAAATAATCACAAAACTCCTCTTGGGCAGTAACGCAAGCATGTCTTGGTGAGCATGTTTGGTAAGAAAGTCCAAATTGAAATATATAGGTAGTCTTTATCAAGCTCTTCTAGGATGGAAGTAGGACATTCGGGTCTCAAAAATTATGTAATGTGCAACATGCCAATGTTATGGTTTGCACTTTTTCCACATTCAAATTAATTTTAGTCAAAAAACTCTAAGTTGTTTGGCTAAAATGCCAAATGCATTTTCAACTACTCTTCTTGCCAGATTTAATCTGTAGTTAAAGAAGCTTTGGATGAAGATGGAAAGGTTAAACTCTTTTACCTAGCAGTTCACTCTGTAAATCTCTTTCATAGTCATTTTCCGTAAAATGAGAACAAATATGACTGTTATTAGGGTTGAAACTGTCCATTCTTTTACATCTTGCCACCCATGCTCTCCTAATCGTTTGTGAAACCAAATCTTTTGACTTGGGGAAGGTATGCAACATAATATTTTCGCCTGCTTTTTTTAAAGCGTAAGTTGTATTACAACCATAAACAGCACACCTCGTTCCTGTCATAATGTATTCTAAATAAATAATAAAAATAAAGTATAGGGTAAAGTGTATTTAAAATGATAAAATATAAGTACCTACCTATTAAATAACCCAGTACCTACAAAAAAATCGAAGACAATGACGAGGAGATCTCAAATCTAACTTCTAACCTATAATGGCACAAAACATTCGATATTAGAGAGATAATTTGACAAAATATATTAGTTCTTACGTTTTTAATACTAAGCAAGATGGTACTAATTTAGTATAAATATTCAATAATAGATTGAAAACTAAAAACAGGTTACATAAAATAAAGAAAACACAGTCAAAACCCGCACCGCTGATGTACAAATAACACCGTTAGTCTAGCGCTGACGAACATTACGCTTACGAGATCGAGCAATCCTGTGCGTCTACCGTTCTTGGGCGTCGCCGACGGGAATTCGCAAGCGATCCCCTACACATCGGTCTCGCTGCGGCGGCTGACGGCCGGGCGGAGCGCCTAAGGGATGAACCACCCCTGGCGCGTCCTCAGCGGCGGCTCCATTGGATCGGCGATGTCCTAAATACCCGGTTTCCCAAAAAGAACGGCGATTCTAGCCCCAGTTTAAGCACCCCTTTCGGATCTACCCCTATTCGGCGTTCCTACCCCTCTCAGATAACCCACATATATTTGATAAATTAATTTAGCCGGAAACACCCCCACAATTAATTGTATTAATTGCAAATGACTGGGAACAAAGAACGCGGCTCTCCGCGGCAAAAGTAAAAATAAATAATTATCGGCATGGATATAAAAACTGCGGCGGCCGGACGCTAGAAATAGCGCGGCGAAAGAATCAAACCGGTGTAAAAATAAAAATAAAACACAGAAAGATTTTTAGTACCTGTAATAATTATAAATAATAAATGATGTTTAGTGGCATATCAGGTAAAGGATATCAATTGAAAAAAATGCACTCCAGCCGGGACTTGAACCCGGGACTCCTACTGTGGCCGTAGGCACTTTAACCAACTAAGCTACCGGAGATATGGGTTCCATCGGCTAGGTGTTATTTATTCCAATTGATATATAGTTAGTAGCGGTGAGATGTAGAAGACTTCGACGTCTCCTACAGCTACTAGAAGGGGTTAGAGGGTGTAGGGAAACCATTCATTATTGTTGGTTATGTAAACTTCCTATTTGTTCTTCCACCCACAATATTCGACATATAGCGACTTAATGCAAGTATCGAACGTGGAAATTCTAACCTACAATGTCAAAGCCAGAATATGAAACACAGAAAGATTTTTAGTAATATTCTGGCTTTCACATTATAGGTTAGAATTTCCACGTTCGATACTTGCATTAGGTCGCTATACAGTGTGTCCCAAATTCGATGCTCACCATTGGGATCTCGGTAACTACAAGAGATAGCGAGTCGGTTAAATGGGGAAAGTTTTAGACAATTTGATGGTCAATCTGATGCCGCTGAGAAATCAAGGCTAACTGGGATCGTTTTCGAGTTATTACCAAAAAACCGAATTTTATCATTTTCGTTTTACTTAAATATCTTAGACTTGTAGACAGACTTGTCATGGCCTACTTAGTATTAGGCAAAAAAACGCTTTTAAGTGTTACAACTAACGAAAAAATCATTAGTGTGACACATCATTGGAAAGAGAATTTCATGTAAATTTCGAATTTGTAAAAATCCAAGATAGCATCCATAAGAAAATCAAAAGTTGTGAGTCATATCTCGAAAATGAAAACTTTCTTAAAGAAACTGACATTACCGCTTAAAAGGCTGGACAAAAGTGCCTTAATAATGTCAAAGTCCTGTCTTTGAGAAACCATCGGTTTCTAAGATATTTAAGAAAAACGAAAATGATAAAATTCGTTTTTTTGGTAATAAAACGATCCCAGTTAGCCTTGATTTCTCAGCGGCATCAGATTGACCATAAAATTGTCTAAAACTTTCCCCATTTAACCGACTCTCTATCTCTTGTAATTACCGAGATCCCAATGGTGAGCATCGAATTTGGGACACACTGTATGTCGAATATTGTGGGTGGAAGAACAAATAGGAAGTTTACATAACCAACAATAATGAATGGTTTCCCTACACCCTCTAACCCCTTCTAGTAGCTGTAGAAGACGCCGAAGTCTTCTACATCTTACCGCTACTAACTATATATCAATTGGAATAAATAACACCTAGCCGATGGAACCCATATCTCCGGTAGCTTAGTTGGTTAAAGTGCCTACGGCCACAGTAGGAGTCCCGGGTTCAAGTCCCGGCTGGAGTGCATTTTTTTCAATTGATATCCTTTACCTGATATGCCACTAAACATCATTTATTATTTATAAAAATAAAAGCCTGGAAACTTAGTAACCTCGTTACATCCGTATTCCGTTTAGGACGTGGAAAGCCAACTGCCGCCGGAGGCCCTCAGGTACTGCCTGTGCTCCTGCTACTACCACCTGCTGTGGGGCCTGCGCGACCTCGAGGCCGCCCAGGAGGCTGGCGGCCTGCAGCACGCCAACGTGCAGGGGCTGCGCGACAAGCTCGACGACTTCATCGACGCCTCCCAGAACCTGATCCGCAACTCGCCGCACGCGACCGTCAAGGAAGAGTCGTACGTCGGCCTGTGCGACCTCCTCGTCGTCTTCAGCGATCAGCTCAAGGCGGGGCACGACTACGTCGCCGAGCTGGCGTGCGTGCCCGACAGGAACCTGCAGCTGTTGCTCAACGAGTTCGTGCAGACGTACGTGTTCGTGCCCGACCAGGACGTGGAGCACGACGAGAACAGGATCGAGGAGTTGCACAAGCGGCGCAACTTCCTGGCCGCCTACTGCAAGCTGATCGTGTACAATATTATGGCGACGAAGGCGGGCGCCGACGTGTTCAAGAACTACGTGAAGTACTACAACGAGTACGGGGACATAGTGAAGGCGACGCTGAGCAAGGCGAGGGAGATAAACAAGGTCAACTGCGGGCTGACCATGTGCCTGAGCTTGAACATGATGTTCAACGAGGTGCAGAGGCAGTGCAACGGGAGGAACGCCAGGCAGAACGAGGAGTTTTTCGCGCTCAAGGTGAGATTCTGTGAAGAAATTTGCATACGCGACTGAATTTGAGATGCCAACGCCCCGACGGGACTATGCGAACTAATATATGGGCCATCGTCACCATGGAAACGGTGCTAGTATTGGGCCTGCACTGCGTTGTTCTTTGTTGTTGTTATATATATTATATAGGGGGCGTATTTCTTATATTCAATGGCGTATACTTTGGATACTGACAGGTCTTTTAAAATAGACGATGAAATAACCGCTTGTTTCTCGCTACACAACACTGTTTGCTAAAAAAACAATCAAAGTAAGCCCAGGCTTTTGAAATTTTTCACACCTAGGGTGGAGATACCCTTTTTAGCCACTAACCCCTTTTTGGCCACTTGATTAAAAAACGCTGATTATTAAGTAAGAGGTATTAAGTTATGGTGCCACTGAAGGTACTAGTAACATGAAGTTCTGCCATGCACCAATAGGTTGCAGGCACACATTTGTCTGGTTATAAATGGCCACCCAAAAGTGACTGGCAGTTTTTGTTATGTTTCTTAGCAAATCCGGTAAGAAAGTGACATCGTTCAATGTAAAAATTCGGTAACATGGAATCGTATTCTTATTTTTTTTTATAATGTGCCAGGCTTGGACGATGTTTCTAGTTATGTTTTCTGATATTAAAACAATCCCTAACCTCAAAATTACAACAAAACCAAGATGGCCATAAGTGGCAAACATTTTTTGTTAATTTGCTATTTATGGCCATGTTATAACCATAACTGGAATTGTACCGAGCCACTTATGGTCACTACTCATATACGTTTAAAAACAGGATATTTTTGCACCAACAAAAAAAAAAGAAAGCGGTTCGTTTTCAATACTCGCCCACCAAATTAAAAAATGCACTAAAAGCCATAGAAGTCGAAGTAATGTCCATGCGAAATACCAACAAAGACAAGGTGTCTTTTATATATGTGGAACATGACGTTTCTGTCATATGTGTGACGATATATTAGGCAAACTCCCGGACCCTAAACTTAAAAAACAAGGTAGAACTTTAACTTATGTTTTTTCAAGACCAGTTGATATTTTCGAAAAATAATATCTTGACTATGTATGTACCTACCTAGCTACCAAGCCATTTATAATTTTGTTCCAAATAAAAACAATCTAGGCACATTTTACTTTCTTTTTTCTTCTAAAGTACAATATGCCATGTGGCCACAACTGGCAAAAAAATGCGGCCATATTTGGGGAACAAGTGGTCATAAATGGCAAAAATCGACATTCAAGTATATTTCCTGTTGTATTTTTTTTTTCAATGAAAATGTTTTTTGTTAACTGTATACCCCTTCGACAACTCAACTGGGAACAAATATATGAAGCCATAAATTTAAATTTAAGTATTTACTATTTTTTATGCTGGTTGAAGTGTGGAAAATCCTTAATGTGGCCAAAAAGGGTATCTCTACCCTACTATTTTTTTTTGTAATGAACATGTCGTGGCCTTACTAACATTTTGATGTAAAAAGTACAGAAAGAGCACTTATCTAAAAAAAATTTCATAAAACTCACCAATGATGGCAATATCACTCCTACTTTTTCCCCGTCATCGATTTACAATGATAATTTTATAAAAATGTGTACATGGTCGTTGTGCAGCTATATTCACAACAAAATATTAATGATGTTTTGTGGTAACAATTGGCTTTAGAACATCGAAACTATTTTCCAAAAATGAGGACACCCGATTGGATCTCGATCAGAAAACGGATCTGCTGCTGATCGCAGAAAATTGCATAGTTAGATTAGGTGGTAATATCTCTAAATAGTGAATTATTCTATGCCAAATAAGTCTTATTATTTTAAATACAAAATTTTCTGAAATTGTAAATGTAAGACCGTTTTATCAGACTAAATTTTCATTGAGGAAAAGTCCGTCGCAAGCTATTGTCCTTATAGAAAACGGACGTGTTTTTGTTTCAGGAATTGGCGAAAAGGTTTGCGCTGTCGTTTGGCCTGGACGCCGTCAAAAATCGCGAGGCCATAACCGCCCTGCACCGGGCGGGCATTCTGTTTGCCGTAACTGCGGCGGAAAACCCGGAAGATCCTACGGGGCCCCCGCCGAATCTGCCGTTTTTGGAAATTCTCACAGAGTTTACAAACAAACTATTGAAACAGGACAAGAAGGTCGTGATGGCGTTTTTGGACAGGAGAATCACCGCAGGTAATGGGCCCTCCGGGATTGTTAAGTTTGAACTTGTGGACTAATGCGATCTTCTTTTTTTATTTAAATGTTTTAGATGATAAATCACTCGCATCTCAGTCCTGTTATAGTTGCAGTAACATAATAATAATAATAATTCTCACCCAACATCCTGTAGATAATTTTTGTTTTGTTAGGCTGGGAGTACATGATTTTTTTTTTCATTATTTGAGTCTCTTCCAATAGAGTTTAAGTTTGGGATTTTATCAGAGATATAGAGGGGGGAGAATGCTTGTCAACGTGCGCAAGACTGCTAATCTTTTTAACGCCATTTTAACCCACGAAAGTGCGACAAATTCAAAATAATTTGCTTTTTTAATTTTTGTTGCATTTATTTACGTTTAGGCATAATTTTATATTGATGTGGAAGCAACTTTAATCAAAAAAGTTTATTTTTACCTGGACCGTTTTCGGCGAATCTGCCTTGGTGCCTCATTAGGAGAAATCATTGAATCTGTTGAAGTTGAAGCTTGTGGTAGGCTCGGACCACTTTGTTGTTGGTCAGATTCATTTTTCGACGGTATAGAAGCTGATTGGAGTCATTTCTTATTGCCCACCAATTTGTGCATGTTCTTACAGAGCAAGACATGTTAATGAACACAACACGATTACAAAAACACGCCAGCAAAAACGCTAAACACACGAAAAAGACCTTAAAAAATCAATTAAGAAGTAAGCACGTCAAAACGTAAACAAACTACAAGACAAGACTGAGTTAAAATGGCGGCGGCGATCTAAGTGCCCTCTGTGTAGCCGAAAAATCGGATGCGCAGTAGGTCAAAGCGCATTCTCCTCCTCCATATCTCTGGATTTTATCTACTCACCATTTTGTTATGGTATCATAATTTATTGCTCTATGATTAATTTGTAAAGAAAATTGACAAATTTTATTCAGTTTATAGAAGCATTTTGCAATAGTTCCTTTCATATTTTAGTTGTAATTTGCATTTTTTCTTTTATTTTGCAAAAAACAGACACGAAAACTGAATATTTTGACAGATGTCATTCAAATTTATCGGCAGAATCTACTGAAAATTTGTCCTTAAAAAAAGAGGCAAAAGTTCTACCATAGTGCTATCCTTCTTTATCGGTGCAGCCAAAATAATCTTTACGTTTGCATTGAATAAACTATCTATGGTAGTGATGGGAAAAAAACGGGTTTTTATTTTTGGAGGGAATAAACCCGTTTTTTTTCCGGGAAGGGTTTTTATATGTCAAATTTCTGGTTTCTTTCATTTTAAAATTGCTTGTTAGAAGACGATTATTTTGATACCAAATAACCCTATAAGAATACATTTAGAATTTATTATTTTCAAATATTAATTTTTGTTTTTTTTCAAGGGTTTTTTTCCTTGAAAAAACCCAATAAAGGGAAAAACCCGCTTTGGGATTTTATTGGGAATTTACGTATTTTATAAATAGGTATACCTACTTATTTTTTTTTAATTTCAAATTTAATAGAAAAAGAAAAAACAAAAAACAAACTCTTATTATTTTTGTTTTTTAGTAGAAAAGGCAACTTGAATAATTTAGATATACTTTTATCGTTTTATCCAGTTACTTTATTTTGTCTGTATATAAATAAAGTATAAATAAATAACTTAATAACTCTTCACTTGACTAGCAAAGTTATAAAACTGCAATAAAAAATAAAGTCTGACTTTCTCCTTTTCTTATTTCTCTTTGTTTTTATTATTATTATTCTAAAATGTGTCTATTCTTCGAAACAATGTCTTGGCATATTTTTATTATTTTATTTAGTATAGTATAACTTATAACTTTGGTAATGCAACTGGGAAATAATTTGTGGAAAGTGGAAATGTTTTCTTGTTATCTACAAGCTGAAATCCGAAACTCTTAACCTACAATTTACATTCGCGATTCGCTCTATATACTATGTACGTTACGTATGTACTGTCAAAATTATGTCATGTCATGTGTCAAATCTGTCAAAAGTCAAAAAATAATATATTATTGAATTATTGAAAAAACCCAAGGGAATTAACGAAAAAACCCAACCCGGTTTAAACCCTCATTTTCGAAAAAACCCTCAGCGAAAAAACCCAAGGGAATTAATGAAAAAAACCAACCCGGTTTAAACCCTACTTTGGGAAAAAACCCTCTAAGGGAATAAACCCTCGGCACATCTCTAATCTATGGTAACAATCTGCTTTACTACATCGAAACTACTTTCCAAACCGTAGACGCCCGATTGGATCTCGATCAGAAATTGGATCTGCTGCTGATTACAGAAAATTTCACAGTTAGGTTAGGTGGTAATAATATCTCTTCTTCACATTTCTATGGTACCATCATAGAGGTCATATATATGGGTAGAGTGCTGAACAAGTCCCTTTTTATGGCAAATTGGCCTATGGAACCTGCGCATTAGACCTTCAGACCGCGCAATTCAAAACAGTGGTTGTTTTTCTGAATTACTATCTCCCTACAAACTTGTATATTGATAATAAATTAAGCTCACCTCAACGTGGACTGGTCAAGACTTGGATAACTACAACTAGGTTCGTTTATACTTGTAAAACTAGTTTCGTCCAAACTACTAGAATAGAACTTGACTTGTTTTCATCTACCTTTATAACTTTAACACTAAAACAAATAAGCTACTAATAGTTTCTTACACAACAATCATGTCATATACTTACTTAAATGATGGTTTAGGTGGTATTAATAGAAGAATTGGCACCACATTTTCAATTAGCTGCGTTTTGACTCGTTTCGTTTTTTAAACACTCTGGTGTAAAATGAGCAGAACATATTCGAGATGATCACTTAATTAGATAAAACACTCAAACAACTAAAACGCGAAGAAACTATTAATAATTAGCTGAAAATCGAAAAAATTATGCCACAAAGCGTCTATGATGCAAACAACGGTAGGTTATACTTAGTTTGTCGCTGTCAAATGGCTGTCAAAGAGTGTCAAGTTTCACAAAACACTACCTCAAATTGCAAATGTGCATGTCCACTGGGCCTATTTATTACTATTTTATGATTTTAAATTCGTCAAAGATTTTCCGCGCATATATAAAGAACATCATCCAGCACTCTACCTATATACAGGGTGTAACTAAATTGATGGTCAACAATGAAACCACGTATTCTTGGAGTCAAAATAAGGGCACTTCTTCATATATTTTTTTCTCCTACGGGCCATAGTTTTTTTTTATACAGAGCGTAGAAGTTTGGAGAAAAATACACATATTTCTTAGTATTTCTAGAAGTAGACGAGATATTTTCTTCAAACTTGGCGTGTCACATGAGCAGATGAGCCGTCAAACTTAAGGTTGACATGAAGCTTCTGAGGCTCCTAGTTGCGGAGATACAGGGTATTAGTAAAATTAATTAGTTCAGAAAAATATGAATACCCTGTATAATCGCATTTTTTAAATTTGTTTTGAGTGGTGAATAGAATGGTTAACAAAAAGTATCTCTTAGTATTTTTTCATATTCGCAGCAGTTTCTTAATTATTTTTAAAGAACGGCAACGCTGCAATGAACAATAGTCACTTTAAGAATAAATCTAGCAATCTGTGGATGTCAATTAAACTTTATTTAACAAAATACAAACGCAAAAACAATAATAAAAGAAACGTATTGCTATTAGAAAATTAAATTATTAAATGTTCGAAATGACCGCCGTCTCTTTCAATACACGCAACTATGCGTTTCCGCATGTTTATTATTGCCATTCGCAAGTCCATAGCAAAAGTGCATATCAGTCAATTCTTCAAATGAAAATATAATTTTTCAAAATATTGATACTAAGGTGCAAAGTTGGCAGCCAAATGATTCAAATAATGCCAAGTTTAATTGGGGTTTAATGTTTAATTGACATCCACAGATTGTTAGATTTATTCTTAAAATGACTTTTTTATTGCAGCATTGCCGTTCTTTGAAAATAATTAAAAAACGGATGAGAATATGAAAAAATACGAAGAGATACTTTTTGTTAACCATTGAATTTACCATTCAAAACAAATTTAAAAAATGGGATTATACAGGGTATTCATATTTTTCTGAACTAATTAATTTTAATACCACCCTGTATCTCCGCAACTGGGGGGCCTCACAAGCTTCATATTAACCTTAAATTTGACAACTCATCCGCTCATGTGACACGCCAAGTTTGAAGGAAATATCTCGTATACTTCTAGAGATAAGAGATACTAAGAAATATGTGTATATTTCTCTAAATTTCTACTCTCTGTATAAAAAAAAAACTATGGCCCGTAGGAGAAAAAAATATATGAAGAAGTGCCCTTATTTTGACTCCAAGAATACGTGGTTTCATTTTTGACCATCAGTTTAGTTACACCCTCTATGGGAACCATAAAACAGCAAATGATGACACTAAATACCAAATAGTAAATTATTTAATGCCAACATTATACGTGTCCTCCAAAAAGTTCGCATTTTCTTATGAAAAATACCTATTCTTATCGGTAATTAGTAATAAAAAATTAATAGAATGATAAAGCTAGTGATATAAAATAGTTTTTACGAAGTTTCGAGTTTTTAAAATTTTCAGAAATTTCATAAATAATAAAAATTGGCAAAAAACTAAATATTTTAGTAGAGGGTTCAAATTTGGCAAACTTAAGTAAAATTGAAAAACAAACAACTTTTTCAAGTAAAACTTTTTGATATTTTAACAACTAAACCCATTTTTGGCGATATTTTTTTTTAAATGTCATTTTTGAGAGACAACGAAAGTCACTTGACCATGTTTGAGTTGGTCATTTTTCATCTTTTTTAAAGCAAAAGGCAACCACAAAATTAAATTTCAAAATAAAACGTTAATTAAAAATTTCCCCCCTATGGTGCGAACTTTTTGCAGGACACTGTATTATTACTTTGGCGGCACTGACAAATAAGGATATCTTTAGCGAGGAACTTTCGTCTCTTTTCAAAGCCAAATTTTCATTGGATTCGTCTATTCTATTCTATTCCCAAAAAAAAAAATTCCACACAATACTAAATAAAATGCACCGAAAGGGCTTTTAGAGCAATAAAAATCATCAGGTACCACAACGTAATAGTTAACTGATAAAATCCCAATAGTTCTTAAGCAAACAAAAAGTGTATACTATACAGTATTTAGTATTTTTTTTCATGTGAAAAATTGTTGCAGGCATGCCGAGCAGCAGGGGAGAAGACTGGCAGCCGTTGCTGCTCTACAGGAATTCTCTGTTGCACGGTGAAAGCGACGTTGCTCCAACTACAAGTAAGAGGGCGTACGGCAGGAAACGGAAAGATCCGGAATCTGATCACGAGGATGAGTTGTCGGATCAGGAATTCCCTGGAAATTTGTACGGTTAAGTCGTCGGTCACTTTTGCACCGAGCGTAGCGTAAGGTTAAAAATAATTTTAGCGTCTTTATTTATATCAATTTTATATTCAATATCTTGTCGATTATGTTCAATTTGTACTAGGTACGAAATAAATTGTGTAATGATAACGAGTCTTAATTTCCAATTTGAGCAGTACTTGTATACTTTTCATCTCATTATATTTTTTAAGTAAAGACCACTGCCATTGGTAAGGCTGTGTGTTTAGCAAGATGGTCATGGCCAGGTTAATATGATTTAAGTTGCTGCTATTGGCTGCACTGTCTATTTCTGCGGTTCATTATGACGTAACTACTTTTCTGCGTCGAAACCATCTGCATACTAAATCCTAGGAAAAATAAAAAACATTTTCTGAGAGTAAATCTAAATTCACTGCGCCCAAGGTTAGTTTTTAAACTAACCTTGACTGCACCTTTGTAACTACGGAAAACAAGTCTGTTCGGTGTAGTTACACTACCTACACTAAGCTACACTCCTGCAGTTACTTCTGTTCGGCGTATTTCAGTGTTGCACATTTTCTGTTCGGTGTGTTTTTGTCTTACACTCAGAGAACCTACTCCATTTCTCTGGTTACATTGGATCACAGATTACCCACCTTCACTGGATTCGCGCGTCTGCCCCAGAGATATCTCTGTTCTGCGCACTCAGCCATACTCCTCAATCAACGGCCATACCAACAACTCGGAAACAAGTGTTACAAGTGTGGTGTGGCGTGTAGCCATACCAAAGTCTAGCCATCGACCAATGACGTCTAGGTTTTAACGTCATTGTCATCGTCGGGTGTTGTATATGGTCATGATGTATAAAAAATAATAAAGCCTATTCATTTAATTTATACCCTGACGTCATCGTTTGGTGTTTTTTGCTGCCAATATAAATTCTAGTGACACTACAAAAATGCCACACAAATAATAGTTAATTTTCATCTGTCATGTTGGCATAATAGGGCTGGGTTGCAATAATAATATTCAAATTTTTCGTTAAAATTTTGACACAGTTTGTCACTTAATTTTAAAAATGCCGCGCAAGATAGGTTCTCAAAATCTTGATAAACGCGCGCAGGGTATGGTGCGTGCTTTGGGCGAATATTTTGAGAGGGAAAGGGAAAACGGGGGTCCGCTGCTTCCGTTTGTGCTGTAAAAGATGTAAGTACTTTTTATTTTATTTCACTGATATAAATTCCGATAATTTCTAAAAAAATCATATTTTTGTTTCTATTTAAGAGGGTTGCAGCAGCTCTAGGAATTAGTTTTGACACGGTCAAAACAATTATTTCAAAAGGACCAGCTACTCGAACTGCAAGGAGAGAAAGAAAAAACCTGTACCTAGTCAACATTGATGATTTCGAACAGACAGCAATCCGAAATGTGATATATGAAATGTATATAGGGACAGTATGTTAAAGAATTTTGCCAATTTGCCCCAATATGCGTCTAATTTTATAATTATTCTTTTAGAAAAGCACTTTACAGTGAACGCCCTAAAAGCGAAATTAGAAGAGATATTTTTCATGGTGGTAGAACATCTTTATGGAAAATATTGAGGAACATTGGATTTAAGTACCGCAAAGATGATCCTCGACGTGGACTTTCTGGAGGTGCCTATAATATTGCTATAAAACGTATTAAATTTTTAAGAAATCATATGCAAGCAAAAAGAGAAGAAACACGAGAGTTTGTTTATTTGGAAGAAACATGGATTTTCCAAGATTTTCCAAGATTTTGAATTAAGGGAAATATTTTCTTTGTAAATTTCCACTGCTTTATTTTTACATAAAGGAGTATCAGATGGTCCAAAATTTTTTTTTAATTAATTATTCGGAAATAGTGAATTTTTTTCATTTTTTTAAAATTTTTAAGTACCTATTAACACAGAATAGCTGTGGTATTAAGCTTTTCCTCATTTTTATTCACATGGCCTATTAAGGTTTCATATTAAGAAAACACAGTGTACATTAACTAACCTGTAAATGGTTTAAAAGTCAAATATTGTGGCAGCTGAAGTCTTCGTATTTGCAATTTGTCATAAAGTTTGGCAACGCTGTTATGCTGGTATCGATGACGTCAGGGTATAAATTAAATGAATAGGCTTTAGTAGCTGCGTTTTATTGGTGCGTCACTAGTAATACTGGTAAATCTAGAGGCAGAAAAACAAGAGACAATAAAACTGGTTAACACAGATGTCACAACATTCACAGTGACACCAATAAAACACACCTAGTGTATAGTGTGTGTTCGAGATGCAGAAGATTGAAAAAAACATTGTAGAAAGGACTGAAGAGGTACAAATAGATTTTGAACGATGATTTAATCTAAAAGAGGAAGATGAACAGTGAAAATCTGTGATTGGAAAAGGAAAGTAGTAAATTTGTTGAAGTGACCAAGTTGGGCGAACACAGGAAAAGCTGGACATATCCGATCCATGGAAAAGGAGGCGGAGGCCCCGATTGGCTAAACTGCTCGGAAGAGCAGAGGCCACAAAAAGACGCGAAGAAGAAAAATGATAACCTTATCGAACCCAAGGATGGTGTAACCACTGAACTGACTGAACTCTATAGAGTTCACTGGGTGTAACAGACAGGATAGTCCGATCCGCGTAAGTTCGCCAGCTCTGATCGGTGCATGTATTCCAATTAACAATTATTATTGGTTTAAAAAATACTATATTATTATTTATTATTGATAGTAAAGATAAGTTAATAGGAATAATAGTTCTCAGATAGATATACAGAGTGTCTACTACAAATCCATAAAATCTTTAATTTTTGGTGATAATCGCCTGAACTCTTTTTTTGTTTGAAAGACCCTCAAAAACGGCTTCTTCTGACATTCCTACCATTTTCAAAATGCAAATCCAGGTCCGGCTGCGATTTTCTTTATACCCCCGATTTTCACACCATTTAGCGATTTTTTTTTATTTGAAATCTGACCCCACAGCATTAATCAGGACACCCAAAAACCTCCAGATACCAGATCTGAACAAAAAATATGCAGGGAGTTCCGTTCTGCGGGCCAAAGTTGGTCAAAATAGGAATTGTAAGGGCATCTGGCGAGTCCAGTGTACCATGTAATTCGAAAAGGTTGCACCACTCAAAATGTTGATGTGCAAAATTCCAATACAATATTATACAGGATATTTATTTCTGGGTCATCTCAAAATGTAGGATATTTTTTTAACTATATCAAGGTCCAGAGCACGCCGAGAAGGGTCCAATAATGTAAGATATTTTTTAGATGTTTCGATATTTTGTAAAATAAAGATAAATTACTTTGGGTTTATTAGCATTTTTTCAATAATTTCAGGGTACTCTGGACCTCGATAAAGTTTAAAAATATCCTACATATTGAGTTGCCCCAGAAACAAAACATCCTGTATAATATTGTATTAGATGCCCTGGATTAGCATTTTGGAAATGGTAGGAAGGTCACAAGAAGCGGTTTTTGAAGGCCCCTCAAACAAAACAAAAAGTTCAGGCGATTATACTATCTCCAAAAATAAAGAATTTATGGGATTTGTATATGTTTGAAAGTAGACACACCGTGTATATCTGTCTGAGAACTATTCTTATTAACTTATTTTTACTATCAATAATAAATAATAATATAGTATTTTGTAAACCAATAATTTGTAGTGTTAATTGGAATGTGTGTATTATAGCTACATGTACGAAATACGTTCATTTATACGAGTATAACGCGTGAGCCCAAGCCGTGAGGTCCGCGGTGAGTGGTGAACCTAGTTGTAGTTATCGAAGCCTTGACCAGTCCACGTTGAGGTGAGCTTAATTTATTATCAATATACAAGTTTGTAGGGAGATAGTAATTCAGAAAAACAACCACTGTTTTGAATTGCGCGGTCTGAAGGTCTAATGCGCATGTTTCATAGGCCCATGCGCAATTCCACAATTTGCCATAAAAATTAACTTATTCAGCACTCTACACTCTACCTATATATATGATCTCTATGATTTTTATGGAAGGAGCTACCCTCAGAGAAATAACCAAGGATAGAGGGAGCAAGCACAAAAAGTAAACAAAGCCAACATCTTTTTGAGTGATGCCACGTACTCAATTGTTTACAGCATTTCATTTCAAAATAGAAGGGTTTAATAATGGGATTCAATTCACCTCCCATAACGCTAAATTAACAAATGTAGTTATTAATTTCTTGTATGCAACAATTTTAAACTAAAACTAAATTGCTCTGTAATTATAGTATCTAATTATCAATTTAATAAAATCGTCACAGATACCTCAAACCGCCCGACATGGCAACGCTGCTGTTGATGCCGCGCCTGCCGCGGGCGCCGCGTCCGTTAACTAAGCGGTATTTGTTTTGTGTATGCCCAGCATGTCAAGTTTTCCGATTGTTTACGTATGCATTTTTCCAGTTTTTAATTGTTTTTCTGTTAATTTATAGGCTATTTATTAGGATTTAGGATATAGTGACTGATTTTGTATACAATGGGACGCAGAGAGTGGGTGGTATGTGGCTAAATTGATATTTCTCAGGATATAACCTATCTCAGGTAAACCAAAGATCAATATCATGATCTTTGGGTAAACGTTGTACACACGGGCCTAATGTTTGTTTACTTCGGTAAATTTGCATAAGATGTTGGTTGACTACAAACGTATGTATTTTGAAGCTGTTGCTCCCTCTATCCTTGGTTATTTCTCTGAGGTGGTGACCGACCGTTGTTGATTGTTGATTGGATTGAGGAATCCAATACATCGACGGTAGTGACGTCACTCTACCGCGGCGATTGGCCAACATTGCTAGTATAGGCCAGAGAAATGGAGTAGGGAGAACGCGCTTCAAGCTGTGCGAACTGCCTAATAAAAGTGGCGGCCATATTAAACCAACTTTACTACAACTTTACGAAACTTACCGAAAAATGATACTCCCGGAGGTCTCCTAGACTTATAATTCATTTGTAGCGGGACAAAAAACCGACTCCGATCGGGGAACACCGGAAAGCGCGAACGTGAAGCCGTGAAAACTACGCGAAAGCCGACAACCTCCACACTCACGTTCGCGCCCCTTCGCGGGGTTTCGCGCCGCGAATGTGGAGCGGCCTTTACAGCTTGGTGCTGCACACGACATTTTCCAAAAACACTGACCATTTCTCTGCTGAAAATACAACAACTATCGCTGAAAACAAACTGCAAACGTCAAACTGGGGACAATATGCCGGACATTACATTTTCCTGGAAATAGGATGCGCAATAGGTCAGGGCGCGTTCTCCCTACTCCATTTCTCTGGTATAGGCAGAGCTATAGGGATCGGACTATCCTGTCTGTTACACCTTTCACCATCCTTGACGATACCATCCTGTCAAAATGAAAAATCGGCAAATGTTCGGCGTTCCGCGTTCAGTTTGGTTGGATTGATCATCAGTATCGAAAAACAGTCGAGAAATTCCCGCACCATTTCTTGTATTGGCATCACTGAAGCACGTTCATAAAAAATATGACTTCCGCTTTTTTGTCATATTCACAGATATCCTTGCATACAGTGTGTCCCAATTTGATACTGTACACCTCAGAACTATATCCGTCGATGGAGTCCTCAATCAACGACTATATTATTATTATGAAGGACAAGGAAAACAAATGGTCTCTATTTTTTTATTGGTAGTCCCAAGGGAGAGTATCTCATAGGCGGTGGTATTTGGATGGGGTAATTTATTTCATATGGCCTGCTATGATTTTTTAAAATCCTAGCTAATTTTTAAGAAACCATATTATAGGATTTTATTACGACAAAATGTTATTAAGAAAACTTGTTCAGAATGAAAAACTGAGTAAAATTGCAAAATTTCAAAAGTCTAGGCCTACTTTGATTTTTAGCTTTTTCGCCTTTTTCTCCCACGTTTTTCTTAGAAATGTGTCCTTTCTGGATCTCTCGCGTAAAGATACTATAAGGACTCTTGATCATTGTGAAAAAATAAAATTTTGACGCGAAAGCTCCAGAAAGGACACTTTTCTAAGAAAAAAGTGGGAGATAAATCTAAAAATCAAAGTAGGCCTAGCCCTTTGAAATTTTGAGAATTTACAGTTTTTCATTCTGAACAAGTTTTCCTAATAACATTTTGTCGTAAAAAAATTCCCTAATGGGGTTTCTTAAAAATTGGCTATTTTAAAAATAAATCATATATCAGGCCATGAAATAATTACTCCAAATAAAGACCATTTGTTTTCCTTGCCCTTCATATATTTCTGAGGTGTCCAGTATCAAATTGAGACACACTGATATAAGATCTCTGTAGTCTCGTTATCCCTACACCTTTTTTGATTATTTGAAAAACAAGTACTAAATCTACTTTTTTTTTAACCGAAGGTATTTTTATAGATTGTTACATGATCCTTTACTTTATACAATTATATAGTTGGAAACAATAATAAAAATAAAAATTATAAAATTAAATATATAGGTATTTTATTATACCTGGGAGCATGTTTTTAAAAATAACTAAAAGTCTAATAATAATAAAATAATATAAAAACGGACTAAAAAGTATAAAATAATTTTTCTAACCCCCATAAAGATTCGCATACAATCCTTGTCTATATGTATAATATAGTAATAATGTAGTGTATATATTGAGCTATTATTTGAATGTTCGAATCTTTATGGGACTAGGACTAGGAAAAATTATTTTGTACTTTTTAGTCCATTTTTCATATTATTTTAATATTTTATTAGACTTTTAGTCCTTTTTAAAAACGTGTGGTATATATTTTTTTATTTAAATTTTAATTTATTTTATTTAATTTTTTTATTTTTACTAAAATTTTAATTTATTATTGAATTTTCTTATTTTTCTTTTATTTAAATTTTATTTTTTTTATTTAAATTTTATTATTTTTTGCTTTTTAGTCTTGTGTTTGAAATTTTGCAATTTATAAACATCTCGATAAGATTATGCGACAGAGACATTGTGGAAAATTTCAAATTTATTTCAGTTTTTCTTCACTAAATAGTACTTGATCATATTTTTGAAATAGAAGATTGTTATATACTTATCTATACCTACCAATAATATATATATCAATTTGTTTATAACTGTTAATTTTCCTGAAAAATAAAATTAAAGAAGGCATCAAAATTAATGTCATAAGATTTTTGTTTCAATATTAAAACAAATTTATTAAATTTATTCCAGATCCTTCTTAGTTACCAATGGTGCTGATAAGGTTCTATGCTATATATGGTTCTATATAGTTGTCGCATTCATCTTGCAAACTGTTAAATAACTGCGGCTTTAATAATATATGTATGTATATAGGGATATAGCGAGATAATATTGCATTGCCATCCAGTTCTGAGCTATATATGTTTCAATTTCAAGTTCCTCTCTAGCTCATCAAGAAATTAGTTTAAAATCGATTGCAAAATTTGACGGACAGATAAACAGGACAAGAAAGTGAGTTAATATAAAAACGTGGTAAATAGAATACTTAATATAACATGGACTTTACATGGGTTCAGTGTAATTAAAAGTGGAAAATTAAATTACCTATAGAACCCAGATATAGGTACTTAATAGGTACTTATATATAAACGCATGTAATTTTCAAACTGAACTTCGGCCGTTAGCCATTATCAATATATATATATAAATATAAATATACCTATATGTATATCATAATCTGAAGTGTTTAAACATCAACCGACTAAAATACTGGTTTTAGAGACACGGATATATACTATACTATGATTATTCTGAAAAGCAAATGAAAAGCTAATTTAATATATTGACTATTAATCAGTGAATAATTCAGTAGGTGATACCGCTGTTATGATGATGGTATGGTATGAAATTAAAGACTTTATTTATTATTCCATTTCAGGTTTTAGTTATTAAAACGCTTATAGGAGAATTTTCTAAAAAGATTGCCGGTCTATATATAATTATTTAACTTTCCTGACGTCTTTCTATATTGATTCGGAGATTATTCCATGCATTTTTTATATCAATGTTGGGAATTAGAAAAGCTGAATAGACATTTCTTTGAACATTCAAAAAGGTGATCAGACCAAAGTCCGGGTTTCATTTAAGTAGATGTTTAATAACATTTCTATTATTTTAAAATATCTGTTGTATTTTGTTAAATGGAAGAAAATGGACAAAATTGGTGTATAGATTTCAATCCAAAATATTATCCTACACTGGTAAATATTGGAATTACACATTAACAATTTTTTAAACATTTTTTTTTAGACCACTCATGTAATTTGATTTTCTTTTCTAAATTTTTATTTTTAATTGTTGGCACTATTTTTGTCCTAGTTTTTTTTTTGCCAAAGTGGATGGGAGCACCCTGATATTTGACAACTGTGTTGTGTTTGACCACATAACACTGTTATGTGTGTTTGACATTTGTCCATTTATGGCTTTCAAAATTTTATAAAAATTTAAATTTTGGTACACATTTTTGTTTATTGCAACAATTTTGCATTTAATTTCTGGACAATAACAAGGTATACAATTTTTATAGATAATGTTACTTTGAGGTTATAACTGGGTCAACTGGCCCTCTAATCTCAATTTTTTTATTTAAAGGATACAATAATGGCAGATTCTTTAGTATTAGAATGGATGGACGAGTTCGAATCTTTAACAGAAAGCGAAATTCACACCTACTCTGCGGAACAAGAACATAATCACGAAATAATGATTGCTCTATACAATATCCTTGCCGAACCACAAAAATACAAGACAGACAACGTAAGGCTACTTCCTGGTATAATTTTGGTGAAAAGCATGTATGTTTTTTTTAGTTAATAGATGGAATATGCCAACAGTTACTTAACTTTTACCGTTCGGACGAACCGACGTTGCGAAAATTTACCATGCAGTATATTCCTTCTCTTGTGTTTTTGCATTTATCCGACAAGTCTTATACGGCTGTACAAACGTTATTAGTTAGTTTATACAATCTTGAGGTAAGAAACATTAAAAAAAAACAGTGAGATATTTACAACAATGTTTTTTAAGGTAATTGATTCCAAAGGTCAGGCACGGACTCTCTCATTCAGAATACCAAGCATAGCACAATCATCGATATACCACGATTCCACAATGTTGGATTCCACGTTTGTAGCGGAAAATTCGTTAAGGCGGTGGGAAGAGTGCAACACGAAATTGGTCAATTGGGGACCGCTGCCTCAAGTGGAGTGCCTGAACGCTCAGAATCGACAGAGGGTTGTCACCGCTCTTATGTTTTTGTACAATCAGCAGTTGTCTAATGTGATCACCCAGGGTATCGAGCATACTTGCAAAGGAATATCAAGGTACGGAAATGGTTCGATTTGATTCTCGATACTTCTTTTGATGACTCCATCTGCAGGCCTACTGTATAAATGTGCGTCATGGATAGAAAGAGTTGAGACAATAAAGTCATTAGTATCATTATTCGCCGATTTTGGGCATTATAGAGATAGCTAGATTATTTGCTATCTTTTGCCCCCGCAAAAGTTTTAGATTTCCATAGAAACTGTATGTCAAATTAGAGGTTTTTGTATTTAGGTTATAATTTAGGAAGTGGCTATTTATACGTCCGACGGATACAAACGACAGTATACGTCTTGCGCTCTCATTGGTCGATTGAGTCACGTGACACATAACCTTACTTCTACCGTCCGATGGATTATGAATCGGCTTGTTTACTAAGTCGATTGGATGATGTCCGAAATTATTCAGACCTATCTTGTCTCATTTTATATTGCGTATGCCCTACTTTTTCCACGATGGGCGCTGCGGAATGAAAAATGAAGTGGTAATTATTTACAATGATGTAATAATAACCCACCCCCGATTTTCTTGAAATTTTGACATTCGGCACCGCGCTGAATGTCGGGGAGTAGCCAAAATTTCGAGAAAATCGGGGGTGGGTTACAACGCCGAACGTCGCATCGGGCGAAAATACGGGGTACCTACCTAGCCAAAATTTCAAGAAAATCGGGGGTGGGTTACACCATTGGAAATTATTACCACTTATTTTTGACGTGTACGGAGTTAAATGCACGTCCAAAGAAGTCACGTGACTCAGCCCGCCAATGAGAGCGCAAGATGTATATGACGTTTGTATCCGTCGGACGTATAAATAGCCACTTCCTATAATTTATGCCAAAGATCATATGATCTTTGTTTATGCCAAAGAAAAATTTATTGCTATTAAATGAACCACAGTTCCCAAAAAAACTCATTTTGTATTTTTATGTACCTAATAATTATAATAAGCAATTAAAAACTGCATAAATCAAATCATTCTTGAAACGAGCCTCCTTGGTTATGACGTCAAGTAGCTCGTTGGTGGTGGGGCCTCTAATATGGGCGGCACATGTATAAAACTACAGCACCACGCACGCTTTTTTTTTTAAGGAGCAACTAGAACGTTCTATCCTTGTCTATCCCTCTTATTATAGTCTACCTCAGCCTTGATAATGTTGATAACGTTTGAAAAGAATGTGCTGAATTAAATAGTTATTTACATTGCGAGATGCGTAGGTAAGGGCACTTTTTTGCCCGAGGAGGTTGTTTAACGCCCGTGTTGCCTCGGGTCTTAAAACTCTCTCCGAGGCCAAAAAGAGCTTATGCATCGAGCAATGTATTACATTTTTCCTGCTACCGACAATTTCATATTAGGTAGGTAGGGTCGATTCGCCAGTAAGCCGGACACAGCCAATAGTCGGACAAAACTTGCATATTGAATAATAACTAGAAAATGCGATACAGATTTGGCCTTATAAAGTTGAAATCGCAAATCTTGCAAACCTCTCTTCAAATGTTTAGGTGAACAATAAGTGTGGAGCAGTTTTATTAAGTTTAGATAAATTTGATTTAGTAAATTTAAGGAGTAGGATACAGTTTTATATATTAGAAATGATCTAAATTTGCATTATAAATCACAAAAATATGTGTTTTGCCTCATTTGGTGGTTAAAATTGAATGGACGGCACACTGGTAAATTATTCTGTTATAAACCAATAGTCGGACGGGTGTCCGACTACTGCAAATGATCGGTCCATATACCTCCCCCTTTTTTTCACTTATTAACAATAGCATTGACCATCCTTTTTTATTTCATGTAGTGAACCAAAAGTGTAAAATCGTTGACTGAAGGTTCACCCAACGGTAAAATGGTAGTCAGTGGTCGGACAGCGAAATCTAAATACAGAGAAGGATTAAGTAAAATAAATTTTGTCCGACCACTAACTGAGGTGTAATTTTCAACGCTTCGGAAGTCGGACAATTATTTTTTCTCCGTTTTCTTGAGGGGGTTTTCTGATTTGTTTTTTGTTATTTTCATTATTTTCTGTTATGGCACCCAAAACCAAAGGAAAATTTCACCAATATGACAATGGATCTTTGATAAAAGCGGTAGAAGCTGTTCGTAATGGCGGGAAATTGCGTGAAATATGCGGAAATTATGGGGTTCCTAAATTTACTGTGCAGGACCGTATTAAAGGCAATTTCGGCGATATTTTTAAACAAATGGGCCCGGATCCTGTTTTAAAAAGAAGAAACGAAAAAAGTTAGTGGCTTGGATTACGAACTTGGCGAGGTGCGGTTTTCCCATACAAAAAAATATGCTAGTGGATAATGTCCAAAAAAATTTTCTAATTATTTTTATATACTTTACCTTCTTTCCTAAGAGTCGCCAAAGAAGGTTACCTAAGCAAAATAGTTTTTAATTATTTTTTATTTTGTATGTGTTCATTTTTATTTTTTATTTTTGTTATGACGAAATTAAGTTTTTGCTAACTCTACATAGAAGTAAAATAAATATATTTACTTGGGTACTTCCCAAGGTAGATATAGGTACTATCTATTTAGGTAGGTATCATAATCTTTGAAAAAAAACTCCCATTCTCCTAAAATACCCAAATCTAAAGTACATAGTAAATAAATTCAGTCCCTTTTCTTCATAATGGGATACTTTTAGATATCATTTTCAAATTAATTGTGATCTAATAAAATAATACATATATTATGTACTTATACATATAATATATTACATTCTCAAATTTATCCTACCAAACAATATTCCAAAATACGGGCCTGTGGGATTGACCAATCAGGAGATGTCCGATTACTAACAACTACTTGGCCGACCACTGGCAAATACTGTCCGACCATCAGCAAAATAGCCTTTTTTCTCTAATAAATTTAATAAAAAATAACCTTTGGGTTTATAAAATATAACAGTTATATTTAATCAAAGACAAATAATGAAACTACATCTTGGAAAAGTTTCAGTCGCATTAACGGAGTGCATATAATTTTAACTGAAAATTTAAATTTAGATGTGCCTAAATTGTCCGACCACCGGCGAATTGACCCTAAGTACTATAATCTTCATAATAACCATTGTCCAATTATTACTAAAAATGATAATCAGTGATACATATAAGAGGTAGAATGCAGTGATAATAAAAAATAACTTCCCTGTGGTATTGAACCCGGTACCTACGAATTACTAGTACTAGCACACCATGCCATGTTCAATATCTGATAAAATTATTGGAACTGGATAGAAATTAGAGCATTAGAATTAGAAAACATTGTTCGGATGTGCTCTAGATTATATTAGACAGGGTGTTCCTCAACCTATACGCATAAACTTGGGAAGTTGTAGCAGAACAAAAAATATTTCATTACATTTTTTTCCGTTAATTGGCCATTATTTGTCCTCTGCTACAATTTCCCAAGTTTATGTGTATAGGTTGAGGAACACCCTGTATTTAAATTGAATACATTAATTTTAACAAATTTGCATTTCAATCATCAATTTTATTACTAAGTGTATTTGCTGACAAAACTTACAGTTTAATTGTGACCTTCATTACATTTTTTACGTTTTCATAATTAAACTGTGGATTTTGCCAACAAATACTATTTACTATTTAGTGACAGTAATAATAGTAAATAAATGAATAGGAGGAGCTTTTCAAATAACCCGCCATTTGTTTAGTGTATTCCTTACCTCATAGATCTATCTCAATTTATTTTTCATCCAAAAAATTGATGTGACTTTTGAACAAATATTTTTTTCTGTTAAAAAGTTACACTGACTACGTTTATCTCGACCCGTTCGATCCGATTGAGAGAGAGGTTTGAATTCACTGGAGCGGACTCAAATAGACTGCGTAAACCCTACAGATTGAAATTCAATCAGATTTAAAATTTCAAGTCAAGCCGCTATTTCCAAACAGAAGTTGGCCAGAATGTGCACCAACCTACTGTGGAAAAAGTATAATAAGTTAATGTCCCTAGAGAGGATTGAAAACCGTAGGATTCAATACTGATGATATAAACGTAGAATTATAAAAGATTTGACATAACTCAATCGGATCCATTTCAATCCGATCGAGTTGTCACGAGATAAACGTAGTCACTGACACTATTGTCCTAACTCTCCCAATCCAGGAACTCTAGGTGAAAGTAAAAACGTTCAAATTTCAAATGAATGACCGATAACCGTCATAATATTGGTTAATTTTTTTACAGATTTATTATCGAAAATAAACCACCTTGTCATTTTTTTTCTGAAAATCTCGAGCCAAACATGTCAAAACAAATAAATTCCCCTCAGGTTGGTAACCCAGGGTTTCAACGGTAACTCGTGCAGCACCAGAAGCTCAGTTACCAGCGACAGCAGTAGCTACAAGCAACAGCCGTTCAGTATTCTCCCTCGGTTGCAAGTGTCCAATACGTTGCTCATCGAGTTGCTTCACATAATTTACCATGCAGCGGAAAGGTGCGCCAACGGGGCCATACAAGCCCTGCACGACCTGATCCAGAGGGCCAGTTATGAGACCTACGCAGGTCGGTTTATAAGCTTTACAGTATGTCAGAAAATTTAATGTATTTATAAGAAGATAGCGGGAGGAGGCACTTGACCATTTTTTAAAAGTAATTTGATTCTATGGTTTGTTGTCAGATGATCACAAAGTGTTTTCAAACCTTTTAAAAGTACCCTAGAGTTAGTGTTCTAAGACTACAAGTAAGAGTAATAATGTAATACCATCTTCTGTTTGCGAGAAAATGTAATTTATCTTTACGGCAATTTGCGAAGAAACTGTTAAATAATTGATATATTTGTAGGTTATTTTTTTAACCTTTTTTAACAAATCCCAACAGAAATTTGTCAATCAGTTTTTGAGAAAAATATTTTGTTGATTTAATCTCAGGGTCGTGGGTTTGAGCCCCACGTTGGGTGCTAAGATGAGCGAGAAAATGTCATTTTTCTTTAAGTCAATTTGTGAACAAACTGTTCAAGAATTATGAGATATTTTTAGGTTATTTTTTAACAGTTTTTAACAAAAGTCAACAAAAATTTGTCAACAATAGCATTATAACAAAAATATTAGGCTTATTCCATTGTAAGTACTAATTTGAGTGATTTGTCTAAATGGGCTATTTGACCTAAAATTCGTTTGCTACATTATTCATTAAATCTGCATAAACCCGAAAATGTGTAGTTCATATGTCCCCTATAAGATAAATCGTATAAGTCGCTTCGAAGGAATACAATTAATTAAAAATATACATTTGCTTGCTCGTTGTTTAAAAGTAACTTGTTTGCAGATGTTTTGTTGGCAGCGAATGCTATCAAGAATCTTCTACAGAACTCCCCAACTGTTTCTATTACTCCGAGACCATCGCATAGTCATAGTGTGTCGAAATCGATGATTACAAATGCTTCGTTTAGAACCAAAAAGCTTCCAGGTGAGTTTTCCATTCATTTGTAACCGTAGAATTAAACGTAAACCTTGTTTTTTTTATGCCAGTGTTGAATTCTTGTAAAGTTAACCATAATATTGATTGTCCATAACTGAATAGTTCTTGAGATATTTGATTTATATGTTTTTTGACTATACTCTGTTCAAATACATTGATAGCAGGCGACCCTCATTATAAATTTAAGGGACTATCTGGGTCCGACAAAAGACTTTGCCATTTGTTCAACGTATTTATCTGCGTTCTTCCTTGGGCACACCTTGTAATCTTCAAATAGCAATAGGCAATAAAATGCTAATAAAGGAAATTATAAGCCATAGGCGGAGGGTCGGTTGCAAAATGGTTTCTTTGGATTACGGGACAGGTAAGGAAAATAAAAAGTTTATTCATTTATTATCGTTTTTACCCGTTCCTAAAACCAACCGAACCATTTTGCAAAAATATTAAATTTTGAGACACTAATAAAACAAACTATTTGATATTTATAATAATGTTGGCAATACAGTTTCACATAGAGAATTTTATTTATTAAAATAATATTACTATTCAAAATATAAAGGATCGTCTTCGGAAAATTCGGAAGAGTCATCATGTTCTAAGGCAATAATAAGAGGCTCAACTTCCAGAGTGTCGTCAATCAATTCATCAAGATTCCACATTTTATTATCTTCCGCAATAACATGTTGTATCGCATTTCGCCAAGTTTCTGCAGTGATAATGTCCAGTGAATTGATCATCAGCTGCCGTACATCCTTAAGCTTATAAGTAGTGTTATGTCTTGCAACATGTCGTTTCATTTGGGGCCATATAAGCTCTATGGGGTTAAACTCACAATGGTATGGCGGCAGGTGTTGCACAATGATGCCACGTTCTTTTGCCATTTTGTCGACTACATACTTCTTAAATCCTGAGCTATGTTGCCTGGCTATTTTTTTAAGTTATTTTTTGACCATTCCTTATTCAAATTGCAGCCCCTTCTCGTTTAGCCATTCAATAATACTCGCTTTTCTCCAATAACTCGTTGGAAGCTTCTCCACTAGTCTAGAATCATAACTTGCATTATCAATTAAAAGTATGGAATTATTTGGTATCCGCTCTATCATTTGCTGAAAATATTCTTCAAAAACATGGGGCCGTCATTTCCTCGTGATAATCTGGTAAAACTGGATTGAAAGTAATAAACTGCCATCTAGAAATTCATCTTCGCTTCTAACGTGTGTTATTATTAACCTACTACCGTTTCCAGAGATATTCGAACATTCCACAACTATGCTGCGAACAGTGCTCGAGGGCTGCTGATGTACCAATGCGTCGTGAACATTTAAAACTATAGTTTTTTCTCTTGCAGGAAAATGGCTTTTGCAAACCTGGTTCGAGGGTCTTGGTATAAAACATGAACTCGAAGCCATACTACTATACTGCCAAACTATAAATGAATATTTCACCTTTATGATTATTCCATTTATAAGGATTTTGGGCAAATAGGTGTGACTACCATACAATTTTAAGTCTCATAATTAATATAAAAGTAATAAAAGGCACATAATTAGGGTTTTAATAATTGCGTGTATTAAAATTACCAGTAATGAAGATAATTACCTACCTCCATCCTAAATATTATACATAATTGCCTCAAAAAGAGCATTAAGTAATATTGTAATCTAAAGTCTATCCAAGTTACAGCAGCAGTAGATATAAATAAAGTCACATGACCGCATTGCGATCGATTACCAGGGTCGGACTAATATGAGATTCCAAGTGGCATGTAATTCTCAACTAATTATTTTAGAAGTTCTAAAATTTGTGTTTCTACCTTTCGTGGATCTTTATAAACTTCCTTAAATTAAGTAGCAAAATAAATTTACAGAATATACTGCTCGTGATCGGATCTAAAATATGCAGGAGACTCGACTGAGGGAAGAGCCGGCCCTGCATTCTGCTCACCAGGTAAACACTTGACATTTTATGATGGCCAGACCAATGAGAGAATAGTTCACGTGGTGGCCAATGTTTTGATTCACTGCCTCTTTAACTTGGATAGACTTTAATAAAGATAACTTCTTACTTTTATTTCCAATGTGTAAATAGGAAAAATATCTATGAAAATATGGTTGTTGTCTGAAAGAGATTTTGACAATAAAAAAAAAACAACATTCGGCATACGCTACTCATTTGATAGACAACAACCATATTTTTAAAGATAATTTTTCTATTTTACACATTGAAAATAAAAGAGAATAACGCCGCCTATGGCTTACGATCATTTTATGGCCCTGGAACCTGCTCTGTGCTATCAATTTTTTTTAACACAGTATAGGTAGATCTGTTGTCTTCATTTATACAGGGTGTCCTGTAATTATGCGCCAATCTCGCGTGAGCAGGTAGAGGACATCAAAATATTACGATTGAGCTCAACAACTATGGGTCAAATCTTAGTAGTTACGGAGATACAGGGCGTTGTAGTTCTTTTTTTGAAATTGAATTATGGCAATATCTCCCAAAATAATCAAGCTGCTGAACTGAAATATAGTACTATTATGTTTTTGGGGATGGAAAATAAGATGAAAATGTGAATTTCTACGTATCTCACAGATGGCGCCACTTGCGCTATTTTTGGTTGGTACTTTTACTCGTAACTTTTTTGAGGTTATCTTTTTGGTCTTGCAGATCTATCATTTTAGTGCACCTTTTTATTCTGCAACAAAACGGTACTCTTACTTCAAACGGATAAAATCAACCGTTTACGTTTAAATTGGCAAAATGTGCCCCAAAACACCTGTTGACTCCAATATTCGAAACATAAAATTTTCAACGACCGCTTTCAAATGCTACAGATAAACTGAACATTCAAAATGAAGAAAAAAATGCTAAATGGATATTGGTCAAAACACCATTGGTTTTCTTGAAATAGGGTGTTCAAATTTTGTCAAATTCAATCCTTTCCATTTTGAAAGCGAATAATTTTTGGTGCATTATTCATAGAGATTTTTTTCTTCATTTTGAAGGTACAGTTGATCTGTAGCATTTGAAAGCGGTCGGTGAAAATTTTATGTTTCGAACATTGGAGTCAACAGGTGTTTTGGGGCACATTTTGCCAATTTAAACGTAAACGGTTGATTTTATCCGTACGAAGCAAGAGTACCTTTTTGTTGCAGAATAAAAAGGTGCACTAAAATGATGGATCTGCAAGATCAAAAAGATAACCTCAAAAAAGTTACGAGTAAAAGCACGATCCAAAAAAGCGGAAGTGGCGCCATCTGTGAGACGCGTAGAAACTGACATTTTCAGCTTATTTTCCATCCCCAAAAACATAACAGTACCAAATTTCAGTTCAGCAGCTTGATTATTTTGAGAGATATTGCCAGAATTCGCCCTGTATCTCAGTAACTATTAAGATTTGACCCATAGTTGTTGAACTTAATCCTAATATTTTGACGTCCTCTACCTCCTCACGTGAGATTGCCGCATAATTACCGGACACCCTGTATACAAATCTCAGATCGTTCTTGATTGAAATTTTTCCCCTTATTTGCACTCAAAGAATTGTACCGATCAAAACGACACGCTTAATGCGCGTTTAATATAAATCGGGGAAATCGAGTCCAACGGCAGATTTTTACGGGCCGTCGATTGTCGTTTTCCAGACGACATCCCAATCCAAGACGACCAGCAGCAGCCGGACGCGCCGCTCGACTCCATCACCGAGGAGCAGGAGGACGCGGAGCGGTCGAAGTCGAAGACGTCCGTGGGGGCCCTGAAGCACCTGCCGAAGCTCGCCGGCCTCGGCAAGAAGCACAAGACGAGGAGCAACCCGGGGCAGGGCGACCAGGCGGGCGACCAGGCGGCCGACGGCGTCGCCGACCCCGTCGGCAACGACGCGGGTCACGGGGCAGTGCACGCGAGCGCCGTATGAAACGCGGCGCGCCGCTAGCGCGCGCAACCGGTGGCTTTTCTCTAGAGGGACGGCGCAAACTTTTTGGGCGATAACCGATTCGGGGATCGATGGGAAAGCGAAATATAAGACGATTGGTAACTGATGTGTGTTTGTTTACTGAAATGTGGCAAAGATTTTAGTAGTTTAAGGGGGCATTATCGCACATAGTGCCAAACCAAGTGTGTTTTTGGTGTTTGCTTTAAAAATTACTAGGTTTTTCAAAAAACCAATGCCCAACTCAAATATTACATTATATTTATATATATCTGATGTCTCGTTTGTGAAAACAATATACCTAAAATGTATTTTCTTTTTCTTCTTCTTCTCTAATATAAAATTATCAGAAACTTTAGGTACCTATATTGTTTTTCCAAACGAGACATCAGGTTTGGCTGATTCTTTGTCCAAATATGTGCAATATAATGCAGTATATGAGTTGAGCGTTGGTTTTTTGAAAAACATAATGATTTTCAATATAAACACACAAAACTCACTTGCGTTGGTAGTATTTAATGCCATGTGTGTTTATACCACCTTAAAAGTGTTTTTTTCAGGTGTATTTTTTAGATTTGGTTTGTAACGTGTTGCAACTTATTTGGAGTGTAAAAAGTTTAGTGCCTTTTGAAATGATAGGAATGGGAAGCTGTAGGTCTTATTTTGATTTTTTTTCCTATTGACCCCGGAAGTGTTGCTCAAAAAGTTTGGCCTATCCTGTATACGAAAGGGTAACTTTTGTCTTTTTGAAGGGCAACGTCTGTATCAGAGGAAAAATTTTGATGTTTTATTAACATATAAAATTGCGATTAGAATCTGAAAATACCGAGGAAAATACGTAAACATCTCACTGTAGTTTCTTGTAGCCAGTCTATAATCTATAATCTTAAAGTAAACAAATTTGGCAGGTCACATCAGTGATGGGAGATTTATAATTTGTTTGTATGGACAGTAAAATTATCAATAGAAGAGTCCACTGAAAATTTCACCTTGAAAAAAAGACGAAAGTTCCACCCTAGTGCTATCCTTTTTTATCAGTGTAGTCATAATAATATTTTTGCATTGAATAAAACGCTATTTATAGTCACCAATTTCATAAAACTCGCCAACGATGGCAATATCAGTCCTACTTTTTCCCTGTCGATTTACTATGATAATTTTATAAAAATGTGTGCCTAGTCCTTGTGTGGATATTCACAATAAAATATTGATGTTTTGTGTGAGAATTGGCTTTAGAACATCAAAACTACTTTCCAAAAATGAGGACATCCGATTGGATCTCAGAAAACAGATCTGCTGCAGATCGCAGAAAATTCCACACTTAGGTTAGCTGGTCATATATCTATGGTAGTACAAAACAGCAAACACTAAATAGTGAATTATTCAATGCCAACATAAATATTACTCTGGCAGCACTGACAAACAAGGATAGCTCAGAGATATAGAGGGGGGAGAATGCTTGTCACCATGCGCAAGACTGTTAATTTTTCGATCGCCATTTTTACCCACGAAAGTGCGGCAAATTCAAAATAATTTGCTTCTTCAAATTTTTCTTGCATTTATTTACGTTTAGGTATAATTTTATATTGATGTTGGAGCAACTTTATTTAAAAAAGTTTATTTTTACCTGGACCGTTTTCGGCGAATCTGCCTTGGTGTTTCATTAGGAAAAATCATTAAATCTGTTGAAGTTGAACCTTGTGGTGGGCTCGAACCACTTTGTTGTTGGTCATATAAATTTTCTGACGGTATATAGAAGGAGGCATTTCTTATTGCCCACCAACAAAAAATCATCAGTTTTAAAATGTGTTGAAGAAACGAATTTGTTCATCGACCATAGTACGTTGCTGGGCAAATTTAAAGCTTCTAACCATTCCAAATAGAGGTCCCGGTCTTTGGGAAACCTAGAATTTCTAGAATAAGCACCAGCAATACATTTTATCCTAAATAATGCAACATACCAATGAAAAGATATACCTTCAGGTCTAATAAATCTTTTGCAATTTGTACATGTTCTTACAGAGCAAGACATGTTAATAAACACAACACGATTACAAAAACACGCCAGCAAAAACGCTAAACACACGAAAAATACCTTAAAAAAGCATGTAAGAAGTAAGCATGTCAAAACGTAAGCAAACTACAAGACAAGACTAGGTTAAAATGGCGGCCGTCTAGGCTCCCTATGTGTCGCCGAAAAATCGGCTGGGCAGTAGGTCAAAGCGCATTCTCCTCCCCTATATCTCTGGGGTAGCTCCAGGGCGGAACTTTCGTATCTTTTTTTTGCAAGGCCAAATTTTCAGTGGATTCGTCTATTTTTTTCTTGTGATATAGGACGTCGCCCTTAAGAGTACTCTATATATCTGCCAGTAGTCAAAAACGTGTTTTGACAGCTGACTAATAACTTGGTGAGGTGAGGATAAATAAGAAAAGTGCATTGCCATATGCAGTCTAAGGATTCTGCATTTACTATGGTAATTTTAATTTTTTTTGTTCTTAATTTCTCTGAGGACAAAATCATGGCTACCTTTTATTTGTAAATGGAAATTTGATTTGTTTATAGTGAGCTAGGCAATCACTTATATACAGAGATGTCTCAAGGTGTCTACATTCTGTATTTGGATTGAAATTGATAACTGATGTAAGGTGGTGGCCTGTTTGTCAAAGTGACGTAGGTGCGCAGAAGAGTTTAATTTTCTTTCTTCTAGCTGTGGCATACCGTTATAGGTATATAGTGCAATATAACTGTGGTATTTACTCAACTCAGGAGGGGGGGTTATTACCTCAGTTATTGAAAACAACAAATATCAATTGCTACACTCTATTCAATCAAAATGCAAGTTGGGCGTAAACATTTACACGATGGAAACACGTGACGTGAACAATAATTCTGAGGACTAATATGGGGCAGGGCCGCATTAAGGACGATCTCTACGAATTTTATAATATAAAATATTAAAATAATATGCCCCAGTATTAAGAACTTTAAAAACAAACTTTTATGGCACACGTAGTCATTCACTTACCTGCAAATTTCTACTATTAACACAAATCGTAGCTCCAACAATTAATAAACAGCGAAAGAATTATATCGGAAAAAATTAAAAGTCCACTTGCAACTCAATACACCTCGGTAATAAATAACGACTCGCTGAACTCGCCTGCGGGCCAATAGCAAGCCGATCACGTGCTAGCCATGAAACAACTTTTGTTTATCTTTCACTTGCGTTTAGTTTGAATAGAGTTTAGGTTTGCCAGTTTTTTTTTGTGAATTTGAATTTTTCAAAACTTTTATATACACTTGCATGCATAGAAATCAGCCCACCGTTAAACTTTTGACTTTTAACTTCAGATAAAAAAATATAGATATGTTAAATTTTAAAAATTATTCCGAAAATGTTTCGCTTCTGGCAAAAATTGCCGTTTTGTCGTCGATCTACAGCGATGTTATATCGGCTTGGGGCTGTGAGGCCGACGTTTAAGCTTCTCCAAGTCTTCTGGTCAGGTTCAGATGCTCTGAATAATTTCTAAAAAAATACAGTGAAAGGGTCTATTTTTATGCAGGCAAGTTTATTTTGCTGATATAGGCAAGTACAGTCATTTCGTATTTTCCTGTATATTCATAAATTTAAAAAAAAAAATGGAACATGAGGAAACAATATCTCGCAGTCAGCAACCACAATAACAGGGCACCGTACTTACGGAGGAGGCAGCAGAAAAACAATTTGACAAAATTTCACTGGTGTTCCAACATAACTTCTACAATTATCAAACTATCTTGCCACAACCATAGCGTATATTTTCTGTGGCCACAACCTTCTCAAACTTACAAGCCCTGTGCAAACATGTGGCAACGCCGCAGCGGGACTGTTCAACGGGTCTATGCAGTATAGAGACCGTCAGACAGTGACAGATTTTCCTTACTGATTTTCTCATTTATGCCTTGGAGAGGGTTGAAAGGTAAATCGATGCTGAGTCGGAAAATAGTAATTTTAAGTTGGGCCCCCGGGGAAAACATATGGAAAATTCGATTTTTCAAAACAGAAAAAAATGTACTAATTCTCACTTATGCCATGTTCACCGTATGATTTCATATACTATTCCGACCTCGAAAACCCAAAGGCATAAGTGTAGCGTGTGGAAAAAGGGTTGAATTAAGGGTTTGGCAGATCACACAAAAAATGATTTGGTTTACTGACTCCGTCAGTTATGCCGTTCGAAATGGTGAAAACTTCTATCCTCACTAGCCCAAAAATTGATTGGCAGAAGTGACGCATGGGGAAAAAGCACTTTTGGGTCGAAAAATAAATCGGAATTTTTTTTTTCGTCAAAACTTTCTATAGTTTCCGAAGCATAAGTGCAGAAATCAGTTGACGAAAAAAAAAAATTTTTCGACTTATTTTCCGACCCAAAAGTAAGTGCATTTTTCCCCACGCGTTACTTCTGCCAATCAATTTTTGGACTAGTGACGATACAAGTTTTCACCATTTCGAACGGCATAATTGACGGAGTCAATAAACCAAGTCATTTTTTGTGTGATCTGCCAAACCCATAATTCAACCCTTTTTCCACACGCTACACTTATGCCTTTGGGTTTTCGAGGTCGGAATAGTATATGAAATCATACGGTGAACATGGCATAAGTAAGTACCTTTTTCTGTTTTGAAAAATCAAATTTTCCATATGTATTCCCCGGGGGCCAAACTTAAAATTATTATTTTCCGACTCAGCATCGATTTACCTTTCTCCAAGGCATAAATGAGAAAATCAGTAAGGAAAATCTGTGACTGTCTGACGGTCTAATAGAGCAGTCTGCACTTTGGCGTAGTTAATCTTTTCTAATAAATGTTCAACCCTCTTTTTAATTATAATTAGATACATTTGTGAACTTTGTTTCAATAATTGGGTACCTGAGTAAGTAGGTACGTTTGTTTAATAGACAATAAAAGCGTAGTAACAAGTAACAAAATAGACACAAAAGTATAAGTATTTATAATAAGTACGATTCCTGGTGTGGATAGGTACATTTTCAACAAATAATATGGTAAAATTTGGGCAAATAGAGGGGACCACATTTGTGAGAATTTTTTCGCAAAGTGCTACATCAGGCAAATGATGATTACTTATCTTCCCTTATGGTTAAATTTTCATAAAAATACAAACAACAAGCGAACAGACAACAGCATGTTGTGAAGGAGAGTAATCTCTTCTGATTGAAATGGCAGTTAATGTCAATTTCTTAATACATTCAACTAAGTTATCTTTTGACTTTAACATTAGGTAAAGAAACTTTTGCAACAATACTAAAAAATGGTTGGATTCTTAGAAAGCTTCTTTAATTTTAAAGGGTACTTTAGTTTGTCTATGCAATTGGCCCTTAATCATTTTATTCTGAAATTTTTGTCCTTTGGAAAGCCCAAAACGAATACAAGTTGACCGCTTGCCCTCAAGCAAAGAAAACCTAGCTACTTCAAGTTATTATTACGATTTGACCTACTGCCAGATATACAGGGTGTAACTGAATTTATGGTCAAAAATGAAACCACCTATTCTTGGAGTCAAAATAAGGGCACTTCTTAATATATTTTTTTCTTCTTTGAGCCATAGTTTTTTTTATACAGAGCGTAGAAGTTTGGTGAAAAATACACATATTTCTTAGTATCTCTAGAAGTATACAAGATATTTTCTTCAAACTTGGCGTGCCACATGAGCATATCAGCGGTCAAACTTAAGGTTGACATGAAGCTTCTGAGGCTACCAGTTGCGGAGATACAGGGTGTTATTAAAATTAATTAGTTCAGAAAAATATGAATACCATGTATAATCGCATTTTTTAAATTTGTTTTGAATGGAAACTTCAATGGTTAACAAAAAGTATCTCTTAGTATTTTTTCATATTTGCAGCCGTTTCTTAATTATTTTCAAAGAATGGCAACGCTGCAATGAACAATAGTCACTTTAAGAATAAATCTAGCAATCTGTGGATGTCAATTAAACTTTATTTAACAAAATACAAAAGCAAAATCGATAATAAAAGAAACGTAATGCTATTAGAAAATTAAATTATTAAATGTTCGAAATGACCGCCGTCTCTTTCAATACACGCAACTATGCGTTTCCGCATGTTTATTATTGCCATTGGCAAGTCCATAGCAAAAGTGCATATCAGTCAATTCTTCGAATGAAAATATCATTTTTCAAAACATTGATACTAATGCAAAATTGGCAGCCAAATGATTCAAATAATGCCAAGTTTAATTGACTTCCACAGATTGTTAGATTTATTCTTAAAATGACTTGTTTATTGCAGCATTGCAGTTCTTTGAAAATAATTAAGAAACGGCTGAGAATATGAAAAAATACTAAGAGATACTTTTTGTTAACCATTGAATTTACCATTCAAAACAAACTTAAAAAATGCGATTATACAGGGTATTCATATTTTTCTGAACTAATTAATTTTAATAACACCCTGTATCTCCGCAACGGGGGACCTCAGAAGATTCATATTAAGCTTAAATTTGAAAGCTCATCCACTCATGTGACACGCCAAGTTTGAAGAAAATATCTCGTATACTTCTAGAGATACTAAGAAATATGTGTATTTTTCTCTAAATTTCTACGCTCTGTATAAAAAAACTATGGCCCGTAGGAGAAAAAAATATATGAAGAAGTGCCCTTATTTTGACTCCAAGAATACGTGGTTTCATTTTTGACCATCAGTTCAGTTACACCCTGTATAACTAAGTTCTAGCTTCCCTCGACGGTTCTAGGCATCTTGAGGCTTGAAATTGTAAAGGAACGATTCTTCACTTCGAACTTTTAGAGAAATGTTTAATTTTTTCACAAAATTTATAAAAAAGCTGTTGCCAGCACCCGCACTACACAAATTAATTCTGGTAAATTTCTTGTAAAATCAACTGATGGGGAGTGACAGGCCACGCCGCACAGACCCGCAAGCCATGTTGCCAGCTTTCTCAACTTCAGGGCTTTCCTAGAGTCGGCTGTGATCTAGCATTGCCGTGAAGCCTTTTTCTTTTACATAAGAATTTCAGTAAAAAATGTTTTCGAAAACTAAGAAACTGTTTCTAGATCAAATGGATGCAAACTTACTATGTTTTTTTTTACTTAATTAAGAATGTATCTTATCCAAGTTTAAGCAAACAATATACTTTTAAATTATACTATTATCATTATCTCTTTGCCACTTGCGATAAAAGAAAAAGCTTGCTCGGCTCTAAAGTGAACATTGTTGAGTAATTGATTCAACAATCAAAACAAAATATTTTTTATGTCGGGCATAAGTATGTTTATATTATGATTTTTTTCTACAGACTTTGTTTGATTAGTTTGTAACCATAATATGTACTTCATCAAGGCACAGGGCATGGAATAACGAAATTTAACTCCTACTTTATTAAAAAATATATATATCATCTAGCAGGAAGGACAAAAAAATGTCCTGTTCCCGAGGTAGGTGGCATTTTCACACCTGACATTGAAAACTTCCACCCAAAGTGTATTTTCTTAAGTATTATAATGTTACATATTTTGCAAAAAAGCAAATGCACCACAAACACTACATTATACAGTGCGTTGATAAAGTAAATGACAAAATAAGGAAAGCCTCCAGGGTTGATTTTAAGAAAAAAGTTCATATGAACGTAGTAGAATCTGCCAAGCTTGCGAAAAATTACCTAATTTTTTTGGTAATTTTACATCTCAGAAGAAAAAAAAGTACATTGTAAGTAGGTACATATTTTTGCAAGCGATACATCAGATTAGGCTGATTTTTTTGTCCAAATATGCGCAATACATAGAATGTAATGGTTGGCGTGCTTTTGGTTCTTTGACAAACCTAATATTTTTCTCTATTTCTGAACGTTAGAGTAACACTTTTCAACTATTTTTTATCTTTATCAAAAAAGATCTATTCCAATAATTTCCATACTAGGGATTTCTCTACATAATGGAAATTTAAAATGGCTCGGAGAGGCCAAATCTTTAGTGTTTTATTGGGCTGATGCGATAAACAACCTAAATAAACTACCTAAATAAAGCAATATGTGAATAAATATAAATCATTATTTGTATTTTTCATATAAATTCCACTAACGTAAGTAACAAATACCACAAACTGGTTTTTTACACAAAAAATATGATCGTATCAATTTCTCAACCATAAATACAAAACTTGGCTTTGTATATCTAATGGAAACAATCATATAAGTAATACTACTTACGCTGGTGGACATATTAATTGTTAAAAAGTCAGTAAACGAATCTTTCATTTTTATTTTGGACAAATTAAATGTGATATTAAATTTACTTTAGAGTTTTAATGTCTTCATTTTTAGAGTGACATGGGTTGATTTGTTTTAAATTCTATTTAGATCTAGAGAATAAGTTACAAGATGTTATTTTTTTATTTATTTTTTATTGTATAAAACAAGTGAATAAGGCTTATACCTAACCATCTAAAGGAAAACAATAAAAAATCCTATACATAAATCGAGTGTATTTGTACAAATTACCTACTATTTTTGGTGTATATACTCAATAGTACTTTTTAAATAATGTACCTATTGTAATGTATAATTTTAACTTGTAAGTATGAAGAGACTTGAACTACAACCTTTTACCATTTAGATGTTATTGTTAATAATCGGTGTTAGTTTGAGGTTACGGTCGAGATCTGGTATATCGTTGAATAAAACAACCTTTAAACGAGTTTAGTCTTACATCTATTTCCCCTTCCTCTAGCTGAAAAAATAAAAATCATTAATAACTCTAGAAATACCTTATATATTTCAACATTTTGTATATAAAAAAACAACAACAATCTAACTGATGCTGCTTATGTCTAGAGATAGTTGGCTGGTTTTATAAAAAAATGTCAACAAATTGTTTGGAACTTATCCTTGTATCATCACATCAAAAGTTTTTCTGTTGAGTATTTGACACATAGGATAAATTATTATTCGTATTGTCTTGCCGACAAAAAGTGTGGCTGGTTGGATCATGGAAAGTCCCGCAAAAATGTTCCAAAACTAGAAGGCTGTTTCAATCGTGGGTATTGTATTGATTATGGCCTTCTAAGACTTACGGCTGCCTTTTAAGCTGTAAATCGTAGAAGGCCATGCATGGTATTGATGACTAGATCTTTGTAAAAACATAAACCATGGCCTCCTTGATTTCGTCGATGAAATCAAGGAGGTCATCTTAAAAACATACCGCATCTGACTGATATAAATCTCTGTAACAGGATGGTGAGACACACTGACGCACGCACGTACTTTTCGAAGCCCCAACTTTTCCGACACACCCCCTTTCACAAGCTCTCTCCACTCCTCTAAACATCACTTCCTAAATAAAATTTATATTTTATCAAATTTTCACTTCGTAAATAATTTTTCGTATGTACATACGTTTTTATTTGTTTGTTTATAAGGAAACTCTGTAAACGTATAAGTAATTTGTTCAGCTAAAACCAGCTGAACAAAGCCAACGCACAGAATAAATAATGTCTTTATGAGTAAGAAAGTCATTTCAATTGTAAATTAGAAGGTTGCTGATGAATAATATTGTTGGTTCTGTGGTAAAGGATTCCAGGATTTCAAATCGATACGCGCACTAATTTGAAAGGGGGTCTGTGCGCGCGCGCATGCTATTTTTATTTCTTGTCTTTGTCTTTCAAATCAAAGAGAGCTGCCAGAAGAAGTGTTAAACGAAAAGTATAAGTCTATTATGGACATGGTACGGCTCTGGTAATTATTTTACGAGGGCGGTTGTTATGTTTATTGATTTCCTTCCTCCATCGACGGTATGATTTAGATTAGATCCATTTCAGAATCCAGGCAGGATATAGATAATAATTACTAATGGCTTCAAATCGTTGATTGAGGAACCTTCATCGACGCTTCAAATCTACTGTTAGCACCTCAGACTAATGAATAAAGGGGACGAATTTGTTTACAAATTTATTAATTTATCCCCATGTTTACAAATATTGGTCTTTTACTGACCTGCCCCAAACATGTTGTCACATTTAAGAGTAACAATAACTAGGAATATCATAAATAAAACCGGCAATTTCTTTAGTAGATGCATTGAACGTAAAATTACCCCCACTTATAAAATTCAGGCGGAACAGTAAAGTAAAACATAACCTTTTCGTGTTCAAGAAAGATTATGTAGGTGTTTTATTACTGACAAAATCGTTATAGTAGAGAACACCCATTACTCTTCGCACTAATCGGCAACGTTGCGGCAGTTTGACAGGGACCAAAGTTAGCGCTTGCTCAAATTGTTTGTTTTCAATTTTGTTTGTTTTGGTTTGTGCTTCGGTATTTGCTTAGTTTTACCAGAAAACAAACGCTAAAATCGAGTTTTTCGTGCGGTTCCAAGTTTAAAAATGGTAAAAAGGTGCATAAAGTGCAAGTGTCTTTCCACTAAAGTGAAAAAAGAGAATATTTCGTTCCATAGGTAGTGTTTGTAAATACATTTATCTCTTTCATAAAGTGAGAGGGTTCAGCTTACTGTCTACATCTGTATAACGACGCTATAATGCGGTGTCCCCTTTATTCATTAGTATGAGGCTCAGACCAAGGATAGAGGGAGCAACAGCTTCAAAATACATACGTTTGTAGTCAACCAACATCTTATGCAAATTTACCGAAGTAAACAAACATTAGGCCCGTGTGTACAACGTTTACCTGAGATAGGTTATATCCTGAGAAATATCAATTTAGCCACGTACCACACACTTTCTGCGTCCCATTGTATACAAAATCAGTCACTATATCCTAAATACTAATAAATAGCCTATAAATTAACAGAAAAACAATTAAAAACGGGAAAAATGCATACGTAAACAATCGGAAAACTTGACATGCTGGGCACAAAACAAATACCGCTGAGTTAAGGGACGCGGCGCCAGCGGGAGGCGGGGCATCAACAGCAGCGTTGCCATGTCGGGCGGTTTGAGGTATCTGTGACGATTTTATTAAAGTGGTAATTAGATACTATAATTACAGCGCAATTTAGTTTTAGTTTAAAACTGTTACATACAAGAAATTAATAACTACATTTGTTAATTTAGCGTTATGGGACGTGCGCCTTCATTGAATCCCATTATTAAACCCTTCTATTTTGAAATGATATGCTGTAAACAATGGAGTACGTGGCATCACTCAAAAAGATGTTGGCTTTGTTTACTTTTTGTCCTTACTCCCTCTATCCTTGGTTATTTCTCTGAGGTCTGAGGTTAGCACCTTAGCCTTAAACAAGGAAAGATAGAGGACAGCACCCGCGGCCGTGTTACCGACTGCGGCACATCGCACGACAGGCCAGTGGCGTAGCATGAAACGCGTTCTTAGCCAATATCACAAAAATATTAAAAATTAAAATGTAGTTAATTTTGACTCGCATGTAATTTGAAATATTGGTATTTATTTGCAGATAATTTTCCAAATGTAAAGCTAGTGTCAAGTGCCGAAATATATTTATTTGAGTCGATTTCGAATCAATCAAAATAAAATAAATAATGCACGATCATGGAAACCAGCCCATATTTTATGAAACTATCATAATCAATTAGGAAATTTTCAATAAAAACGATGTTAAAAAATAATTATATTGATCCTATTTACAAACAAAACAATGCACTTTATCATACTAAAAAGTAGAAGGAATTATTGAAGAAGTTATATTGAGAAAAAAAAGTTTTAGGGCTTCTTTCAAACGTAGCTTGTTAAATATTTAATATTTACCTGTGAAACGAAATGCCTGGGCTCTTGCTTTTCACTTCTGCTTTTGCAACCAAACGCTGAACAATTCACCATCGCAAGAGTATCACTGTTACTTTTAATTCGCAAATTCTCGAAATTGACTCACAACGTAGGACGTAGGTACTCGTTTTGTTTGAAACATATAAAATGGCCGCCGTTCAAAACGACGTACCTCCTAACAAAATCTATACACGGCAGGGTCGGACAGCCGCGGTGTACTCTCTCTTTCTTTGTCTAAAGGTTAGCACAGTATGGCACATGGCACATACATATAAAGTATTAAAGCATCAGTCTATTTTTTACGAGGTTGGTGAGAATAGACACAATAATCAGAGTCACAGACCTTGTAAAGAAAAGGAGAATTTCTGTCCTCCATATTGATGTTTCCCCCTCCACGCCTCTACCAATTTCCGCCCGACCGCCAGAGGGCGGCGAAATCTGTTTTTGGGCCACCAGCATGATGTGAACATGTAAACTTTCTATAGCTTTTAGCGTCGATGGAAGACCTTCCTCAATCAACGCTTCTAGCGCATCGCGAGCGCGGCCAACGAAAAATACAGGCCATGGCGCGGCGCGAACTCACGTGACTCTAGGAGTTCTAGCAATGCATACTTTTACCATTGCTTCGCTTGTAAAATAGTGTAGGAAAAATACAATACATTGGAATTATTGTAAATATTTTATTATTTTATTTGGATAAATTTAGGCACTCAATTCGAAAAAATATTAACAACAAAATGCCTAACCTAACCTAAATGAGAACTCCTAGAGTCACGTGAGTTCGCACCGCGCCTCGGCCGGTATATATGGAGGGGAGAGGCAGAGGGGAGTTGTCGTTGTGTCGTTGTCACGTATTATTTACCCGCGCCACTTTTTTGCAACTCTATGTAGTATCAGTCGTTACATCGTCGTTAGCAATTTATTTTCTCCATTGTTCAGTTTTCTTTCTTAATTTTTTAAAAGCCTTTATTTAACTTGACACGGATAATGCCCCAAAGATGGTGGACTAACTTTCTTTGCCACCCTCCTGACATGGGAATCCAATAGCTACTAAAAAGCACAAAATAAAATGAAAAATAAAAAACCTTTTTAAAAACAAGCTTTTATTTAAGCCATGTACTAAAACGAATACAATAAGTTTAGGTTTTCGTTAAGATAATTTAATGCCAAATTGCGACAAGTTTTTGTAAATAATCTCTTCGAGGTTTGTATGCGAACATGGGGCACACAGATTAGTGATGGGGCACCTAAATCTGTCACTATCTAGCTGACGGACTAACCTTTGCTGACTGTCTAATTTTATAACCCTGACAAAATCATAAGCGTACGCAGAAAAAGTAGGCGAAGGGGTGTCGGTTGTCGTAATTATGGATAAGACCAGAGTAAAAAGTAATATTCTCTCAACCATATACAATATGTACGCGGATGGAGAGGACAAATGGACCAAAAAGTCAAAGATGCGCAAAAAATCCATTCTTGATAAAAGTTTTTGCTTGTTCAGAAAATACGATTCACCAGAATGATAAACTTAAATTTTGTTGTACAGGGTGGGTAAAAATACAAAAATGTTATTTTGCAGTACTTACCTACTACAAATCTTTATTTTGCAAGATAGGTACGCGTAAAAAAGACATTCTTGGTTGCAGTATTTGCTTGTTCAGAAAATACGGTTCACCATGAGAAAATTCAATGTTGTTGTAGGATGGGTAAAAAATACAAAATGTTGTAGCTACAGGATGGGTAAAAAATACAAAATAACAAATGACTCAAAATAACGTTTTATATTTTTTACCGACCCTGTGTATAACAAAATTGAACATACCGTGTGTTTACTGATAAAACCGACACCTTTTGTTTCCTGTTAATATAAAATGGCATAAGAAAATTCCCATTATTTTTTATGTACTTATAGAGTTAAAGGACAATATCCAGCTCCCAAGCAGAATTCCATTTACAGAAATTAATGTTCTGTCTCTCTCTAATTTAACGATTGTCTTTTGTCAATTGCCGACCACTTGCTGATTCCGTATTCCGTACTAAAAAATGCGTGCTTAAAATAAGAAAGAAGGGTTAGGTATTCGGTTTTCTGTGATTTTGTGTTGACTTTTATTATAACTTACAAATAGTGCGCCAGCCACTTCTCACCTGTTGGAACTGAGTGGTAAGTATTAATACATTATACAAAATTATCGCATCCGAATAATAAGTATTTTATACATTGTTATTAAAACTCTTTCTTATCTTGTGTCCTGCATTGGTAGCCGCGGCCGTTGTTTGTTGCCATTAAATTTGGCACTGTTTATAAAGCAAACATTGTACTTCATGTTTTATCTCAATGTAGTTCCAAGTTTCAATGAGCCAATTAGCCGTGTGCCATGTGTCTATGAAAATAGTGGGTATACCTATTACGTATAAATAACCGGTTCATTCGAATACCTGTGGTAAAAAAAGACGCTTTTCGTGGATTTGTCCTCGACCTCTCTAGCTAGGTTCTCATAACTAGAAGACTCCAAAACACAACGTCGGATTCACGAATATTTTTGATACCTATCCCGAGTTTAACTGTATGCCTTATCTACTCTGTCCTAGCTCAATGATATAAACAAAAAACAATAAAAACAAAAAAATATATTATTGACACTATTGACAGGAAAGAGCACGGGCAGAGGACGCTTGATTTTTCTTGGGTTTTCTCCTGATTGGAAGGAATTAAATAGACATATGATATTGTTAACGATTGTTTTTTGTTTCGCCAAAAAAAAGTAGTTTGATTTTGCCGTATGCTAGGTCATGGTCTATGAATAATTACCGGTATTGTAAAATGTTTCATAAACAGTGCATGCTTCGGAAAAGTTTTAAAGAACTGATGAAAATCGAGCTAGAGTCCGAGTGGGACAGTTTGAATTCCTGTATTTGGGTATGTACTTAGTATGTAATAAGACCTGGTTTTATAAAAAAGACGCACCAGAATATGTAGGTATGCATTTATTTCCTACTATTACCGCCGTTTTATATTATTAGATCGTTCACGCTCCCTAAAAAAACAAAATCAACCCTTTTTTTATAAAATGTTTACTTTTATACACCTAATAGATAATACAAATAACAGTTTAAGATTTTCTAAAACAATTTCTTGCTAAGTAGTGCATTTTTTTTATTAAGTTCTTCAGTTCTAAATTCAGGGCAGTGTAGGGAGTTATAAGGGCAAGACGGGTTGCACTAATGGGGGATAAATCTCAAAATGAAAAATTAATATAATTTTATGTTTTAACAGCTTCATTAATATTGTAGGTAGGTAGGTATGTAACAAACAAAAAAACAGCTTTAAAAAAATAAGTATAATTTTTACTGTCTTTGTTTTAAAATAAGAAGAACTTAGTGCTCAAAAGCTGTAGGTATAATTACTTAGTTCTGGTTAAATCGGAATGGTTGAATGGTTGGTCACCTTATACCTACCTATTGGTGCAAAAGAAATGAACACTTAAAGAATCATAATCCATTCAAAAATTAATTATTGGGAACATTATGGTTATGTAAAAATGTATCTAACCCAAAATAATTCTACTTCTACAACCTTATCTAAAATAAAAATTCGTCTTCCATATTTTATGTTTACATCTCGCCAAGGCCTACTTATTGAAAAAATCGTACAATAATGGGCTACTTCAGTGTCGATTTCTGAGCTTTTAATGACGATTTTGAGACACTTCACTGCCGATTTCAAGAAATAGTTATTTATGTACCAAGGCACTGAAGTTCAACTTTTTATGACTCATGTGGAGTTTAGTTGCTGAGGCCTCTGGCCGAGGCAAATAAACCACATGAGTCATAAAAAGAACTTCAGTGCCGAGGTACATATTATATTTTTCTTGAAATCGGAAAAAAAAGTTTTATTAGGCAAGAAAATAATAATAAGGGATCACCCGTCCACGAACCGACTACGCGCGGCGTTGCTTGACTTTACCGATCGCTCTACCTAGAACAAGTATAATGATGTACGGCACCTTCTGACAGAAAAACCAAACTGCTGCTTCTTGTGCAGCCTACACAACAAATCTATTGATTTTCAAATTTACTAAAATATGTATACTGAAGGATTGCGCTTCTATAGGAAACAATTTCGCAATGTGTACGAAAAGTTAAATGAGCCTTTATCGGCCGGGTTTTGAATATTTGGTCACTTTTGACGGGCGATTTCTCCGCGTCTGACGTTTGATGTTTACATCTCGCCAAGGCCTACTTATTGAAAAAATCGTAAAATAATGGGCTACATTATTGTACGATTTCTGTGCCTTTAATGACGATTTTGGGACATTTTAATGCCGATTTCAAGAAAAATAATTTTAAATCTCCCGATATTATAAGGTAAGTTAATAAACACAACATCCAGTTAAATATGTAGTTAGGATATTTATTGGAACTAATAAAGACGAGACTGTTGGTGTTGGTTCTTAGGTGTATAATTTTTGCAATTTATACCCCCTACCCTAGTATAGTTCAACGCAGGAAAGAAAACGTTTCTAAAGAATGCGGGCAGCGTTGCGAGATTTCCTATACGAGTAGTCGTTATTTATTGGCGAATGCAATTTTTAGCATATTGAAGCCGAATTTCTGAACTCTGTAATACCCAAAAAATAAAGCTCGCATCACGCGACCACTTACTCATTTTTATTTATCATTTATTTTTAACGCGGTGTAATAAAACACCTATTATATTTTTTCAACATCGTCGCGTCTACCGTCGTCTTTGAAATACGGCAACAAAGCACTTCTGCCATCGAACCTGCCGACAAAACCAGTTATCCAACGCCACAGACCTATATAGCTTCGCTATATATGTCTGTGCCAACGCGTTTTGTGCCTGTTTCGTAAAGTTAACTGCGTATTTGGGCTACCATACAGACCTCATTTTTTAGGCCGCTAGCAAGTTAGCGAGAAATAATTGCCAATGTTATAAGGGTTTGCCTTCCTCCATAGTCTAAGGCATCACCGTTAAGAATAATATTAACTATAAATTAAATAACAATTATATGAAAATTAAGTCAGTGAGTTACACAAAATTGACCCACGCCCCTGAACTATGACTATAATTCTATAATATTTACTAGTTCTTTCCCCTTGCGTCGCACGCATTCTGCCATAAGGATGAGGACTATCCTATAATCTCCATACTTTCGAAATTTTCCGAAAACTTTTTTTGTGAAATATCGCCGTCTACTGTTTATTTAGTCCTCAGTTTAGTCGAATTGAAATAGGTATACAATACAATGCTATTCATAAACTTTATACCAAATGGCATAGGCTGTGATGTCACGACTCTCTTTAGGCGCAATAAGCTCCAACTCGAACATATCCCGAAATCATGTTTTCAAAATAAATCGAATAATACAAATGTTTCCCATGTGGTGCAAACTTTATGAATAGCACTATATATTATTTATTAAAAAAATAATGCCTATACAAAAAAAAATCATGTTTTTTGATTTAACGGCACTTGCCTCGTCAGCTAGTACGCTCGCTGGTCAAGGCTGGTGCGCACTGCGCAGTTGCCAGTTGCTCAACATATCGTAAATGTAGGTTTTTACGTTTTCACAGGAATCTCAGAAAATATCGAAATATTCTGCTGTGTTGATAAAAACATTATGGTCCAAGTTAATTTATTACCTTTCTCTTTCTGACTCGCTTTTTGATTTCCAATGTTCATCCTTTTCTTATTTTGTAAATATCAATGTACCTAATGCCCAAAAATGTTGAGCATCAACAACTAAAACTGTGCACAAAAAGTACAAACACAGTAAAGTCTATCCAAGTTAGAGAGGCAGTGGATCAAAACATTGGCCGGCGAGCAGAATGCAGGGCCGGCTCTTCCCTCGGTCGAGTTTCCTGCATATTTTAGATCGGATCGCGAGCAGTATATTCTGTAAATTTATTTTGCTACTTAATTTAAAGAAATTTATAAAGGTCCACGAAAGGTAAAAACACAATTTTTAGAACTTCTAAAAGAATTAGTTCAGAATTACAAGCCACTTGGAATCTCATATTAGTCCGACCCTGGTAATCGATCGCAAGGCGGTCATGTGACTTTGTTTATATCTACTGTGCTGCCGCTGTAACTTGGATAGACTTTAGGTACCTATCTGTATCAGTACTGTTTAGACGAGAAAATGCCACCAGCAACTTGACTACACCACAGAATAAATAGCTTCACCCCCTAATAGCGCTAGCGCGTATAAGAAATCTGTTGTGATACGGTAATAAGCCCACTGGCGAGTGGGTATATGTATAATAAAACCGCAATTGCATGGTGAGATATTTCCAGAAGATTGTACCGGTAGCAATTTTCTCGTATAGCAAGCCGATTGTACTTACATTATCGTACATCGTACACCAAGCAACATACGGTATACAAAATACAAGAGCACGAATTGTGAGTAGATTCCGGCTATAGGGGCTTCTACGGCCAACAGCGCGAAACGGCGGGAAGCAAAGTTCTTTCCTCTGTCTTCGATTCGGCTCGGCAATACTGGCGATTGCGACTTGCGACCGGGCCGCTCCGCCCGGGTCGTTCACCCGGACAGCTGTCGGCGGCGAGTGGGCTGGTTATTGCTACGCCGCAACTGCGCGGTGCGCACAAGCGGCAACATAACGTTGATAGGTCACTATCAATTTAAAAGCATGCCATTTGGTCTCAAAAATGCACCCAGCACCTTCCGAAGAGTAATGAATAATGTTCTCCGAGGCCTTCAAAATTAATGTCTTATTGTATACTTCGATGATATTATCATTTTTTAATTGTAAAACAGGTGAAAATGAAAAAATGGGCCTCTTTTAGTCCGTAATAATTATTCACTTTCCAATTGTAAACGTATCGTGTCTCAATAAAACTTCGTGTAACAACATTGTAAATGTCATTGCCTTTAAAAAACTTGTGATTATTACAGGCAAAAATATTGGAAGTAGCGTTACAAGTTACAATGTTTTAACAGTTTAAGAGTTCTAGAAATTTTCTTACAAATTAAATTATTACAAAACGTTAAAAAGTTTAAATTTTGTCAAAATTCGAAGTAATTAAATCACTAAAGTGGGCGAAATTGGGTTACATTTTCATTTCCCTTGTCAAACACATTCTCTGAATATCTAGGTTGGATAGATCTTTGATAATATTAATATAGTAAAATGGACTTGGGCACCAGTAATCCAGTAAAGTCGACAACGATGATAAAAACGATAATCGAGGAGTTAGGTCACCAGGAGCTAGTAGAGCATATTATGCCGCTTTCCGAACTCGAACTATACCGACCCCGTCACCCCTAAGGTTATTAAAAGGACATTTTAGGGTCATATATTATATTATTTAATCTGTGTTTTAGGGCTAAAAAAGTCACAAGGACAATTTGTTTGAAAAACGGGTAAAAGTTTCCCAGGGTGTGTGTCTGCCCCGATTTCGTTGAAATTTTGGCTACCCCCCTATTTTCGAGGTCCCTGAACACGAATCTGACCTCAGCTTTTAGCGCTCGGACGTAGTTTCCGAGAAAATGAATTTTCAAATTTCCGTTTGACACCTCACTTTTCACGGCGTTATTTGTGGTTATAATTGTAGCTCAATCTGATCGCCAACCTATTTTGCACCGTTTGCCACATCGAAACTTCGCGAAACCCCGCGGAAAACCCGAAATTTTGAAAGATTTTTGCCGTGTTTACGTCCGGCCCGGCCCCTGTTTTCGCCCGACAGCCGGCGCTGGTGAACAGATTGAGCTGCATACATTAAAAATTCATCCGGATTATAACCACAAATATCGCCGTAAAAAGTGAGGTGCCAAAGGAAATTTGAAAATTCATTTTCTCGGAAACTACGCCCGAGCGCTAAAAGCTGAGGTGAGATTCGTGTTCAGGGACCTCGAAAATAGGGGGATTAGCCAAAATTTCAACAAAATCGGGGCAGACATACACCCTGAGAAACTTTTACCGAAAAAAGGACTGTCCTTTTCAAAAAAGGACAGGTGGCAACCCTATCCCCCACGGGCGTAGCCAGGATTTAGTTTTGGGGGGGGGGTTTAGTTTGAGAAGTAAATAAAACAACAAAAATATACTTACATGAAATTTAATATCTATATATTCATCCGAAAAACTACGACATATTTATAAAGTTCTTAACTTTAAATGAAATGGATAAATTAATTTCGTTCCTCTGCGCTAAATCTAAAACCATTAAAGAAGAAATCTTCGGCTTTTTCTTTTAAATATATCCACTACTTCATCTGCATGAATTTCTGTTCCATAGTAAATGTTCATTAGAGCCAAACCATTAAGTCTGTTTTCACTTGTAGTGTTTCGTAAAAGTTTTTCAGTCTCCTTAGGCTCGAGAAAGACCTTTCTGGGGTAGCAGCGGATACAGGAATGGTAGCCAAGATTTGTAGTAATGTGTAAATATTAGGATAAAGGTTTTTATCGCACATATCTAGGCATTCCAAACTAGATTTCGGGGTAGGCAGTCTTCTTATCAGCATGCAAGGTAGCTGAAGCTTTGATAGCTAAATCCAAATTTGTTTCTTTATTAGAAACCCCTTGACCTTGACTACACCACTTTTTCCAGTAGTCCATACCTTTAAGTTTATCACCCTTCCTTTTTTTCCCCTCCATTTTTCGACAGTAATAATGATTCACGTATCTATCCTTAACAAGGTCATCGAATAACAGCGCACTAAAATTACTCACTTACACGGTACACTTAATTCTCTTCACTATTCGTTCACCACTTTTCACTTTTATTCTCTGCGAGTTCGCATGGAACAATACTGCCGTAAGCGCGGTCACGCGCCGCGGCGCCGCTTATATAGCAGCCCAGTAGCCGTCCAGAAACTTCCACGAACTTCCACAAAGTTCCGCTCATTTCGACCGAGGGGCGTGGCGAATAATCGAGAAACAACGCAAAGTGTCCCTACAATACAAAATAGTTCGGCTGCAACTGCGTCTGCCTCTCGTCAAAAGATGGCGCTAGGCGCTACTATTACTACATAATATATTCAAACGTAATAATAATTTAACTCTTTACTCCTCGTATTTTTTCGGTATAATATTAGGTAATATTTTGCTTATTTCGGGGGGGGGGGGGTTTGAACCCCCGAAACCCCCCCCTTGGCTACGCCCGTGCATCCCCAACTGTGTGGTTAAAATCATTTACATCGTGACCGAATCACCCCGTACAACAACGCTGTGGTCCGCCCAGCCGGTGCGTCTGCCTCCGGGCCCCGGCCGCGTTGCCGCACCTCCCCGCCGGTGGGCTCCTCGCGCCGCCGCCGCCGCGTTCATTGATCGCCGCCGCGCGCCGCCGCCCCACCACCGCCGCCGCCGGCCCGGCCTCCGCCGCGCCAGCCGCACTCGCCTCGACCGCCGCCAGCCAGGGTAGTCGACCCAGGAGAGAGAGCCGAAATCCGCGCGGACGACCGCTCGCAGTGCAACCGACGCCCGCCGCCGGGCCAACCCCCCCGCGCGCACCACCCCCTCCTGCCCCCGTGCAGTGCTTTTCCCCCACGCAGCAGCGGTCCACGGACAAGGCAGCCAAGCTGTGGGGCGCCGGCGCTTTCTTCCTTCCTCCCCAGGGGATGTACTACCCGGTGAGTTTACGCTGCGGCTTGGCCGATTGCGCCTTGTGCGTAGCTTGTGTCTGTGTGTGTTTACGCCAAGAAATTCGAACTAACTAATAACCGCGAAGGAACATGGTGCAGAACACAGACCGAGGTGCAGAACGTAAACAGATGAGGCAATCGAACGGCACAGGGGACGGTCGCACGACACAAAGGCGCTGGCATTTTATACCTACCCAGCCAAATCCCAAATCCTACCCTAGAAATAAGCCCCTATCCGATATATCAGTAGCGTAGTTACGGAGGGGTTAAGACTATTTAGCCGCTTTTGGCTACGTTGTGTGCTGTGTAGGTACTTACCCCCATGCCCACCCTGTAGCCTGTAGGTATATTAAAAAATGACAGGGATGAGGTATTAAGTATAGGCCGAGGCTTCACATTTTGCTTTTACAGCCAAACGAAAAATTATTAAATATATTTCAGGATGTGCCCAGATACCTACCTATTTCCGGGCATAACATGAAATAAATAATAAAATAAAAGAACTGGCAAGATTGATAGCACGTTTAGGACTCTCGTTTCCATTCTAAGTATTTCCAACAATTCCTGGTTTCTATAGCATCATCAAAAAAATTGTATACAGTATAAATAATTCAAATATGCCATAGGCGTGCGTAATTTTCCAGAAAAAGGAGTATCTACAACTTACCCGCCCGCACGCCATTGGCCTAATTAAGCGGACTTTAGGGTCTCCGTTTTACCACCTTCCACACTCTTATAACTGTACTAAATTGCAGATTGGTACTTTTTGTGTTGTTTTCAAAATATCCAGGAAAACCAGTTTTTTAAATAAACTCCCCACACCCTGCAAGTACTGATGTACGTATGCCAAATAGCAGGAACAAGTGTATACCGTTATTTTACACTTTTACATTATCATTATCACTTTTCTGGTGTCTAAATACATTTGCACTCTTAATCTTAATTCATATTAGGTATTATTATCATTATAAAATAAATAATCCTAGAATTGCATTATAGGTATTTGGGGTAAGGCGGGTAATTCCGTTACTTTTTAGCATTGAATAATCAATGTTTTTAGGTACCTAATCAAATTATTACAGGATTAAGTAATTCAATTCCATTTTAGTATTTCAATTATTACTTTTTATTTCATTGAATTAGGTATTTTAATTGGAAGAATATTATAGGTAAGTATTTGGGGTGGGGCGGGTAATTCAGTTACTTTTTTGGTAGATGTAATCAAATTATTACAGGATTAATTCAATTCCATTTTAGTATTTGAATTATTACTTTTTATTTCATTGAATTAGGTATTTTAATTGGAAGAATATTATAGGTATTTGGGGTGGGGCGGGTAATTCAGTTACTTTTTTGGTAATCAAATTATTACAATATTAATTCAATTTCATTTTAGTATTTGAATTATTACTTTTTGTTTAATTTAATTATTTTAATTGGAAGAATATAAAGTAGGTACTTACTTTTTGGGAGTAATACTTAATTGATAGGTAATTCAATTAATTTCAAAAATGTGAAGGATAATCTCTGGTATTCGGGCAAATAATTGGAACTTGGTAATTCAATTACATACTTACTTTCAGTCGGTAATCGTGACAACTCTGACCTAGTATCCTCGCTAGTATCTTATACAGGGTGAGCTTGTAGAAAGATTTTTTAACTAAAAAATAAATTCACCGTTTTTTCATTATTTTTCTTGGAACCCCTGTACCTCGTTGCTTGTCCCATCCACCATCCCAATTTAAGGTCTGCAATGTTACCATACTTAATAAAAATCGTAATCTTATTTTAAAATTTTATTATTATTATATTATTCGTTTTTTATATCTCATTTATATTTGAGTTTTTAAGAGAAATAACTTCATAGGCGTGCTCCAGGGATTCCATTTTACCCTCGATTTTATCCCAGGTTAAAATTTTGCATGGATTAAAGACTCACCCTGTAGGTATACTTAGTTCCCAAGCCCAGATTCTTAATTTAGGGAGGTATTCCCAGTTTTAGTAAAACACCCTCCAATCCAATCAAACTTTGCTCTAATCATCGAATATTCCCAAACGAATTTCCTTACAGGTGTCCCGAGAGGTATCAAAGTTGTTCCCTTAATTATAGTTACCTTTACCAACAACTCAATTCGATATAAAAACATTCAATCTAAAAGTATATTTTGATCGATTCGGCAAAGCTCTTTTCAACAATACCCTCAACCGCTCTCGACAATAACAAAAAAATTTGAGTGCACTCAAATCAAAGCTAGGATCAAAGGCAAGAACATTATTGAAAATTTTATTTTGTAGGGAACAGAAAAGCCCCATCAAAGTAATGTTTTGATTATCACAAACATGTAATATAATTTCTTGTAAGTGGAAGCAGTTGATGGTTGATGTAAACTGTTTACGCTTAGGTCAGATCTGACGATCTGACTTTGTAATGTTTACGAGGTTTATATTTACCTACATACCGCCTATATCTATTAAAGTTTAAGCATTGTGTTCTGTGAATAGACCATTATAAATTTGTAAAAATAACTTATTGGAGGTTAAAATTTAGGTAAAGTATCTGATATAATCCTGGTGGTGTTCTAGATATTCCAGGATTCTTTAAATAATTTTGAGAAAAAACTAATGGTGGGCAGTGAACGGCAGTGAGATTTAGAGGGTAGAACATAGGACGCAATAAAGGAAAGCAAAAATCCGTTCTACCCGAGGTTCTACCGTTCTACCTGAAATAAGAACCTATAGGTACCTTTTTGGAAGGCGTAGGTACGGCACGAGATTAGTAATTATTGTATAACTGCCTGATTGTGGGACTACAATTATTTGTTCACCTTCCTGAGTGACATACACATCGATCCACGGAGAATTCGGGAGGTAGACGGGATTATCTCGTCCAGTGGCGTAGGGCGCAATGGTTAAATATTAAAAAACGTTTTTAAAATTTGTAGGATACCTACTGCTAAATCGAATAAAATCATTTTATTCTTACAAGTCATGAACCATTTGCAGTCTATTTTCGTGTGGTGTCAATTTCGTTTCAACTATATAAAGAAATTATCACATTCGGTGTTATATGTCTATAGAACGTTTCGGCTCCAACTGAGATAGTTCAAACGAGAGTTCAAATATTTAAATAAATATTTGATGGCCTATCTTTATGTATCCTTGTATATACGTTAACGATTTTAGTTGGCATCTGTTTGCTTGCTCTTTAACCTTCGAGATTTTTTATGTTTCCAAAAAAGTTCAGTTAGATTTTTCAGTGTTCTCTTAATGTGTTCTGACATTACCTAGGTAATAAAGTCAAAAACAAATCGTAAAACGCCTGTGCTATAAAGTAGTCCGCGTAACCGGCACCGTCGCAATGATAAAGGCCTGCCAGCTGGCGACGCGAAACGTCACTACGTCATCACAGGGAGGTCGGGAGGTTGCTTTTTGTAGTTGCTTACGTTTACTTGTCTGGCGATTTTCCTGTTTTAAAGAACGTTTGTTGCGTGTTGGACTGTGTTTTTTAGTAATATAGGACGCGGAGTTTTATTAAGACTCAATGTACAGCACGTGCCTGGTGATTCAACATTTTGACCCATAAAACGGCTTTTTTCGATCTGTAGCGAGCAACACGCATAATTTTAAACTTTTGGTCAATACAAATTTTAATCTTAAGTACCTAATTACTCACATTTTGACACAAAAATTATTTAAAAATATTTATCACAATGGCCATTATTAGCATTTGCGCAAAAAGCCTAATAACGGCCATTGTGATAAATATTTTTAAATAATTTTCGTCTCAAAATGTGAGTATTTACTTAGATTAAAATTTGTATTGACGAAAAGTTTAAAATTATGTGTGTTGCTCGCTACAGATCGAAAAAAGCCCTTTTATTGGTCAAAATGTTGAATCACCACGTACGTGCTGTACATTGAGTCTTAATAAGGTGGTAAAATAGCAGTGTGGTTCAGAATAAAGTGATTAAAGTTCAATTTTAGTTTATAGGTTTTAGCTCGGGTTTTAGGTTGTGTCTATAGTTTCGGACTAATTTAAATCATGCCGTGGACGTGTTCCGTTCCCAACTGCAGGGGAAACTGCAAAGGCGGTCCTAATGTGTCCGCTTTTTCCTCCATAAAGACCCCATTTTAAGGGAAAAATGGGTTAAGGCCATCAAAAGAGATTTTGTTCCTACACAGTTTTCCAGGGTTTTGGTTTGGACTGTTGGAGAGTGTTATACCTAACAATTTTACGTGATTAAACGTGACCACCTTGAAATCAGGAAGTTTTATGGTTTTATTAATTCGAATTTAGTTGTAGGCGGGCAAATAAGAAATAATTGGCATTTACGAAAATTTTACCTGTAGATATCTAAATGCACCAAAAGCCCTTGAAAATGCGACTTTCACTCTCGTAGATTATTAACCCTGTCGTAAAACCATGAGCTATATATGTAAACAATCATTTTAAAGAGTTTTTTTACCAAATTTACCAAGTTGACATCTTGAAATTTGAATTTGGCGCCTTACTAGCCATAGCATAGATGCAAAATGTCGTTTCGATTCCGCATCCAGTTTCTCATATATCCAGGAAGCTGGATCCTGGCAGGCGTCCAGAAATTTAATTTAAATTTCGTATAATTTACAATTGACAATAACTCTTTGGGAGGTTCGGCGCGTAAATTCCCAGAAACCAAATTACCCGTTTTCCTTGAATAGATGTGAGCTACTTTTAGGTTCAAATAAACGCTGGCGTTGCTCTTTTTGTACAAACTTGAGAAATTCCGACAATATCGCGACTTTGATAAGAACAGATCGAAAATGTAAATATTTACGTTTGGAAGATTGTTGATAGTTGCGCGATTGTTCGACTTCTAATAAGATTTTTGATGTTGGTGGCAGTTTTGTTCGGGTGGATCATTTACCGGCCACGTGACTTAAACCACGTGTTTTGTTATTGTTGATAATAATTATTCTGTAATACATTGGATCGCGCGTATCAGATAGTTTATAAAGTTCGACTTGCGAGGAAAATGTAAATATTCATATCACTTCCACATCACTACATAAGTAATTTTTTTGTCGATAGAGAAAACGTCACTCAATTCACACGGCTTTTTTAAATACCAATCGCATATTGAGGCAGAAGATTTTTTTGTATCCGAACGACAACTAGGTACTAAGTACTACTACTGATATAACCAAATGTGGTATACCTAACATGAATGGATGGATACCTATTACCTACAGTCGCAGAAATTGTTACAATACCCAGGTCCGAAATTAACCAGTGGCGTATATGTATGTGGGTAATCGGTATAATAAATTCAGAAATAAAAATAGTCCTACCCTGTTTAACCTAAAAATGTACTCATTTTTTTCTCATTTTCGATTCTGCCAAGATTTCGTGGAAATAGTATATTGTGCAACAAGTTAAGCAATGAGGTAGGTATATCGTATGTGAGTACACGAGTTGTGGCAGGAGGCGAAGCCGAGTGTCTTCAAGTGCACGAGCATGCAATACGCAATGCTTAACGAGTTGTACATCATACCTTGTGCACGATCTGCAATTTAAGTTTCAGTTAGATAATAGTTGAAATTGTTCATACCAACATTGCTTTGCTGCCCTTGATAATACTTAGTCTTGACACAAGCACAGTTGATAAAAAAATGTAAATTATTTTTCTTGAAATCGGCATTAAAATGTCCCAAAATCGTCATTAAAAGCACAGAAATCGTACAATATTGTAGCCCATTATTGTACGATTTTTTCAATAAGTAGGCCTTGGCGAGATGTAAACATCAAACGTCAGACGCGGAGAAATCGCCCGTCAAAAGTGACCAAATATTCAAAACCCGGCCGATAAAGGCTCATTTAACTTTTCGTACACATTGCGAAATTGTTTCCTATAGAAGCGCAATCCTTCAGTATACATATTTTAGTAAATTTGAATATCAATAGATTTGTTGTGTAGGCTGCACAAGAAGCAGCAGTTTGGTTTTTCTGTCAGAAGGTGCCGTACGTCCTTATACTTGTCCTAGGCAGACGATACTACCATTTTAGCAAAATCATTTTCTTCGGAAACTGCGGTTAGGAAGATCGATCGGTACATCACCGCCCTAACACCTTACCTCCGGGCATGGAAGATTAAAATAAACCCTGATAAAAGCGTGGTAACAAATTTCTACAAAAAATTCACCAATACGAAAATTGTCAGACCAATAATTATTGACGGAAGGGCGGTTCCGATTGGGAGGAAAACGAATTATTTAGGCGTAACACTAGATAGAGGACTCTGTTTTGTTCCTCATAGAAAATCAGTGATACAACGAGTTTCGATGGCCACAAGAAAACTGTATCCCCTAGTTTGCAGACGTAGCGTTCTGTCGTCTGCCAACAAACTCCAGATGTATAAAGTAATTTTCAGACCTATCATGACCTATGCTTGCCCCGCTTGGCAGATGGCGTCCAAAACCGCTAAGTTACCCTTGCAAATACAGCAAAACAAATTTATAAGAATGGCCCTGGGTCTTTCAAGATACACGAGGATAGTAGAGTTGCACGAAAGAGCGGAACTACCACCAGTGTGAAGACAGCAACGGTTTTCTCAGCAACGGTTTCCGATTTGGCAACACTGTAAAAACGCGGCCAAAGCTTCAGAAACGTTGCTAGCAACGATTCGAAATTGCATTTTTAAAAAATGAATAAGGAAAAAATGCGGCGGATGGGAATTACATCGGGAGGAAAATGGAAAAGTATTCGCCTGAAGGGGCCAACGGCCATAATATAGGTATTCAGGTAGATCATGAGCCGGCAGTTTGTTTTCGCAGGGGTCAAAAATAACATAAAAAAAATCTAGCAAGAAAACGCGGTCGCGGCGCGGAATCACACCTTGCGTTAAAAGTGTAGGAAGCATCCCCAAGAAACCACCTTAGGGTGAGATCATGGTCGGGCCGTTGTTTTTTTCGCGGGGGTCAAAAATAACATAAAAAAAATTCTAGCAAGAAAACGGCGTCGCGGCGTGGAATCACACCTTGCGTGAAAAGTGTAGGAAGCATCCCCAAGAAACCACCATAGGGTGAGATCATGGTCGGGCCGTTGGTTTTTTCGCGGGGGTCAAAAATAACATAAAAAAAATTCTAGCAAGAAAACGGCGTCGCGGCGTGGAATCACACCTTGCGTGAAAAGTGTAGGAAGCATCCCCAAGAAACCACCATAGGGTGAGATCATGGTCGGGCCGTTGGTTTTTTCGCGGGGGTCAAAAATAACATAAAAAAAATTCTAGCAAGAAAACGGCGTCGCGGCGTGGAATCACACCTTGCGTGAAAAGTGTAGGAAGCATCCCCAAGAAACCACCATAGGGTGAGATCATGGTCGGGCCGTTGGTTTTTTCGCGGGGGTCAAAAATAACATAAAAAAAATTCTAGCAAGAAAACGGCGTCGCGGCGTGGAATCACACCTTGCGTGAAAAGTGTAGGAAGCATCCCCAAGAAACCACCATAGGGTGAGATCATGGTCGGGCCGTTGGTTTTTTCGCGGGGGTCAAAAATAACATAAAAAAAATTCTAGCAAGAAAACGGCGTCGCGGCGTGGAATCACACCTTGCGTGAAAAGTGTAGGAAGCATCCCCAAGAAACCACCATAGGGTGAGATCATGGTCGGGCCGTTGGTTTTTTCGCGGGGGTCAAAAATAACATAAAAAAAATTCTAGCAAGAAAACGGCGTCGCGGCGTGGAATCACACCTTGCGTGAAAAGTGTAGGAAGCATCCCCAAGAAACCACCATAGGGTGAGATCATGGTCGGGCCGTTGGTTTTTTCGCGGGGGTCAAAAATAACATAAAAAAAATTCTAGCAAGAAAACGGCGTCGCGGCGTGGAATCACACCTTGCGTGAAAAGTGTAGGAAGCATCCCCAAGAAACCACCATAGGGTGAGATCATGGTCGGGCCGTTGGTTTTTTCGCGGGGGTCAAAAATAACATAAAAAAAATTCTAGCAAGAAAACGGCGTCGCGGCGTGGAATCACACCTTGCGTGAAAAGTGTAGGAAGCATCCCCAAGAAACCACCATAGGGTGAGATCATGGTCGGGCCGTTGGTTTTTTCGCGGGGGTCAAAAATAACATAAAAAAAATTCTAGCAAGAAAACGGCGTCGCGGCGTGGAATCACACCTTGCGTGAAAAGTGTAGGAAGCATCCCCAAGAAACCACCATAGGGTGAGATCATGGTCGGGCCGTTGGTTTTTTCGCGGGGGTCAAAAATAACATAAAAAAAATTCTAGCAAGAAAACGGCGTCGCGGCGTGGAATCACACCTTGCGTGAAAAGTGTAGGAAGCATCCCCAAGAAACCACCATAGGGTGAGATCATGGTCGGGCCGTTGGTTTTTTCGCGGGGGTCAAAAATAACATAAAAAAAATTCTAGCAAGAAAACGGCGTCGCGGCGTGGAATCACACCTTGCGTGAAAAGTGTAGGAAGCATCCCCAAGAAACTACCATAGGGTGAGACCATGGTCGGGCCGTTGGTTTTTTCGCGGGGGTTAAAAATATCATAAAAAAAAACCAACGGCCCGACCATGATCTCACCCTATGGTGGTTTCTTGGGGATGCTTCCTACACTTTTCACGCAAGGTGTGATTCCACGCCGCGACGCCGTTTTCTTGCTAGAATTTTTTTTATGTTATTTTTGACCCCCGCGAAAAAACCAACGGCCCGACCATGATCTCACCCTATGGTGGTTTCTTGGGGATGCTTCCTACACTTTTCACGCAAGGTGTGATTCCACGCCGCGACGCCGTTTTCTTGCTAGAATTTTTTTTATGTTATTTTTGACCCCCGCGAAAAAACCAACGGCCCGACCATGATCTCACCCTATGGTGGTTTCTTGGGGATGCTTCCTACACTTTTCACGCAAGGTGTGATTCCACGCCGCGACGCCGTTTTCTTGCTAGAATTTTTTTTATGTTATTTTTGACCCCCGCGAAAAAACCAACGGCCCGACCATGATCTCACCCTATGGTGGTTTCTTGGGGATGCTTCCTACACTTTTCACGCAAGGTGTGATTCCACGCCGCGACGCCGTTTTCTTGCTAGAATTTTTTTTATGTTATTTTTGACCCCCGCGAAAAAACCAACGGCCCGACCATGATCTCACCCTATGGTGGTTTCTTGGGGATGCTTCCTACACTTTTCACGCAAGGTGTGATTCCACGCCGCGACGCCGTTTTCTTGCTAGAATTTTTTTTATGTTATTTTTGACCCCCGCGAAAAAACCAACGGCCCGACCATGATCTCACCCTATGGTGGTTTCTTGGGGATGCTTCCTACACTTTTCACGCAAGGTGTGATTCCACGCCGCGACGCCGTTTTCTTGCTAGAATTTTTTTTATGTTATTTTTGACCCCCGCGAAAAAACCAACGGCCCGACCATGATCTCACCCTATGGTGGTTTCTTGGGGATGCTTCCTACACTTTTCACGCAAGGTGTGATTCCACGCCGCGACGCCGTTTTCTTGCTAGAATTTTTTTTATGTTATTTTTGACCCCCGCGAAAAAACCAACGGCCCGACCATGATCTCACCCTATGGTGGTTTCTTGGGGATGCTTCCTACACTTTTCACGCAAGGTGTGATTCCACGCCGCGACGCCGTTTTCTTGCTAGAATTTTTTTTATGTTATTTTTGACCCCCGCGAAAAAACCAACGGCCCGACCATGATCTCACCCTATGGTGGTTTCTTGGGGATGCTTCCTACACTTTTCACGCAAGGTGTGATTCCACGCCGCGACGCCGTTTTCTTGCTAGAATTTTTTTTATGTTATTTTTGACCCCCGCGAAAAAACCAACGGCCCGACCATGATCTCACCCTATGGTGGTTTCTTGGGGATGCTTCCTACACTTTTCACGCAAGGTGTGATTCCACGCCGCGACGCCGTTTTCTTGCTAGAATTTTTTTTATGTTATTTTTGACCCCCGCGAAAAAACCAACGGCCCGACCATGATCTCACCCTATGGTGGTTTCTTGGGGATGCTTCCTACACTTTTCACGCAAGGTGTGATTCCACGCCGCGACGCCGTTTTCTTGCTAGAATTTTTTTTATGTTATTTTTGACCCCCGCGAAAAAACCAACGGCCCGACCATGATCTCACCCTATGGTGGTTTCTTGGGGATGCTTCCTACACTTTTCACGCAAGGTGTGATTCCACGCCGCGACGCCGTTTTCTTGCTAGAATTTTTTTTATGTTATTTTTGACCCCCGCGAAAAAACCAACGGCCCGACCATGATCTCACCCTATGGTGGTTTCTTGGGGATGCTTCCTACACTTTTCACGCAAGGTGTGATTCCACGCCGCGACGCCGTTTTCTTGCTAGAATTTTTTTTATGTTATTTTTGACCCCCGCGAAAAAACCAACGGCCCGACCATGATCTCACCCTATGGTGGTTTCTTGGGGATGCTTCCTACACTTTTCACGCAAGGTGTGATTCCACGCCGCGACGCCGTTTTCTTGCTAGAATTTTTTTTATGTTATTTTTGACCCCCGCGAAAAAACCAACGGCCCGACCATGATCTCACCCTATGGTGGTTTCTTGGGGATGCTTCCTACACTTTTCACGCAAGGTGTGATTCCACGCCGCGACGCCGTTTTCTTGCTAGAATTTTTTTTATGTTATTTTTGACCCCCGCGAAAAAACCAACGGCCCGACCATGATCTCACCCTATGGTGGTTTCTTGGGGATGCTTCCTACACTTTTCACGCAAGGTGTGATTCCACGCCGCGACGCCGTTTTCTTGCTAGAATTTTTTTTATGTTATTTTTGACCCCCGCGAAAAAAACAACGGCCCGACCATGATCTCACCCTAAGGTGGTTTCTTGGGGATGCTTCCTACACTTTTAACGCAAGGTGTGATTCCGCGCCGCGACCGCGTTTTCTTGCTAGATTTTTTTTATGTTATTTTTGACCCCTGCGAAAACAAACTGCCGGCTCATGATCTACCTGAATACCTATATTATGGCCGTTGGCCCCTTCAGGCGAATACTTTTCCATTTTCCTCCCGATGTAATTCCCATCCGCCGCATTTTTTCCTTATTCATTTTTTAAAAATGCAATTTCGAATCGTTGCTAGCAACGTTTCTGAAGCTTTGGCCGCGTTTTTACAGTGTTGCCAAATCGGAAACCGTTGCTGAGAAAACCGTTGCTGTCTTCACACTGGTGGAACTACCTATGATAAGCGATTATGTGACCGAGTTAGCAGACAAGTTTTTTCGCTTTCGCATGTCTCAAAATCCGTCAACAAATCATGTTTTGAACGTTAGAAACGTGCAAGGTAGACATATCAAACACAAATACCCACACACTTTTTTTTCTATTGTTACCATTGATTAAAACACCAAAAATAAGTTAATGATTCATACCCATATCAGTCCGTTCTATCAAAGAAAGTAGTACTACGCACTATTTTCTTTGGTTCTATGCGCGCCAGCCAAACCCACTTCAACCCGTGGGGCTGACGGTGGGGGAGCCGTCGGGGCGCGCCCGGCGGGGCTTGGGGGTACGTCGGTGGCACACAGGTGCCATGGGCGTGTCCCGTAGCCTTGAGGAGCGCGCCTCGGGGACCCTTCTGCCGCCACTCGTCCGCGCGGCGGTCTGCGGTTTTGGCAGGGAGGTCGCGGACTCGCGTTTTCCCGGTCGCCGTGGTCTGCCGAGGGGGCAGAAAAGCCTCTAACCGGTGCGAACGCTTGCGCGAGAGTCGTGGGAGTGGCCCACTACAAAAACAAGTAGTTTGTATATATCCTAGAGCCTTTGGCCCTATATTGTTGTTAAGCAGGCTTTTTAGTAACGTTTTTCCTGTCTAAATTATAAAAGATTATTATATTTACTAAACAGTACTCCGCCACGTAGTATACTCCATGCCGCCACCACCTATCAGGAGGGTTAAGTCTCTGACGGGACCTCCCCGTACCTATAAGGAATATAAAGAGGGTGAATACTCGGGGCCCGACCATCTGGCCCCCCGGCTGCGTCCGCGCCAGTAGTCAAGCAAGAGCAACAAAGCGCATTGTAAAGCAAGACAGTAAATTAACACCCTTGTCTAATTTAGTAGGAAATAAAGAGATGTTGTAACTAACTAACTAACTCGGTAGAGCGATCGGTAAAGTCAAGCAACGCCGCGCATAGTCGGTTCGTGGACGGGTGATCCCTTATTATTATTTTCTTGCCTAATAAAACATTTTTTTTTCGATTTCAAAAAAATATAATATGTACCTCGGCACTGAAGTTCTTTTTATGACTCATGTATGTGGTTTATTTGCCTCGGCCAGAGGCCTCAGCAACTAAACTCCACATGAGTCATAAAAAGTTGAACTTTAGTGCCTTGGTACATAAATAACTATTATTGACATTCGTAAGGTTAGTGTATCGACATTATTATATTCAATTATTGTCAAGACATAGATGCTAAAATAGTAATTCACGGTTTACCCTATCGTTGGACAAATTTCCCACCTTTATACAGCAGTCTGAGTGTTATCAATAGTGTACAGGATGGGCCAAACCGGACACTTTTAAAGTGAAACTCCTATTTTTGACGGAGATAGACGAAAACTGATATGGGTATCTGAGGCCCATTTTTATGATAAACTTAATGGCGAAAATCGCAAATCGATATCTGTGTCAGCGTTCTTGAGTAACTTTTTTCGGGTTGAAAAGGACCCAGCACGTCACAGTCTATCACTTAGGAAGAGTGAAGCCTTGAGGGGAAGTTCGTTTTCTGTCGACTCCAAGGAGACCACAAGGGGGCTGATACAAGGTTATGATATATGTCAGTGTCCAACTGCCATCAGGTTTTATGTGACATGCCCATATACCTGTATATTAAGGTTGCTATAGCTATATGGACATGCCAGTGCCATAGATTCTAAAAAAGGCAAAATATTTGCCATCATAATTACTAACTTCCAGATACTCAGATGTGTCAATTAAAGGTAATGCGACCGCCTGCAGTAGTCCCAATAATTGCAACAAGATTTTTCCTGTATCACCTTTGGTAATCCTACAATTCCCATTACGTGGGCATTACGTATAAGTAGGTAGTTCAAAACAAAAATCGTATTTCGTAAATTTTAAATAATTAAGCAGGTAGCTTCAGTCAGGCCTTTTTTTAACAACATTGTCAAGTCTAATTTTTTAGAAATCATGGAAACCATTATTAATTTTTACTAACAATCAAAGTACCTGTTATATTCGTAGATTCTCCAATAAAATGACATACTTGGCATCACTGATACCATTAGAATGAGGGAAAGTATAATGCTGGGTCCCCTTACTTTAAAGAGTCCCTGGAGTTTCCCTTTCAAAGTGTCCAATTTGGCCCACCCTGTACAATAGCTTCACATTGTGATACGATGCCTTTGTTCAAATTCCTACTAGTGCCAAAGAAAATGATACTACGCCTAGTGCGCAATGCAATGTCAAATTACGCGTTTGTCTGGCCTGGACCAACACTATATATGCATAGCGCCGTTTCAAGCGATCGCCACTGGCGCTACATGACGAAAAAATCGACGGTGTGGTTTAATGTTAAAACATCATTGTTGCAGAATCTTTTAGAAATATGGAAATATGTCTGTTATAACGAATTTGATATCCAAAATAAAATAAAATGATTGTTTTATTAAACTCTAATAAAATCTTCCATTATCTGGGATAGGAAAAAAAATAATTCATTCAAGAAATGAAAAAGTTAAATATGTATAATAATATTCACTTCTGTTTGAAGATTCTAGCTTCCATTCTTCTTGATTTGCTATTTATTATAATGATATTGTTTTCCTAAAAACCATTTTCAAAATTTGGATATGTACTTAGAACTTTAACTTTCCCGATCTGTTTCTATTTTGCTTCTTCTCATTCTGAAGACCAAAATTGAGGGGAATTGTTAATAATAAATAGGAATAGGTAGACTACATTGGTATAAGTTTAACAAATGGAGTGTTTGTTTTTTACTGGTATTTTAATCTTATCAAATCAGGAACATAATAAAATAGCAGTTCATGGTTCAAAATTCATAGACTGATAGTAGTGTGTCAAGTGCTCTACAGGGTTCAAGCTGAGTCTAGTCATTAAATAATAAAATCTTACATATGTGTATACATATGCATGTGTATACATTATGCATGTACCTAGTTAAATATTTATAATAACTCATTTTAAATGTTTTATCTCACGTTTTACTGAGTAGAACAAATTGCCCCATAGATTATCAAAACATTTATAAACTACCTAACTTTATAGGTATTTACACATAAAAAATCATTAGCAGTTTTTGCTATAACTTTTCCATGTTATAGGGGTGTCACATCTGATTTTGGTTACAGCTGATTTTTTCAGGATCGTTTAATAAAAATATTTGGAACCGCTAAATTCCGCTGTAGGACGCCCTTAAAAGTTTGGAAGGGTCTAAAAAACACGCCCCTAGTGAAATTTTTTTTATATCAGAAATTGTCCAAGTGGATATAATTATACATAGTCTCAACGGTGAGGCAATAAAAATGTTTTTTTACTACTAACCTGAGAAATCGCCATTATTTACCTCATTCATCTAATGAGAAGTAATATTTCTCTCCCTAGGTACATAATGACAATAAAAAAATACCTAGGCAAATAATGAATTTTTTTTTATGACACATAAAAATTAGTTTCATTTTATCAGCTTGACAACTGAACTCCCAGGCTACTTCTAATCAAATATGTAAAATATGGCAATATTTCAATGTTAGTAGTAAAAAAAATTCTATATACACTTCGGTTGAGAAGGCCATTATTTACCTCGCATATTATATCCTTCGGCGCCACGCCTCTCAGGGTATTAAAATGCTCGGTTAAATAATGGCTCACTTCTAAACCTAAGTGTATAATATGCTATTTTTTGTAGGCATGGGCAAGAGGACTACAACATTCAGTTGGAAAATGATATCATAAGCCCAGATAATCATCGTGGAAAATTCTTATTCAAATTCAACATATAATAAGCTCATTTTCCTCTATTCCCACCAAGAATATTACTTACAAGTTTATAAACCGAGTTTTAAGCACTTATGTGTATAGTTCGTTTGTGCTTTTATTGTTGTGCGTAGAAAATTTCGTCAAACAGCAAGCTGTAGCCGCATCGAGGGGGAAACCACTGAGGAATTTTAGTGTATACGCGCCTGGAATTTTTGGCATTTTTTGTAATTTTTTGGTATTTTCTGGAATTTTTTGGTATTTTTGGCATTTTTTTCATTTTCTTGGAATTTTTGGTATTTTCCTGGAATTTTTTGGAATTTTTGGCATTTTCTTGAAATTTTTTGGCATTTTCTTGGAATTTTTGGCATTTTCTTGGAATTTTTTCGTATTTTCTAAACAATGCGCATGCACTGTCGCGAAGTTACAAGGCTGGACTGTGCAGTCCGGACTTAAAGATTGGCAAAGTCTTTACACTGGTATTTTCTTGGAATTTTTTGGCATTTATTGGTATTTTTTGAATTTTTCAGAATTTTCTGGTATTTTTCTTTGATTTCCCCCAGGGGAAAATCACTGAAGAATTTTAGTGTACATGCCCCTGGAACTTTTGGCATTTTTTTTTGAATTTTTTGGTATTTTCTGTCATTTTTTGGTATTTTTTGGCATTTTCTAGTAATTTTTGGTATTTTCTTGGAATTTTTTTGAATTTTCTTGGAATTTTTTGGCATTTTCTTGGAATTTTTGGCATTTTCTTGGAATTTTTTCGTATTTTCTAAACAATGCGCATGCGCATGCTCTGTCGCGAAGTTACAAGGCTGGACTGTGCAGTCCGGGCTTGAAGATTGGCAAAATCTTTACACTGGTATTTTTTGGCATTTTCTTGGAACTTTTTGGCATTTTCTTGGAATTTTTTGGCATTTTCTTGGAACTTTTTGGCATTTTCTTGGAATTTTTTGGCATTTATTGGTATTTTTGGGAATTCTTTGGTATTTTTCGGATTTTTCTGGTATTTTTTTGGAATTTTCCAAGCTAAATCTGGAATTTTTGTTTTTTTGCATTTTTTTGCATTTTAGTGTACAAATTTTGCCAGTGATTTCCCCCTCGAGCCGCATAGACCCGTTGCACCGTCCCGCCGCGGCGTTGCCACGTGTCTGTTCGTGGCTTTAAATTGAAGTGGTTGTGGGTTCGCATTCCGCATGCATGGTATATACATGGTATATTTTCCTATATCGATACTGTCGATTCCCCACATCGAAATGTCGATATCGGACGCGTATTCCTGACCTTCCACGTTGCGACCGCGGCGTTCGCGAGCGGGGCAACGCCGCCGCTTATTTTTAAACCGGCGACATCCGCCGCGGCGCCGAGCCAACAGAGCCGCTCGCAGGAGGGCATTCTTCTGCGGACGGGTTTTAAAATAAGAACGCCGTTTCCGAAGCAACAAAGAAAACTGGTCGGGGCACGCGCTTTCGCGGTCCTTTTTTGTTTCTAAATAGCCACCGCCGAGCTCAGCGCTTGCACCGAACGCGAACGCCTTATTACGGACATACGGGGTGTTCAGATTTGTTCCCTGTAGGTGTAGGAAGTGTCCCTACGCACTTGTCGGGCATATCGTCATGGTGACATGTCACTATTCCACGGCGTGCTATGATTTTTTGTCGGATGAGATTTTTTGGAAAATTAGGGATTTTTTATCGGAAATCTGGCAACGTAGCTTTATTCGGCACCCTCTGAAACCCCAATGTCCGAAGTTTTATTAATTTACTTCGCCGACTTACATTTGTACAGGACCTCCTTAAAGTTGGGAAAATTGTTTTTTTTTTTTCAAGTCAGGAATGCTTTGGAAATATCTGAAAATCGAGCGAACTTGTTCAAAAGAAAAACAAACATCATCCTACCGTTTTAAAAAAATAATACTAAGAAAGTGAGGTTAGATCTCGTATTTTTTTTTAGATTTCGCATTTTACCTGGCAAAAATTTAGTACAAACATTTATGTCTTCATTTTAATCGTAAGATCTTAAAAGCATATGCACTGGAATTATTATTCCCAAGGTTTTTATAACCTATAAAACAAAACACTGCTTGTAAGATCTTATGATTAAAACTCGGATTAAAATGAAGACAGAGATGTTTGTACTAAATTTTTGCCAGGTAAAATGTTATTAGATTTTATGCTATACAACCATTGAGTCTATTTATTCCTTTACTCAATGATACAACTTAAAAAATACGAAATCTAATCTCACTTTCTCTGTTGGCAGATGATAGATCACAGAAAATATACCGTATTTAGTATTTTTTTAAAATGGCAATGTTTTTTTCTGTTTTCTTTATGGGTGGGACATTTTTGGGATGTTAAGATCAGGTATAGGTATATCCGATTTTGAAATATTTCCAAACCAAGCCTGATTTTTAATTGAAAATAAAAAAAATCAATTTTCCCAACTAAATGGCCCTGTATAAATGTTAGTCGGTGAAGTAAATTAATAAAACTTGCGAGATTAGGCTTTCAGTGGGTGCTGAATAAAGCTACGTTGCCCAGATTTCCGATAAAAAATCCCTAATAGCACTTTCCAAAAAATCGCATCGAAAAAATCATAGCATACATACATACAGTGTCACCCATTCTGATGTTGGACACCCTCATAAAATCTGTAATTTTTGTCCGATTTTAGCCGTTTTTTTTTCTAAATATAGATCACAAAAAACTCTATTTTGGCGCAAAGTTTCAGATCTTAATCTCATTTTTCAAGGCCTAGTAGAAATTTTTTCTAGTAAAAAAAGACGAAAACCCTTAGCGTTTTTTTTCTTTAAAATCTGACAACACAGCGTTAATCAGGACCCCCTGAAACCCCCACATACCAAATTTGAATAAAAAAATATACAGGGAGTTCCTTCTTGCGGGTTGTCAAAGTTGATCAAAATAGGAATTTTTAAGGCATTTGGCAAGTCAAGTGTACCATGGAATCCCCCCAAAACAGTTGAATGGTCAACAGGACCACTCAAAGTGTTGATGCGCAAAGATCTAATTCAAAAATACACAGAGTGTCTTTCTATGTGCCATCTGAAAATACCGAATTTGTTTGAACTTTAACGAGTATATCAAAACCGCCCCAGCCGCTATAAAGGAACTAAGTCTAAACATACAGAAGCCTACCAGTCAGTAAGTCCATATGAGGAAACACACAGAAATATATCATCTTAGACACTTTATTGAGTATGGTCCGATAATTTAAATGGTTTTTTATTTGTTGATTGGTGTTTTGTAAAGAAATAAATTACTTTTGTGTTTATTAACGTTTTCTCAATAATTCCAGAGCACTCATGACCAGTATAAAGTTTCATAAAAATTCAGCATTTTGAGATGGTCCAAAGAAAAATTCCCTGTATACTTTTGTATTGAATCTTCGTACACCAACACTGGGAGTGGTCCTGTTGACCATCCAACCGTTTCGAAGTAATTCCATGGCACACTTTGACACCCTGCAGAATGGAACTCCCTCTGTATTTTTTGTTCAAATTTGGTATAAGGGGGTTTCAGGGTGTCCTGATTAACGCTGTGTTGTCAGATTTTAAATAAAAAAAAAATCGCCAAAGGGTTTTCGTCATTTTTTTACTAGAAAAAAATTCCTTGCCTTGAAAATTGAGATTAAGATCTGAAACTTGCGCCAAAATAGAGTTTTTGTAATCTATTTTTAGAAAAAAAACGGCTATAATCGGACAAAAATTACAGATTTTATGAGGGTGTCCAACATCAGATTGGGTCACACTGTATACATACCAATAACCACAGAATACCCTTCTATAACCTATAATAAGTCGCCATTTTTTTCGTGGCGCCACCCCAGTCCGTAAACAACAATGAAATATGACGTCATGCTCGGGTCTTTAATATAGTGTTGGTCCAGCCTAGACAAACAACTTTGGAAGAAGCAGCAACACATTTCTGCATTTCGTGGTGTAAATGTGTCAATTCTGACGAGTATAGTCTCTTTACAGGCAAGGAATGGACCAAGGTCGCAAGCAAATGCGCCATCGTTGACTGACAAACCGTATGCTTTTGTTCTGGTTATTTACCACACACTTATCGCCTCAAGAACAAATGAAACTATGTCGTTTTCTGACTTCCATAAAGAAAGGATTGTCTTCGTGTCGGTGACTCGGGTTCAAGTGTCAAACAAACAGACGTAAATATCAATTTTATTGGCACCGAGTTATGAACAAATAAGTCTGTCCGCTGCTATCGGAAAATGTATGAGAGGTTGGAGGTGAAAGATCAAAGCAGATAAGCATAAAAATAATTAGTTCTGCTTTGGTTGTTTTGTAAGTTATAGAAAATGGTTTGTACAGAGAGACCCTCCTAACAAGTTGGTTTTGAAAGCCAAACATCTCTATTTACTCGGACAAATAATAAACATAGACTAACCTAAAGCGTTGACTGACGTATTAATAAGACTTCTCACGGCTATAGTCCTGGAAAGTAGATGGCGCCTATGGTCAACAATGTATTTTGCATTGTATTTTATCTCCGGGAAGCGCATGGTGAGCCAGAGAACTGTCAAACATGACAGCCGTGAGCAGTCTTTATTAATACGTCAGTCAACGCCTAAAGGCTGCATTGTAATCAGCCAACAGAAAAAAATGCCTACTCAAAACAAAAACAACAAATTTTACACTTAAGCCTGCATCCGAGCCTGCATCATACCAGAGGTTACATTTCCTATGTCACAAATCCAACACTTTACTCTTCCTATCGTTCTTAAAACTACACTAATTTACTAATTACTAACTTAACTATATGTCTCTTGTCCAATAACCCCAAAATCTCCTCAAAAAAACAAGAATAACGCAAAAGTAAATACTCGAAACACATCAACACAAACCGACGAAATCTCAACGAACTTTGGATCAGCTGTTAAGGCATAACAAAGAAAATGCGCAACGAACACAAAGAGCTCATGCTACGTTGCCACGTTCGCCAGAATAAGCAATTTATTAAGGATATTATTTATAGACCAAGACGGATCAGTAAATTCACAAAATCAGTAAGATTCGTTGTTAAATGATCACAGTCCAAATTGTTATATTGTCTACTATATGTATGTAGACTGTAGATATCAACTAATTGTTCCAAATTGATGTTTTTTAACGTTGGTTATACATTTATTTCGTAAGTACAAGATAAATTTATGAAGAAGTTTGGCAATGTTGCAAATTTGTTTCAGATTTACTAACTCAAACAAATAATGTAACTAAAGATTTTTTATCTTCGCAGGGTCTGTATTGTATATTGAATTATTAGTCTATGTTTATAATTTGTATGAGTCTATTTACGTCCATTGCAAAATTTTAAAATGTACCTACCTCGGTACCTACTAATTGGAAAAAAAAACTGATCGAAAACCGAGTTATTCTAAATATGCGCAGACGGCTAGCTTTTTGAAAAACAAATTTCGTTTTTATATAATACAGGGTATTCCGTTTAAAGAACAAAAGTTTGTTTTGTCCACCCTGTATCAATTTCAATAAAACCACAAAAAGTCCTAAAACTTTTATCTTCACAATTTTTTCTGTAACTCAAAAAATAAAGAAGTTAACAGGGGGTGAAATGTTATGTGGATCGCCCTGTGCAAAGGTGGCCTCTTGAAATTATTATAATGTATACCGTGATAAAGCCGATGCTACCATACCGATGTTTTTGTTCGTTCAAGATATTCTACGGCCCGAGGCTAGGCTTGAACACATTGACCTTGGAGGTAAGATTTAAGTTGAAGAAAGACATACCCATGTGCTAGGTCTCCTCCCAACATGTATAGAATATTAATCACGAATATATTTTGTATACAGGCTATTCCTTCATAGATTATCTTACCCGGGGCAAACTTTTCTATAACAGGTCGCTTCGAAAACGGTTAGCTATCATAATGAATAAAAGTTGTAGACATATTGATTTACCCAGTGTATTTACCAGTCGTATACGTTTCTTGGTATACAAACAATAAACAATATCGGACCATCCTGTGTCCGATACGAAAACAAAACTTGACATCTGATGCGCTCAAATCTGTATGCAGTTATTTTCGTGGCAGAGTTCAGGACAGACGGTCCGCAATACATAATGCATGTGCCTCACTGTAGTATACAAAAGGAAATCGAATTCCATTGTCTCATTTAATAAGGTAGTCTTGATGACGCGCATCGTAGCTTCTTTTTTACAACGCGGTCCAAGTACGGATTCATTTTTTGTCTTATTTTGTTTTAATAGGATAGATCGTGTTTTGGTTTTCTAGTGTTTTATGTCGAGCAATCAAACTTTGAAAGTCGATTCAAACTATTGACCTTGCTTTATCGTCATTTTTAGCTCCAAATATTTAATTACAGGATGTTATCTAACTGTCCATATTAGTCGACGCATCTGGCAAGTTTTAATAACAAAACATTTTTGAGGCAATTGGACGAATGGAGGATGTTAATACTTAGTCTATTATTATATGATTTACATAGTCGTAAAAGGATCACTTTATTCTTTATGCAGAGAGGCAGATTTATTCTTCAACTCGTGCTGCATTATTATTATTATTATAGGCATCAGACTTATTTTTTGATATGTTGATGTCATCAAAGCAAGGTCGCATAAGAAGTTCTCACAAATTATATTTTTATATTATCTCTTCAGGGCATAACTTTGATCGGCATCCATGGCCAACAGCTATTCGACCTTGTCGGTTTTGTTAGAAAATAAACTTTTCGCTCAATACTAAAAAAAAAAAACTGAAATCGACACCAATTTTCTTGACCTCAAGAGAGCGGAAGCCTCTGCGTAATTTTCTGAAATTATCTGAGCACCGGTATACATACAATACTTTTGCCCAATTTGAGGTTTTTTCATATTGCGCGAGAAGTAGCCAAGTTTTTGCTTCTTGTGTTTTTGCGGTGGTGGTCATCGAGTATAGACTTTTTAAATTAATGAACACACTTCGGACATATAATAAACATAGACCAACCTAAAGTCTGCATTGTAATCAGCCAACATAAAAAATGCCTTCTCAAAACAAAAAAAAAACAAATTTAACACTTAAGCCTGCATCATATGAAAACCAGAGGTTACGTTTCCTCTGCCACAAATCCAACAATTTACTTTTCGCATCGTTCTTAAAACTACACTAATTCACTAATTACCAATTTAACTATATATGTCTTTTGTCAAATAACCCCAAAATCTCCTCAAAAACACAAGAATAACGCAAAAGTAAACACTCGAAACACATCAACACAAACCGGCGAAATCTCAACGAACTCTGGATCAGCTGTTGGGGCATAATAAAGCAAATACAAAGAGCTCGTGCAACGTTGCCACGTTAGCCAGAATAAGCAATTTATTAAGGATATTATTTATAGACCAAGTAGGATCAGTGAATTCACAAAATCAGTAAAATTTATTGTTACACGATAACTATCCAAATTTTTACTATAATGTAGATTGTAGATATCAACTAATTGTTCCAAATTGATGTTTTTTAACGTTGGTTATACATTTATTTCGTAAGTTCAAGATAAATTTATGAAGAAGTTTGGCAATGGTGCAATCATTGCATTGTTTTGTTTTAGATTTCTATTACTAACTCAGACAAATAATGTTACTAAACATTTTTTATCTTAGTAAGGGTCTGTATTGTATTGAGTTATTAGTCTATGTTTATTATTTGTCTGAGGAACACACCTATTATTATTCTAATATGAAGTTCCTAATCCTATCAAAATGCTTCTCATCGCATTTGTGGCTTCTGCTACACGCAGATATGAAACAAATTTTACAAATAAATATTGCCCGACTCAACACCACCCAACCGTTAGTGGTGGCATGCTAGAGCGACGCGACGTTGTAAAATACGTAACAGGTGGCCTGTGATGCGGAGGCCCAGCCCAAACGTAATTCCTCGATTTCGAATGGATAGTCTGAATTCCGCGTGCTTGAAACTGATAGGCAACGTAAAACTATAAATAGGGGGCATTTGGAAACTATTTCAGTATAAACATAAAACCGAAATGTAGGTGGTCTGTTCCAAAGCAGAGCGTATATGTTACATGTAGAAGCGTGGGTCATCGCTCTGCTAATCATGGTGTTTAGCCGTGCCACGGTTGTGTCACGTAATGTATTTCATTTAATATACTGTTTCCTTCACAGCTCTATAGATTTTCATTCATGATGACATGTAATTATGCATTTTGTATAATTTATTTATATTTCCTTTAATTTGTTTCCCTTAATAAGCATTAGAGTCTCAAAATCATTATTACCAGCTCAGATATCGGCACTTAAAATTTTTTTCTATAAATTGACGTGGCCATAATATATTCAAAATCTGGTCAATGAAGGATCATTTACTTTTCAACCTCGGTTTGAATGGTCGGTTTCAACAACTATAATATTCTAATATGTTTTCAAGGTACAAAGTAAAAGTTAGCGTCAAACCTAAATTTTAAAATAAATCATTAATGAAAATTTTCCTCGTACGATGCGAACTTTTCGAACGACACTGTAGACTTTGTAAGTAGTAAGGCTATGAGAGTACCAGGCCAAACCTGTTGAGACTTGTCTAGCCTGATACTCTCATGGTCTTACTCACCAACCTTATAAGAGTACCAGGCCAGACAAGTCTCAACAGGTTTGGCCTGGTATTCTCATAGTCTTTCTACTAATGTAAAATAAAAAAATAAAAGGTAAAAAGCTTTTTAAAAACAAGCTTTTTAAGCCATGTACTAAAATGAATAAAATAAAATAAGTCTAGGTTTTCGTTAAGATAATTCAATGCCAAATTGCGGCAAGTTTTTGTAAATCAAAAACCTTGTCGCGCGAATTGTAAAGAAATTACATACTTTGGCAAGTAGGTACTTGCTTATGAACCAATCACTGTCCCACAAAATTAATATATTAAAAATATTAATATATTATGCAGTCATTTTATACATGTCCAGTCTTTTATTTCTATTTTTATAATCGGGATGCTGATGGTTGTACAGGGTGGACAGGTAAGAATGCAAAGTGCTGTATCTCGGAAACTATTCGTCGTAGAGACTTGCGGTAATTTTTTTTAGAATAAAGTGGCCAAGAGAAAAACCTGGAAATTGTTTTCAGATTTCCAAGATAGTCACCAGGGGGCGTAACCGCCATCTTAAACATTTAAAGTGATTTTTCACTGAAATCCACCTAGTAATGTTACCAAAATAATATATGCTTTTTAAAGGTAAGCTTTATTCGAGTAATTTTTGGTTTTAACACTTTTTGACATATCTATTAAAATAAAGTGGTGGGGAGTGATTCAATGTTTTTTAAAATAAACAGCTGTAACTCCTAAATGACTGAACGGATTTTAACAAACTTGGTCTCGTTGGAAAAAGCATTTATTGGTCCATCAAACCCATCTTACCCGTGATATATGTCTAAGTCTCAGTGATGCCGCTAGAGCGCGTTGTTTGATATAATAACAGAAAACTGCAAAATTCTCGTTCAAATTAAATGCAATAATATTACTTTTTTTTCATAAAAATTTAGTGGAATGATACCTAAATAGGCTAGTGAAAACCGTATCTCGATATCCTATTCCTAGCTGAAAATATCAAAGAAAAAAAAATTAGTTTTATCATAAAATTTTAAAAAGACGCTGTGACACCGGTATTTATTCTTATTTGTCTTTTTTAAGATTTAATGATAAACTTTCATAATTTTATCATTTTTTAATTATAAAAGTATACTTAGTTCAAAAAATAAAAAAAACGTGTAGGGGCATAATAATCAATGCATTTAATATGCAAGTGCAAGGTATAGGCAAAATTCGAAGGGTAGGCCATGGAGGAAAACAAATGCCTAAAATCAACTTGTAACTTGTCAACAAATATTAAAATCCTATTCCTAACTGAAAATGTTTTTTTTTATAAAACTAATGCTTCCTTAAATGCTCGAACTGTCTTCCATCACAGTCAATGCATTGTTGGAGCCGCTGATGCGTGGACATTATGTACACCTGCTCCAATGTTGAGAGAACAAAGAAGTGAGCCGACTTATAGTATTCTCTAGACTTTGATATTACACTGTCATTTTTCATCAAAAATCTTTCATAAAAGATGTTTGCCAAAGAAATTTTATACTATAATAGCGTCCTAACAGGGCAAGTTAAATAAAAGCTTCTCGGGACCATGTCTTCTATCGGTGACTGAAGTTTCGCAGTGACTCGACAATTTATAAATCGCCGTCCGCGCCCAACTGTTTTGGTTAACTCGGCCCTACCCGAAGCATACAGTGGCAGCATGCGGGCCCCAGATGGCGACAATCCGGGGGTTACTGCGCCGCGCCGTTTAAAAACATAAAGGGGAGCTGCATTCCGCGGGACAGACGCTCTAAACAAAGCCCGGCATCAAATTTAAGTCCCGAGCGGTTCCTAGAAGCTGGGTTGAGGCAGGCGCATAGTACGTTATTTTTTCGAGAAGCCACAATAAATTTGATGTCGTCCGTTGCTTACAGTGGGCCCTTCGGAGAATGTTAACCGGCTTTGCTTCGGTTTTGAAAAGTCTAAAGGCACCCCCACAACCTTCTCAAGCTAAGCCCTGTGCAAACATGTGGCAACGCCGCAGCGGGACGGTGCAACGGGTCTATGCAGTATAGAGCAGTCTGCACTTTGGCTTAGTTTATCTTTTCTAATAAATGTTCAACCCTCTTTTTAATAATAATTAGATACATTTGTGAATTTTGTTTCAATAATTGGGTACCTAAGTAAGTAGGTACATTTGTATAACAGAAAATAAAAGCAGTAACAAGTAACAAAATATACAAAGAAGTAAAAGTATTTATAATAAGTACGATTCCTGGTGTGGATAAGTTCATTTTCGACAAATAATATGGTAAATTTGGGCAAATAGAGGGGACTAAATTTTGTTGTCGAATTTTTGTGAGAATTTTTCGCAAAGTGCGCGATCAGGCAAATGATCTATCTTCCCTTATGGTTAAATTTTCATAAAAATACAAACGAGCGAACAGAGAAGAGCATGTTGTGAAGGAGAGTAATCTCTTCTGATTGAAATGGCAGTTGTGGTCAATTTCATAATACATTCAACTAAATTATCTTTTGACTTTAACATTAGGTAAAGAAACTTTTGCAACAATACTAAACAATGGTTGGATTGTTATGAAGCTTCTTTAATTTTAAAGGGTACTTTAGTTTCCTATGCAATTGGCCCTTAATCATTTTATTCTTAAATTTTCGTCCTTTGGAAAGCCCAAAATGAGTAAAGGTTTACCGCTTGTCGTCAAGCAAATAAGACCTAGCTACTTCAATTTATTATTACGATTTGACTTACAGCCAGGTATATAACTAAGTTCTAGCTTCCGTCGACGGTTCTAGGCATCTTGACGATTCTTCACTTCGAACTTTTTAGAGAAATGTTTCATTTTTGCACAAACAAAACAAATTTGTAAAAAACCTGTCGCCAGCACTTCGGGCTGTCTGTGTCCATCCAGAGACACACTGCCTCGTCGTAGCAATCTGGCGACGATAGCACTACCCGCACTACACAAATTAATTCTGGCAAATTTCTTATAAAATGAACTGACAGACAGTGTCAGGTCACGCGACGTAGACCCGCATCCCTTGTTGCCAGTTTTCTCTACTTCAGGGCTTCTCCTAGAGTCGGCTGTGGCACCCCGCATAAAATAGTTTTTTGTGTACCCAGGCACTGAATCCAACTCTATACAGATACAGGGTTTCACGCTTTCCTAGTCGGCTGGTAAGTTTGCCCGTCAAGGCTGGTGCGAAGTTGCCAGTTGCATAACATATCGGAAATTTACTTGTTTTTTTCACAGAAACGTAAAAAATGTAGAAACATTGAGAAAATCGTAAAAGATCGATATTTTTTTGGTTTTTAAATTTGTAGGGAAACATTTTTCTTCTGTAACGATAAAAACATAATGGGCTAAGTTAATTTATTACATTTTTGACGCGTTTTTTCATTTTCCAATGTCAATCGATTTCTTCTTTTGTAAATATCAGTGTAATGTTCAAAAATGTGTTGAGCTTCAATTAAAAATGCGCACAAAATGTACAAACGCATCAAAACGCATTACCTGTCACTATTGTTTAGAGGAGTTGTTAAAAAATGCCACCAGTACCCTGACCACACAGACTACCCACACAAGTTTATTGTGTTCGTGAGCGTCAGAACTTAGCACCCCCTAGCGCATATATAAGAAATCTGTTACGATACAGTAATACCAGCATCCAGAGATATGCTAATAAGTCCGGGCACTCGGCCTTGTGTAAACAAACGTTTCCCTCTTGTCCTCTCCCGCTCCCCTCCTCATGGAGCCGGTCGATATCTTATAATATAAGAAAATAAGCTGTACACAGTGTAGCTGAGAGCGGTTCGTTCGCATTCTACCGGGTGCGCGCAAAATATTACTGACCGACCGTGACTGTGTTGTAGTGATGCCTAGTAACGCTTTTTGCTGCAGTGCGTATGGCTGTAAAACCAGTTCAAAAGACTATATACCTTTTTTCATTTCCTAAAGACCCTGAAAGGTAAGATTGAGTTTAAGGTACCTACCTACAAAAATTGAGACATTTTTATGTGACATTTGAATACTTAATTGAATTGGTATTAATTGAAGAATAATATAGATATAATATTAAAATATTGAAAATTTGAAGGTGCCAGCAATGGAAGAAGGCCTTAGGGAGAACATAAATTTGCGAATATTCCACCTGAAGAGGCATATAAACCTATAAGAATTTGCAAAACACATTTTGATGATTAGTCGTTCACTTCGTCCGGAAAACGTTTAGTAAAAACTGCTGTCCCCTCGGCTGTCCCATTGAGACTATTGCCAGAAGCTTATGGTAAGACGCATGCTTGTGTAGCTACGTATGCGTAATATTTTGTTCTGTATTGTTTATGTCAATTCAAATATCAAAATATTTACTACAGGATGAAAAAGTAGATATTATTAGTTTAACTCTGTCGTTAAATATTTATTTGTTATTTATGTTTTTGTCTGCTCTGTGTTTTGTTAGGCTTTATTAAAAATGAACGTAAAACATAAAAAATTGCATTATTTATGTTCGGTATTATTGTGTAATTGACTAAAATTAATATAATCATCCTCATATTCCATAATTTTTTCATTGCCATCTTCGGAGTAAATTAATTCTATGACTTTTGTCAAATTTTGATATTTTTATAGAGGACGGGATATATAAAATCTAGGTAGGAGTTATTTGAGATTAAGATTTCCGATTCAGTTTAATATTTATATAATACCTGCCAGTCCGAATCTGTATTTTTATTGTCTGTGAAGCGCACTACTATACCTGAATTTATTATTTGGCCTGTTTATGGTCATTTTTTTTTAAATTTTGACTGACGCGCTGTATCTGTATAATGGATGTGGAATTTAGTTGCCGAGGCCTGTAAGGCCACCATTCATGTGGTTTGTTAAAGTAAAACTTTAAATTTTAACGAACAATTTTTAGTAATCCTTTTTTATAAAAATGATAACAATGTTCTCCATATTATGAGAATTTATATGAGATATTAGATATACGGTATTTAATTAATGAATTTCCTACTAAAAAAAGGTTTTATTTGAACGCACTCACAGGCGGCGCGCGGCCCTTAAGAATATTATACAAATTTTATTTAAATGCTCTAAAAAGGAATAAAATATACTTTGAAAGAATTCAAACCAAAGCAAAACAATAATTGTATTACCCGCCTCTTCCTTCTAGATCACTATGTAGTTCACTCTTCCGCAGATAGGTGGAGCCACGCATTTCAAAGCTAAACAAAGACAACAGTCGAACCAGTCGCCCTCTCGTACTACGCCGCGCGCCAAGGTCACCTCATTGTTCTTTTGCGTGTACGTGGAGTCACGTCGCCGCGCTGTCGTTTTTCGCAATATGAGTAAACGCGCGCGAAATCGGCGTAAACGTGTAATCTCGGATGAAGATGATTCGGATTCCGGTTCGTCGGACGAGGTATCTATAATAATGAGACAGTTAAAACTATTATCAAGAAAGGTTTCCCGGCTTAAGAAGAAACGGAAAATTCGCGAGCCTTCCCCAGTGAGTTCGGACGGTGGTGCACCCGATAACGAATTTTCTCTTCAGAAGTCTAATCCTGATACCTTCGGGCTTGTAGACTATGAACCTTCTGATTCAGGAGGTAAGTACCTGGTTTTATTTTTTTTTAGGAATTTTTTATTCTAATGTCAACGAGTTTTGACATGAACAATCCACACACCAGCACGCATCCTTTGTTACCTGTTGCTAACGAGTTTGGCAATTTTACGCGTATTTTTGAATGGCTTCCTGTTACTTGCTAACGAGTTTGGCAAATTTCAGGGACCTATGTCTAGTACTAGTATAATGGATCTGATCACTCACTCAGTAGAAATTTTTACTTACTTGTCGCCCTTCTGTTATAGGGGAGGACAGTGGTGCGGTACCTAATGGTGCAATTCCAGAGGACTTTCTGGCGCTTCTAGGGAAGAATAGTGTTACAGATCAGACAAACACAGAGGATCTGAACAACGAGCTTGCTCAGATTTGGTCCAAAATATTACAAGAGGGACTCGATCCCGAGGTACAAGCTACCATGTCGAAAAAATACTCCCCGCCCAATAACCTGGTTTTCGCCGGTGCTCCCAAACTCAATTTGGAAGTGTTCTCTGTACTCACAGAACAACACAAACAACGAGATCAAAGGTTATCTAAGCAGCAAAATCAAATGGGAGCTGCTTTGGTTGCAATTGGCAAAGCAATCACAGTATTGTTGAAAGAAGAGGGGGGGGGCGAACAGAAGAGTGCTTATAGAGTGGCTCAGCGATGCTGGGCGTTTACTCTCAGACGTTCATCACGAACAGTCTTCTTGTAGAAGGACTCTAGTCTCAGTGGATGTTGACAAGCAACTTAGAGCGACGCTCACCAACGTTTCAGTGGATGGTTTGTTATTTGGGAAAAATTTAGGCGAACGGGTGAAAGCAGCACGTGATTTGGAAAAATTATCGTCAGACCTCAAGCTCAAGACAGTTGTTACCAAACCTACCACTAGCACTAAGCCTTTAAACTTGAGGAGTCTGCCGCGAGGGAGTTTCGGGGGTTCTCGCGGCAGACCGAAATACTCTCCCAGAATGCAGACTCCCGACGCCAAGAGAACTCGGAAGTTTGCTCGGGCAACGAAGGACAATCCAACATTTTATCGGCGCAACCAAACCAAGGACGATCGAACTCAGACACATTAGAGGTACCTTACAAGTGTGGCAGATTGAGATATTTTTTACGCTCCTGGGAATCACTAACCTCAGATAAACGTTTATTATCATGTCCCCAATGAACGTAAATCATGGTCCTTAACGGAAGAAAATTTTTTATATGCCGAAATCAAACGGTTTCTTTTATTGGGGGCCATAAGGAGATGTTATTATCGACAAGATCAATTTATTTCAAATATTTTTTTAACACCCAAACATGGTGGATCATTTAGGTTAATTCTAAATCTGAAGGAACTAAACAGGTTTGTTAAGACAGAACATTTTAAAATGGAAGACCACAAGATGGTCACCAAGCTTTTGACAAAAAATATGTTCCTTGCATCATTAGATCTCAAAGACGCGTATCATTTGGTCCCAATACATAAACAACACCAAAAATATCTGAGGTTTGTGTTTGCCGGACAAATTTATGAATACACTTGTTTACCTTTTGGCTTGAACACGGCCCCTTATATGTTTACCAAACTGCTGAAGCCCGTATTACATTATTTGCGGCAACGGAGTTTCTTATCGGTATTGTATATTGATGATTTTTTGTTGTTAGGTCGTTCTTATGTGGAGTGTTTATCGAACGTCAACGCAACTAAAAAATTTTTGTTAGGATTGGGTTTTATAATTAATTCAGAGAAGAGCATACTCATTCCATGCACAAATATAAAGTATCTGGGTTTTTTATATAACACTGTTGATATGTCTGTGAGTTTACCTTTTGATAAACAAGAGAGCATTTTAAGACATATTTTCAAAATTATGAGTGGTAGTAGGTTTACTATTCAAGAGTTTGCAAGTTTGATAGGTAAATTGATCGCTGCATGTCCAGCTATTAAATACGGTTGGCTTTATACCAAAAACTGTGAGAGAGCAAAGTTTTTAGCTCTAAGAAGATCGAGAGGGTCTTATAATCACGATATGACTATTTCTAGTGAAGTTTTAATAGACCTCGCCTGGTGGAAGACTCACCTGTCTAGCAAAAATACGTTCCATAGTTTTACTTTTAAACTAGAAATATTCAGTGACAGTTCCCGGTCGGGTTGGGGCGTATACTGCAACGGTTGTAGGACCCGAGGTTTCTGGTCAACAAAAGATAGGAATAACCATATAAATTACTTAGAACTATTAGCTGCGTTTTTTGGACTTAAATGTTTTGCCAAGGATCTTGTAAACTGTGAGATTTTGTTACGGATAGACAACACTACTGCCATTTCATATGTGAATAGGATGGGAGGCATTCAGTTCCCTCATCTTAACAATCTTGCAAGGGGAATGTGGCAGTGGTGCGAACAACGTAATTTATTTATATTTGCTTCCTACATAAAATCAGATGAAAACACTGTCGCCGATCAAGAATCCCGTTGCCTAGATACTGAAACGGAGTTTACAATTTCTAATTACGCGTTCAAATAAATTTGTCGCCTATTGCGAACACCTGAGATAGATTTATTTGCATCCAGAATTAATTCCAAATGCAGAAGATTCGCTTCTTGGTTTAGAGACCCCGAATCCGAAATTGTTGATGCATTTACAATATCTTGGGCTAATTATAACTTCTATGCTTTCCCACCTTTTTCCCTTGTTGCTAAAGTTCTACAAAAAATAATTACGGATAATGCCGAAGGTATCGTGGTGGTTCCTTGTTGGCCAAGTCAACCATGGTACCCTCTATTTAAGGTTTTGCTGGTTAAACAGTCAATAATATTCTCTCCTAATATCGACCTATTGTTGTCCATTGACAGGACTCCCCATGCTCTGCACCGGAAACTTTCCCTGGAAGCAGGGCTCTTATCAGGGAAGCGATGATAATCAAAGGGGTTCCTGAAGAGGCGATTGAGATTCTAATCTCGTCTTTAACAGAGTCATCTATAAAGCAGTATGGAAACGGGTTTAAATTATGGTGGGAGTTTTGCGTCCAACGGAAATTGAACTGTTTTGAACTAAATATTCATACCATATTATACTTCTTAACTTCCTTGTTCAATTTTGGCATGTCATATAGCTCCTTGAATACGATACGGTCAGCCCTAGCAATGCTTATTTCGCCACGAGTTGGCGATGACCATCAAATCAAAAGATTTTTTAGAGGCGTTTCTAAGCTGCGACCACCTTTGCCTAAATACGATGTAACATGGGACCCGACTATAGTTTTAAATTACTTAGACACTTGTTATCCTAACGATATCATTAGTTTAGAAATACTGACTCAGAAAGTATCGATGTTAATGGCCCTGATAACAGCACATAGGGTGCAAACATTATCATTAATAGAGGTTCAAAATATTGAAATCTCGAGGGAGAAAATAGAAATAAAGGTTCCGGCCAGGATCAAGACTTCAGCTCCAAATAGATACCAACCTTTATTATCATTACCTTTTTTTCATGATAAACCCAAACTATGTGCAGCCAGTGCGCTTAATTGTTACTTGAACCGAACCGCTGCTATTAGACAGGCAGGCAAATTTTCCAAACTTTTTCTGACTTACAAGAAACCTTACAGAGAGGCAACGGCCCAATCTATTAGTCGCTGGATCCGGGTGGTCCTAGACAAAAGTGGAATAGACACATCAGTTTTTACAGCGCATAGTACGAGACATGCGACCACATCGGCAGCTGTCAACAGGGGTATTAACATCGACACGATACGCAGGACAGCAGGGTGGACCGCTTCATCTGATGTGTTCGCAAAATTTTATAGGAGGCCTCTAATGAAGGCTGATAGTTTTGCGAATGCAATTTTCATGCAGTAGTATATATTGTTGTAGATTTGTATGTTTTGGATTTGTTCTAAAAGGAAAAGGAAAGAAGTTAATAAATATATCTTCTTTTATGTTTTATTTATTTCTTCTGTAACTGTTGCGCTACCAACTTTGAACATCTACATAGTGATCTAGAAGGAAGAGGCGGGTAATACAATTATAGGATTAAACGAACTTACCTAAGTGAAGTTCGATCATAATTGTATGACCGCCTCTTCCGAATAGATCACTCCCTCCATCCCAGAACCCTTGACCTATTTTACCGCAACAGTTACCGCTTTGAAGTAATGAGGTGACCTTGGCGCGCGGCGTAGTACGAGAGGGCGACTGGTTCGACTGTTGTCTTTGTTTAGCTTTGAAATGCGTGGCTCCACCTATCTGCGGAAGAGTGAACTACATAGTGATCTATTCGGAAGAGGCGGTCATACAATTATGATCGAACTTCACTTAGGTAAGTTCGTTTAATCCTATAATTTTGTTACACACAAAACAACACCACACAAAACCAAAATCTGTAAAATAAAGCGCAATCCTTATTTCCGTGCACGGCACTGGTTATACTGGCCTAACTGGCCCACGTCGACACCATAGATCTCCGAAACACCGACCAATCAAATCGCTACGCTCGCTTTCTTATTGGCTGCCTCCTTGACTAGGTCGACGTCGACCGCATAAAAACCTTTGAATTTTATACGGGTGATTTCTGCTGATAAGTCTGGTATTTTTACCAGTTGCAGAGCGTGGTAAATGATATGAAATAGATCGCGCCCCGTATATCACTGTGTGCCAAGTGAGTTCATTTATACTTTGCCTATTGCTTTTTTTAATAAAAACCAAATATTACATAGCAAAATATTGTGCTTCTTACTTTGTTATTAATAACTTTATCAATTCTTGGAGCTCCCTTACTAAACTAAAACGAAAAAGGCAGCAGCGCGACAAAGTTGGAAGTAAATCAACAAATTATTTTTTGTCTCGATGACTATCTACTATACCTTACATTTTGCCCCTTTTGGTTAGGTATGTACCATTTTTCTTGGACACCTTGTAAATGCGTCATTTTGGTTCTAATGAACGCGACGCTTGGTTCGTAAATCGGGAAGTTGGGGAAAAAATTGCCAATTTCCCGTTCGAGCGAGTTGTAGAGTGGACTGCCCGTGGACCTCCGAATAAACTTGACCCCAGCAGGAATCCAGTTGTTGCCGTGCACACAGCGCCGCGCGCATAATTACGTGACTAGCTAATTATGGAACGGATCTAATTGAATTGTGTGGCATGACGGCAATTAGAGAACAGGATCGGATCGGGTCTGCAAAACTAAATGGGTCGCCTTGGATACGGCTCAGACGGAACTTTGCATCTTAATGGGGGAAATAAATGCCTGGTGGATTATGGGGCGAATGGAATTTATTTAATGGTGGAGAAGTACGGGGCGAGTGCGGTATCGAAGAGTACGGTCCACAACGTGGAGTGAAACGTTACATGCGTGGTTAAATTTTTTTACATCATGACTGAATCGCTCGGTACATGTAGGAAAATAAGGCCCATCAAGAATTAAGGCGGTATAGTCCAAGAAAGTTGTCATTTTTTTATAGAGATAGAAAAAAATAATTCTTAACAGGTAGATATTTTCAGGGTTGATTGTGGGTAGCATCCTGAGTATAACCCCAAAAAATCGCCATCGAAGTCGTGTTACGAACCCCGCAATAGGGGTGGTTTGGCAAATATTTTTTTTTACATTTTTTTTTCTTGTGTGTACAGTGTCCCATTTTGGGTGTTTTTGGGTGTTTTTCTCAAAAATCTCGGTTATTATTGAAGCTAGAGGGTTGCGGTTTTCAAGTCACTGTACTACTTTTTTGAGAGGAATTCGGTGGACCAATCAGATTTTAGATAAGTTTTATAGTTTCCGCGCATTGGCGCAGGACTGAAATTTTCGATTTTTTTTAAACCTCTCTCCTGGCTACAACTTATATACAGGGTGGAACTGAATCATGGTACACCCCACTTTTTTCCCTTGTTTTTTGAGATACAATTTTGAAATTTGGCATGTCGATGTTACTTTATAAATGTCACTTTTTGACGTGTAAATTCATTTATTTCCGCTTCCGGTTTTACCGGAAGTGACATTCGCTTTTGTTTTTTAAATGGAACACCCTGTATATTATTTAAGTTTCGGATTCTCCTCGATGTACTGAAACCAACGATGCTTCACAAGTGACATTTTGGCTGACAGAAAGTGGTTTTTCTTTAACTTATTTGGATTTGCAATAATAAACTATAAAGGTGGCTATGAACAATAATAAACTATAAAGGTGGCTATGAAATTTTAACATCAAATATTTATTGAAAACAATGTCAATACAAACAAATGGCAACTCTACACCGATTTTATAGTAAGTGTTGAATGCATTTTTGGATTCAACATATCCACTTTTTCTGATCTTGTGTAAGTTTGCGGCATTTTGCAAACACTATTTTTGCAGTTGTTTTAATTGACAACACATTGATACCGTAGTTTATTATAAGAGAAGTACTTTTCTGTAGACACACGGTTTGACAGATCATTAAAGATGTTTAGTTTGTCGAAGTTCATTTGTTTCATAGCCACCTTTAGTTTATTATTGCAAATCCAATTAAGTTAAAGAAAAACCACTTTCTGTCAGCCAAAATGTCACTTGTGAGGCATCGTTGGTTTCAGTACATCGAGGAGAATCCGAAACTTAAATAATATACAGGGTGTTCCATTTAAAAAACAAAAGTGAATGCCACTTCCGGTAAAACCGGAAGCGGAAATAAATGAATTTACACGTCAAAAAGTGACATTTATAAAGTAACATCGACATGCCAAATTTCAAAATTGTATCTCAAAGAACAAGGGAAAAAAGTGGGGTGTACCATGATTCAGTTCCACCCTGTATATCGACAAATTTAATCAACTATTTTTATAGATTTTTTGGCGTAGAATCGAATGGAATAATTAGTTTTTTGGTAGCGTTAATAGTTTTTGAGATATGAACCAAAGTTATAGGTATTTTTTTAAATGGAAACCATAGTTCATATCTCAAAAACTATTAACGCTGCCAAAAAACTAATTATTCCATTCGATTCTACGCCAAAAAATCTATAAAAATAGTTGATTAAATTTGTCGATATATATAAGCTGTTGCCAGGAGAGAGGTTTCCAAAAAACCGAAAATTTCAGTCCTGCGCCAATGCGCGGAAACTATAAAACTTTAAAAAACTCTAAAATCTGATAGGTTCACCAAATTCGTCTCAAAAAGTAGTACAGTGACGTGAAAACCGCAACCCTCTAGCTTTAATAATAACCGAGATTTTTGAGAAAAACACCCAAAATGGGACACCCTGTACATTATTACATTCTCTACAACTTTCCCTCATGAAGTTTTTTTTAACTTCAATACTTCACGAGATATAGGTAAAAGATCACCACTAGCTAAAGTGCTTTCTAAGGGTGAACAAAATTTTCTTTAAAACAAGCTGATTTTTTCAGGATTAACTGGGAGTTAACTTAGGAGTGCACCCCGAGTTACCTAACCCTGAAAAAATTCAATAAAACCTAACCTAACCATTCAAACTGCCAATATAGGGTTAAAAATGGCGGCGAATTCCATCTCTTTTCGTTCCCTGCGCCTTGCCGTGCGCAATAGGGCCAAAAGCGGTATATACAGGGTTATTCAAAAACAAATGCCACCCGTAGAACAGCGGTATTCTACTACAAAAATAAAGCGACCCGTGTTTTATCTTTTTGTTCAAAGCTCTATATTAAGGGCCCCACGGGCCCTTAAAAGGGGCCCTAAAAATTCGTTTTTTCGAGATATCTTTTAAACGGCTTGATCGATTTTAATGATCTTTTGCACACGTTCATAGATAATTATGTCACATAATTATGTTATAGGCCAATATCCGCAACCGCCAGAGGGCGCCACTTGTGTCAACCAGTTTCATTTATTATGCTCAGAATTTGTTTGCCCACAGTTAACTTTTAAATTAAATTGAATCACTTTGCAAAATATTCCATTCTCTACAAAAAACTATTCTACTGTTTTTTTTCATAAATTTTACCGTTCCAGAGATAACGCCCAAAATTCAGCCATCATGCACGTACCACGAACCCACAAACATTAATGGAATAATGATCTAGTTACTATTGGAAACAAACAATGAAACAATCACATTTACCTTTTGACCATGTTTTCTAAAATTCAAATAAAGTTTTGTAATTTAGTTAATACATTTAGTTAAGTTTCCCTAATAAAATAATAATACAAATACCTAATATTGAAATAACTATAGCAAATGCTCAAAAACTAATTTCCTTCAAATTCTTAGCATTTGCTTGAAACTAAATGTCAAATACTTAATAAGTCCTCTTAAGTGTGATTGTTTCCAAAGGTAACTAGATCATTATGCCACTAATGTGGGTACAAGGTACGTGCATAATGGCTGAATTTTGGGCGTTATCTCCGAAATGGCATAATTTATGGAAAAAATACTAGAATAATTTTTTGTACAGAATGGCATTTTTTACAAAGTGGTTCAAATTAATTTACAAGTTTACTGTGGGCAAAAAAGTTCTGAGCATAATAAATGAAACTGGTTGGCACAAGTGGCGCCCTCTGGCGGTTGCGGAAATTGCACTATAACATAATTATGTTACGTGTGCAAAAGATCATTAAAATCAATCAATCCGTTTAAAAGATATAGCGAAAAAACGAAGTTTTAGGGCCTATTTTAAGGGCCCGTGGACCAAATTGTAAATAACTTAAATCTTAATACACATTCTGACGTATATTTTACAAAAAAGTTTAGACCTAGCATAACAATGCTAAAAACAAGTAAAGATCAAAATAGGCGGATACCTGGTAGACCCAAGTAACCCAGATTAACTACTAATCTTGTTCTCGACATAGATGAAATAATTTTATTTATAACACAAAACACAACCACTTTATAATTAAAAATAGGAAAAACTTTGACACGTCAACCACAATAATTCTGAACTGTGACGTCATCGAAGTATAAACTATACGGCAAGATTCTAATCCAGTTTAACAAGTATTAATAAATGGGCTGCTGTCGCGGCGATATGCGGGCATCTCCCTTTATTTTTACTTCATATAACGCCACTGGGAACGACGTCATTATTCTTCCAGAGCGTCTTTATGCCTCCGTTATCTCGACGTTAAAGCGATATATAAACATTAGGCGAAAATAAAAAGAAACCGCCTCGCGTTGATTTTTCTCAAAAGAAATTTGTACCCGTGCGAAAAAAATACGAAGGGGAGATAGGAGGCAATATAAAACTAATAGTAATTCGTTATTTTATGTGTGAGTATATTCGATACAAAACAAAAGCATTATCCTGTTTTCTAAGAGAAGGACAAAGCTTTCCCAATGTATACTTTGATATAATTCAGACTCAATGTACAGCAGGTATGTGATTCAACATTTTGACCCATAAAGTGGCTTTTTTCGATCTGTAGCGAGTAACGCGAATAATTTAACACTTTTGGTCAATAAAAATTTTAATCTAAGTAATTACTCACATTTTGAGACAAAAATTATTTAAAAGTATTTATCACAATGGCCGTCATTAGGCTTTTTGCGCAAATGCTAATAACGGCCATTGTGATACATATTTTTAAATAATTTTTGTCTCAAAATGTGAGTAAATTACTTAGATTAAAATTTGTATTGACCAAAAGTTTAAAATTATGCATGTTATTCGCTACAGATCGAAAAAAGCCATTTTATGGGTCAAAATGTTATAAAATCCCAATGGGGTTTCTTGAAAATTTGATATTTTAAAAAATCACAGCAGGCCATAAAATAATTATCCCATCCAAATACCACCGCCTATGAGATACTCTCCCTTGGTACTACCACAGACCTATATAACCTAGCGAAGCTATATAGGTCTGTGGTACTACGAATAAAAAATAGAGACCATTTGTTTTCCTTGCCCTTTCTATTATATTTCTGAGGTGATGTCCAGTATCAAATTGGGACACACTGTATATTGGGTTCTTCTTCAAGATCAATCGTATATACCAACAAAATGACCTAGACAAGAAGAGCAGTAATAATTATTTTCCTCATTTACCAGCCCGTAAAATATACCTAGCTTTATAATAATAGGGCGTAATTACAATATTATTTAACACTTGGCACTTGTGTGGTATACGTATTTTATTTTTATGTGATAAATGATGGTAATTAATTGCCTAGGAACTGCATAGCACGCTAGACCAGGCCCCTCTACCACAAAAGTTATTTAGCACCTTTTTATGTTATATAGAAATTAATGGAGCGTAGGTTGTAAACGAGCCGAATAGGCTATTTTACCATCGTCGGTAGTTTAATCACAATGAAAACACGCGAGGATATAATGTCTAAAGCCCAAAAGACATCGTTCGTGATCTTTTTAGAAATACCAAGTTTCTGATCTATCTCTATCAGTTTTCCTGATTTACTCAAAATTCGATTTGCAAGTTTCTAATTCTAAATGCTTGATTATAGCTAACTTCAGCTAAAATATTAGTTCAAACGAGCCTATTCTTCGTAAATCGATCCGTAGAATCCGAATAACACCTCCAAATTCCTGTGCTATATCGATCAACAGCACAGCACACGTTTAGAATGTTGTGTATCCAGGTATACCTAGTTTTCTAAATATTATTGCAATGAATGAATCTTTCCAACCATAAAAAACGATGCTTTCCATACGCTTCCATGCTCCATAAAAATTAATAGATATTTACAAGGCAACGAAACAACGTTAATTACAGTTTAAACGGTATGGGAAGCGCAGTAAAATTTTTAGAACTTTCTCTTGAAAACAGACAGAAAAATCGGTGGCCCTATATAATAAATTTCTAGACGAAAAATTATCGTATCATGCCAGTCCTTATAAAGTTTGGTTCCAAAAATACTTCTCCGAAAAAAGTGGGTAGGTAGGTTATTTTACTGACAAATGTATAAAATTGTACTTGTCCTCAAGCGACTGCAGTTAGTTTTCCGAATAACGCGAAGCACTAGTGCGGAAAAGTAACTTTGCCGCACTAGTCCGGAAATATTTTAGGCACTAAGACGAGTGATAGTACAGAAGTGAAAATTTCCATAATTTTTTGTGGTGTAATAAAATGGGCCTTGTTCACTCAATCGAATTTCGATATTTCTTACCACTAGAATGAAATTAATCGCATAGCTCTTTAATAAAATCCCCCTCAGCATCTTTCTCGTCAATACCTATATTTGTTATTAACTAAAAAAATATATAAAAATTTTACATTGCGCGCCTTAATTTGAAGCAATGAAATTGCGTTTGCGACGTTGCCGGTTATACTAGTAATCGAAGCCCCAAAAATTCGATCTCCGATCTAATCTCAGACGTGCACATTGAATTAAAATCGATTCCATAGAGAAAGACAGTAGCATAAACAGTTGTCCGAACTCGACCGTACAGACACAGATAGTTGTTTTGTGGGTCGTGTGTCGTGTCTATAACAATCTGTCATGTCATTCTTTAATGCAAACCCGAGGTTAGTTTATATAAACTAACCTTGACGCAAACCGAGCTAATAAAACTATAAATGTTTTTCTGAAAATCTGTGTATACCGTATGCCGATTTGAAATCAAATTAAATTGGTTGTAATAAGGATGGTGCTAGGCACTTATTTAGCATTATCAGTATCTATTGTTACCTCCCTGAAGAACTGAAAAAAGTGATAGATTCCGTAATACCATAACTGAGAGAAAGGAGAAAGGAATATTTTGGTCATCTGGAAAAACTTTTGATAGCCATTTTAGGGGATGATAGAAAACACATTCGAGTGTTAGCTTCAAGAATAATTGCAAAATGAAGAAGATCAACGGCAAAAACCAACGATGTCAGAATATTTCGAGTTAATAAATACAATTTTGATTGCCAAGATTATGTTGTATAGTTGTTATAAACCAGATTTATTTAGGTTTGGACAACTTACAAGTTCGTGATCATTCTGCAAGTAACTTTTAACTCAAAAAAGGGAAAACATTGCGATTGTGGTATATTATTAAATTAATTGATATTGAGTGTAAACCGTGGTTTATTTTTATTTTGTATTCTAAATACCTATATTATATTCTTATTCGTAATATATTTTTTTAAGTGTAATCACCCATAATCTAAACTATTTCAATTATCAGTAACAATTAAATATCATCTAAACAATAAATACTTCCAAAACAATAGTGTGCGCAAAAGTACAAGCGCGCTACTGGATTCATACTGTGAGAGAGCAATCCTAAAAGTGACCTGCTCAGTAATAATCGGCCGTCGCATGCATTAACACTTTGGGTACCCGCCGTCAAGTTGTTGTTGATTGAAGTGTGGTTTTCTGTGATTTTGAGATCGGGAAAAGTCCTGTTTCTCGAGGTGATGTTGATATGAATGATAGTGGTGCTTTTGATACACCTGGCTTTTATGAGTAAGTCCGTACAGATCTGTTAACGCACATTTGGTGCCGGCACAATGGGTGCGAAAGCCTCTGTCCATTTTGGGGACGATAGCTTGTTCCTCGAGTGCTGACTGGTGAGATTAGAGGCCTCACTTGGGGCTCGATGACACGAATAAACATGTGGGGTGCCAGTACCGCACCCCCTGTCTAATTCGTTGGGATGCTTTACTGTTTAGCGGCAGTTGAGTATCCGGGGAAGCCTTTACTTATTTTAGGTGACACTAGCTAGTCGTCGAAGATATTATATGATAGTAAAATGTTAAGAAAGATATCCGATATGACGGACGCATGGAGGTTAACCGGGAGTAAAGGGGCTAACAACCCCCGGTGAGTATACCATAATTTTATCAAGGTAGCAGGTCAGTAACTGTTGCTTTTGTCTTTTTCATATGACCGAGTTTGTACAACAATATAAAGTATTTGGCCGTCGAGTGAATTTGCATTGTGAAGACCCGCTGATTGCGAACCACTGACAAGGTAAATAATCTACATTTCAAATGATTTTTACATGAGGTTATTTTTTTATTTTTTTTATGGCCTCTGCTCTTTTCGAGCAATCTAGCCACTACGGTGCCAAAGCGTGGGGTACACGAAAGACCCACCCACTCGTGCACCGCCACGCCGCTCTCTGATATTGAGGTCTATTTGGCTTTTGCCACAAAATATAAGTTAGGTAAATTTTCTTCTTCTTCAGTCTTCACAAATCTCAAATAGAAAGATATCGATATTGCCGTAATTCGTGTCAACGTTGCAAAACAGTATCCAATCAGCGTTTCACGGGCCCAAGGAATTTGAATTTCAAAAACGTTTTTAGGGCATTTTCCGGCCGAAAAAATTGGAAAAAATATTTTCGTGTTTTTACTATTAAGATTCATAATCAAAAATTAAAAAAAAGTGTGAAACAGGCCCGTTTAATGCTCTGATATTTATCGAGAAAATCTACAATAGACAACGGTTTCCTTGATGATGTAGTAAATGTAGGAAATAATGCTAGATTAATAGTATATTACCACACAATGTCGGTGAGTGCTATATAACAAGTTGAGAATAGTTCGACCCTGCGTGACCCGTTAAAGCACTTAACAGGCTTGTATCGATAATATTTTTCCACGCTTCAACAAGAGAACACACCTAGCTACTTACCTAAAATTAAAATGTTTATACATTTAAAATGCGTTTGAAGCTACAAAATGTTTTGTCCACATTCACTGTCTATCATTCATGTATTTTGTATTCACCTCTGTCTTTGCCTTATGAAATCATAATAAAATAGCATTGTATTTTCCTGGTTTCCGTAGCACCCGGGCAGATGTTGTAAATTAAACTTACCTACTCACTTTGTCAATGTTTGTATATCCTGAGAAACACCGACTCGTTTTTCCAGAGCTGCAAATAGCGATAAAATCAGCTTGTTTAGAATTATTATGTTTTTAATTTTCCCATTAAGCAGATCTCTCAGACTATAATAGTCTATAGTTGACGCATATTGGTAATATTTGTTATAAATAATAATATGTCTATTTTAGTTAATATCATTATTTGCATATTGAAATAGTCTCCTACCCATAACCTTATCTTAGTCATCGCGTAAAAAAATTATCTATCCTAACCTCTAAGTGTAGCGCAAAACTTATTTGCCATCCATAATTTGTAAAGGTTATGTTCTTAGTGACAAAAGTAATATTGCTACAACCGCAAAAGTGGACCTGAAATAAGAAGATTCCGCGTTTCCATTTAAACGTACAATTAAAAAAGCGTACCTACTGTAAGTAGGTAAAGTATAAGTGAACTCACTTGGAACACAGTGCATACGAGGCGCGATCTATTTCATAGCATTTACCACGCTCTGCTACTGGTAAAAATACCAGACTTATCAGCAGAAATCACCCTATAAAATTCAAAGGTTTTTATGCGGTCGACATCGACCTAGTCAAGGAGGCAGCCAATAAGAAAACGAGCGTAGCGATTTGATTGGTCGGCGTTTCGGAGATCCATCGAGCAGGTGTCGACGTGGGCCAGTTAGTCCAGTATAACTAGTGTACGGAAATAAGGATTACGCTTTATTTTACGGATTTTGGTTTTGGATATAGATTTTTGTGTGGTGTTGTTTTGTGTGAAACGCCGCCCAAGCGTTTTTATACTGTTCCAAGTGACTTGATTTATACCATACCTACCTATCTTCAAAACCAGTAAAACTAATTTCAGTAGGATGTGAGAACTAGTAGGAAAATTTTCTTCTGTTAGTTTGACAGCAATGATTTTTGTGGACACTATAAGATTTGTGTTTTGACACATTCAAATATGAAGATTTGGTATTTCGAATTGTTATTAGAATGAAAAATGGAGAAAGTAAATAAATGTTTTCTTGAAATCGACAGTGAAGTGTCCCAAAATCGTCATTAAAAGCTCAGAAATCGGCACTGAAGTAGCTCATTATTGTACGATTTATTTCAATAAGTAGGCCTTGGCGAGATGTAAACATCAAACGTTAGACGCGGAGCCATCGCCCGTCAAAAGTGACCAAATATTCAAAACCCGGCCAATAAAGGCCCATTTAACTTTTCGTACACATTGCGAAATTGTTACCTATAGCACCGCAATCTTTCAGTATAAATATTTTAGTAGGTTTGAATATCAATAGATTTGTTATGGAGGCTGCACAACAAGCAGCAGTTTGGTTTTTCTGTTCGAAGGCGCCGTACGTCATTATACTTGACCTAGGTAGAGCTATCGTCAAAGTCAAGCAACGCCGCGCGCAGTTGGTTCATGGACGGGGTGATCCCGTATGATTATTTCCTTGCCTAATAAAACTTTTTTTTCGATTTTAAAAAAATTTATAATATGTACCTCGGCACTGAAGTTCAACTTTTTATGATTCGTGTGGTTTATTTGTCTCGGCCAGAGGCCTCGGCAACTAAATTCCACATGAGTCATAAAAAGTTGAACTTCAGTGCCTTGGTACATAAATAACTATTATCAGTCAGTGTATGCACTTGTGTAGATATGTTACAGCCCGTATATGAAAACAGACCGTATGTAAATGACATGGCATTTCATATATGGACTAGACCTTTAACATACGGACTATTGACATTCAGACTGTATGTGCAATCATAGTGGATTACCCTTCTTTTTTTATATAGGCCCATTAAAGAAGAATATGCCTTATTTTTAGTATGTATTTTGCAGTAAAAAATCTAGGGTACCTATACATTATACTAAGTAATTACCTTTTTTCCTTCAAAATACTATATACCAGCGAGAAGTAATATCCTTCTTTGATGGGCCTATATAAAAAAAGGGTAATTCAGAAATGGCGGACGGGGGATCGAACCCGCCCGGAAAACATTGCACATACATTCTGTCTTTGCTTGAATCTCTCTGTGATATATGGTCCAGTTGCAGATAGACCGTATATAATAATAGGACTAGTCCTTTTGCAAACCCATTAGACCGTTTGTTGAAGGACAAGCTTCTTATACATATGGACTAATATCTTCAGTCCGTTTACGTATGGACTAGTCCTTTTGTATACGGCCTGTTTTACATATACTGTCTCTAACAGATATATGGAGTTTGTTGGTGCTGGATAATAAACACGAACTCCACTTAAAATAAAAACTATATTCGTTATATCAGTCAACGCTATATTGTCGATTTGACAAATATTATTGAACTATTTACAACTGTTTACTTAGTTACAAAATATTTTGTTATTTTATAACCGGCCAAATCTTCATTGTTGTGGCGAGGATCGCCACACCAGCGAGGGTCGCCATAGATATGTGGTTCTAGAACGAACCGCCACACTTCCAAGGATGATTCTCAGTTCATGAATATGGTCTTTGAAAACGCACATTTTCGAAAAATGCCCTGTAAGTCAAGAACGGTGACAGATATCGATTTGCGGTTTTCGCCATTATGCTTATCATAAGAAATGAGCCAATTTGGCCCACCCTGCACACGCTTTATATTAACTAATATTGCTGTGGTACTGGATTTCTATTGGTTGCAAATTGTGATGTTGTATTTCTGTTGGTTATAAACTTGTATCGAAATGAAAAATTTGTATTTTATAACCGGCCAAACCTTCATTGTTGTGGCGAGGATCGCCACACCAGCGAGGGTCGCCACAGATATGTGGTTCTAGAATGAACCGCCACACTTCCAAGGATGATTCTCAGTTCATGAATATGGTCTTTGAAAACGCACATTTTCGAAAAATGCCCTGTAAGTCAAGAACGGTGACAGATATCGATTTGCGGTTTTCGCCATTATGCTTATCATAAAAAGTGAGCCAATTTGGCCCACCCTGCACACGCTTTATATTAACTAATATTGCTGTGGTACTGGATTTCTATTGGTTGCAAATTGTGATGTTGAATTTCTGTTGGTTATAAACTTGTATCGAAATGAAAAATCTGTATCATAATGAACCTCGTTATAGTAAAGACGCATGGGAATAGAAAAAAGCACACTGGGCCAAAGTTAGACAGCGCCAGGCGGGCCCAGTTGACGCCACGCCTAAAGGTGGGCTAAACACACACGGCATTAAATACTACCAGCCCAAGTGAGTTTGTTGTGTTTATTTTGAAAACCATGATATTTTTCAAAAAACCAATGCTTACCTCAAATATTGCGCATATTTGGACAAAAAAATCATTAAACTCTAATGTCTCGTTTGAAAAACAATGTGCCTTCCTAAAGTTTCTGGTAATTTTATATTAGAGATGAAGAAGAAAATACATTTTAGGTATACAGTGTGGCTAGAAATTGAGGTATATTGCTTGTATTTCTTAAAATATTCCTCATATCAAAAACATGTTTCAATAAAAGTGTTAGGGGAAATTATTTCCCGTTTAGTGATATCAAGCAATCTACCGTAGCACAAAAAATGTGGTTACCATGGTAACCGAATTAATTTTTTTAAACAGCACCATATACTTTTTTTGGTGAAAATTAATACATTGGAACTTTCTGAATACGATACAATACAATTTTAATGGGGTCGCATAAGAAAAAAATACAAAAAAATTAAGTTTCTATTATGAAATCGACAATGTTTATTGAAATAATTATTAACATCAAGTTAGCCATGCCAAAATCAGAACAATGCGAAACAATCACTAGCTGTGTAAACTTGTACATTACACTAAACGTACTTTTTTACTAAATTTTCTGTGTACTTAAGTACTTAGTATGTTAACCTATTCTTTCCGTTTCACTTAATTCAAGCGCCATTATAACTTACTAAGTACTTAAGTACACAGAAAATTGAGTAAAAAAGTACATTTACTGTAACAATGCACACAATTACAAGCAACTGACAATTAGTGACAGTTTCGCATTGTTATCATTTTGGCATGGCTAACTTGATGTTAATAATAATTATTTTGATAAACATTGTCAATAGCATAATAGAAAACTTAATTTTTTATATTTTTTTCTTATGCGACCCCATTAAAATTGTATTGTATCGTATTCAGAAAGTTCCAATGTATTAATTTTCATAAAAAAAAAGTATATGGTGCCATTAAAAAATGGTCTGTGACTACATTTTTTGTGCTACGGAAGATTGCTTGATATCACTAAACGGGAAATAATTTCCCCTAACACTTTTATTAAAACATGTTTTGATATGAGGAATATTTTGAGAAATATAAGCAATATTCTACTATTTCTATCCACACTGTATTGTTTTTGCAAACGAGACATCAGATTTGGCTGATTTTTTGTCCAAATTTGCGCAATATAATGTAGTATTTGAGTTAAGCATTGGTTTTTTGAAAAACCTAGTAATTTTAAAAACAACCACCAAAAACACACTTGGGTTGGCACTATGTGTGATAATGCCCCCTTTATTCCAAAATTCTCTATAGCCAACCGAGTAGGTATACCATAGGCCTCATCGCTCGTCGCTTTATACTAGAGGCTCGGTTCGAACCAGCTGTGGAAAAGCTTTACGTGTTGGAATGCAAATACCCACGTAGGTACCTGTTGGCAAAAATCCGTCTGCATACGCTTACAGACATCATTCATCAATCCGGCCCGCACGTTTTATAACGTCGGGACGATGAAAAACGGATATTCGGAATCTCCCCGGTGTGCGGGGGTGGCGCGAAACCGTGGAAACGCGGTAGAGGGGGGGGGGAGGAACGTAGCTCCAGATGGGGGGGCCACACCCTCGCCGCCGCTGCGGGACCCGCAGCCGCCTTCGATCAGCCCTGCGCCGAGGCGGCGGCGGCCGACGCCTCCGCGCGGGGCGCGCACCTGGACGGATCGTGGGCGGGCTGCTGCAGATAATAGAAAACTTAATTTTTTATATTTTTTTCTTATGCGACCCCATTAAAATTGTATTGTATCGTATTCAGAAAGTTCCAATGTATTAATTTTCATCAAAAAAAAAGTATATGGTGCCATTAAAAAAGGTCTGTGACTACATTTTTTGTGCTACGGAAGATTGCTTGATATCACTAAACGGGAAATAATTTCCCCTAACACTTTTATTAAAACATGTTTTTGATATGAGGAATATTTTGAGAAATATAAGCAATAATCTACTATTTCTGTCCACACTGTATTGTTTTTGCAAACGAGACATCAGATTTGGCTGATTTTTTGTCCAAATTTGCGCAATATAATGTAGTATTTGAGTTAAGCATTGGTTTTTTGAAAAACCTAGTAATTTTAAAAACAACCACCAAAAACACACTTGGGTTGGCACTATGTGTGATAATGCCCCCTTTATTCCAAAATTCTCTATAGCCAACCGAGTAGGTATACCACAGGCCTCATCGCTCGTCGCTTTATACTAGAGGCTCGGTTCGAACCAGCTGTGGAAAAGCTTTACGTGTTCGAATGCAAATACCCACGTAGGTACCTGTTGGCAAAAATCCGTCTGCATACGCTTACAGACATCATTCATCAATCCGGCCCGCACGTTTTATAACGTCGGGACGATGAAAAACGGATATTCGGAATCTCCCCGGTGTGCGGGGGTGGCGCGAAACCGTGGAAACGCGGTAGAGGGGGGGGGGAGGAACGTAGCTCCAGATGGGGGGGCCACACCCTCGCCGCCGCTGCGGGACCCGCAGCCGCCTTCGATCAGCCCTGCGCCGAGGCGGCGGCGGCCGACGCCTCCGCGCGGGGCGCGCACCTGGACGGATCGTGGGCGGGCTGCTGCAGATAATAGAAAACTTAATTTTTTATATTTTTTTCTTATGCGACCCCATTAAAATTGTATTGTATCGTATTCAGAAAGTTCCAATGTATTAATTTTCATCAAAAAAAAAGTATATGGTGCCATTAAAAAATGGTCTGTGACTACATTTTTTGTGCTACGGAAGATTGCTTGATATCACTAAACGGGAAATAATTTCCCCTAACACTTTTATTAAAACATGTTTTGATATGAGGAATATTTTGAGAAATATAAGCAATATTCTACTATTTCTATCCACACTGTATTGTTTTTGCAAACGAGACATCAGATTTGGCTGATTTTTTGTCCAAATTTGCGCAATATAATGTAGTATTTGAGTTAAGCATTGGTTTTTTGAAAAACCTAGTAATTTTAAAAACAACCACCAAAAACACACTTGGGTTGGCACTATGTGTGATAATGCCCCCTTTATTCCAAAATTCTCTATAGCCAACCGAGTAGGTATACCCCAGGCCTCATCGCTCGTCGCTTTATACTAGAGGCTCGGTTCGAACCAGCTGTGGAAAAGCTTTACGTGTTCGAATGCAAATACCCACGTAGGTACCTGTTGGCAAAAATCCGTCTGCATACGCTTACAGACATCGTTCATCAATCCGGCCCGCACGTTTTATAACGTCGGGACGATGATATTCGGAATCTCCCCGGTGCGCGGGGGTGGCGCGAAACCGTGGAAACGCGGTAGAGGGGGGGGGGAGGAACGTAGCTCCAGATGGGGGGGCCACACCCTCGCCGCCGCTGCGGGACCCGCAGCCGCCTTCGATCAGCCCTGCGCCGAGGCGGCGGCGGCCGACGCCTCCGCGCGGGGCGCGCACCTGGACGGATCGTGGGCGGGCCGCTGCAGCTGGTCGAACGGATGCGGATCGCGGCGTGGCGCGGAACGGATTGGTGCGCAGAAGAGCGTCACACATAAACGTCGCAAATCGATCTATTTGCAACGTAAAGGGTGTCCCATTTTGGGTGTTTTTCTCAAAATTCTCGGTTATTATTAAAGCCAGAGGGTTGCGGTTTTCACGTCACCGTACTACTTTCTTGAGAGGAAGTTGGTGGACCAATCAGATTTTAGATAAGTTTTATAGTTTCCGCCCATCGGCGCAGGACTGAAATTTTCGATTTTTTGGAAACCCCTCTCCTGGCTACAACTTATATATATATATCGACAAATTCAATCAACTCTTTTTATAGATTTTTTGGCGCAGAATCGAATGGAATAATTAGTTTGTTGGTAGCGTTAATAGTTTTTGAGATATGAACTATGGTTTCCATTTTAAAAAAATTTAACTTTGGTTCATATCTCAAAAACTATTAACGCTACCAAAAAACTAATTATTCCATTCGATTCTACGCCAAAAAATCTATAAAAAATAGTTGATTGAATTTGTCGATATACATACATAAGTTGTAGCCAAGAGAGAGGTTTCCAAAAAATCGAAAATTTCAGTTCTGCGCCAATGCGCGGAAACTATAAAACCAAATTCCTCTCAAAAAAGTAGTACAGTGGCGTGAAAAACGCAACCCTCTAGCTTTAATAATAACCGAGATTTTTGAGAAAAACACCCAAAAATACCCAAAATGGGACACCCTGTAGATTAACGTAAACATCAAATAAACCCACGACGTTTATCCATTTGGAAGATTTTTAACTAGTTTGGCCAGGGCCGAAGCCTTTGTGACGGTTTCCTCGCTGAAATTAACCAAATCTCCCGTCTTGATCGAGTATTTGAATGTTGACATTACTTATAATTTTTATATTGACAGGAAAATAAATAATATTCTGAGGGGTCTCTACAATGACGTCAGAACCTATCGACAGGTTTGTTTTGATAAAGGCTTGATGCCCAGAACTAATCACAATCTAAGCGCTCTATTAAATTATTCCGAAAATGTCGCGAGATTGTCAGAAATTGCCCCTTTTTGTCGAGCCGTAGCGAACTTATTTCGACTCTGGGCTCGGAGGCTGGCGTCGTTAGACCGTCCCCCGAGTCTTCAGGTGAGGTTCCGATGCTTCCGGCGCCCCCAAACAAGAAAAAACATGCGATATCTAAGCGTGATTCTGAAGGAACTATAACCGGGAATCACCGGGTGTATAATTGGTTGATGGTTGACTTCCTGTCTTTGTTTGTCGCATGTTTTTAGAGTAGTATGGATTAGAGGCCCTGTATGACACGAAAAGTGACAGTTATTCGTTTTAACAGAGGTTGGACACGATCGGATCTCTCTCTCTGGCGAGGGTCTTATTTTCCCCATGAAATTCATTTTGTGCAACAGACATATATTTTTTCGCTCTTTCTAACATTCCCCTAGCAGCACGATGTATCAAAATTGGATTTTAAGGTTAAGCTAACGACAGTTAACTGCCATAAGCGTAGGTAGATGAGGGCACAGTTTAAAATGTATAAAAATATAGATAAAACCAATAAATAGGTAAATAGGTTAGGTAGTAGTATGTTATTTGCAAAGCTTCACAAATAATAATTATTGAAGTTTGAATGGAAAAGTGAAGAAACATATAATTTGTTCCAAGAAAACAGAAATTTTAGGATATCAGGATAAACACATTTATTAAATTTTTGTAGAAGGGTGGTATATGTAGATAGATATGTACATAAAATTAAACAAGGCTCTAGCATACCAACTAATCAAACTTTCGAATATTTCTTCAATAGGAATCATAGCTGCAATAATAATTATTATTCCGTTCATTTAAAAATAAATAAGGTCTTTTAAATGGTTTTACTGTATGGTTTCGTTTCTTCAAACTCTCTTCTTATACCTACCATCATAATTTTAAGACAATTAATACTGAAATTTGTACGGAACAAAAAGTTGGAAAGTTTGTTTTGGTAATATGAATCAACCAATAATAATAGGAATTAGGCTGAATAAAAAAATGAGTACCTAGGTATTTAATATCGATATATTAGTCTCTCATTCTTTTTTTTGTAAAATAAAAGTTAATAACTTTTTAATGCAAGAGAGATCATCTACATTTCAATAAAGAAGACAACAGTATTTTTGCTAAAGTCACGTTCATCAAACGTTGCAGGAGATGATCCTTTCTTCAGCACAACCTGACACTCAAAATCCATGTCACAGAAGTAAACCTGTGAAAGTTAAAGAACTATAAATTTAAGCTACCTAAACATAATAAAACGCTGCCATCAAATGCTATTTTTTTATCAGCAAGAAATTTGTAATGGAATATAAGCTCACACATTTAACTGACTACACAAAAAGGGTTCTTTATATTCCCACCCGTGTTAACTTCTTTTTTGTCCGATTTTGTTGGTCTTGGTATAAAATAAAGCTCCTTCAAAACTTCCTCTCTCTAACACATATACTTACTTAAATTTTTATTATTCCATGAAACGAAAAATGCCTATCCCGGTCCAGTAAATATACCTACCTAACAGGTTTTACCTCCTTGAAGGGCAAAAATTTTAATTTTATCTCTTTAACATTGGGAAATTTTCATAAGAATTCTAATAGGGGGTTTGTAGAACCTTATGGACTTTTATTGAAAATAAATAGGTAGGTACTAATATTTAATACGTATATTAATTTAGGTATCTTATGTTATGTTGCTGATGCAGATTAAGAAAATTATTCTGCAGATTAAAATCACAGATCAAACAAAAAATAAAAGGAACTAGAGATACTTATGTAATTAAATTTACTTACCTCGCAAATTTTCGTATCATTTCCAACTCTCATGTTAGGGTATTTCATTTGCACCATCGTGCTCGTTCTTCTGCGCTTTTTGGAAAGGGTGTTATGAAAAATTCATCCTGCTCAGAATTCTTGCAGTTTCTTATTACACAAGATGTCACTTTTAACTGTTAACATTCCTTTTTGCAAAAGAAAATGAGCACGCTCAATAATTTGTCGACAGTTTTGTTGACAAACTGGCACCCGCCAAGATAAGAATATAATAAAAACAATGTTACTAGATCTGCCAAAATCTGTTGTCCAACCTCTGTTAAAACGAATAACTGTCACTTTTCGTGTCACACAGGGCCTCTAGTATGGATATATTTAATCTTTGAGTCAAAATAAAGGGCATTTTTAATGGAGCACCACGTCTATAGGTTTTGACGTCATTGGGTCTTTATAATTTTAAAATCTGGTCCTACGCTAGGAAAAAACTGAGGAACAATACGAACAGGTGTACCATTAGAGTATTAACCTACCGCTATGCTACAGTCGATACATATTGTAGCGTTCACTTTAATTATTTCTGCTGGATAATCAGACACATATTTTCCTGGTTCTAGAATACCGTTCTTAAAACCTAAAATTTTTCCGATTGATCCATCATCAAATTGAATCGGTTTCACATTTTCAATAATGGTATGCAGTGTGTTATTATTAGATGAAATTCTCAGAACAGAATCAAAAGTGAAAAAAAAAATCTAGAACAGCATGACACTCATTGGAAAAGGAAGAAAATAATGTAGCAAAAATAACAGGACAAATAATTTACGGGCGATTTGCGGTACAGGGGGGAGAGGGGGTGAAAAATTTAGGGGTGGAAAACGGTTTATCACGATTTCCGGCAAAACTACAACTCCTTTCGGAAAAAGTTAAATGGCAAAGTTGTAGGTAATAAAAAGATCTACAACTTTTGTATTAACACTTTTTTCACATAACCTCAAAAAATCCGCGAAAAATCTCCCACAAAAAAATTTTTTCGCTAAATTTGGTGGAAACTTACCTTCTTATGTCCCAAACACGCTGTAATTTTTCGAATCAAAATATTTATTTTTACCCCTTATTCTGATTTTAAACCGAAAAAGTAAAGTAATTTTCAATCGAAAATACCCACGTCAAAAAAGCTGTTTTTTTTTTAAAGTCGCTGCGCTTTTTATTCGTTGAAACCTCTACTTTCTGATGGTGTAAAAAATATACATCACTATGGAAAATGCAAAAAAATGAAAAAACTCTATTAAGAAAATTTTTTTAAATCATTGTTTAAAATTTTGGGCTATTTATTGAAATTTACACTTTATACTTGAAAAATGCAAGATTCCATATTACATTGATAAACCAAGAAATTGCAAATTAATGAAACAGAGTTTGCAAAAAACATGGGAAAATAGTTAGTTTTGTAAATATTAAAGATGGGATTTAAAGGGGATTTAATTAATAAAATGTGAGTGCTGCAATTTTTTTTTTCGATAAAAAAGTTGATTTATTAAGTTCTAGTTACATTTATGGAATGGAAAATCTTATAATACAAATACAAAAATATATTTTTTGGCATTTCAATTTAAAAAATTTATGCTTAAAATTGTACTATTCAAATTTTATGAAGTTATTAATTATAGTATTTTAATACACAATTTATCACACTATCTGGAATTCTAATCAATTATCCATTAGTTTTTGCCTCTTTGATGGCATTTCTTCATCGTTAGATTGTAACTCGATATTAAGTTGAAGTATAGGTACCTACCTATTTTAATTTAGTTATTATAGTTTTTGTATAAAATCTTATGCAAAATATTTGGTGTAGTCCTCAGACAAATAATAAACATAGACTAACCTAAAGGCTGCATTGTAATCAGCCAGCATAAAAAATTCCTACTCAAAACAAAAACAACAAATTTGACACTAAAGCCTACATCATATGATAACCAGAGGTTACGTTTCCTATGTCACAAATCGAACACTACTTCCGTCGTTCTTAAAACTACACCAATTCACTAATTACTAACTTAACTATATGTCTTTTGTCCAATAACGCTAAAATCTTCTAAAAAAAAAACAAAAATAACGCAAAAGTACACACTCGAAACACTTCAAGGCAAACCGGCGAAATCTCAACGAACTCTGGATCAGCTGTTGGAGCATAATAAAGCCAATGCGCATCGATCACAAAGCGCTCGTGCAACGCTGCCACGTTAGCCAGAATAAGCGATTTATTAAGGATATTATTTATAGACCACGTAGGATCACTAGATTCACAAAATCAGTAAAATTTATTCTTAAATGATAACTGTCCAAATTTTTACTATATGTAGATTGTAGATATCAACCAATTGTTCCAAATTGATATTTTTTAACTTTGGTTATACATTTATTTCGTAAGTACAAGATAAATTTATGAAGAAGTTTGGCAATGGTGTAATCATTGTTTTGTTTTTCTGTTACTAACTCAGACAAATAATGTTACTAAACATTTTTTTATCTTGGCAGGGTCTGTATTGTATTGAATTATTAGTCTATGTTTATTATTTGTCTGAGGTGTATCCTGACAGTCTATGTGTAGCTTGGTCTGTAATTTAAGTAATAAAAACTCGTTAAAGTCATTCAAAATTATTCAGATAATGTTAAGTTTTTAATTATTCTCTTTCCTATACGAAAATTATACAGATATTTCAAAAGGCCAAGTGATAACATTTTTACGAATACTTATAACTGTGTTGTTGTAATGTGTGTAAATTGTTAGCTCATTCCTTGAATTCTTTATTGATCATTTTCGACCGCCGCGCCTACTATCAAAATATTCATTCAAAATATCCATTCAAAATATCCACGGAGTCAAAGTTGCAACTTTTTGATACGCATAAATATCATAATTAGGAGTGCATGGGACTGAGAAACTAGGGGTAAATAATTAGTAGGATGATGCAGTAGACCTACCTACTATTAAAATAATAGTTCATATAACCCGCAATTTGAATTTTGACGTTCAAAAAATAATATATTTCGACTCCTATAGGAAAATATATAATTTATTTTCTTCATTTAGGCAATAATAAAACAATTTACTTAATAAAAAACATCATTGACGTATTGTTTGCAAATTGGTTGTTGCGTGTACTTTGTTTAAATTTTTCGCTAATTATTCTTCGAAATATTTTACGATCTCCTCGTCTACCTCGTAACCTCCATTGTCAGTCAGTTACGACTCCGCAGGTCAACAGTCAAGGTCGAACAAATATTGCCAACTTTTTCCTATTCCCCATTTCTATAGTTCAATGTTTACAATCGCAGTTTCAATGGCAACTATTACGCATACCATTATCCTTACGTCGGCCGGTGTTTACACGATAGAATCTATCTCGTGAATAATTAGAAAAACCTGTCTCGGTAAGGTGGGAGCCTCCGGTCCCAAACAGCGTTCAGTCTTTCGAATTCTTCGTCGAAGTAACGTGCGCAGGTTGATATTGACCCATTTTGCGGTTGTATTGACATTGGTTCGAGCGATTTTTTCGAAAACGCCGCATAAATGCGTGTGAGCGCATCGCGGCCGTGAGTAGTTTTTGTTTTGTGCGCTCGCTTGAGGTTCTTGTGAATGCATACGTTCCGAACGGGCTGCATTGTCATTAATATTCAACGCTGGGATATTGATTGCATTGTCGGATTGTAGGTAGGGTCCTTAATAAATCATAATTAGCAGTGAATGTGAGATATAACGATGCATATATGCTGAAGATTTGTGTAAAGCCAAAAAATAATGGTTCCGATATTCGTAGACACAAACAATAACAGGACAAAAAATAGATATTTAATTATCACAATAGATATTTACTTATCGCAATAGATATTTACTTATCACAATAGATATTTACTTATCACAATAGATATTTACTTATCACAATAGATATTTACTTATCACAATCCAGGTTTTCCCTTGGTAGCGAGTGGGCTAATTTTAGGAATATAAAGGCGTATTTTTTAGTCTATATAGGTTGGTTTTTATAATTCAAGAAAAAGTTGTTTGGAATGAAAATTATAACATTCCATTTTTTAGTAATGTTACCCTTACTAATTATTTTTTTTTCTTTCAGGTAAGTCCACAAACATTTGGCAACGAGTAAGTGTTAGTGTGGTAGTGGTAGGTACTTACCAAAAGTCAGTTTTTTTATGTATGTAAGGCATATTTTGCCTTGCACGCAACATTTTTTTAAATGTTTCTGGTAGATTAATTAATTAAAACTGGAATCGGTCGTATAAGTTCTTCTATACAAAAACAGGTTCTATATAATACTCTTTTCTTTCCCAATACTTATACGAAGAAACTAACAGAATAGCAGTAGTTATTCTTTAGTGTGAGATATTATGGCGTTTCTCACAGTTATACCTAGTGCTTGAATGGAGTTGAAAACAGTTAGCTGACAATTTTAAAGACGTATTCAATGTACAAAAAAAATTCTTGGTAGTTAATTGGTAATTGGTAGCAGTAAACGTGAAAAAAGGCGACGCAGTTTCATATCTACTTACAAAAGTATAAAACAGGAAACTCAGTATTGGAGGAAAGCCAAGGAAAACCCACATTTTGAAATGAAGGTGTGAACAAATAAGAAAATATTGGAGCTCTGGAATAATAACACATGTTCGTAGATTTTGATAACAGTATAAAATTTGCATTTGCACATTCATAAATGTTACTTTTGAATGCCTATTCTCAGAAAATGTATGTAGAGAATAGTATAGTATATTTTGTATATTTAAAAAGCGTTTATTTCTAACATATCTGCCGAAATTCAAGCAAGAGTGATCAATCTCTATAAATTTTTGGAAACCAGCCAATCGTACGTGAAAACAAACGTCATATCTGCAAGGTCAAAAAATATAAAATTTCAAAACATTGATGATGACAGGCCAAAACATTTTAGTGAGAAAGTCATTAGATAAGTGAGTATTGGCTATAAAATAATAATCTGTGATAATAGCTATAGTTTCAGTTAGCTTTCAAGTAAAGTAAAGCTTTCAATGCTTTCATGTAATATGTCATTAAGGTTGGAAATAAAGCGTAATCATGTTCGGTTCCCTGAATTAATAGAATTTTGTTTACAGCTAGCTGGAAAAGCTAGCGCATTTGAAAGGTTTACTTATTTGAAAGGGCATTTTTAAAATATGAAGAGATACTAATGGCACTATATTTTAGGTCATAGTTTCTAAATTAACTATATACATATATGTTTTTTAATTCCTAGCAGCTATAACTTTTAAAATAGTGTCATTATATAGTATATTAGTATCTATAAAATAAAAAGCAAAAAGCGTTGACTGATATATTAGTAAAGACTGCTCACGGCTGTCACTTCTGACACATTTTTGGCTCACCTTGCGCTTTCCGGAGATAAAATACAATGCAGAATACATTGTTAGCCATCAGAGCCATCTGTTTTCCAGGACATAAAGCTCTAGCCGTGAGAAGTCTTTATAAATACGTCAGTCAACGCAAAAAGTCCTTGATAATGAATCTGTCTTGGCAAAACAACCAATAAGAACACTAGACTCAAAACTATTGTTCCTAAAAACTCAAATCTTACTTTCCTTTCCCACTGTCAGTCAATGAAAATTTTAATTTTTGCCTTGAAAGTGAAGTAACATGGGACATTTTGTTGTAACCTGTTAGCATTAAATATCTAGTCTACCTTTTTTGTGAAAACATACTTTTTATAAAAACCAACTAAAATTCAGCGCTGCCGATACAATAGAAAAGGTACACCTACAGTCTACACTCTATTCAAACTAAATGCAAGTGGCGCGTAAACATTTACACGATGGAAGCACGTGAACAATTCTGAGGGCTAATACGAGGCAGGGCCGCATTAAGGACGATCTCTACGAATTTTATAATATAAAATATTAAAATAATATGCCCCAGTATTAAGAACTTTAAAAACAAACTTTTATGGCACACCTAGTCATTCATTCACTTATCTGCAAATTTCTACTATTAACACAAATCGTAGCTCCAACGATAATTAATAAACAGCGAAAGAATTATATCGGAAAAAAATAAAGGTCCACTTGCAACTCAATACACCTCTGTAAGAAACACCGACTCGCTGCACTCGCCCGCCGGGCCAGACTTTATTGCCGGCTGGCCAATAGCAAGCCGATCACGTGCGTAACACGCTCTAGCCATGCAACAGCTTGTGTTTATGTTTCACTTGCGTTTAGTTTGAATAGAGTTTAGACTCAAACTATTGTTCCTAAAAACTCAAATGTGACTTTCCTTTCCCACTGCCAGTCAATGAAAATTTTAATTTTGCCTTGAAAGTGAAGTAACATGGGGCATTTTGTTGTAACCTGTTAGCATTAAATATCTAGTCTACCTTTTTTTGTGAAAACTTTAAATAAAAACCAACTAAAATTCAGCGCTGCCGATACAATAGAAAGGCCACAACTAGTCTGTGAAATTTCCGCTAGGCACGCACACCAAATATTTTTTATAAAATTTTATATATAAACTGATAACTAAATTAAAATACCTGTACCCCAACTTAGTATCGAGTCATAAGAATTAAGAATATGTAAGACATTACAATAATTTATCTGCGTTTTGATTTGTTTTGGTTCCAAAATAAACAATGAACAGGAACATCTGGTCAAGTTTTGAGACCTAAGTTTTGACACCGAACATTAACGTCTCTGTTAATGTTCGATGGTTTTGGTAATACCAGGGTAAACCATACGTCAGAATTGCAAGGCCAAGAAGGTAGATTAACTATAAACCCATAACTTTACTGTATTTTTATAAAATATCTAGTTCTCCAGGGTCAACTGAAATGGGTAAAAGGTGTAGTATTGTGATTGCATTTTATGGAAATGCGTGGGACCGCTTGTCTATTCATAGAGCGTCATAAAGAAGATTTTGATATTGCCTATGCGCATATTTAACTAGTAATAATGTGCATAGAGCTGTAATTACGGCCGAAACAATAATATTCTACGTGCTAGTTTTACCACGCCTCTATGAAATAGTCATAGATGCGAGTGATGACTTGTACTTGTAACAGTTAAGTTATTATTATTTATGCCAGTACATGTGAAAATTGAAAATATATTACATGCATACCACTATGATTGCTAACAGCAAAAAATCTTACTAAGCTAGAAGACACAGAGGGTTGGGATATGTTTTAAGTCAAATGTTCTCCAGAAATTAGGACATTTTTTAACAAATAAGGATGGATTTTTGTACCTGCAATTATAAATAAAGGGAAATTTTTTTTTGGCATAGGAGAATTTTAAACCTGTACATGAAGATGAAAGATACTATTCACACAGCATATTCAGCATATCGGATTAACCGTTTTTCAAAACACTAGACACGTACGGCCATGTTTGATGAACCATTCCTAAAGCTTGATAGTGCATATTAAGGCGAAGAGTTTCAACATTAAGATTACCTGTTATCGATCCGCATTCTAAGAAACCCGACCTTCAGGGAACCAGACATCACTAAATTACCGTTTAATTAAAGAGGCCTCCCATACAAACAGGGTTTTATGTATTTTCGACTATTTGAACGAGAACCAGAAACACAAAGGACCTTCAAAAAAGAAACTTTTGTCCTTAAAAGGCTTCATTGCAAGATTCGTGTAACTCGTTACTATAGTTTTTACAAGTAAGGTTAAAGCGCTATAGTATATTCGAAAGGAATTGATAGGACGCTGCCCTCATTATAAATTCGAGACTACTGGGCTCGACAAAAGGCCTTGCCGTTTGTTCAATGCAGGGACTCTTTAAAATAAGGGGACCCAGCTTTTCACAGTCTATCACATAGGAAAAGTGAAGCCTTGAGGGGAAGTTTGTTTTCTGTTGACTAAGGAGACCACAAGGGGCTGGTACAAGGTTATGTTATGTGTCAGTGTCCAACTGCCATAAACATGCCAGTGCCATAGATTCTAATAAAGGAAGCAAAAGATTTCCCATCATAATCCACAATTTTTAAGTTTTCTAACTTCCAGATACTCAGATGTGTCAAATAAAGGTAATGCGGCCGCCCGTAGTAGTAGTCCCAATAATTGCAACCAGATTTTTCCTGTATCACCTTTAGTAATCCTACAATTCCCATTACGTGGGCATTACGTATAAGTAGGTAGTTCAAAACAAATCGTATTTCGAAAATTTTAAATTACTAAGCAGGTAGCTTCAGTCAGGTCTTTTTTTAAAGAGTTTTTATCTACGACTACAAGTTTATTTTAAATTTGTGAGGTACCTACCTTGGGAGAGAAATAAAATCACAAAAATTTTATAATGAACACCGAGAAAAACTACATTAATAGAACTACTAGTCCTAATCTTATTAGTCCATCCCGAAGTCTGTGAACGTTCTTTGGGTAGATACATTCAACAAGGGAAGAAAGTTCAAGTATACATATTACAAATAATGGAATGAGGAACCTGGTAACAAGGTGCAATAGCGACAAATTCTTAAATAAGCAAAATCGGCACTACTGACTTACCATACTTATTACCTAAATTCGTGGAAATAATTGCTGGAAATCGATTTCAACTATAAAATAAATTTCTTTCATTTGACAGTTGCCACATTCTGTAGTTATATACACAAAATTGTCAAGTCTAATTTTTAGAAATCATGGAAACCATTATTAATTTTTACTAACAATCAAAGTACTGTTATATTCTTAGATTCTCCAATAAAATGGCATACTTGGCATCACTGAGACCATTAGAATGAGGAAAGAATAGGCCTCACTTTGGAAAGTATAATGCTGGGTCCCCTTACTTTAAAGAGTCCGTGGTTCAAGGTATTTGCCTGCGTTCTTTCTTGTGCGCACCCCGTAGTTAATTTGTTGCAAATAAAATCAGGGCACTCTTAGTCACTTGCAAAATGGTTTGTTTGGGTTAAGGGTCGGGTAAGTAAAATAAAAAGTTTATTCATTTATTATCGTTTTTACTTGTTCCTAAAACCAACCGAACAATTTTGCAAAAATATTAAAATTTTATTTATTAAAATAATATTACAATTCAAGATGTAAAGGATCGTCTTCGAATTCGGAAAAGTCGTCGTGTTCTAAGGCAATAACAAGAGGAACAATTTCCCGTGTGTGTCGTCAATCAATTCACGAAGATTCCATATTTTATGTTCTTCCGCAATATAATGTTGTATCGCATTTCGACAACTTTTTGCGGTAATAACGCAGTAAATTGATCATCAGCTACCGTACATCCTTAAGCTTATAAGTAGTGTTATGTCTTGCAACATGTGCTTTCATTTGGGCCCATATAAGCTCTATATGGGGCTAAGCTCACAACGGTATGGCCACAGCCGACTCTAGGAAAGCCCTGAAGTTGAGAAAGCTGGCAACATGGCTTGCGGGTCTGCGCGGCGTGGCCTGTCACTCCCTGTCAGTTGATTTTACAAGAAATTTACCAGAATTAATTCGTGTAGCGTGGGTAGTGCTATCGTCGCCAGATTGCTACGACGAGGCAGTGTGTCTCTTTGTGGAAACAGACAGCCCGAAGGCCCGAAGTGCTGCCGACCGGTTTTTTATAAATGTGCAAAACTGAAGCATTTCTATAAAAGTTCGAAGTGAAGAATCGTTCCTTTACAATTTCAACCCTCAAGATGCCTAGAACCATCGAGGGAAGCTAGAACTTAGTTATATACCTGGCTGTTAGTCAAATGGTAATAATAGATGAAGAGCTGGCTACGTACAGTAGGGGTCATTCGGTAAAGTGGGAATTTGATCATTTATAGGTTCCGTTGTTACTGACATAGCGAGAGGCGGGCGGGCAGAAGGCACCCTGGAAGACTAAAGTGAGGGTAGGGGGTTAAACATGCAATTTTTTTTGTAAAAAAATTGATAAGGTAAAGTGTTGAAAATTTGCAGGATAATCGGAGACGGTGCAAACAAGTAGAGAAAACATCGGCAGAAGGCTAGGTGGAAAATAAAGAGTCGGCAGAAGGAGCCAGTGTTGCAAAAAATTTTGCAACAATTATGTGACTGAGTAAACTTCTGCCAATTTTTGCATTTATTTTGTACTCAAAATAACACTAGTTGCAAAACGGCAGAAGGCTAGTTGGAAGAATTACGGAGATATGGCAAATAGTAAGTGCGTCGGTGGCCCACTCGAATAATTACTTTACCTGATATATTATATTTTATTTCATCAAGTATACTTCTGGCAATTTGTCAGCATATTTTATGATAATTCAGTGCACTATTTGTCAATTGCCAGAAGTAAATTACGAAGACATACGTAAATCAATAATTTTATTAATGAAAAAATGAAAAATGTAAACGAGCCTTAAAAAAAACAATTAAAAAACTTCAATGCTTCCTGCTTGCCACCTTGCTACACTGAATTACGCCAACACATGGAAAGAACGCATTATATTGCAAATATATGGACAAATGCGAATTTATTTGATCCGTACGAATTAGAAGCTGAAAATTGCGGGTGGATATTGAATGGGTCCCAATACGAATTTAAATGGTTTGAAGGACCACAATTACCACCATCAGTTAAAGACGTTGTCCTGGATAGTGACGATTCGGAAGGTAATTTTGAATTTGATTTAATAGTGATTTTCGAAAAATATTCAAAATTATAAATATAATAATAATAATAATAACAACTCTGCCACGTCAACTAGGAGGAAGATGATTGGCAGATCTCAGCAAGCAATTGGACCAACAAATATTAAATCTGCGTAATTATTTCTACAGGCAGGCCAACAGCTCCACACTACATAGGGCTATATGCGGAGCAGACGTTTCAACACCGCCACGTCTGACGGAACACGAGCGTCAAAATCACCACCGAACCGACAACGATAAACTACAGAGGTGGTTGGGGAAGCCGCTGCACGGGAGGCATCCTAATGAGGTTAACCAGGAACATGTCGACAAGTTAGCGTCGAACTATTGGCTGACCTCGGGACGAATGTTCCCCGAGACGGAAGGCTTCCTACTGGCCATACAAGATCAGGTTATACCAACTCGCAACTACCTAAAATTCATTGTAGGAGATGCATCGGTAGTGGATGACAGATGCAGATACGGGTGCCCAACTTCAGAAACAATCCAGCACATAACAGGAGGATGTCAGATGTTCGCATCAACGGAATATAAGGAACGACACGATTCGGTTGCCAAGATCTTGCACCGGGAACTGGCGGAAAAGCTGCTGCTTGTGCAGACAGAGAGGGTCCCATATTACAACTACACACCTGAGCCTGTTCTTGAGAACAGCAACTACAAGATGTACTGGGATCGTACAGTTCTGACTGATCAACGAGTTGCCCATAACAGACCGGACCTTATAATAGTTGATAAAATTTCTAGGAAGACAACTCTGATTGATGTGGCCATCCCGAACAACAACAACCTGCGTGTGAAGCAAGTCGAGAAGATCGCGAAGTACAGAGACTTAGAAGAGCGAATTAGAAGGCAATGGGAAATGGAGAACGTCCAGACGATTCCAATCATCATGTCAACAACTGGTGTTATACCAAAAAGTTTGCTGAGAAACATCAAGGAGCTGAATCTAACTGATAGTCTTTACAGGTCCATGCAGAAAGCGGTACTACTTGCGACAGCCCGAACCGTCAGGAAATTCATGGGGAATGCAGGATCGTCCAACAACATCAATGTCACCTAAGGCCCGATAACATGGCAAGGGTCTCGTCCGAGCCAGATCCTTTTGGTATCCGGGATGCCCGGGATCTGAGTGAATGTTCCCCGTAGAGGGAGTGCGAATGCCTTTTGGCTAAGTCGAGATAATAATAATAATAATAATAATAATACGCAGGGGGGATCTGACCTGTGAGAGAGGCAGATCCACGGGTGTGACAATCCCGCGCTCCCCAGTTACGCAGGGATGGGTCTGGCCTGTGAGAGGGGCAGATTCACGGGTGTAACGATCCCGCGATTCCCAGTTACGCATGGAGAGGCTTGGCCTGTGACAGGGGCAGACCTACGGGTGTGACAATCCCGCGATATCCAGTTGCGCAGGGAGGGGTCTAGCCGGTGACGGGGGCTGATCCTCGGGTGTGACAATCCCGCGACTTCCAGTTACACAGGGATGGGTCTAGCCTGTGAGAGGGGCAGATCCTCGGGTGTAACGATCCCGTGTTTCCCAGTTAACGCAAGGAGGGGTTTGGCCGGTGACAGGGGCAGATCCTCGGGAGTAACGATCCCGCGTTGTCCTAGTTGACCCGTATGGGTAGCGGGTTAGAATACTCCTATCGTGGCTCCGCGAGTCGTAAAAGGCGACCGAGGGCCGTCACTCCCACGTTACGGGAGAAACATATGGAATGGAGATTACTAGGAGTTTTGTCATAGGGCCGCTGCCTGGGGATCGCCAGGGCATGTCTGGAGCCGGCGCTGGACATGACAGCGAGCGGGACGTCGGTGACAGGGCGCTGATGAGGCGGGCCCCTGTTGCACAAACAGCTACAGCCCAACAACAACACAAACATCTACAACATGGGAGCCAAACGAGAACTAGGGTTTCACCCACCGAAGGTGCTGCGCGGGAACTTCAGCCAGCGTTCACAGAGGCGGGATTACAACGACGACGCATGAAATGGACTGTGTCCATGAATGAATCGATTATGCGTATTTTTTACAGGGTGACAAACTTAGGACAAGAGATGATCGGCTACCGACAACAACTGCATGCCGAGTTCTGCAGGGAGTTTCCACACATGCAAGTGTCTGAACAAAGAGTGTCAGATCAGTATCGAACTATTCTAAGAAATAACCGAATTCCAGAAACGCGACTTAACGCTATCAAACGGGAAGTTGAGCTAGAGATCCACGGCGAACACATAGACATAGATGACAACAACAACAATGGGGAACTTCAAGCGCCTGGACAACAACTAGAAGCCGAAACGGTAGAACCAACAACCGAGAGTCTGGAATCGGTTAACGAAGAACATTTTGAAGGCTTAAACGCACATATGAGACAGGCAGTATTGCGATACGAAGGCACAGACCCACTGAGCAGGCCACCGCTACCAAGATTAAATTCTTCCAGGAAACTTGCGATCGTGCTCGATCTTATGAACACAAGAATTTTACCAAACTATGTTTTAGTGACACCAACATTAGAACGTATGCACATGTTAATCTACTGTGCCGCAACGGCAGTCACCACTGTAATGGGTGCCAAGATCCGAACGGCCCAAGAGTTGAATCGTGCAAGACCAGAACCACGAATGGCTCAATGGGAAATGCGACTAAATCGGAAGATCGAGAGTCTCCGTAAAGACATAGGACAAGTGACGGAATATATCAGAGGAGTTAGAACTAGAAGGATCCAGAGGGCGGTGCAGGCAATAATGAGCCGCACCCAAATGCATTCTCTTCATGACCCCGCGAACATCACTGCTCAACAATGTCTTGACACATTAAAACAAAAACTTTCTGTTTTTGCAGGGCGTCTGAGGAGATACAAGGCTAGTAACAACAGGAAACGAGACAACAAACTCTTTGAACGATCAGAAAAGGGTTTCTACCGTGCTTTTAATTCTAGCGCCGATGCCACAATTGCGAGTTACCCTAGCAGAGAACAGGTCGACGGTTTCTGGAGAAATCAACTTGCCACACCAGGTCCATACAATGTCAGTGCAAGCTGGATCAGCGAAGAACGCGAGATGGGCCGGAACTATAGCCAGATGCAACACGAGCAATTCACAACCGCTGAGGTCTCCGATGTCATCAAGAAATCCCACAACTGGAAGGCACCAGGTCCAGATCATCTCCAAAATTATTGGATTAAGAAGTTGTGGTGCACGCATGAACAGATAACTACCTTAATTAATGAAGTCTTGCTCGATCCTCTGAAAATGCCATTGTTTCTTACACAGGGTGCAACCTACCTGTTACCAAAAGACCAGCGGAATATGGATAACCCTGCCAAGTACCGCCCAATAACCTGCTTGCCTACGCTGTACAAGATAATCACATCTTGCCTTACGCAGCGAATATATGCTCACTGCGAGCGGAACAACATCATTGCAATGCAGCAGAAGGGCTGCTCGAAGGGCGCAATGGGATGCAAAGAGCAACTCATCATAGACTCTGTCATCTGCAACCAGGCTCATTCCAAGCAACGAAACCTCCACATGGCTTATGTGGACTACAAAAAAGCATTTGATTCCGTACCTCACGACTGGCTCACAGGTATCTTAAAGCTGTATAAAATAGATCATCATACAGTTTCCTTTTTAGAACACGTTATGACAACCTGGCGCACTAAGATACAACTCAGAACCGCAGACAGTAACATCGAGACCGACACAATCAACATCCGAAGAGGGATTTTCCAAGGAGATTCACTCAGTCCACTGTGGTTCTGCATGGCGATGAACCCTCTATCACATCGGTTGAACTCTACAAAATACGGCTTCGCTATCAAAAGCAACAACGCAGAAGCGATCAAGTTGAATCACCTATTATATATGGATGATTTAAAACTGATCGCCGCAACCAAAAACCAACTAACGCAAATGCTTAAAATTGTAGAGGAGTTCTCCAGGGACATCGGAATGCTGTTTGGACTGGACAAGTGCCGCACCCTTAATATCATCCGGGGAAAGCTCGAACAAAGCGCACACGAGATGCAGGACGGCCGGGAGATCGAAGCAATGGGCAAGGGAGATACATACAAGTATCTCGGGATGAAACAAGCTCAAAGGATAGACCATCGAACAATGAAGACTGATTTAACGAATGAATTCATCAAGAGAGTAAGACAAGTAGTGCGAACTGATCTTAACAGCAGGAATTTGTTTAAGGCCCTGAACACGTATGCGTGCTCTGTACTCAGCTATTCGTTCGGAATAGTGAATTGGACCAACACGGACATCAACAACCTGCAACGAAAAGTTAGGACACTACTAACAAAAGCTCATAAACATCATCCCCGTAGCGCCGTAGAAAGAACAACTCTGCCACGTCAACTAGGAGGAAGAGGATTGGCAGATCTCAGCAAGCAATTGGACCAACAAATATTAAATCTGCGTAATTATTTCTACAGGCAGGCCAACAGCTCCACACTACATAGGGCTATATGCGGAGCAGACGTCTCAACACCGCTACGTCTGACGGAACACGAGCGTCAAAATCACCACCGAACCGACAACGATAAACTACAGAGGTGGCTGGGGAAGCCGCTGCACGGGAGGCATCCTAATGAGGTTAACCAGGAACATGTCGACAAGTTAGCGTCGAACTATTGGCTGACCTCGGGACGAATGTTCCCCGAGACGGAAGGCTTCCTACTGGCCATACAAGATGAGGTTATACCAACTCGCAACTACCTAAAATTCATTGTAGGAGATGCATCGGTAGTGGATGACAGATGCAGATACGGGTGCCCAACTTCAGAAACAATCCAGCACATAACAGGAGGATGTCAGATGTTCGCATCAACGGAATATAAGGAACGACACGATTCGGTTGCCAAGATCTTGCACCAGGAACTGGCGGAAAAGCTGCTGCTTGTGCAGGCAGAGAGGGTCCCATATTACAACTACACACCTGAGCCTGTTCTTGAGAACAGCAACTACAAGATGTACTGGGATCGTACAGTTCTGACAGATCAACGAGTTGCCCATAACAGACCGGACCTTATAATAGTTGATAAAATTTCTAGGCAGACAACTCTGATTGATGTGGCCATCCCGAACAACAACAACCTGCGTGTGAAGCAAGTCGAGAAGATCGCGAAGTACAGAGATTTAGAAGAACGAATTAGAAGGCAATGGGAAATGGAGAACGTCCAGACGATTCCAATCATCATGTCAACAACTGGTGTTATACCAAAAAGTTTGCTGAGAAACATCAAGGAGCTGAATCTAACTGATAGTCTTTACAGGTCCATGCAGAAAGCGGTACTACTTGCGACAGCCCGAACCGTCAGGAAATTCATGGGGAATGCAGGATCGTCCAACAACATCAATGTCACCTAAGGCCCGATAACATGGCAAGGGTCTCGTCCGAGCCAGATCCTTTTGGTATCCGGGATGCCCGGGATCTGAGTGAATGTTCCCCGTAGAGGGAGTGCGAATGCCTTTTGGCTAAGTCGAGATAATAATAATAATAATAATAATAATAACTTTATTGTAGTTGCAAATATGTAGCAGGTACAATAAATATAGGGAAATTTTTTTAACTTACAACTACAAAAGGACTGGGATGGCAGTACTACTGATAATTAATCCCAGCCCTTCTTTACCTCATATAAATGGACAACTAAAATACAATTAATAATAGATGTTCTCTCATGTAAATACCTAGATAACCCACATAAGACAAAATAAAATACAAAATTGAATTAAATATCAATAATCAGAACGTACCAACGAGATTCGCAGGGTTAGGAAATTGAAGATCTATTTATACTTAGAGAGGAGGTGATTTCTGTAAGACACCTTGAATTGCTTCGCATTGAGACATTTATATTCTTGTGGGTTGCCATTGTAGACTTTGCAAATATTGATTTAAAGAATAACGATAACTGGAATAGAGGCGGTGACAACTGTCCCCTGAATCTAGTGTTCAGAGTGTGCACATCACATCGAAATCTTATTTTATGGTATAGATATGGTGGAGTTTTCAAGTGAATAACGGAATGAAAGAAACAGGCAGAATGTAATTTTCTTCGGTCTCTCATATTCAACCAACAAGCAGAGACAAGTTTATGAGATATTCGTTCATACTTCCTTAAACCATACACAAATCTAAGGCAACACTTCTGAAGTCTTTCAATACGCTCAGCATCATACACAGATAAACAGGGTCCATAAAGGACATCACAGTAATTAAGATCTATCTAATATTTAATAATAGTGGACAAGTAAAGACAATATATTATAAATATCATTTTAATAGAAATAAAATTAGTCGTCATATTTTTCATTAATAAAATTATTGGTTTACGTATGTCTTCGTAATCGACTTCTGGCAATTGACAAATAGTGTACCGAATTATCGTAAAATATGCTGACAAATTGCCAGAAGTGTACTTGATGAAATAAAATATAGGTAGGTAAAGTAATTATTCGAGTGGGCCATCGACGCACTTACTATTTGCCATAGCTCTCTAATTCTTCCAACTAACCTTCTGCCGTTTTGGAACTGGTGTTATTTTGAGTTACAGAATAAATGTAAAAATTGGCAGAAGTTTACTCAGTCACATAATTGTTGCAAAATTTTTTGCAACATTAGCTCCTTCTGCCGACTCTTTATTTTCCACCCAGCCTTCTGCCGATTTTTTCTCTACTTATTTGCACTATCTCCGATTATCCTGCAAATTTTCAACACTTTACCTTATCAATTAAAATCAAATTGCATGTTTAACCCCCTACCCTCACTTTATTCTTCCAGGGTGCCTTCTGCCCGCCCACCTCTCGCTATGTCAGTAACAATGGAACCTATAAATGATCCAATTTCCACTTTACCGAGTGACCCCTACTCCACGTAGCCAGCTCTTAGACTATAATAACATGAAGTAGCTAGGTTTTCTTTGCTCGACGGGAGGTGGTCAACTTGTATTCGTTTTGGGCTTTCCAAAGGACGAAAAGTTCAGAATAAAATGATTAAGGGCCAATTGCATAGACAAACTAAAATACCGTTTAAAATTTAAGGAGCTTTCAACAATCCAAACATTGTTTAGTATTGTTGCAAAAGTTTCTTTTCTTTATTTTAAAGTCAAAAGATACTTTCACCCTAACTGCCATTTCAATCAGAACATGCAGTTCTCTGTTCGTATTGTTCTGTTTGTATTTTTATGAAAATTTAACTATAAGAGAAGATAGGTAATCATCATTTTTATTATACTTCTTTTAAAACACCTTATTTTCATCTGTTTTAGCAATAATGAAAGATGGGTTTTTTTCGGGCTAGCGCACGGAAACAGCGCATGGAAAAACTTTCCGTGCGCTGAATAAAAATACCGAATATATGGCTTTAAAATAGAAATATACAGCAAAGTAAACTAAATTTAAGAAACTCTATATGCTCTCGGATATTTAACATATACCTATTTTGTATTTTAATTCGTTAAGTGTTTCAATATTTAGATACATTTCTGTAATATTTTGACGTTTTATTCACCTTATCTGACAATAACTAATTTACAACAAAGCACCTTTGAAATAATTTGAGAGTAACCATGGAAACGCATCATACATACCAAACACTATATTGTCTGCATTGTTTATTTTTTGTCAATTAAATTTATTATAAGATGCCTATAAAATGTTTTAAGTTTCCGTTTTCAATATAAAAAATATCGTTCATTACACGTCCAGAAATAGATTTTTCCGTGCTTGCATGACTTTGTCACGCGCGCACGGAAAAATCTTTATTTCCAGACTCGTAATGAAATATATTATTGCCTGACGGCGCACTTTGCGAAAAAATCTCACAAAAATTCTACTTGCAACAAAATGTAGTCCCCTCTATTTGCCCAAATTTACCATATTATTTGTCGAAAATATACCTATCTACACCAGGAATCGTACTTATTATAAATAGTTATAACTTTGTATATTTTCTTATTTTTTTTATTATTATTTGGGATATTAAATATTCATTTTAAGAAATTTAATTCTATTAATACCATTAAATAATAAATAAAGAGGAAACAATATACACTTTTTATTAATATAAATTAGAATCGAATTGGTAATCTCTAACACCAACACATTTTCTACTAGTTTTTCTTTTAATTGAATTTAACACCCTCTCAAAAATGAAGCTTTACAATATAAAAGTTCTTATGAACTTTTCCGTTTATTTTTATGAGTTATAATATCGCCTCGATTAAAACCTGAGACAATCTTTATAAAAGAAGATTTTATAAAATGGTAACAAATATTGTACCTACCAGTTTTTACACATTATTATTTTTTTGGCTGATGTTACCATCAAAATAAGGCAGGGCTTTTGCTTTGCTTTATTAGTGTGCACATAGCCGAACGTGAAAACTATATGGACTTCCGGTCGTCTTTTGTCTTTTCACTTGCATGAATTATTGTTTAACAGAGCGACGAACGCGCCGTACGTGTAAATTTTATTTAAACAATAATGGGCGATGCATTATTTATTGTCCGTCGCCATCAGAATTTAAAAACAACATCCTCTCGACGTAATGCGTCGCAAAAATTCAGTTTGTCGCCTCCGATTTTTTTGCCCGCTCGTTTTGAACTAAGTGGTGTTCTTGGCAGCCATATTTTAGATTCGCGGAGATTGTTAAGTGTGTACTGCGAAAGTTTTAACAAAAGGCCTGTTGATTCTTCGTATGAATATTCATGGGTTTCGTACGCTATTTCACACGTTAACGATTTTCGGATAAAGCAAATAGAACTGCCGAGAGAACAACACTTGTGTATTGTCTGTGGTGCTAATTAGAGTGAAATTTAGGTTTTTTATGTACTTTATTCAAGGCCGGTAGAATAATGAAGATTGATTCAAATTATTGTGATAGGTTAGTTAGCTGAAGAATGTAGGAAAAATAGATAAATTAAAAAGATGATAAAATTTCACGTCCCCAATAGATTTTTACAGAAAGAAAGTTAGCCACTTTATGGGACTATAAATTTTGGCAACTGGTAATATCATACCAACATCCAAGTTCTAATGGATGTGCCGGTGTTTTCATATTTGAATCGCTCGAGAAGGTAGACTACGACAGCTGTTTCCCCTTATTAGGTACATCAAGGCAGCCATAACCCTCCCGAACGACTCAAACCGAAACGGTAGCACTTATAATAGTGTAACTTGCACTTGGAGGTGAGAAACCAACCAGTGGCGCCATCTAGCATCAAGCTGATAGTACCAGAGCCGAAATTTCACAAAACATAGTAAACACCAACAAGAAAAAGTTAGGTTGGTGTTGAATCCAGAAAACTATAAAATAATGTGAATAAGAAGCGACACAGGAAACAGGCTCATTGGCCATTCACCACTGTATCTTCCAAATTTGTGGAAATCAACAAGGATCTGACCGGGAGCCCTATTCTTGTGAAACTTGCATCTTATGGCCGTAGAAATATTAAAAAGATGATAAAATTTCACGTCCCCAATAGATTTTTACAAAAAATATGTAAAATGTAAATATGTAAATGTAAAGCCGCTAACTTTCTTTCTGTAAAGATAAATTATAGTTGGCTGGCTTAAATATGTAAACATAGTTCTTAAATACTTATACTTAATACAATCTAACGTTACAAAAATTTAATTACCTAACTAAAATATTATCATCGTGGGGAAAACAAGCCAGTGCTAATCACGATTAGATGTACCGATCTAAAAAATCATAATAAATTCGTAATTTGTTTGACAGAAAAGTAAACAAACTCCGTTGCCATTTGTGTTATTTTTGTAATACTTGTTAAACGAACTCCAGATTTCTTAAAATGTTTAATTTTCGTTAAATACTCTCGGGAATTATCGCAATCACTTCCTTGCTTGGCAGCCGCTGAACTGCTCAATACATATACCAACTTGCCAATATTGGTCTGTTTTGCATTCACTGTTCTAACTTATGCAGCTGAAAATTATGTTGAGGATATTGTATATAAACGAATTTACATAATTTATGCATTGCTAAACTGTTCATATTGGTCCTCTGTTTAAATGTATGCCAAACATTTAGAAAATAAATCGCTAGTGTTAAAAAGGTGAAAAAATCGCGCCTGTTTTGGACATCCGAACGCCATGTTGTTTGTTTACTCGGACGCCTCGGTCGAAGCTGTTATTATTATTATTATTCAAAACAGTAAACTCGTTCAAAATGAATCGTTTTAGAGATATAAGTGAACAAGCAATTAATAAAGGAACCGTATTCGTCAAATAGTCTCTATTTCCAGGCAAAATATCCCTTTCAAAAAATGTATCGATAAAATTGGTGGCACTTGTGATTTTACATACGATAAGATCCATGCCCAATCTTCTGACTATCATTTTACAAACTTCACTCGCATACGGTAGGAACCTAATTACCATACTATGCCTACTATAGTTTTGAAAGTAGTAAATAATTTTAGTTTATAATTGGGAATACTTTAGAAGCTACTATTGTCCTGATTTTTATTTCAAATAAAATGATAATTAACGGCCATCTAAAATCCTTTTAGTCGTCTTCAAACTTCGTTTAGCTTTAGAATTTAATTACAAGAAAAACTCATTACCTTTATGGAAATGGATTCGTGCTCTATCTGAATTTAGAATTATAAAACGTCCATTAAAGTATATTCAGTGGTAGTTTAATTGAAAATTTGTAATCCAGGTTCATTTCCATTTTAATGTTATCTTTGTATTTATGGTGTCCTACGTTCAGATTTCGAGGTAGGTGCCTATATTCTGTTCTGCGTATCATGAAAGTAATGCAAAGAAAATATTTTTAGATAATTTTATTATTATTATTATTATACATATTAAAGTTATCGATAATAGACACAACACTTGTTATATTACCCCTGATAATATCAAATGGAGATTTTTTCATTTGTGTCATTAACTCATTAGACTAGTAATAAGAATAAAAATCTGCACCGCACGCTTGAATATCACTTCCGGTTTAGCAGGAAGTTACGTTTTTTTAAATAATATTATTTTTTGTAGATTTAGCTGGGACAGAAAAACGTTACAATCGGTAAACCGAAAGTTAGATTTTTTTATTCACTTTATTAGTCTAATGAAAAAGTGCATCAAAATCAACATATTAATTTTTAAAAAATAGGTCATAACTTTTTTGTCTGAAATTCAACTATTTTTTTCTTGGTGGCATTCAACTAGTTTGGTCTTTCAACCATCCATTTATCTTAAAAATTACCGAGATAATGACAATGGCTCGTTACGTCTTAGCTGGAACAAAAGAACGTCACTTTCGGCTAATAAACCGGAAGTGATATTCTAGTGTGCGGTGCAGATTTTTTATCCACTTTATCAGTCTAATAAAAGAAATTCAACAAAATCGCCATCTTGATTTTTCTAAAAATTGTTTATGTATAAAAACCGTTTTGTTTTTTCTTGGCGGCATTCAATTCTTCAATTCTTGGCGGCATTCAATTCCTTAGAAAAAACTACACAAGTTAAGTTTTAAAACACCAATTTATCTAAAAAATTACCGAGTTAATTGATCGTAACGTCTTAACTGGGACGCCCTGTACAGGGTGGGCCAAATTGGACACTTTTAAAGGGAAACTCTTATTTTTGACAGAGATAGACGAAAACTAATATCGGTGTCTGAGGCTCTTTTTTTTATGATAAACTTAATGGCGAAAACTGCAAATCGATATCTGTCACCGTTCACGAGTTACAGGGCGTTTTTCGAAAATGTGCGTTTTCGAAAAGTGGCCGTAACTTTTTCGGGTTGAAAATTTTGCGTTTCTGTAAAAACATTCCTAAAGCACTTTTTTACGTAGAATCCAATGATGCTTACTACGTTTTTTTTTCAAGTCAATGGTTTAAGAGTTACCGATGAAAAAATTTATTTTTAAAATGGAATACCCTGTATATTTTTGGCATTTTTTAGTATTTTTTAGTAGAGCAAAAAATTACCATTCCAAAAATATATAACACTTAATGATTTACATAAGTAGTTTTCAATTACTAATAGCTTTTATGATTTCATGTGTATAAAATTGGAAGCGCGCCCCTTCAACAAGTAGGTTTTGGACGGTGAGACAATGAAACAACCATGGAAAAATGTTTACTGCTACCTATCAAATTTTCAGTTAAGCTTTTTAGGCAGTCTAAAGATTTTTCTATTTTTGTGTAATTTATAAACTTTATAACATACCTACAATGAAATTTGAACGTTATAAAAAATGGGATATGATAGTCTGTTTTATACAATCCGAGGAAAATGACTATCTCTGTTTAACTCGTACCTTTTCGGCCTAACCTTTTCAAAATGCCCACTATTAATCAAATTGAGTCGCAATCTTGCAAAAATGTCCTTGAAAGGATGTCTTCTCTCTGGATATAATTGCTCGTTGCATCTGCATTTTCCCCGGATTGTATAAAACAGACTATCATTATCCCATTTTTCATAACTTTCAAATTTCATTGTATGAAGTTTATAAATTACACAAGAATAGAAAAATCTTTACACTGCCTAAAAAGCTTAACAGAAAATTTGACAGGTAGCAGTAATAGTAGATTCTGTAATGAGGTTAGAATTTTTTGATTCTAACCGAGTAACAGACTGTATTTTCTCCACAACCATTCGTAAATGTAATTTCAGGTGGAATTATCAAATTCCATATCAAAATCACTCGATTTTTCACTCATTTTATTTAACTTAAAACACGTTCGAAAATACTTATTATGACGCGCACCCCCACGCCGCTATTGTTGACAGCGAGGTTGACAGTCTCATTGTCTTGTTATGGAATGAAAATATATAAAGTAATGCAATGATTTATTATTATTAGTACGAAATATTAGTATCCCTATTATTATATTTATTTATGTGCAATAGATTACAAAAATTATATTAAGATCCTGGAAATATATGCAAAACACTCGAGAAGCAAGTATTTAAGAATAAATCATCTCGCTCTAGAGTGAGAATTTTTAAGTTATATTATTAACAATGATTTTAGAATACGTACATTCACGAATGGTCGTGGAGAAACATTTTTCCATGGTTGTTTCATTGTCTCACCGTCCAAAGCCTACTTGTTGAAAAGGCGCGCTCCCAATTTTATACATGAAATCATATAAGTTATTAGTAATTGATAACTACGTATGTAAACCATTAAGTGTTATATATTTTTGGAATGATTATTTTTTGCTGTAGTAAAAAATGCAAAAATATACAGGGTGTTCCATTTAAAAAATAATTTTTTTCATCGGTAACTCTTAAACCATTGACTTGAAAAAAATGTAGTAGCATAGCATTGGATTCTACGTAAAAAAGTGCTTTAGGAATGTTTTTACAGAAACACAAAATTTTCAACCCGAAAAAAGTTACACATTTTCGAAAATCGCCCTGTAACTCAAGAACGGTGACAGATATCGATTTGCGGTTTTCGCTATTAAGTTTATCATAAAAAAAAGAGCCTCAGACACCGATATCAGTTTTCGTCTATCTCCGTTAAAAATAGGAGTTTCCCTTTAAAAGCGTCCCATTTGACCCACCCTGTACATTTGGTCACCATTATTGGCTGCCTGTTGGTGCTTGTTAGTTACCATTAAATTTAACACGAATGTTGTGATTTGATCAGATTTCATATATAATAAAGATAATTTCACAGTTATTTCTAAAAAAATCATTAACTACACCTAGGCGTCGTAAATTAGTAACAATTTACTGGTCGTTGCACTCTGGAAGTCTAGATTTAATAATTTTTACCTCTACTTGCCTATTTTTATGTTATTAGAGATTATAGCAGCTATTCCTTAACAGAGAATTCACTAATTGGTCTTCGTACTGCCTACACCTCACATGGCGTTTTTTAGAACTTCTCCACACTTTATCCAATTGAAGTTATAATATCAAATGTACACAACAGTCGGGCATAGCTAGAATGCCTGCCATCAATGTTAATCTCATAGATTTATTGTGCGCAAGTAACTTTGAAAATATCATTCGATATTATCATACAGGTACGGATCCCGAATAAATTTGCTAGATGTAGCTTCTGCTCAATGACATTTAACCGTTGCAGTCGTACTTTACCATTAGAGTCCTCCCATTTGATGTCTCATTATGGGGCCATTCTTAATTCTTACACATTGTTCGCAAAACAAAAGTTCTTTTAGACTGACCAGATCTGTATATACTTCGAAGCCTTTATAGCCTGTTCGCGGCGTTCTCGACGACCATGCTGGAAGTGCCGTCGCCGAATGCCGATGTCACATTAGCATTGTAGCGTCGTTAGAGGCACAAGTCCCTACGCTCTAATATAGAGACGGGCGATTGAGCCATCGAGCCGGGACGCTAATGAGCTAGAAAATGCGGGAAATGCGATATGTGGGCGAAGCGAATTTGTAGCGCTTTGAGAGCGCTTCGATAGTCCTGCATGCCGTGAGTGACAAAGGACCATGGTGAAACCGCAGTCGAATTTTCGAATGAGCTTGGCACCGATATAATATTTTTATAGAAAGTAACAACAAATTCTTAGTCAGGGCCCCTTAAAACCCAACTGTACCGAGTTTTATCGTTCTAGTATGCAGGGTGCTCTGGCAAATTCAATTTTAATATTTAAGTAAGTAAGTAACTAGAAGAAACTATTACAAATAGACACATTTTTTTATATTTTATCAAAAACTAGAGTTTTCCTTATAACACAGAATTGTTTTTAAGTAATATTTGAAGTTTTTACAGGATGGTCCAACCAATAATTATACAGGGTGAGTCAAAATGTATAGTAAATACTTTAAAGGGGTGTTCGGCAGGTGGTTTTAAGGGGGTTCTTTCATATAATTTTTTTCGATTTGGGCTTTCCTTGCCATGTTATTCGGGTCTACAGGGTGACCCAAAAGTATCTTTTTTATTTATATCTCAATAACGGCGCTACTTAAAAATTTGAAATTTGGTATATGTTATCTACTTACTGGAAGACGCCTTCGTTTATTCATTTACACAGTGCCCTAAAAAAGGGTAAAAACTAACAACCCCTATTATTTTTTTGCTCAAACTTTTTTGAGGTTATCTTTTTGGTCTTGCGCAGGTCCATCATTTCAGTGTATCTTTTGATTTTGCAGCAAAAGTGTACTCTTATTTCATAACGATAAAAATCAACCGTTTGCGTTGAAATTGGTAAAACGTGCCCCAAAACACCTGTTAACAACATTCGAAACATAAAATTATTACCTACCGCTTTCAAACGTTACAGACTGACTGTACCATTTAAACTGAGAAAAAAATTCCTATGAACAATGTACCAAAACTTTCAAAATGGAAAGGATTGAATTTTAACAAAATTTGAACACCCTATTTCAAGAAAACCAATACTGTTTTGACCAATGTCCAATTGGTATTTTTTCCTTATTTTGAATGTACAGTCGATATGTTACGTTTGAAAGCGGTAGATAAAAATTTTATGTTTCGAATGTTGAAGTTAACAGGTGTTTTGGGGCACGTTTTGCTAATTTCAACGCAAACGGTTGATTTTATCGTTATGAAACAAGACTACACTTTTGTTGCAAAATGAAAAGATACACTGAAATGATGGACCTTCAAGACCAAAAAGATAACCTCTAAAAAGTTTGATAAAAAAAATTAATAGGTTTTTACCCTTTTGTAGGGCACTGTGTAAATGAATAAACTTCCCTAAGGCGTCTTCCAGTAAGTAGATAACACATACCAAATTTCAAATTTTTAAGTAGCGCCGTTATTGAGATATAAATAAAAAAAATACTTTTGACCCGAATAACTTGACAAGGAAAGCCCAAATCGAAAAATTTTATATGAAAGGCCCCCTTTAAAACCACCTGCCGAACACCCCTTTAAAGTATTTACTATACATTCTGACTCACTCTGTATACCCCACATTAAAAGGACATTGTATTTTCAATCGAAAAATAGCTCTAAATACTTAGTTGCTTAACTCCACACCCCAAAACTTTGTTTTTTTTTGCACTAGTTTCGCTTACCATGTTAACAACATCAGGAGATGATTAAGTCTAGACTTAATAATTACTATTAGGGAAACGCGCGTCGAGTGCAAAACGCAAAGTTTTGGTGTGTGGAGTTAAGCAAAAGGAGTGCCAAAGGTTCCTGATTCCCAAATGAACAACAGCCATATACAATTATTATTGGTGTGTTTACTACTTTAAACAAATTAACTTTTTCCAATAAACTTACCTATTTAAGGCTATACTTTTGAAGCTTCAGGATCTAAACCATTTAAGGAAATTAAAATAATGTTATGCTCTGTATCTTGAAAAGTAAAAATTATTGTATATAAAGTAAGAAACACATTTTTTCTACTTTAAGTCTTACTTATGGAGCGAATTTTTAAGTTAATTTTCAGAAATACCCAGAAATAATACGAAAAATCAAATTTGCTATGAAACCATGACACATGAAAAAATTCTACGAGAACGTTTTTGTTTACAATTAAAAATTTACATAAAAAATTGAATACATTTTATAGCTATAAAAGGTGATTATTTTTTTGCTAAAAACAATTTTACTAATTACCCACTTCCCCGCCACTGGTTGTTCAAGGTGTTTGATATTAACAGGTTTTATGCTAACCCATGCCGTTATAACGTGTACCAAATATGACTTAAATATCTCAACTAGTTTGGAAATATTCAATAAAGTCCACTAATTTTTTCCAACTTTAACAGCTTGTAACTTTTTTATAAGGCCTTAAAAGGGTATATAGTTTATACAAGAAAGTGCGGTTATTTTTTGATTTTCTATCACTTGTTGAAGTGTCTCAGAATAAAACTGTATCATCTTGTATATTATCAAACTAAATCACCCTTAAAATTAAAAATAAAAACAATATTACAATTACAATTATTCTTAATAACCTAATATGAAATTGTTTGAGCAATTGAACGTAAACAACCAAATAATGAATATTTACAATTTGAAGATCAACCCGCCAATATTACAGTATAAATAGATTCTTAATCTAGAAATTCTCTAAAAAAATCTAAAATTAAATTTTACTAAAATTGAAGTTACAGGAATAGAAATTAAAACCAATTAAAATCAAATAATAAATTTATTGCAGGTGAAAAATAATATAAATGTAAATTTGATATAAAAAAATATAAGTTTGATTAGTAACTTGACAACACCCTATATAACGTCACCCATGATACCTAGTCCCATTAGAAAATTTCCTGCAACTTTTCCGTTTACCATTTTTCGCCAGACCGAAAAATAACAAAATTAAGGGGTGAAATTTGACGTGAATAGTGTGAATACCCCTTTACACGCCCAAATACAACCGAAACTTCTATAGATTAGCTGAAATCATTCTTTACTCTCCTCGGAAGACTATCAATCAATCCCTACCTTTCATCCTTGCTTGTTTACCCCTAAGATCCGGTATTAATCACCGGCCCCGTTTTTTCAGTCTCTAAAGCATCCGACGAGAACCAGAGATTCCTCGCCCATTCTGTTATCATCCGCAGTAATTGAGGCTGGATCTCCGTGAAAGCCGATTCGGTCCGAACTTAATTAATCAAGCCGCGGATGTTGTCCTGTAATACGTTCGCGTCGTCGTTTGCTGAATCTGACGGAAGCTGGATTCCCCGCATCGCTCCACTGTTTTGCAAGCTCCGCAGTCCTATACAGTATATTATCGCTTACATTGTATAAAAGATCATACTCGGCTTTCTAGTATCTGGGGTTTTAGTTCAGTAAAATTAGACAAAAATCGTCGAAAATTTATTGTAACTCGATTCAGAATGCCACATGGAAAAGTCCGTATATTTATTGATAATATACAATGACGTTAAAACCTATAGACGTGGTGCCCCATTGTTGAAATGCCCTTCATTTTGACTCCAAGATTAAATATAGCCATACTACTCTAAAAACATGCTACAAACAAAGACAGAAAGTCAACCATAGTATAGTTCCTCCAGAATCACACTTAGATATCGCATGTTTTTTCTTGTTTGGGGGCGCCGGAAGCATCGGAACCTCACCTGAAGACTCTGGGGATGGTCTAACGACGCCAGCCTCCGAGCCCAGAGTCGAAATAAGTTCGCTACGGCTCGACAAAAGGGGCAATCTCGCGACATTTTCGGAATAATTTAATGGAGCGCTTAGATTGTGATTATTTCTGGGCGTCAATCGTTTATCAAAACAAACCTGTCTATAGGTTCTGACGTCATTGATAATATATTTAACATTTCCAGGGATCTAATTTTGAAGTGGCGGAACATTGTTTAAATAATGGTTTAATGAGAAAAAACTTTTTTGCGTTAATTCAGACTATTGCCGATGGATGTTTCACATTTTGTACACTACTAGAACACTAAAAGACGGTTTATTTGAAACCTGGTAGGTTAAAATCGGTTAATAATTTGTTTAAATAATTGCAAATCCGACCAAATTTTCAAAATTTTCATGTATTTTTCATTCTATGGGAAAAACATCTGTGCACTTGAAACAGTCAGGAAATAAGCTTTATATGACCCTTAAGTTACCCTGAAAATCATACGGGATCACCCGTCCATGAACCAACTGCGCGCGGCGTTGCTTGACTTTGACGATCGCTTTACCTAGGTCAAGTATGACCCAGGTAAAGCGCCTTCGAACAGAAAAACCAAACTGCTGCTTGTTGTGCAGCCTCCATAACAAATCTATTGATATTCAAACCTACTGCCATATTTATACTGAAAGATTGCGCTGCTATAGGTAACAATTTCGCAATGTGTACGAAAAGTTAAATGGGCCTTTATTGGCCGGGTTTTGAATATTTGGTCACTTTTGACGGGCGATGGATCCGCGTCTGACGTTTGATGTTTACATCTCGCCAAGGCCTACTTATTGAAAAAAATCGTTCTATAGTGGGCTACTTCAGTGCCGATTTTTGAGCTTTTAATGACGATTTTGGGACACTTCACTGCCGATTTTAAGAAAAAAATGTTATTTAGTTTAGGAGAAATTTAATTCGTTTATTAAAAAAGGGTATAATGTTTATTGACCCAGTTGCGCCATCGTCCTAGAAGGCTCATCTTGGGGCCATTTTTTTGTCGAAACTTATATTTTATGAATCTGTTTTATTTTCACCTTCAAAATGGCGGCTGGAAAAGTGGGACGTTTTTAGGTTAGGTTTTTGTGAATATGTTTGCACAGTTTGCTGTGGCAGCCCGAGCAAAATAACATTCCCGCACCGGTTGCTACAAACCGTGTACAATGACATACTTACATTTCTCTATTAAAAAAAGAACATACAAGGTGGCCATACTTTTACAGTCGTGAAAAGGAATAATTTAATAAAATTACAGTAAATCATAAAACATATATTAATGATCTAAAACGTGCACTCCACTTTTAAAAAAATATCTACGTCGAAATTAGCCCATAATTAACGGAAAAACAGCGAATTTTTTATCGAGATGAAATTTGAAGTAGCCAACTTTCTGGACGCATAGCAGTGATGACTCATCTCTCCCACTCTCTCTCTCTCTCTCTCCTCGCCACTCAGCGACTACTGTCAATTTGACAACAACTTTGTCATCCGGAAAACCTTTTGATAGCCATTGTAGGGGATGATAGAAAATAAATTAATTTTTGATTATCGAGATTATGTCTAGTTGACTGACAAAATGTTGTTATAAACCAGATTTATTTAGGTTTGGACAACTTACAAGTTGGTGATCATTCTGCAAGTAAATTAAAAGAAGGAAAAACATTTTGGCATAGCTTAAGGAATAACTAGCTGCGACACTCTCTTTTTTTTACATGCTTTCTGTGGGAGCATTTTAGGCGGAGCCAGTTTTGGCGGCGGTGGGGCAGACGGCTGGTTGATTCGACCCGGTTGGACTGCGGACGTGACGAATCGGACAGGGTCGTATTGCAAAATATTTCAGGTTTAATTTTCAACTCAAAATATTAAGTGAAAAATGAATCATTAGACAAAAAATACTATCTATACGTTGTAACTAAATACGTGTAATGATTATGCGTGGCTCGTTCAACCAGCCGCTGCACAAGCCTCTCTGCCTTTGCCCATCCTTGGGAGAAAACGTTTAGTCCGGCCCCGATACGCTTCACTCCGGCTTCATTCCGCCAGACTCTGTTTTGACTCCCGCCGGGGGCTTGAGTGTCGCAGCTACCTATTACTTAAGCTATGATTTTGGTATATTATCGAATTAATTGGTATTGAGGTTATTTTTTTTTTCTTTTTATGGCCTCTGCTCTTTTCGAGCAATCTAGCCACTATGGGGCGACATACGGTGCCAAAGCCGCCCCTTGTTATTGAGGTCATGTCTATTTAGCTTTTGCCACAAAATATAAGTTAGGTAAATTTTCTTCTTCTTCAATATTCACAAATCTCAAATAGAAACATATCCGTAGCCATATCGCATATCGCAAAAAAAAACCATTTCACGACTTTTTACCTATATGCATAACATTGAATATATGCAGCGTCGTGAGTTCTACAAGATGTGTCTAAAAGACCTAAAGTTATTTTCTTTGCTCTGCTATATTCGGTGAATTCCAACTACTGCCAATTAGTGTTTGACTAAATACCGTCGACTCATCTCCACCAGGGCACGCTTTAATTACGAGATGACTGCAGACGGTGGCACAATAATGGCTGCATCCTTGCGCACCGACCTGCCGTTGAAAACGGTCTGGTAATACGCGGTGTTCGGGAAGGCATAAAGTGCCATCCGCTAGGCTCGGAATGGAGTGATGAAAATTGCTGCCCATCAAATAGATGACGCCTCGTGTTCCATTACGAAAATTTCTAGGGAAATGTCGGGTGGAGGTTCGTTAATGTTGGAACTTTGAAGCTTCTACCAACTGAAATTCAGTTTTTATTTGACTTTTTTCGCAAAGTCACATTCTTGGTTACGATTTTCTTGGTTTTCGCTGTATAGTTTTTTTTTTATTTGAAGTTAAATCGGAATGGGCAAATTTTTTGGTCGCTCATCGTTTTTAGGAAATAAAAACTGCCGATGATTCAGTAAATAGATACAGAATTTACCTAGTTGTTGCCACAAAGTTTAGATTTAGATTTACTTACCTCTTTATAATTACAAAATGCCCAAAGGGAGTAGAGTCAACATTTCTGTCCATATTTTATTGTGTCCCAACGACCCAGATCGACTTGACAACTGGTGTAAAAGAAAAACCATTTTCTAGTTGAAATTTGAGCATTGTGACACAATTATATTTTCGAAAAAAGGCATTCCTTAGAAATTTTGAAGAAACAATTTTTCACACCTATAAAGGTAAACTTTGCAACAAAATATTATTAAAAACACTGTATAGAAGCGAAAACTTAGTAAGTGTGCAAATTTTAAAAGCCTAGGTTTACTTTTATTTTGTTTTCCATTTTTGTGCTACTAGCTACTAAAAGTGCACTTTTGTCCAAATGTTATTATGGAAATTTGTTCGTGTCGAAAACTGAGTAGATATGAAGAATTTCAAAATCCTAGGACTATTTTTTGCAGAAAAAAATCAATGTAGGTACTCCTAATCTTTTCAAATTTTGCACGCCTACTTACTCAGCTGAACGATTATTTTCCTCGATAACATTTTTCCGTAAAAAAAGCATTTGACTGGTGTGAAAATTAGTTTTTTCAAAATTTCTAAGGACACTTGATTTTTCGAAACTAGAATTATGCCACAAATTAGTTTCTAATGCAGCAAGTCTGATCCCCAGATGCTCAAATTTCAACTCTAAATCATTTTATTTTTAACATTAAATTTATTGTTCTGGGGACACCCATATCATTTTCTTCTTTTTATTAATTAATTTAGGTAAATTTTGACTGTCAATAGCTCCTGCTTGCAAAGTGATGCCAAGTCAAGGTTATAGTTTACTTATAGAAAGGTCAGGACATTCCCCCACTCTTAAACAAAACCAAAGGTAGCCTCCCACCACCGGCAGTATTGCACGACGGTGCCGCCTGAACCAACTGTTCTTCTTCTTCTCCTCCTCACAGCTTGATGCCAGTGGCCAGAAGGATAAAAAAGTCGAAAACAAAAAAATAGACATTTTAAGAGGAAAAATAGCAAAAGCAATATAAGAAATTTACGAGCAAACCAAAGTAAGCGTTCGCTTATGGCTGGAAGTGTTAAATGTTTAAGGAGTTCCTATATCGCCAATTAACGTGTAAATGCTACCAACTTAAATTTACCGTTTCGTCCCCTTGGCTCCCTCATCCCCCCCTTTCCTTCCTAGTCGTCGAATGTCCTAACCTTCCCATAAACTAACCTTGATGCCAAGAAAGGTGCCCAAAAGCACACAAGTGTCCTTTAACCGTTAAATTTGAAATTTTTTTCCCAAAAAAATGACGAAAATTTGCTTTATTTCTCGATATTTTGCCTAATACTAAAGCAAAAAGTTACTAGTTGCAATGCTTTCACGTAAAGTCTTGGCAGAGTTAAAGTGTACCTGAATGAATAAAAAAAAAATCCATTTTATTTGTATATATCATTGAAAATTATAAATAGTAGGTAGGTACTGTAAGATTTAGACAAAATAAAACTGTTTTACAGTATATACTTTTTTTTATACGTACATATAAAGATTTCGTTTCTGAGATACCAGGTGTCATGGTTTTAAAGCCGCCACAATTATCAGGCCTTCGAGGTCCTCCAGTGAGTTGCAGTAAAGAAAGTTGCGGCGGCGAAGCCGCCGCCCGCCGCAGGCTGAGAATACCCATCCTGCGTGCCAGCGCAGGTGGGCGAATTTCTAGTTATTAATATATATTAATAGCCTTCTTCTCACGGCTATAGCTTCATGTCCTGAAAAACAGATGGCGTTGGTGGCCAACAATGTATTTAGCATTATGTATTTTGTCTTCAGAAAGCGCATGCTGAGTCAAAAAAGCCGTGAGCCGCGTTTATAATTTGGCAGTGAACGGTCTAAGTAGGTATCTTTGTAAATTTCACAGTTCTTACTTTCAACCTTCCGTTCTGCAACCCTAGGCGACACCTATGGAGGCCCCCAACCTATAGCCTCATTTGAAAATCCTCCCCGCAAAAGCTAAAAGGCTTTCCAAAGCCGCGCTAGTGTCGGAAACACGCATTAACCGACCAACCGACCCTTATAAGCGTGTTGCCCTTCCTTGGCAGTCCTTTGCCGCCGCGAAACGTTTCGCGTCGTTATTTTTCGCGTTGCATAAAAGGGCTGGGCGCCCCGAAATGGCTGCCTGTTTGCGAACGGAGGGCGTGGGTGGGGTGGAGGGGGGGGGGTTAGGGGAGGCCTTTACATCGGAATAAAGCCGGCGCCACCCTGGGACCCTTCCCAGTTTCAAATGCAGTGGCGGTTCGTTGGCTTCATAAATTAAAGCTTACCCACTTTTACCCAGTATCATCAATCGAGGCACTTAGGTCATCGTTCTAACTAAAGTCTGGTCCAACGAATATGTAAAAATATATAGGAGGATCACTCTGATTATGTCCCTTGCCTCTAGTCCCCGCTGAAAGCCGTGCAAGACGCAGTTCATCTATACAGGGTGTAACTAAACTGATGGTCAAAAATGAAACCACGTATTCTTGGAGTCAAAATAAGGGCACTTCTTCACATATTTTTTCTCCTACGGGCCATAGTTTTTTTTATACAGAGTGTAGAAATTTAGAGAAAAATACACATATTTCTTAGTATCTCTAGAAGTATACGAGATATTTTCTTCAAACTTGGCGTGTCACATGAGCGGATGAGTTGTCAAATTTAAGGTTAATATGAAGCTTGTGAGGCCCCCAGTTGCGGAGATAAAGGGTGTTATTAAATTTAATTAGTTTAGAAAAATATGAATACCCTGTATAATCGCAATTTTTAAATTTGTTTTGATTGGTAAATTCAATGGTTAACAAAAAGTATCTTGTATTTTGTCATATTCTCAGCCGTTTTTTTAACTATTTTCAAAGAACGGCAATGCTGCAATAAAAAAGTCATTTTAAGAATAAATCTAACAATCTGTGGATGCCAATTAAACTTGGCATTATTTGAATCATTTGGCTGCCAACTTTGCACCTTAATATCAATATTTTGAAAAATTATATTTTAATTTGAAGAATTGACTGATATGCACTTTTGCTATGGACTTGCGAATGGCAATAATAAACATGCGGAAACGCATAGTTGCGTGTATTGAAAGAGGCGACGGTCATTTCGAACATTTAATAATTTAATTTTCTAATAGCAATACGTTTCTTTTATTATTGTTTTTGCTTTTGTATTTTGTTAAATAAAGTTTAATTGACAATTGACATCCACAGATTGCTAGATTTATTCTTAAAGTGACTATTGTCCATTGCAGCGTTGCCGTTCTTTAAAAATAATTAAGAAACGGCTGCGAATATGAAAAAATACTAAGAGATACTTTTTGTTAACCATTCTGTTCTCCAAACTTCTACGCTCTGTATAAAAAAAACTATGGCCCGTAGGAGAAAAAAATATATGAAGTGCCCTTATTTTGACTCCAAGAATACGTGGTTTAGTCAGTTTAGTTACACCCTGTATAGTCAAGTCGGCGGAAGATAATGTTGAGGATAATGGTGAAGGCGCCTGATTCCAAACATTTCTGGCATCTTTTTCGAACAGAATAAAAGCATTTTAAGAACATGTTGATTAGCATTTACTCGTATACCTATAGCAACCTATACCGCGCAAGAGAGACGTCCGACCGGGGGAATAATTTGGCGGCCATTTTTAACCTTAAACGAGGCGGGAAATTTGAAATAATTTATACAATGTAATATCGTGGTTGTCGTTTTTTAGTTCAAAGTACAACATAGATCCAAGATTTTTGTTGTTTTTGGTTTTGTAGGTCGAGAAATTATAAGACTTAATTAAAATATCATATTTTAATCATCATAAAGGGAACTAGTGTAACTATCATTATAAATAATTACTTATAAAAAACATGAAAATATTTTTTATCACCTAACATTTTCATACAATATTACTTGGGAAAATTATTTCCTTGAATACTTTTAATATTAATAACCTATTTTCCAGGAACATATCTATACCTTCTAAATTTTTAGGCGGCTAGTTTTATTCCTTAGAACTTTTCTTTTTGTTTGTTTAAAAAATACAAGCAAAATAAAACTTGGTAACTTCAACTTCTACCACTTTAATCTTTGTTTCAAAAATGCAAGTGAAGTGATTTCTAATTACGCTCTTCTTTGATAAGCGTCAATAATTTTGCTGGCGGTGATCTGCAGTTAACAGGTTTACTTGCTGCTGCCTGCTGCTGTTTGCGTTTCTTTAGTTAATTCTATTTGCTCCAGAAATGTGGCTCTCTTCGTCGTATCGAGGATTACAATGTCTCCATTTTCCTCATCTCCATGAGTTACTTATTGAACTGGAATTTTTTTGGTGGTCTTACCAATTTTGACGCCACTGCTTCTTCGGTTAGGTTTGTAGATGGTAGAGCGCCACTTTTCGCGTTCTTTCGTGTTAAAAAAAATCCTGTTCATCAAAATGAATAGAACACGCATACATAGAGTCCTTCCGGAGAATATTATTGTCGATGACAAGTTGTAAATTTAGTTTTTTCTCTTGAAAACCTAAAAATCTGCAAGAAATGAGAAAATTTCAATGCAGAAACAATATTATTTGGCAAAAAATTACACCTATTTGTTTACTTACCTATGGAATGTAATTTCAATTTCACAATCTGGATGTAAAAGTCTCTTCGCATTTTTACAATGCTTTGCCAAGTCATTTTTTGATTTCGTAAATATAGAAAACGAAAAGCTATTATCCGTACGAAATATAAAGAAGAAATCGCGATTAATTAAAACTAGTGTTGCCGGACACTTATTTGTGACCGGACATAAATGTCCGAGCACGGACATTTATGGACATGACACATTAAAAAAATGCTCGATAAATGTCCAATAAATTTCAAAATATTTTAAATAGAAGAAGAAGCGAAACTTAACCTCAATTTTTTTTATTTTTTTATAACAACACGTTTTTGTAAGGGTTTCCCTCCATAAGATATCTGCTGTGTGTTTGTTTTTTTTTCTTATTTCCTTTTATTAATGGGTAAAAGAAGTGGTATAATATGGAATTACTTCCAAAAAGTCCAAAAAACAGTAAAACATATGGAATTTGCAAATTCTGCAAGAAGACTTATCTTAAACATGCTACACGCATGACGAAGCATGCATATATAAACATATATAAATAATATATCGTTTTAAAGCTCTACTTAAATCCAATAGGATGGTGATGTTTTTAGCTTATTTTATAAATGTCTGATAAATGTCCGGACATATTACGGACACATTGGCTGGACATTTCTCTGAAAATAAATGTCCGGACATTTGGCAACTCTAATTAAAACTAAAAACGCGTATCTCAAAAAAGCATGTCAGGGTGATTTTTATGATTTTACCGGCGCCTTCAAAAAGTATAAAGCAATTTCATTCATACAGTATAAAAAAAATTAAACAAGGAATAAAGTAGCCACCATTCAAATTGTGAAAATAGGGTTAAAAATGGCGGCGAATTCCATCTCTTTTCGTTCGCTGCGCCTTGCCGTGCGCAATAGGGCTAAAAGCGGTATATGTTAATATACAGGTATGTGCATTTACTTCATTGATTTTTTCCGAAATCGTCTCCTGTACATACATATTTTAGTTGACCTAAGTGTTCATACGAACTTGTAAAATAATGTTCAGTGTTCTTTAAATACGGCCACAAAATGAAATTGTAAGGCCTCTGAGGAAATTGGTGTTCTGAGTTTAGGCTCACCATTCACCAAGCGATTTGGAAAACGTCCTGTAACATAATCATCGATTCACCTGCAGTGTGTGCTCTAGTTGAAAATAGATTCTACAGGTGCAGATGTAAATCTTTTTTAAAAGCTTTTATTTAACTTGCCTACAGTGGCTTTATATAAAGCCACTGTAGGCCACTGTGAGGGTCGAATCTTGCAAGCTGAATTAAAACCACTTCTTGACATCCGATTGAGCTGAAATTTTGCCACAGCTTTAGTTCTGGTGACAATACAATATGCAATACTCAATATTGTAATACTTTCAAAATGGCCATCGCCACGAGATGGCGGATGATGTATTTTTTGTCAACCACCTTAATATGGGTATCAAATGAAAGGGTTTGAAGAGTAGAAAACGATAAAATTAGTAGGATCACACTAAAGTCAATATGGCAGATTCTCCAAGATGGCGGATTACATTTTCTTTTCGACCCCCTTAATATGGGTATCAAATGAAAGGTCGTAAAGAGTAGAATATTTCGAATATTTTTAATACAAAAAAATTAAATATTTTCGGAAACATTAAAATTCCAATTCAGTCTAAGAAAATAGGGTGTCCTAGTTTCAGAAGACATTGAACAATAATTGTATCATTTAAACGTTTAATCCAAACAATAACGTTGCCCCTTTTTAAAGAATCCATTGGGGGAATTCATTGCTAATGCCAGTTAGTAAATATCCAAATTTCCAATCTGGAACTCATTATGTACGATTATACGAAAACCAACGTGATACAATGTACCTAATATTGAACTGAATGTAAATGACCTAAAATTCTTTTTATACTAATGCAATTATAATATAATATATAGAGTAAACTAACCGGGTAAATAACCGTTGAATAGCTGGTTATAATTTACGTTGTGTGCCAAAACAAGCCATATATTATACCCTGATTTTAGTGGAGAGCGGCTAAAGCTCTACAAAATGGAAAATTTATCCTATAATAAGTTTTGTAAATACACCACCGATTAAAAGGGATTGTTATGACAAACTATACGAAATCGATACTTAATAGATTGAAACCACAAAGGACACGCCATCCGCCGACCTCAATTTTCTACAACGCACATTGTGGTGAATATGGAAAACGAAATTGGGAACATGCGTGTACCTAATGAATATAACTTTGTAACTTTGATCAGTACACAAATCTTAACTGGCGATAGGTTCTGATCCCAAAAGCACGTCCATGAAAGTATTTTTTATAACGAGCAGAAAATAATGCAAAATTTTTTCCGAATTTTACAGACAGTTTGAGAGCCACTGGTCGTAAGACTGTAAAAATTTGCAAATTTCCACACCTCCCGTGGGTAGAGCAGCGGCGCATTACTTTTTTTAAGCGGGTGTTCGTGTCTGTAGCCCTATCATCCCGAATAAATAATAATACTATCAAGAATCACCTAGTTCGGAAGCACTCACCATAACTTAGTAATAATCACATTTACCACTTCACTAATTTATTCCAACTTTTCACTATGTGACACAGCACACCACTGCCGTGGCCTACGATAAAGACAGGCCATGGCGCACGAAAATCACGTGACCATCTTAGTCCGACGTTACACGTCCTTTGTCACATAACTGAAACCGGCAGCTTGTGTTTTGAGAAGTTTTAAGCATTTAAAGTGTTATTAAACGTCTTAGTTTATATTTTAGAAACAAGTTTATCCTTAGTGCGCCTATTTACAGTACACTGAGGTGAGTTTTCATTTTTATTTCGTAAAAAATAAACTAAATACCAAATATTGGGTTTGTCTACATTATTTGATTTTTTCCGTAATGCATTCCTATACAGGATGATTTTTTAGAACTACCACCGCGACTTTCTCGCTTATTTTGCGCCCTACAAAAAAAGCGTTAGAAACAAAGTAGCAATCCTTTGGACCCGTTTTTTTTCGTTATTTTCCAACCGATTTTGATGATTTTTTTTTCATTGTGTTCAGAAAAGTAATAGCAAGAGATTGATGGTTTTACTTTTTTGATATTCTTATTTATTTATTAAAAAATCGTATTTCTGGGCCGAAAATCAAAATTATAAAACAATCAATCGATCGGTACAACGTTTCTAAACACTCCTTTTTTAAAATCGGCAAAAAAGTGAAAAATGACAGTAAAAAATGGGATTTAGTGACATTTTCTTTCCTTTTCTTCGGCTGGCTAAATAAATAAGAATAGCAAAAAAGTAAAACCACCAATCTCTTGCTATTCCTTTTTTGAACACAATGAAAAAAAAATCATCAAAATCGGTTGGAAAATAACGGAAAAAAACGAGTCCAAAGGATTGCTACTTTATTACACTGCGTATGTCTGCAAGTTAAGACCTTAAGAAATAAATTAAAAGTAAAAAAATATTTTTAAAAAAAGCTTTTATTTAAATGCGCTAAAAAGAATAAAATAATCTTTTCTTTTAAAACTTTTACTATCAACTTATAACGTCATTCCACAATTTATATGATATAAAAGCTTGTCGCGAGATTTAAGTAGTGGTATTTACTTAGTTTGAAAACTTAAATCTCGCGACAAGCTTTTATATCATATAAATTGTGGAATGACGTTATAAGTTGATAGTAAAAGTTTTAAAAGAAAAGATTATTTTATTCTTTTTAGCGCATTTAAATAAAAGCTTTTTTTAAAAATATTTTTTTACTTTTAATTTATTTTGTAATTTTTAGTTTGGCCAGGTGTCTGAGTCTATTCATCTCAGTTAACGCATCATTGTTGCAAGGTCGTTTGCCGGTTAGTTTAGAACAGTCTAGCTCTTCAATGAGGAGACCTTCTAATGACCATCTTTGGTGTTCCGCCATGTTGGATTTAGAATGACGTCACACATATAATCATGCATTGTCATCCAAATTAAACGTGTGTACAAAATTTCAGCTCGATCGGTTGAAATTTAACTAGTCCGCCATCTTGAGTGTTCCGCCATGTTGGATTTAGAATGACGTCACACATATAATCATGCATTGTCATCCAAATTAAACGTGTGTACAAAATTTCAGCTCGATCGGTTGAAATTTAACTAGTCCGCCATCTTGGGTGATCCGCCATGTTGGATTTAGAATGACGTCACACATATAATCATGCATTGTCATCCAAATTAAACGTGTGTACAAAATTTCAGCTCGATCGGTTGAAGATATCTGCTTCAAAATTGAGTTGCAAGATTCCACCCGAACAAATTACATACATACATACATACATACATACATTGCAAGTTAAATAAAAGCTTTTAAAATAGCTCACTTGTATCCTCGAATATTTGCCCGTTTTATTTGCAGCTTTCGCTTGCTTTTACTATGGTATATTTTGCATAAAAATGTCATATTTATTTCATGTTAGTTTTATTAAATAATTCTGTAAAAATTTTATCATTGATTAAATTGTTTTTAAATTATAAATATCATTTTTGGGACTATTAAAATGCCTCGACACTGTAGTGTTGTCGGATGTAAAACATATTACAAAAGCCAACACCATAACTTGCCTCGGGATGAAAATTTTCGCCAAAAATGGATTCGTCAAATTCCGACTGAGATTTAATTTCTAAAGCCTATGTGTGACTAACACATTTTCAAGAAAATGAAATAATTAAAGTGGACAATGTGTTGTGGGAAGAAAATATAGAGAATATCAGCTAAGCTAAAGGAAGGTGCTGTCCCAACAATTTTTGAGAATGTGCCAAAATATTTGAGTGCAGTGCCGTTTAACTTTCAGCCCAAACAGTTGAGGCAGGTTGAATATTTTGAAAAAGCAATTAGAAAAAGCCTTGTTGCACAAAACCAATAATATAATAGACGAAAAAAAAAAAAAACTCGCCAAATTATTACGAAATTTGTGTTCTTTACTTAATGACGTAGCATTCACCACAACCTACTAATAACCACATTTACCACTTGGAAATATGAAATGTAAACTTGTCGATTTAAAGGGGCATAATATTTTATGAAAGATTCTGCAAATGGTGTTTTTAACATTAAACCACCCTCTCGGTCTTTTTCGTCGTGTGGCGCCAGTGGCGATAGCTTGAAACAGCGTTATGCACAGGTTTTTAATATGGTGTTGTTCCTGGTTATATCCATCATCTAACCTAACATGTTCTGTGGAAACGATGATAGTGTTATAAACCTGTCTTGCTGGCTAAATTAATTAATTATGCTTAATTGAAATTACAAGACAGATTAATATTAATACCTTATACCAATTGTAACGGCAGAGTGAAATAAAATACAAGTGTTGCTCGTTTAACGGCTGGATTTATTCTAACTTCTCATTCTTTAGCCACAAAAAATTAGTCCCACAAAAATAAATGTTAAGTATGTCTATACCCAATCGGCTTACATAAGAGGCATATTGTACTGCTGTATGAACTGCCCTTGTATAAAGTGCTTTCACAGAACTATTCTTTTAAAACAAAACAAAATCAGAACAGATTAACTATCAAGTAAATTTCCACAAATATTCTACCTAACTATATTTTTATCAACATTAAAAATAAGTACATGTAAGTATAAGTAGAAGTTTCCGTTACACAATATTTACAAAACTATTCAAATTTTGCGGGTTCGAAAAGTTCCTTGCACGAACACGAGACGACGCCATAAACCCGTCCGGTAACGACAACGGACCTCCTGAATAAAGCTGGACTGCTATTCCTATATTACGTTAAAAGTGTCAGGGACAGGCTGCCGCCATGTTGGGCTGACAGTGGAGGGGAAGCCAATAAGAAAGCTGCGTTTTTTGACGGGTTATTTGAAATGAAGTGAAAGAAAGGAAGAAGAAGACTTGAACCTATAAATGGTGCCAACAGTACCCTTAGAAATCAGCACATAGTGGCGGCCAAAAACCAGCCTTCAGCGCCCTCTGGCGGTTGGACAAAAATTGGTGGAGGGGAAAAGCACCAATAGCAGTCCAGCTTTATTTAGGAGGTCTGTTGTAACCAGGGACCCTTTAAAGTAAAGGGGGCCCAGCATTATACTTTCCAAAGTGAAGCCGTTTCTTTCCTCATTCTAATGGTCTCAATGATCAAATCAAATCAAATCAAAAAGGTTTTTATTAAATTAAGGCCAGTGCAGTACATATAACAATACATAATTACATACACCTAAGCCCCAAGGGGCTTGTACGTGCGATAATGCTCGATTCTTATAAAAATAAAAAAACACACTTTCTAGGAACAGAGAGAATACCAAGAATATATAATAGCAAAGAGAAACCAAACATACATTGAAAACACTATTCAAAGTGAGAAAAACATCAAAATATAGATAACATTTTTCAGTTAATAACCAAAATTGCCACATAGAGAGTTTCAGTTTAGGAGGTTTTTTAGAATTGAACCATTTGAACGAACAAAAGCTTTAACTTTCTTTCTAAATTTTTTTGCACATACCATCTGACGCAATTCCGTAGGTAAATGATTAAATAGTTTCACTCCTGCATAATCAACAAAATTTAAGTAAGAGGAGCTATGCCATTTTATTGGAGAATCTATGAATATAACAGGTACTTTGATTGTTAGTAAAAATTAATAATGGTTTCCATGATTTCTAAAAATTAGACTTGACAATGTTCTGTTAACAAACACAGAATATGGCAACTGTCAAATGAATCAAATTTATTTTATATTTGAATTTGGTTTCCTGCAATAATTATTTCCATTAATTTAAGTAATATAAGGATGGTAAGTCAGTGCCGATTTTGCTTATTTGAGAATTTGTCGCTATTGCACCTTGTTACCAGGTTCCTCAAACCATTTGTAATATATGTAGGTATAATAGGTACGTACTTGAACTTTCTTCCCTTGTTGAATGTATCTACCCAAAGAACTTTCACAGATTTCGGGATGGACTAATAAGATTAGGTCTTGTACTTAGTTCTAATCATGTAGTTTTTCTCGGTGCTCATTATAAAATTTTTGTAATTTTATTTCTCTCCCAAGGTACCTCACAAAAGTAAAATAAACTTATAGTTGTGGATAAAAACTGTTTAAAAAAGACCTGACTGAAGCTACCTGCTTAATAATTTAAAATTTACGAAATACCATTGTTTTGAACTATTTACTTATACGTAATGCCCACGTAATGGAAATTGTTGGATTACTAAAGGTGAGACAAGAAAAATCTGGTTGCAATTATTGGGACTACTGCAGGCGGCCGCATTACCTTTAATTGACTATCTGGAAGTTAAAAAACTTAAAAATTGTGAATTATGATGGGAAATCTTTTGCCTCCTTTAGAACCTATGGCACTGGCATGTCACATAAAACCTGATGGCAGTTGGACACTGACATATAACATAACCTTGAACCAGCCCACTTATGTGGTCTCCTTGGAGTATACAGAAAACAAACTTCCCCTCAAGGCTTCACTTTTCCTATGTGATGAACTGTGACATGCTGGGTCCCCTTATTTTAAAGAGTCCCTGGTTGTAACGATACATTGAAGATTCCGTTCTTAGAGACACACTAATGAATAAAAAATATACATTGAAGGATAACATAATGTAATTTTTTTATGTAATGATGGATGTATTCGATTCGGTATTTTCTGCAGATCCTAAACACGTATTTCTTTGATCGATTCAACCAGAAACATCGTGTGTTTACAAAGACACAACAAAAATAATAGAAAATCGAACCGGAGTTCCCCATATAATCCGTCCGTTTGCTTTGTTAGACGTTCTTACGTTTTATGGAAGATGAAGTTCAGTTCACTTTTCGAATAAATCTCCGCAGTTCGTCCATTTGAGACCCAACTTCCGTGTCAAGTCGCACTGGGACGTATAGGCCGGCCTAATTTCTTTGGAACGTTGCCAATCTGTATTGTTCAAGCCGGCCGTCTCCGAATAACGTTAATGTTGAACTTCACAGAGGGCTTTGATTGGATGCTTTCATTTTACCGGCAGATTTACTCAATGAATATGATTTTTTTTACGGATGGTTTCGCCATCGGATTAATTCACTGCGTTTTAAGCAGTCAACTCCAGGGATAGGTTTCAAAGTGGCAATAAGACAAAGACGCGCAATGTGGCAATGAACCGCTGTAACTAACACAAACGAAGGAGGAATCTGAAGTTTTGCGGACAAAACATGTTTTGTGCACGATCTACCTGCAATGTTGGCTATTTTATCATAGCTGATAGTTTTACAATGGGTGGCTTTGCCAGTCAAAGCGCAATTTGACATTGCATGGCGCACTAGTAAAAAGTTGAAGCTATTGTTGCTGCACAACCTCGAGCTTACAAGCCCTGTGCAAACATGTGGCAACGCCGCAGCGGGACGGTTCAACGGGTCTATGCAGTCTGCACTTTGGCTTAGTTTATCTTTTCTAATAAATGTTCAACCCTCTTTTTAATTATAATTAGATACATTTGTGAACTTTGTTTCAATAATTGGGTACCTAAGTAAGTAGGTACCTACGTTTGTTTAACAGACAATAAAAGCAGTAACAAGTAACAAGTAAGTAAGAAGTATAAGTATTTATAATAAGTACGAGTCCTGGTGTCCGGTACCACATTTTGTGGTAAGTCGAATATTTTTGAGAATATTTCGCAAAGTGCGCCATTAGGCAAATGATGATTACCTATCTTCCCTTATGGTTAAATTTTCATAAAAATACAAACAACAAGCGAACAGAGAACAGCATGTGTGTGAAGGAAAGTAATCTCTTCTGATTGAAACGGTAGTTTAGGGTGAACTTCACAATACATTCAACTAAATTATCTTTTGACTTTAACATTAGTTCTACTTCAAGTTATTATTACGATTTGACTTACAGCCAGGTATAACTAAGTTCTAGCTTCCCTCGACGGTTCTAGGTATCTTGAGGCTTGAAATTGTAAAGGAACGATTCTTCACTTCGAACTTTTAGAGAAATGTTTCATTTTTTCATAAACAAAACAAATTTATATAAAAGCTGTCGCCAGCACTTCGGGCTGTCTGTTTCCACTCAGACACACTGCCTCGTCGTAGCAATCTGGCGACGATAGCACTAAAAGCGGGGACGCATTTAAAAGATACTTGCGGTCTGAGGAGCAAAGGGGGCCTGTGGGAGGAGTTCGAATCTCATAGACAAGGAGAGAACGTGTGGTTAGCATACGATGGCAGACATCGGGGCGGACCCTGGGCATGCAGCATTGCCACGCACTCAGATGCAACGCCGGTTACACCACATATTTTTAAGAGCGCTATAAAATAAACCCCTCATCTGGCATCGCAGCAAATATAGGAGTTCGTTAATATCCAATAGACTTTCAGAGAGGAAGGGGGACTGCATTCTTCGCATTCCTGCCAAGTATCACCTCATTACGGCTCAGCTTTACCCGCGCTATTCAAATTAATTCTGGTAAATTTCTTGTAAAATCAACTGACAGGAAGTGACAGCCCACGCCGCGCAGACCCGCAAGCCATGTTGCCAGCTTTCTCAACTTCAGGGCTTTCCTAGAGTCGGCTGTGGTTGTTGATAACAACTCTCACTTTAGACTGGGGTATAAAGGTGAGAATCTGTCAAACGGTATTTTCGGAATTTAAAGGGTAAACCGCGAGTTAAGATTTTAGTATCTATGTGGTGGCAATAAAAATATAATCTCAACTTTAGAGACATTTAATTAAATATGATGAGTGGGTATATTAACTGCAATAATGAGAATGGATTTTACTTTACTTTAATAGTTTCGATATCGAATATAATATTGTCAATACTTCGCCACTACACCATTTCTAATAACTAACCTGACGAATGTCAATAAAATAATTTACATTTTTTTTATCAAGTGTGCTTATGGCAAGTATTATCAAGTGGTTAAAATTCTCTATCCCATATCTTTTCTGTGATATACCTACCTATAGAAAGGCTGAAGCTTTTCATGATTTTACAAAACATTATAAATAATAAAAGACCATTTTTGGTTTTGTTATTCCCAGCTTAGTGGTGTATAAATGTTAACTTGTTTTCGGAGACAACAAAGAATTCATACATAATGAACTAGACCGCACAATGTCTGTTTAGAATCTAAAATAACAATTCCGATTGTCTATATTGTATAAATATCTACACATCTTTAATGATTTGAAACTGAACTGAACTTTTGACTTTGCCAGTTCAGTGTTTTGTTCGATTTAGACTGTTATATTGACGCGGAGTATACCAATGAATGTACTAACTTGCAATTGGACATATCATTGTGTCGACTTTGCTAGCCTACTAGTTAACTCAAATTAACTGTAGTTAGCGCAATTGAATAATGGGTTTCTATTTCTATACAGAGAAACTATGCCCAGTGCAGTACGGATGGAAAGCAAACTATAAGAATGTTTGACCGTATATATGTAAAACAGGACTAGTCGGTATGTAAACGGACTGAAAATATTAGTCCATATGTATAAGAAAGAAGCTTGTCCTTCAACAAACGGTCTAGTCGATTTGCAAAAGGTCTATACTAAAATCGAGCAATCCTTACGCCTGGCGTAAATAAAACTACGTGTTCAATGACGTTCCGCGATTGGTCGGTAGTCGGTAGGCTATAAAATTTCACCCGACTCGGCAACAGGAACGTACTCGATAGCAATAGTGTAGTTATGCTGTTTTATCTTGTTGTTTTCAGCTATTTAGACACTGCCACAAATAATTTTATCGATGTTTTGAACCATTTTAATTAAACCAATAATTTTTTTCCGAAATATTTTGATGTAAACAATTGTAAAACTAAAATTAAATAAAGGTCGTGCCTCAGTGCGGCCCTGGCGAATATCTCAACGCACGTGCTCTTGTTTACGCCAGGCGTACGAGTTGCTCGATTTTAGTAGGTATAGTCCATTTATATAAGGTCTATCTGCAACTGGACCATATAGGTATATCACAGAGAGATTGAAACAAAGACAGAATGTATGTGCAATGTTTTCCGGGCGTTTTCGACCGTCCGCCATTTCTGAATTACCCTCCCTTTTTTATATATGCCCATCAAAGAAGGATATTATTTCTTGCTGGTACATAGTATTTTGAGAGAAGAAAGGTAATTATTTAGTATAGTGTAATTACCCTAGATTTTTTTTGTAAAATACGTACTAAAAAGAAGGCATATTTATCTTTAATATACATATATAAAAAAGAAGGGTAATCCATTGCAATTGCACATACAGTCTGAATGTCAATAGTCCGTATGTTAACGGTCTAGTCCGTATATGAAATACCATGTCATTTACACACGGTCTGAGCCATTTAGACCGTATAGATACGACCTAGACCATATACATATACCGTCTATTTTCATATTTATATGGCCTGTAACATATATATGCAATGTAAAATTTTTGATTATATTTATTACAATGTGCTAATTGTTTTTTTCTTTCTTTTTCCAGGTAAGTCAGATTATGAGTTGATAATTTTCTTCACAATAAGAGTGGTGAATGCTAAGGTAACAAACTCAATTTTACAACAATACCTACTTTTCTCCAAGCACTGTGATTACGTCAATAATTGAAGTTTCCTCTAATAACAAACGGACGTTTAAAAAATTGTTTTATTGATGAAAATGTGCAGAATTCAAAGTTATGCCACTGTGCCAAATTTGAAAACAGTTTGAATACTTGGATTTATACATAAGGCAGGTGAGACACATTGGAGAAAAGCCTACGATATTTACCGGCACGTCAGGCATGTTTGCTCGGCACTTCAGTGTTTAATTTACATGTATTTACTTTGTCAATAGCGGCGTAACTATGCACCACAAAACTGATTAGTGTACATTATTTGGATTGTACTAGGTTAATGGCCACCACAAACAGGGATTCTTTTCTTAATATGGCGTCGAATATCGTCTTTAGTCCTTTTTCGTTGATGGCGAATTAATTCACGCTCCCGGTTAAAGGCCTTTTCTTATTTGGACATGGCTAGTTTCATGTCGCTGCGAATAAGCGATTTGTGGCTTTTTGTGTGCGTAGAATGAGGTTACAGGTTGTACAGGGTGTCCCATTTTGGGTGTTTTTGGGTGTTTTTCTCAAAAATCTCGGTTATTATTAAAGCTAGAGGGTTGCGGTTTTCACGTCACTTATAAATTTTTTGGCGTAGAATCGAATGGAACAATTAGTTTTTTGGTAGCGTCAATAGTTTTTGAGATATGAACCAAAGTTATATATTTTTTTAAATGGAAACCATAGTTTATATCTCAAAAACTATTAACGCTACCAAAAAACTAATTATTCCATTCGATTCTACGCCAAAAAAACTAAGAATAGTTGATTAAATTTGTCGATATATATAAGTTGTAGCCAGGAGAGAGGTTTCAAAAAAATCGAAAATTCCAGTCCTGCGCCAATGCGCGGAAACTATAAAACTTATCTAAAATCTGATTGGTCCACCGAATTCCTCTCAAAAAAGTAGTACAGTGACGTGAAAACCGCAACCCTCTAGCTTTAATAATAACCGAGATTTTTGAGAAAAACACCCAAAAACACCCAAAATGGGACACCCTGTACTTTTGAAGAAAATTATAGTTTATTTTAAAGAGTCTAAACGCGAATGGAATTTTGTCGGTTGTATATATCTCTCTCTCTCTACCGCACACCTCGAGGACCGAAACTATCGCTTTTTACGTCGTATTTAAGCCGCAAAATCCGAAAATTCGAAAGCGGGGGTAGCGGACGCGCAAGATTCTCAAGAATCCTAGAAAAATGCTCGTCGGCCGCTTCGCGTCCTCCTCGCCTCAGAAAAGTGACCATTTTTCGCGTTTTTCAGGAAAAAAAAAACCATGTACAGGGTTATGCACATAACACTTAACATTTTACCCCCCTTAATTCTTTTATTTTTCGTGATAGAAAAAAATGGTAAATAGAAAAGTTGTAGGGAATTTTATTGTGAGTTTAAAGAGCATATCAGATCTGCCTATATACAGGGTGTTGTCAAGTTACAAACCAAACCTGTTTTTTTAAAATAGAACACCCTGTATATTATTGGTTTTTTCAAATCTATTCTTCATTCCGATTCCAACGATATATATATGTAATATGTTTGGTTCAATGGTTTACTCGGAATTTGCTGTTATAACAAGAATTTGACATTTGACAGTTGTAAACCATTAGGTTTAGTTTTGTAGTTTCTTGCAATAAATAAATAAAAAATAATAAACATAAAAACAAACCAGATTTATTGATGAATTAGACCTATACCTATATAAACTACTATGAAGTTAGCATCTACACTATAAAAGATGTTCGATGACGCCTCCATCCTTCGCAAGACAGAGATTATATCGCTTAACTAGGCTTCTCTTAAAATTTATTACTGCGCCGGATTCATTGAGGAGTCGGATTTCTTCAGTTATCTTCTGTTTTAATTGGTTGATATCGTTTGTTCTTTCAAATGTCAAAGTTTTGTTATCATGACAGTTTATTATTTTTCGTGGCAATCTGGATATATGATAATCCAGTATTTGAAAGCAAATTCCGAGTAAACCATTGAACCAAACATATTGCATATATATATCGTTGAAATCGGAATGAAGAATAGATTTGAAAAAACCAATAATATACAGGGTGTTCTGTATATCGGCAGATGTGATATGCTCTTTAAACTCGCAAGAAAATTCCCTACAACTTTTCTATTTACCATTTTTTTCTATCACGAAAAATAAAAGAGTTAAGGGGGGTAAAATGTTATGTGCATAACCCTGTACAGCTATTATTATTATTATCTCGACTTAGCCAAAAGGCATTCGCACTCCCTCTACGGGGAACATTCACTCAGATCCCGGGCATCCCGGATACCAAAAGGATCTGGCTCGGACGAGACCCTTGCCATGTTATCGGGCCTTAGGTGACATTGATGTTGTTGGATGATCCTGCATTCCCCATGAATTTCCTGACGGTTCGGGCTGTCGCAAGTAGTACCGCTTTCTGCATGGACCTGTACAGACTATCAGTTAGACCCAGCTCCTTGATGTTTCTCAGCAAACTTTTTGGTATAACACCAGTTGTTGACATGATGATTGGAATCGTCTGGACGTTCTCCATTTCCCATTGCCTTCTAATTCGTTCTTCTAAATCTCTGTACTTCGCGATCTTCTCGACTTGCTTCACACGCAGGTTGTTGTTGTTCGGGATGGCCACATCAATCAGAGTTGTCTGCCTAGAAATTTTATCAACTATTATAAGGTCCGGTCTGTTATGGGCAACTCGTTGATCTGTCAGAACTGTACGATCCCAGTACATCTTGTAGTTGCTGTTCTCAAGAACAGGCTCAGGTGTGTAGTTGTAATATGGGACCCTCTCTGCCTGCACAAGCAGCAGCTTTTTCGCCAGTTCCTGGTGCAAGATCTTGGCAACCGAATCGTGTCGTTCCTTATATTCCGTTGATGCGAACATCTGACATCCTCCTGTTATGTGCTGGATTGTTTCTGAAGTTGGGCACCCGTATCTGCATCTGTCATCCACTACCGATGCATCTCCTACAATTATTATTATTATTATTATTATATCGACTTAGCCAAAAGGCATTCGCACTCCCTCTACGGGGAACATTCACTCAGATCCCGGGTATCCCGGATACCCGGATTATTATTATTATTATAACATGTTTGACGTGTCACGTGCCACAATTCCATCTACATCCTCTATAGTTGAGCTTGATATTTAATAATTAAGACCCGTCCACAAAATTATCTAATAAATAAAATTTAAAATAAAAAACTTTTTAAAAAACAGCTTTTTTAAGACATGTACTAAAATGAATAAAAATAAGTTTAGGTTTTCGTTAAGATAATTCAATTCCAAATTGCGACCAGTTTTTGCAAATTGAAAAGCTTGTCGCGCGAAATGTTGATGAAAGTAGGTACCAATTAATTTTTTTGAACAGTGATTGGTTGATAAGCACGTACCTCGGCACGTACCTATTTGCCAAAGTATGCATTTTTTTCTTTACAATTCGCGCGACAAGCTTTTCAATTTGCAAAAACTGGTCGCAATTTGGAATTGAATTATCTTAACGAAAACCTAAACTTATTTTTATTCATTTTAGTACATGGCTTAAATAAAAGCTTGTTTTTAAAAAGTTTTTTATTTGAAATTTTATTTTGTGCTTTTAAGGACCTCTTTGATTCCCATGTCAGGAGGGTGGTAAAGAAATTTAGTCCGCCATCTTGGGGCGGCCGCCATATTGGATTTCGTATGAAGTCATTCACCTTATTGTTTTCTAATACCCGTCGAGCCCTCTCATTTGATACCCATATTAAGGGGATTGAAAAGAAAATGTAATCCGCCATCTTGGAGCGGCGGCCATATTGAAATTGGTGTAATGTCACTAACTTTTTCGTTTTCTACTCTTCAAGCCCTTTCATTTGATTACCCATATTATGATGGTTGACAAAAAAATACATCATCCGCCATCTTGGAGCGCTGGCCATTTTGAAAGTTTTACCATATTGAATATTGCATATTGTATTGTCACCGGAACTAAAGGTGTATGCAAAATTTCAGCTCAATCGGATGTCAGGAAGTGGTTCTAATTCAGCTTGACCTAAACATACATAGTCAATACATTGCAAGTTAAATGCTTCTAAATACGGTAATTTTTTAAGATAAATTGATGGTTGAAACGCCGAATTTGTCTAGTTTTCCAATATGCCACCAAGAAAAACGCAGTTGAATTTCAAACAAAAAAAGTTAACAACTTTATTTTCAAATTTTTAAAGCCTACTATACTTTAACGTCATAATCGATTATTTTTTTCTATGGGTAACTAGATCTTATCACGATCTTATTATCTTATAGGTAATACAGAACAAACTGGCAAGTGTGACACATCACATTAAATGGGATATTCCGCTTTATAAAAAATGCGTCATTATAATTTTTCCAGTTAATTTAATTGTTGATCCCAAGAGAGTCAAAATTTAGTCATGACGAATATTTCAAAATTGATTTAATATTTGTATTTTGTCAGTTTTTGCAAACAATGCTCACGTTAAACTTTTTTCGGTATGTCAAAAAATAAAAAAGTTACAGAGGTTTAAAAATTTGAAATTTTTTATATTTTTGGCCATATTTTCGTAGGTGGTTATGGACAGTGATGATGTCTAAAGAAGGCCGCCTGGAAGGGCTATCGATCGAACAACCACCGATTTTTTCTATCAAAAAAAACTGCTGAGATATTGGAGTGGGAACATGTTTATGTAGTATAGTATTTCTAAAGTAACTTGAAACATCATAAAAAACTATAATTGGCGCCCGGCGCCACAAAAAGAATATAGGACATAAGCGTTGGGTGAGGATTCTTTAGTCAACGACATAAGCGTCACGCAGTTTTCAAAAAGCGACATAATATTTCACCTTTTAAGGTTTTTTGAGGTTGTCGTCAAACACAACGTAAAAGTTAATGCACCATGTAATATTGTCAAAAGGTCTCTAAAAAGCCATATCGATTATAACTATTTACGCAAGTATATCCTAAGATCTGTGAAATTATAGCACGCCTATCCACCGCATTTCGCTGCACAAGTGGCCAGCCGTCGAACAGTGTAACCCATGCAAGATTGGTGATATATTAGGCGAGCATGCAGTCATTTGTTTTTACTACAATATCTATCTTGTCTGTCTCCTTCATCTCTTTACCAGGTGCGGTTTAATATGGTTAAAAAAATGTTTTGTCTCGTATTTTATTGCCGAGGCGCCTGTTCTCGAGCTACCCTGGTAAAATATAAATAAACTCGCTTGGAACACAGTGATATACGGGGCGCGATCTATTTCATAGCATTTACCACGCTCTGCTACTGGTAAAAAGACCAGACGTATCAGCAGAAATTAACCGTATACAATTCAAAGGTGTTTATGCTGTTCCATACCTACCTATACATGGAATTTATATAGATTTTGGTTTCAGGAGTATAAAAAAGTGGCGATAACATTTTTTTCAAGAGTATATTATTTCAGAATACTAAAAAATTAATAAAATAATTATACCTAATTACAATTTAGAATCTTCACAAATATCATCACATCATTTCTTTATCTCTGCTCACAACAAATAAATGTTAAAAAATGCAAAAAAGACCGCTACATATGCATGAGTTTGAGTCCTAATTGCGTATTAAATTCATCCTTCGACCAAGCAGGAAACAAAATGTCGATGATGGTATTTTCATAACATGGTTCATCAAATCTTCAATGAATTAAATTATGATAATCAATTGTTTTTATCTTTTTTATTAATATTTCCTGCTTGTGTGATACAAAATGACTATACACATTTATACACTATTATGAAATGGCATTTTAACAAAAATAAAACAGAGTGATCAAATTTCCCCAGAAAAATAGATTTAACGATGAATGATGAAGTTTCAGATTTATTGCATTTTTTAATTTTTTAAAACAACTCCATGTAGATCGTGTAAATACTTCCTATTGGGTTAATAGGAAGCAGACTTCTGATTCTGTGGCAAAACCAATCATGGAATCACTTAAATGTTCAATAAGGATACCTTTTGCACTCCTTTCGCATTTTTTCCACACATCGGTTATTTCTGCAGGTGTATCTTCATCTATAACCTTTAGTGCATCTTCTTCTGCAATTAAAGCACGAATTCTAAATTTCCAAATAGAGTATTTATCTCCATTGAATGGTTTGATATTTCTTTTGGTTTTAGTTTCGTTGACTTGCATTTTTTGCTGAAACACTTCCCTAACAGTTTATCAACTAACACTGAACACAATACTTAATTTGTGTCTGGGCCCATAACCTATTGGGTTAATAGGAAGCAGACTTGGTTAAAATAATTTTAGACAATATCGGAATCTAATTCTGCACTTTTTATTAAATTGAGAACCGAACAGTTCAGGCTTAGGCTTATGAATAATATACGTTTTTACATCCAGCATCTTTGGGTGCCCCAGAAACGTGATGTTTATATAAACATTGAATAGGGACAAATCCGAGGACAAATCGATATATATTTTTGCTTATTACAATACTCCCACTCAAAAATAATATATTGAGTTTGTAAATTACAAAATTTAAGAGAGTGCAGTACATTTTTCCTTTTAATTTTACTTCTGGGAATTTAACAAAAGTCTAACATTTGTTACTATGGATTGGGGAAAACCCAGTCAAAAACCCAACCAGACTTTAAAATTGATTAATGAATACATAATAATAATAATTAAAATTATTTCAATTTTGGTCAATGTTATTTGCTTTCTCGTCCAAACCAAGTTCTCTCCGAAGCTTTATAAATTGTCCGGCAGGTAACTGTTTTGTGAAAATGTCTGCTAGTTGTTGACCTGTGGGTACATAAATTAATTTAACTTCTTTCTGTTCAACTTTTTCACGAGAAAAATGATATTTAACGTCGATATGTTTTGATCTTTTATGATCTGTTGGGTTATTGGCAATTGCAATGCATCCGTTGTTATCTTCAAATATAGGTATTGGTTTTACCAATTCAAATTTTATGCTTGCTAAAAGAGATTTCAACCAACAAGCTTCTTTTATACCTTCAAAAAGTGCCATATATTCGGCCTCAGTAGATGATGTTGCAACGGAATTTTGCCTTTTGGTATTCCAACAAATCATATTTTGATCAAATAATTTAAAAACATAGCCAGTAGTACTTTTACGATCAAGCTCATTTCCGGCCCAATCAGAATCTACATAACCAACTAAAATTTCTTTATAATCATTTCGTTTATAAATTAATCGAAATTTTAATGTCCCTTTTACATATCTTAGAACTCTTTTCAAATTTTGCCAAAGTTCTTTATTATTTTTATTTTGATATCTACTTAGAAGATTTATGGCTGTGCATAAATCGGGACGAGTGCATATCATTGCATACATCAAACAACCAATAAGATTTCTACATGGCGCGTCATAATATTCATCAGAGTTAATGCTGAAAAATCTAATTTAAGAGGCAAAGGTGTACTGACAGCTTTGCAGTCACTCATGTTGAATTTTGTTAAAACGCTTTGCAAGTATGCACTTTGATCTAATGTAATAAAATTGTCTTTTCTTTCGATATGTATACCTAAAAAGAGTTTTAAATCTTTCAGATCTACCATAGAAAATTGTTTCATTAAATACTGTTTAAAATTTTTCATTGTATCTTTGTCATAAGTTGCGATGACAAGATCATCAACATACAGTATTACGTAAATATTTTTAGTAATATGGCCTTTATCGAGAAAATATAAACATCGTTCTACAGCGGAATTTTGTTTGTTTTGGAATCCATGTTTTGTAAGTACTTGATCAAAACGCTGAAACCAGCACCTAGCTGATTGTTTTAAACCATATATTGATTTATTTAACTTACACACACGGTCATTTTTTTCTTTTATTCCTTCCGGTATTCGCATATATATTTCCTCGTTTAATAAGCCATTAAGAAATGCGGTTTTTACGTCCATTTGATGGATTAATAAATTGTGTTGATTTGCAAAAGCAATGAATAATCGAAAAGTAGCAATACGTGCGACCGGCGCAAAGGTTTCGTAATAATCTAATAGATATTTTTGACTGAAACCTCTAGCCACTAATCTCGCTTTATATTTATATGGGTTTCCTAAAGCATCATTCTTGATGGTAAATACCCATTTACAGTCTACAATGTTTTTGTTGACTGGGCGAGGTACTAATGTCCACGTGTTGTTTTGTAAAAGAGAATCAATCTCCTCTTTTATTGCTTTCTCCCACTCAAATTTATCATCACGGTTTTTAATTTCCTGATATGATTTGGGAATATCACAAACTATCGACTGTGAACTTAGGTAATAGCTATTTACAAGGCTATTTATATCATGCTCTTCATAAGAAATTTTGGGCATGTTTTTAATTCGTTCACTTTGCCGTCGTTTGTTTACACTTGAAACACGATCCATATTTTCGGGCGTCTCATTATTAACTTTGTCTGTTTTAGGAACAGTTTTGTTAATATTTTCACTGATTTCAATTGTTTCATCAGTTTTCTGTCTTTTTGATTCTGTAGCATTTTCAATTTCCGAGTGTACAAGGGGTCGAGTATTTTTAAAATTGACTTCATCAAATATAACATCACGAACTGTAATGAACGTGTTTGTTTCTACTTTCAGTACTTTATAACCATTTGGGTCGTAACCAACAAATATGCCTTTAAATGACTTTTTGTCAAATTTGCTTTGAATGGTTTTGTTATGAATATATACTGTTGAACCAAAAACTTTTAAATGTTCTAAACTTGGTCTTCTATTATGCCAAAGTTCATAAGGAGTCTTATTTTGTTCAATGGCTTTGGTAGGAGTTATGTTTAGTAAATAAGCAGCAGTTAAAACTGCCTCACCCCATAGGTTTTTGTCTAAGTTTGCACCATGTATCATGGCTCGTGCCTTCTCAGTTAATGACCTATTCATTCGTTCTGCGACCGAATTTTGTTGAGGGGTATATGGTACCGTTAAATGATATTGGATACCCTTCTGTACACAAAATGCTTTAAAATCATTAGACAGATATTCCTTCCCATTATCACAGTATAAATAAGCAATTTTTAAATTAAAATGAGATTCACTTTTAGCTGCAAAGTCTTGAAAAACTTTTATTAAATCAGATTTGTAACCTAGTAAATAAACAACCGTGTAATGCGTATATTCATCTATAAAGGTTACGAAATACTTTTTTTCATCTATGCTAGCAGGTGTTATTGGCCCGCATATGTCTGAATGAATGATAAACAATGGCCTATTAACATGAGATCTGTCTTTAGATTTTGAAAAAGGAAGACGTGCTTGTTTACCGTAAACACAAGCTTCGCATATTTCGTCTGTGGGATTTACAGCTTCAATAAGTGGATTATTTCTTTTTATTTCTAGAAATTTTGACTTACCAATATGTCCTAGTCGTTCATGCCAAAATTTATATGAATTTAAGGTAATATTTTTGGTTAAATTTACTTGGTTACACATGCTTTTAGTTATTGTAAAACTTACACATGTTAAATTATTTAATAACTTACCAGTTAATATTATCTTACTACCATTTTTGACAATTACATTTCCATTTTCACTAAAAATTACTCTCATACCATTGTTTTGCATCCTGCGGACGGACAGCAAATTGTTTGGTATTTCGGGTGCATACAAAACATTTTCTAAAAATCCAGTTACCCCCATATTTGTTACTACTTTTATTGTTCCAACTTTTGTAGCGTTTATGGTAGCACCTTTCTTAGCTATGGAAATCTTGAGTGGTATTTCTAAGTCTTTCACAGTTGTAAAGACACCTGCTTGATTAACTATGTGGTCAGTCGCACCTGAGTCTAAAACAAAATTTAATTCATTTTGTTTATTTGGTACCTCATTTAATAAGGCGGCTTCTTCTCCACACATAAAAGCAAAACTTTCACTGTTCTCTTCAATTTGAACAGTTTGTATTGTTCTTTGACGATCTTCTGTTGCTTTTTGTCGCTTATAAAAATAACAGTTCTTCTTTTCATGGTTCTTTCTTCCACAATGTTCGCATTTTAGTTCCGACTTCTTCGCATTACTTTTATTATAATTTTTCCATGAGTTGTTCGATTGGTAATAATATTTTGAAGCGTTCTGTTTTCTTTTAAAATTATTTTGTTGATGTTGCCATTTTCTTTTATGCAGATTTTTATTGTCATCCTTTTTATTTTTATGATGTGTTTCTACTTGCAGCATTTTTCCACTTGTTTCACCACTTTCATTTTTTAATTTAACTTCGTAGTCCAATAATCTTGTCTTAACGAATGCAAGGCTTAGATTTTCGTCAGTTAAAGTTTGAATTGCTGTTACTACTGCGTCATATGAAGTTGGTAAAGTTAACAATAACCTGGCAATTTTGCTCATTTCGTTCAGTGTAGCTCCAGCTGCCATTAATTCGACCACCATTTCATCGAAAATAATAAAATGTTGAGCGAGAGGTTTGTCTGTGTTAAATTTCAAACTCAGCAATTTCTTCTCCAAGGCTAGTTGTGAGGCTAAACTTTTTCTTTCATATATTTGATCCATTTTCTGGAAAATGCTTCTAGCACTGTCTGATTCTGTGGCAAAACCAATCATGGAATCACTTAAATGTTCAATAAGGATACCTTTTGCACTCCTTTCGCATTTTTTCCACACATCGGTTATTTCTGCAGGTGTATCTTCATCTATAACCTTTAGTGCATCTTCTTCTGCAATTAAAGCACGAATTCTAAATTTCCAAATAGAGTATTTATCTCCATTGAATGGTTTGATATTTCTTTTGGTTTTAGTTTCGTTGACTTGCATTTTTTGCTGAAACACTTCCCTAACAGTTTATCAACTAACACTGAACACAATACTTAATTTGTGTCTGGGCCCATAACCTATTGGGTTAATAGGAAGCAGACTTGGTTAAAATAATTTTAGACAATATCGGAATCTAATTCTGCACTTTTTATTAAATTGAGAACCGAACAGTTCAGGCTTAGGCTTATGAATAATATACGTTTTTACATCCAGCATCTTTGGGTGCCCCAGAAACGTGATGTTTATATAAACATTGAATAGGGACAAATCCGAGGACAAATCGATATATATTTTTGCTTATTACAATACTTCCCAACAACATTATTTGATAATCTAGACTAAAATTAATTGTTTCTTTTGTTAAAAGGTATGGTGGATCAGACTAAAAACGCGAGAAAATTCTGTGTAAACTTTATATTGCTCTTTTCAGTACAAAAGCTTCAATAGAACTAACTAACTGGCGGTGTTGGTACGTTATTTCATGCTCCGCAATTTGGGCTCACATATCAATAATTCGAAGAAAAATATAATGATATTTTTCTTCTCTGTAGAGCAAGAAGGCCATCCATTGATTTAGCGGATACATAAATTTTGTCCTTAGACTAAACATTCTGCGAATACATTTTTGCTATATACCAACACACCCCCTCAAAGATGTATGAGCTAAGTTTACACTTTACGGGGAAGTTACATTATTGGTCCAACATTCGTTGCAAGTGTTAAGGGAAAACCCCACAAAAACCTTAACAAGACCAAATATCAATTTTGAAAAAAAAAATTTTAAAATTATACAAAATAAAAATAAAATAAAGAAACTTAATATTAGGCTACAAATCTCTCTTGGAGTCCTAATTTCCCTCTTAGTTCCTTGAACTGCTGTGGTGGTAGAGGCTTTGTCAGTAGATCAGCCTCTTGAGCACCTGTGGGTAAATATTTTAAGCAGACAATGTTGTTCTTTATTTGTTCTTTTATAAAATGGTACTTAATGTCGATATGTTTAGAACGTTTATGACTAATTGGATTATTTGCCATTGCTATACAACTTTGGTTGTCTTCATACAATGTTATTGGTTCTGCCATATTGACATTAATACTCATTAATAAAGATTTAATCCATAAAACCTCCTTCACAGCCTCAAATACGGCCATGTATTCTGCCTCAGTTGATGAGGTAGCAACTGAATTTTGTCGTCGTGTAATCCAAGTGATACAATTATTTTCAAATAATTTAAATAAACAACCAGTTGTACTACGACGATCTAATTCATTATTTGCCCAATCTGCATCAACATACCCTATTAATATTTTCTCGTAATTTATATTACGTTTATATATTAATTTTAGATCAATTGTCCCTTTAATGTACCTTAATACTCTTTTTAAACATTGCCATAGTTCTTGATTACATTTACTTTGATATCTGCTGAGTAAATTTACCGCAGTACACAAATCTGGACGTGTACAGAGCATTGCGTACATTAAACACCCTATTAAATTTCGACAAGGTACATCTGAGCTATCATCTGAATTTAAACTTGAATAATTTAATTTTATAGGTAATGGTGTACTGACCGGGTTGCATTCACTCATATTAAATTTGTTTAATACTGATTTTAAATATGCAGTCTGATCAAGAGAAATTTCGGAATTAGACCTTTTTATTCGAATTCCAAGAAAATAATGTATTTCTTTCAGATCGACCATCTCAAATTGTTCCTTCAAAAAGTTTTTAAAATTATTCATTGTTTTTATGTCCTTAGTTACGATTACTAAGTCATCAACATATAAAATTACATAGATGTTTTTGTAAACATCACCTCTGTCCAAGAAATATAAACAATTATCAGCTGAAGAATTTACAAAACCTTTTTCAATTAACACATTATTGAAACATTCGTACCAACACAAAGCTGATTGCTTTAATCCGTACAAAGATTTTTGCAATTTACAAACAATATTATTGTTTTGAATAGCAACACCGTCAGGTACCCTCATATAAATATCTTCTTTCAGTGTACCGTTTAAGAATGCTGTTTTAACGTCCATTTGATGGACCAACAACTCATATTGATTTGCCAGTGCAAGTATACACCTAAAAGTTTCAATACGTACAACCGGGGCAAATGTTTCGTCATAGTCAATTAATTTTCTTTGACTAAAACCGCGCGCTACTAAGCGAGCTTTATATTTTACTCGATTGCCCTCGCCATCGCCTTTTATTGTAAACACCCATTTACAATCGACGATGTTTACATTATTTGGCTTGGTTACTAAGGTCCAAGTTTTGTTTCGTTCTAAAGATTCTAATTCATCTTTTATGGCCGTTTCCCATTGTTTTCTATACGCGTTATTTGCAACATCTTGAAAACATTTGGGAATATCGGCTTCAAAAGTTTGGTCACATAACATAAAATTACTAATACTGTCATCAAAATCGTGATCTTTATAAGATATTGTTTGTTTACCTTTTAATCGATCACTTCTCCTCACATCTTGTACTCCTTCTGATTTTCTCAACTTATTTGTAGAGATACACGGACTTTCATCATCACTGTTTGAGCTCCTACTTGTCGGTTCAGGGACATCCTTTATTGAGGACGTTTGACCTTGAATGCAATTTTCAGGGACATCTTTTTCATAAGATGTTTGTTTGCATCTTTTACTGTCCGTTTGACCAGATGTGATATCTACAGATTTACCATCAGTAGCACCCCCTACTGAAATGTTATCTGTATTTATTTCTCTATTTACCAGATTATCAATTTCTTGCCTAGAAATTTTATATGTAACTTCGTCAAAAATTACATCGCGTGCAACTATGTATTTGGCTAATTCTGGTATAAAAATTTTGTACCCATTTGGTACATAACCTACGAGAATACCTTTAGATGATTTACTATCAAATTTACCTTTTCTCGTTTTATTGTGTACATACGCTGTGCAACCAAATATTTTTAAGTGACCTAACTTTGGTTTTTTATTGTGCCACATTTCATACGGTGTTTTATGTAATTTTATGGCTTTTCTTGGTGACCTATTTACCAAATAGGTAGCAGTTAAAATTGCTTCCCCCAAAAACATTTGTTTAAACCCGCACTGTGTATCATCGCACGTGCTTTCTCAGTTAAAGTTCGATTCATGCGTTCCGCTAAACCGTTTTGTTGCGGAGTGTACGGCACTGTAAGATGATATGTTATGCCGTTTTGTTTACAAAACTCTTTCATTTCGCCCGATAAATATTCTCGACCATTATCGCAATACAAATGAACTAATTTCAAATTAAAGAGAGCTTCACCTTTTGCAACATAATCTTTAAAACAGGTGAATACTTCCGACTTATTTGTCATAAGATAAGTTACTGTATAATGTGTATAATCATCGATGAAATTAACAAAATAATTCTTTTCATCTATTGTTGATGGTGTAATCGGCCCACACACGTCCGAATGCACAACAAATAATGGTCTTTGAATATATTCCTTATCTTTTACCTTGGCGAAAAGAAGACGCGCTTGTTTTCCGTTTATACAAGCTTCACATAGTGAATCAATAGGGATTATGTCTTTTAAACAGGTATTATCAAAAACTAATTCGTTTACTTTTAATGTAGTAAATTTTTCTTTATTTATATGGCCTAAACGCTCATGCCATAATTTGTTTTTGTCAATATTGGTCTCAGCTACGTGGCTCGCGGCCCGTACTGTACTGTGCGCATTTTGTACTAATAATTCAATAATATATAAATTATTTATGCGCTTACCTTTTATTATTGCCGTGCCTCCTCTCCTGACTTCTACTTCGCCAGTTTCCAGGAATACTACGGACATCCCAGCTTCCTGGATACGCCGTACTGAGATGAGGTTGGCCGGTATACTCTCGCTATAAAGAACATTGTTCAATTCTCCCTCGTAGCCCAAAGTAGTGTTGACTTCTATTTTCCCGACGTGTGTTGCTTCGATCGTCGTTCCTTTCTTCGCTACTGTTATTCGTGTAGGTTCCGTCAACTGTTTGTATTGGCTATAAAGACTTAAGTCATTTATGATGTGTTCCGTTGCACCTGAATCTAAGATGAAACGATATTGTAGTTCAGATTCGTCTTCATTGTTTAACATAAAAGCAAAAGATTCGCTATTGGTGGCAGTTGACGCACTTGCTTGATTATCAGCCTTTTTGGGTTGCTTTTGATATTGCAAGCTTTGTTTATAAAAATAGCAATCACGTTTCAAGTGATTTTTTCGCCCACAATGAAAACATTTTTGTACTTGTTTATGTTTTTTTTGAATGCAGGCTTATTTTTCGAAGTAAACTTCATTTTCTTTTTGACACTTTCGTTGGAACTTATAGTACGGAAATGAAGGGCTTTCATGCTAGTGTCTGTACCTTCTCTTAATAGGTATTCCTCATGTTCTAGCAGCATTCCCTTTACAAATGCTAAGGTAATCCTATCGTCGCTCATTGTTTTAATTGCAGCTTTCACTGGTGCATAACTCATTGGTAATGAGTTTAGTGTGTACCACACTTTAGTTATTTCGTTGACCTCCATGCCGCAAGCAGCCAAATCACGAACCAACTCATCAATTTCTGACATATGCTTTTTTTAGCGGTGTGCCTGGTTTTAGTTTACAATTAAACAATCTATCCTGGAGACATAGCTGTGTCGAGATCTTCTTGCAAGCATATAGACCGTCGAATTTCTCCAAAATTTGTCGAGCTGTTGCACGACCTGGTGGCACTTGGGATATTACTGAGTCATCTAGAAATTCAATCAGTGTTCCTCTAGCAAATCTTTCCCATTTTGTCCACTCATCTGTGATTGGTGTTGGAGGATCTTCGGTCAGTACTTTGCTAGCACCTTCCTGCTCTATAATTTCTTGCAATCGGAATTTCCACATAAAATAGTTCTCTCCATCAAATAGTCTTAGATTTCGCTTAACCGCACTTCCACTATTTGCCATTATTATTAACTTTAATAATTTTATTGTTTCAAAAGTTTTAATTCACTCACTCGCGGTCAGACGCGATGTCTGGGCCCATAACCTTTTGTTAAAAGGTATGGTGGATCAGACTAAAAACGCGAGAAAATTCTGTGTAAACTTTATATTGCTCTTTTCAGTACAAAAGCTTCAATAGAACTAACTAACTGGCGGTGTTGGTACGTTATTTCATGCTCCGCAATTTGGGCTCACATATCAATAATTCGAAGAAAAATATAATGATATTTTTCTTCTCTGTAGAGCAAGAAGGCCATCCATTGATTTAGCGGATACATAAATTTTGTCCTTAGACTAAACATTCTGCGAATACATTTTTGCTATATACCAACAGTTTCAAATCGGCATATGGATACGTCCAAACAAATATCATTAATAACATTCCGGATTGAAGATAACACGGCTCAATCTGTCAGGCTTGAAATAAAATCTGAAATGGATTTATTGCGATCATCCTTCTGGTATTATTTTTTTATCTTCACAGATAAATGTAACTGTTACGAATTCCAAGTTGCATTCCTGTCATTAAAGCTGTGCAGCGTTCAAACTGATCAGTATGGAACACCGCTTCATAATGTCATAATCTATAAAATTTAAGCTCCATTTCAGCGTTTAAAGAAATTAATACAGTATGTCCAGCATGGTTATAAAGAGTGGACAAGAGGAAAAAGGAAAAAATATTCTTGATACAAAGTTTTGCCCGTGTTTAAAACAAAATTGGCATGCAGCAAGTTAACATAAAATATATTGCCCATGTTAAAAGTAGCCACAAGAGAATAGAAAGGAAAAAATGCGCTTTAATTACAACTGTTAGTAATAATAATTTTCTGTTTTGTGAATTCATCTCTGCTAGCGCATATAAAAGAACAATAGGTACATTTTATCTTGCATCTCCTCCAACGTATAATTTAAAATTTGTAAGAGTACCTTGTTTTGTTCGAAACAAAGCGAAACAAGCATCTTATTCATCTTAACCACTTTGCGCAGTGCTCAGTAATGAAAAACGCACATATGTCCCGCAGATGCGTGCATTTTTTCCAAATCAAAATAACTAAACCGATGATGTCTGCACTTTAAATCCACAGTCTTGTTTACACGCGCGGCCTCAGAAATCGTTCCACTAGGCATGAGAAATAAGCAAGAAATCAAGAATTTCGGGTAAGTGCGGCAACGTTGCGCCAATTCCACGGCTACTCAAATCAACAACTTCCCCTACATTCCCTCGTACCGACCCGCTCCTCCCCGTAGAAAATAAAAATTGCGTTAACTGACGTATTAACACGCCAGTCAACAAAAATAGGTTAGATAATAATTACCTAGCTGCATTATCATTATATTAAAGTGGATTTAAAGTTTAACACAGTTTCTTGGTGTTTTGAGATTCACGTAACGTGAAACTACGCGGATTTCTTTGATTGTCAAAGTGGTATTAGTTAAATAAGGTATAATATCTAAGTATAATAATTGTGCTATTATAGAAGAATCTCGTAGTGGTTTTTTACATTGGTTTATTTTACTTCTTTATCTTAAGCGCGAACCAAATCTTTGGTTTATTTCAATTTTTAAAGCTTCCCTGAAGTCTTCGGGTGAGGTTCTGATGCTTCCCGGGCCCCCGAAAAATCGAGAACTGAGAAAAAACAAGCAATTTCCAATAGTGGTTTCAGAGGATTTTCCGTCGGTTTCGTTGATTCTACAGTCGTCCCGTTTCCCGAAAGTGGTTAATCGTGAATTGGGAATTTCTCTTAGATATCGGATTTTCGAGGTTCTTTTTGGTACCGAAGGAAAGTACGACACCCAATTAAGAGATTTACCACCTCCTTCGATTTTTAGAACGGCTCTATTCGAGGTTGTCGAAAGACTTTTGCGAAAAAAGCCGCTAATGTCCGTGGGCAGGATTATAAGATTTTGCACTATTATTCAGACAATCTAGCCAACCTAACAGCGCCGAATTTACTGTTTTTCGCACGGTAACTGGCAATGTCACGTAAGGCAATGTCGCGTAATAAGATGTTAGATTTGCCGTCAGTCACTTACGCTTTTAAGGTTATCGCTGGATTTCAAACCGCGAGAGAGGGAAGGGGTAATTGCAACGGTGTCAATTGAACGCCTTTGCGTCCGCACGTATTGGAACGATTTCAAGGGCCGCCAGCTGATATTTCGGAAACCGTTTGCTATCTGCACTTTATGTAATATACTTGCATAAAGACAAAATACCGTTTTCTCCTCGGTATCTACACACAGCACAGCCCTTTCCAATAATGTTCCAAATGAACTTTTTTAAGCTGTATTGATTGCATGCCTTCACCCATCGCTTCGCCGCTTACGAAGACTCACTTGGAATTCCCATTATGTGGCGGGATGCTTCTCGATATTGCATTTTCTATCTTAATGTACAGGGTGGTCCAAATTGGACACTTTTAAAGGGAAACTCCTGTTTTTAACGGAAATAGACGAACACTGATATCGGTGTCTGAGGCTCATTTTTTATGATAAATGGCGAAAACGGCAAATCGATATCTGTCACCATTCTTGACTTACATGGCGTTTTTCGAAAATGTGCGTTTTCGAAAAGTGGCCGTAACTTTTTTCGGGTTGAAAATTTTGTGTTTCTGTAAAAACATTCCTAAAGCACTTTTTCCAAGTCAATGGTTTAAGAGTTACCGGTAAAAAAAATTTTTAATTGAGCACCCTGTATATTTTTGCACTTTTTAATAGAGCAAAAAATTAACATTCCAAAATATTTTTATGATTTCATGTGTATATAATTATTGGGAGCGCGCCCTGTCAACAAGTAGGCTTTGGACCGTGAGACAATGTGGAAAAATGTTTACTGTTACCTTTCAAATTTTCAGTTAAGCTGTTTAGGCAGTGTAAAGATTTTTCTATTTTTGTGTAATTTATAAACTTTATAACATACCACATACCTACAATGAAATTTGAATGTTATGAAAAACGAGATATGATAATAAGGTTGATTTGCCTCATGTTTTCGGCAAAAAAAATTCGCATTTTTTACGTCATGACTGAATCACCCTGTATATTCTTGAAAAGTTCTAAATTTCCAAACATTAAAATAACATTTAAATAATAATTGTTAGCTGACAATTTATATTTATTTATTAATTTATTTTATTGTTGTCATATATTATGTATGACAGGTCTTTATATAGGTCAAAAAAACAATATAAATTAATTATCAACCATTTAATGATATTATGGGGTTCGTTCGGATTAACTAAATTATCATAATTTTAAATTGCTAATTTAAAGTGTATTTCAGCTACAAAAATAAAAAAACCTCAAAAATCCCAAAACTCAACAAAAAATATATCTACCTAATAGTTTTCGAGACATTTGCTGAAATTTTGTACATGTACAAGTGTTTTGGAGGGCGTTCAGCAAATATATTTTCCTGTAATATTTTTTTTAATTTTAAATGTCTGTATGTTGATAGTTATTTTTTTATGTTACAGGAGCTTAATATGCATTACTCGGTGACATTATCGCGCACTGTAATACGTTTTTAATTCTGGTCGCATCCTACTTTTGTAATAATTGCTATTTCAACACGACTTCTGTTCTTCGCAGACGTAACAAATTGAAATGCTTATATTGACGAAACGTCTGTAATTATAGCTAAAAACGTTGCATCTTTATTATTGTTCTCTCCTTGTCACAAATAATAATTTGCAATAAAAAAGTTTGGTAAATGCCACACGCTCTTCTCATACTCGATGGTATAATTATTATTATAGAGGGTATTTCTAAATTATTGTGCCAAGGTAATATGACAGGTATAAAATGTCATTTTGAATAAAAATTTTCCTATAAACTTAGATCCAAAAATGCATAATAAGAAAGTTGGCGATAAAGGTACAGAGATTTGTTTTCTACCTATTGGACCGGGAGATAGTGGCAGATTTTTGGACGTGATTTTACTCAGTATGCCTTGCAAAGGGCATTATGTGGCACATATTCTCACAATAATAAGGTATATGAATCAGAGAGTCATCCTGGGTTCTTCATGTGAAAAACTGAGTTTTCAATTATTCGAAAAATATGCGTTTTGATATGATTTTATACAGGCTGCCATGTTTTTTATATCGAAGTTCAAATAGAAAATTCCTCGGAAAACCATAGGCATACCGTTAGGGTGGGTCCAAAGGGCTATTATTGCCACGTGATCTTGCATTTTAATAATTAATTTTTCCACGTTTCTGAACAGGCTGCCAATGAGAAGTATGCAAGTTCTTATTATGAAAATGCTGAAAAAAGGATGGCATACCTTTCGCGCATGTCCAAGTATACGAATCGAATAACTCGTTTAAATGATTAAATAACATTCAATTTAAACAGTACTTGGACATGGGCGAAAGGTATGCCATCCTTTTTTTCAGCATTTTCATAATAAGAACTTGCATACTTCTCATTGGCAGCCTGTTCAGAAACGTGGAAAAATTAATTATTAAAATACAAGATCAAGTGGCAATAATAGCCCTTTGGACCCACCCTAACGGTATGCCTATGGTTTTCCCAGGAATTTTCTATTTTGAACTTCATTATAAAAAACATGGCAGCCTGTATAAAATCATATCAAAAGGCATATTTTTCGAATAATTGAAAACTCAGTTTTTCACATGAAGAACCCAGGAAGACTATCTGATTCATACCTTATTATTGTGAGAATATGTGCCACATAATGCCCTTTGCAAGGCATACTGAGTAAAATCACGTCCAAAAATCTGTCACTATCTCCCGGTCTGTATGTGAATTACCTTGCAATGGATGGCTCTGACCGAGGCTCTGACGTTACTGACACTAGCCGAGAATCGAGCAACCGCCAGTCGAGATTGAGTTACCTGTGGGTGCTGGTTAAATGCAAAGCTGAAAAATTAAGTTGGACTGTCCATAACAATGCGATCACGCCGTTGGGGTATTTTTATTTTTAGCAACCTGGGGTGATGAATGCCCTAGAATTTAATCCGAATTTAATCGGCTGCCGGTAATACCGGGGAGTCCATCAGTGTGTAACGTTGATAAATGAAAACAGCCGCCGCCGACAACCTAACGATATTCTCGTATAATGGCTCTATGGGATCGGGCCGTTTTCGTCCGAATTTTTTTTTTTTTGGGGTCGCGTGGAAAGGCAGAACTCAATCATAGCGCAATTCTGGTGGCCATTTGAAAGTTGACACTTATAGTACCGAAAGCTTCTTAGCACCAGGTCGAACTTCAATAAATGCTTGGTGTGGAATTTTTCGGAATCACGTCCAGTATTTTTTGAAGGTGGTTTAACTGGACTAAAATATTTGCAGCTGTTAAGAGGAGAAATTTCTGATCTATTGAATCAATTTAATGAGCCGAATATTGTTTGGCAAAAAGACGGTGCTCCAAATCAAATACTGTCAAGAGGCATTTAGATGACACTTATGTAGAGTGGATTGGTTCAAATGGAACTATTTTATGGCCTGCCAGAAGCCCAGACTTCACCCCACTCGATTTCCTACTGTAGAGCACGTTGAAGGACCGTGTATATGCGGAGAGGTCAAATAATGTCGACCAAGTTAGAGAAAAAATGCCTAAGGAGATCAGAGAGATGAACGAGGCAGGTATCGTGGCTAACTTCAAGAAAAGTTGATTAAGAACGCAACATAGAACACCTTCTATGATGTAATTTACTTCACCTTCTATGATGTAATTTAATTCATAATAAAGTATCACGTTCCATCCATAAATATACAGTGCCCGCCAAAAAGTCTGCACCATATGGGAAAAATTTTTAGTAAATAACTTACGGAAAAATTGTTTGCGGCATCAGGTTTTGCTTGCTCTAGAACCAAAATTGACATAATCAAATGTTGTGACGTAGTCTTTTTTATATGTCAAATTTGACATTAATGAAAAAAATGTCCGAAAAATGGGCTTATTTAACCGAATTTCGAAAAAAGTCATAAGAAAAATATGTTTCTTTTGCAATTTTATACCCCTGTGCAAAATTTCAAGAGCCTACTACGATCCTATGTAATTTAAAACACTCATTGACTGAATAGATACTGCACAATACTTAGTTTACGGTCTAAATATCCTTCTTTTCCTATTTTTTTGCAAAAAAATTAAAATGAGGGCTTGTTGAAGAAGCACGCTTGGTGCAAAACTGATCTCATTTTTATAGATAAACACATAAATTCGATTTACCAACTTCTTTCTATAGTAAATGGTTGTAAAAATACACAAATATTTCTGTCATGCCGATCTGATCAGAAATATCTAGAAAATTTAAAATATTGTATCCAATAATATCCAACAAAGGGCAAAATATGAAAATCGTAGTAGGCTCTTGAAATTTTGCAGAGGGGTATAAAATTGCGAAAGAAACATATTTTTCTTATGAGTTTTTTCGAAATTCGGTTAAATAAGCCCATTTTTCGGACATTTTTTCATTAATGTCAAATTTGACATATAAAAAAGACTACGTCACAACATTTGATACAATATTTTAAAAATCAAGCAGGCCTTGACAGGGGCAATTTATTCATTTTCAGTTCAGGTAAACTACATTTTCCTTAAGAGATATCGAAACATTTTATTGGAAAAAGTTGTCGAGAATGAAAATTTAATTAATTAATCTGTCACTTCACTTTGACGTGGCATGATTTTTGAGAAAGGAGGAAGATTTATTCTCCGAAAGCTCAGAAAACAAATTTGTTGAAGTTATTTTTTGAGTTACACGTTTAAAGTTTCGTTCATTCACTGTTACGAATTTATGAATTTTCCAGGCAACTTGAAAAAGTTGTCTTTCGATCAGTTTGGTGGCGAAAAACCCAATTAAAAATTAAATAAATCTACATTTATTATGTTTTTTAATTTGGAAAAAATCTAAGATCAGGACAGGCCATGGAAACCTGGAAAGAAAAATTGTTGATTGTCAATCACTTGTCAATGTTTGTTACGTGTCGAGGCCACAAACGCTAGATGGTCTCCGTAATCGCATTATTGAAGCTTGTCGCGGAAGCACTAGGGAGCAGCTCAGACTTGTGTTTGAAAACAATAGACGGTGAATTGAGAAATGCATATCCGGCAATAGTGATCTAATTAAACAAACTAATATTTAATTTAATCGAATAAAATCAATAGTTTCCTTGGTTTCTTCTGATATCAATAATATTTTTTGTATAAATTATCTGTGATGCAAATAAATAAGTTATCAAAAAAATCGACATTCTTTATATCAGACGTATCAAGTAACGAATGAATTATCTTAATAACATTTTGTTTTCCTTACTAAAAATGCCATTTTGCCAAGGAAGATCAAAATAACCTTGTCTATTAAAAAAATATATTGCAACTTTTAAAAATTGTTGTGAACAAGATGAGACTTGTGCTCGGTTTAAAAGAAATGAATAGTGCGTCGAATGCCATTTTTAGAGAGCTATTCAACAAAAAAAATTAAAATAAGCGCCCAAATGAAAATTTCAGAGGGGTGGCTTACCCTTAAGTGGAACACACTGTATATCTCCGAAACGGGACATTCATTTGTTTTTCTGAATACATACCTGAAATTGCAAGAAATTCATATTTAGGGACATTTTTCCCCCAAAATTAAAACAATAAAAAAAATTTAACAAAAAAAATTAAAACCGACTTCAAAAATTTGCCCGTATGCACACTCCACTAAAATTTTTAAAAAAATTAACAAAAAATAACACCGACTTCACAAATTTGCCCGTAAGCACATTTCAACTAAAATTTTAGAAATATTTTTCTCTTTCTAAATTGAGTTATCTTTGGAGTCGGTGACAGTAAGTTATGATGTATGTAGGATATAATGTATTCATATGTAAATAGATTTAAATTCCTTGCCTTCACTGTCACCAAATCCAAAGATAACTCAATTATTTAGAAAGAGAAAAATATTTCTAAAATTTTAGTTGAAATGTGCATATACGGGCAAATTTGTGAAGTCGGTGTTATTTTTTGTTAATTTTTTTTTTAATATTTAGTGGAGTGTGCATACAGCCAATTTTTGAAGTCGGTTTTAATTTTTTTTTAATTCCTTTATTTCTTATTTTTTAATGAATTATTAAGAATTGTCTAAATCGGTCCAATATTAAATTCCATCCCCTATTTGTCCACCCTTAGGATTGAAATTTTTCTCTTCAAATTTAAATATGACCACCCCCACCCCTAAGGTAACCCCTTTCTAATAACAAGAATCATCCAAATCGGTCCAATATGAACTTTCATCCCCTATTTGTCCATCCTTAAGGGTGGATTTTTTTCTTCAAATTTAAATGGTGGCACTCCTAAAGTAACCCCTTTACCCCCTCTAATAAATATGAAATTTCATCCCCTATTTGTCCTATGTGTTGTGGAATTTTTTCTTTAAATTTAAATGGGACCATTCTGTAGGTATACCCGGTCAAATAAAAAAAGAATTGTCCAAATCGGTTTATAAATGACGGAGTTCTGAGGTAACAAACATAAAAAAAACATACAACCGAATTGATAACCTCCTCCTTTTTTTGAAGTCTGTTAAAAAAGTTAAAGGGAGTATAATGTTTTGTGAATAACCCTGTACTAGCCCATTTTCGCCTTTGTGTCTGGTCCGTTGTCGAGCTATTTCGCCAATTAAAATGTAAAATTGTTCTTAATGTGGCTTCATTTGTTAAATTGGCCGGGCGTCATTACTTTCGCAGATGTGGCCATGGGAAACGTTGAAATTGTGCCGCGGCGGGCCATGTGGATGTCGTCATGCCACTACTGGCCCCAGTTGGGTTTTGCGGCATGCGGTACAGTCGCGGACAGTTGGTATCGAACGACCTGAAGAGGTTTCTCGTGGCTATCGTTACAGGGCGCGCGGAGACGGCAACAGCGCGCGCCTTCGGCATCGGATGGTTCGAACGGGTGTCTTGTTCCGAGAATTCTTTGCAAGCGATTAAGCCGATGTCACCGAAAGGGTTAAAAAAATTAAGGAATCAGTATTAAACTATTTATTAAAACAGTTCACAAGTATACAGTATGATTTTTTAAACTACCACCGCGATTTCCTCGCTTATTTTGCGCCCTACAAAAAAAACATGAGAAACAAAAAGGTGACAATTTTGGACAGCTAAGTGGCCCTGAAAAAGTAATCAACATCCATGGTCAACTTGTCGCGCAATATAAAAAAACCTCCAATTGAGCAAAATTATTAAATAGCCGTAACATACCTATTTATTTTAAGATACCGAAGAAAACTTTTATATTGAAAATTGATGGCACTGAGAAGCTTTATGCAACTGGGTGCTCAGATTGTTTCTGAAAATTACACAGGCTCTTCGGCTCTGTTGAGGCCATTGTTTTAGTTATTAAAGGCCATTGTTTTAGTTTATTAAAGTAGTTATTTGGCTCCCTACTGAAAAATCTTAAGAAACAAAAACGTGTAAATTTTAGATAGTTGGTTAATGTTAAAAAAAGAAGTCGGTATCCATGGCCAACTTTTCGCGCAATACCAAAAAAAACTTAAATCAACAAGAATCTGAAAACAATCAATTTATTTTGAAAGTCGAGGGAAAATTTTAATTGGAGATTAGCGGCAATTAGATCACGCAAGAACATTGACAAAAGAAAATTTTCATACAATTTGTACTAGTTTTCCCGCTAATTTGTTTAAAGTGTGAAGTCGAAATAGCAATTAAAAACATCAACAGTTATTCAAATTAAAGACAAATTTTCTCATATTAAAGATCTTGTTTGATCAAAAAAAAATTAAATAAATTGATAGTTTTGTTTTCACATTTTTGTCGACTTGAGTTTTTTTTTGTATTGCGTGAAAAGTTGGTTATGGATGCCGATTTATTTTTTAACATCACCTAGCCGTCTAAAATTGCCATATTTATTATGCTTATATAAGCTTACTTACATAAAAAAAATATATTTAATGCAGTGATAGGGCCAAAGCGAAAAATGTTTTTCAAATAAATCAAAGTGTGCCAATTGTTTCTAAAATTGGTAGTATGGAGTATCCTTTACTTTTGAACAACTTTTCCTAGCAACTTATTTCCACATAAGAAATGTTAGCAAAGTTTTTATCAAGAGTAACTTTTTGCGGTAAAATTATAGATAAGAAAGTGTTCCTATTCAACACCTCTTCTGTGGACATACTGTATATACATAGTGTATTTGGAAATGAAAGGAAGGTTTATGGCTTATTATAAATATAAATGCAAATTCTTTATCAGAGGCTCGAGAGTCCGTCATAAAATACTACATAACTCGCCCGAATATTAATTTGCGTATTTATCCTCATCAGATTTTTAGCAAAAGAGCACGCCACTGAAATGGTCGAATTTTCCTTCTCAATCAATATTTATGGCCTCCTTTCATTTCCAAATACACTAAGTATAGTTGTCAGCGGTTTTAGACATTAAGTTAATAAATATTTTGCGTTGCAACAAAAATGTATTTTTATGTTATAATAAAAAAATATGTAGTAACACTAAAAATATATTTAGCTAATAACCCTAGAATTAAAAAAGTTAATTAAAAGGATTTTCATAAATTATTCTTTTCTTTGCAAAATAAGTATTTGTTCCAACATTTAGTTGTTAGGTCTCGTAGTCCTAAACATAAATGATTATAAAATAAAAGGGGTGTCCCTTTTATTTATTTTTTCTTATTTTTGAAGAAATTGGTCAGAAGTTTTAATAAATTGGTTTTCGTGGTGCTGCAATGCTCCATTGTTTCTCATAAAATGCCCTTCAACAGATAAATGAGATTAGGGGGTCACAGACATAAAATTACCCTTGTAACTTAATAGAGAGTTATTGCAGAAACTGTTTTTGGCATTAAGCAGTATTTAAGACGACCTTATTTGAATACTCTCATACGTTATTTATGATTCTGACAATAGTTATTGCAAGTCGTAATTTATGTATCCAAATTAAGGGCTTGTTTACGTTTACTTTATTGTTTTGTATTTCTACACTTTCACTAGAATATTATGTGCTTTTATAATTTTGCTCCGGAAAAAACTGGGCAAACAGCCAAATAACCACGGAACACCAAGGTGAAAGACTAATGAAAACAAACAAGGTGCAAACGCAAACAAGCAACGAACATTTTAGGTTAAGTCCTACTTTCACAGAACACTAGCGTTTTCTGACAAATCAGAATTTATTTTAAGAATTGTGACAAATAAGGTAAAAATAACGTATATTATGGTATACACAATAAACAAAAATAAAGGAAAATAACCTTATTATGGACGACCTTATGTCAAACTACGACTGCGCATGCTCAAATGTCAAAATAACGTCAAAAAAGAGCGCGACGTTATTTATTTCTGCAATAACTCTCTATTATTTAAATTGCATACCTTTATCAATAACATCAGAAGACACACAGCAGGGACACGTGTCAAGCTTTACACACCTCCCTGGACCTCAATGTGATTACCTGGATAAAATAAAATAATTTCAGGTGATTGAGGACTTCCACAAGCTGGATATAATGATTACGAAGTTTTATTAGAACCACCGACACAGGAAGAATCCGAAAAAACTATAAACCCATTAAAATCTTTATGACTATAACATAATTAAATAAAGGCAAGAAATCAAATGCATTTTCCATTATTATATTATATGTATATTAATATTTAGTATACCCACCTTGGGATAGGATGACTTTCTGAACTCTCCTGCTCATCGAATCTATGAGTTGGCAGCAGAGATCATGGGTTACGACTTCATCCCACGTTTGTTGAATCTTCTGCCAAAGTGCCTCCCTATTTTCGGGTACGAAGTTCTCCATTGTCCGCGCCATTCTGCCCCACACATTCTCAATGGGATTCAAGTCAGGACGTTGTTTTCGGTGAACCATTCGTGAACTATTCTTGCTGTATGCACAGGAGCGTTATCATGCTGGAAAACGAAGCCATCGGGATACATTTCCGTTGCAGTTGGTAACAATCCGCCTTCGAGTATCTCGCAATAGCGAGCTGCTGTGAAGCGGTCGTCGATTCTCCAACAAATGCCAGGTCCACGGTAGCTTATCCAGGCCCATATGTTGACGGAAAAATGCCCACTCCTTTTCCTGGGTGACACAAATCTTTCGTCATATCTTGAACTCACCGAAGGTCTATATACTCGCACTTTGCCATTGTAATGGCTTTGAAAGATCTTTTCGTCGCTAAATATTACCTTCTCCCAATAATGTGGCGGTAAACGCTGAAACTCTCGGCATATCTGCAACCTGACTTCCTTATTAGCCTCGGTCAGCTGAATTTTGTTGCTGGCCGTGCGAGATTTCAGATTGGCTGCATCTAATCTCCTTCGGGCAGTTCTAACACTTGCTGGAAATTGTGTTGCAGATACTGCTTCAACGGCGGATTTAAACGGATTTGCAAGGCAAAAATTAGCTAGTTGCTCATCTTGTTGGTCAGACGTAATTTTCACATTTCCTCCTCTATGTATGTTTTCCACGCTTCCGGTTTCGTCATATTTCTTCTTTATATTGAAAATGGTGCTTTTAGATACACCAAATTCTTCGGCCAGTCGGGAAATAGCCCAACCATTTTCTAGTTTGGCGATGATACGGTGCTTGACGGATTCACTCAAACGAGGCATAACGAACACTGTTAGTTACTCTCTCGAATTAGGATACTGACTAAATAATTTTAGCCCACCCACCTTAGTATTTATACAAAGGGCTAGGAGCAGGTATAATCGATATTTTCAAAATCTACATCCAATTCAATATTACAATTATTAAGTTAATCCCCTAAATTTAGTTATATTAAGTGCAGGTAGGTATAATTAATAAATACCTATTTAAAAAGATATAAATATCTATGCTAAAATATTTCAACTCAGGTAATCCGATAATCCATTAATTTTGTGCCATACATTTTCTAATTAATATTAAGAGCCCCCATATCTACTTTTAAACATATTATACAAATCCTTGAAATCTTTAATTTTTGAGATAATCGCTTGATCTGTTTTTTGTCCGAAAGGACTTCAAAAGCCGCTTATTTTAGCAATCCTGCCATTTTCAAATTGCAAATCCAGGGCCGGCTACGATTTTTTTATTCCCCCGATTTTCACAAAAACCATTTAGCCATTTTTTTATTTAAAATCTGACACCACAGCGTCAATCAGGACAGTCGAAAACCCTTTATATACCAAATTTGAACAAAAAATATAGAGAGAGTTCTATTCTACAGGATGTCAAAATTGAGCAAAATAGGAAATTTAAAGAAACCTCTTCAGGCATCTCTGGCGAGTCAAGTCATAAAAATTCAGCATTTTCAGATGGGGCAGAGAAAAATACCCTGTATTGAATCTTTGCACACCAACACTTTGAGTGGTTCTGTTGACAATTAAACTATTTTGACGGGATTCCATGGCACACTTGACTCGCCAAATGCCTGTAAATTTCCTATTTTGCTGAACCTTGACATCCTGTAGAATAGATCTCTCTCTAAATTCTTTGTTCAAATTTGGTATATAAAGGGGTTTTAGGGGGATCCTGATTAACGCTGTATTGGTAGATTTTAAATAAAAAAACACTCAAAAATCGTAGCCGGACCTGGATTTGCCTTTTGAAAATGATAGGAAGGCTAAAAGAAGCGATTTTTGAAGGCCTTTCACACAAAGAATGTTCAGGGATTATCTCCAAAAATAAAGATTTTATTAATTTGCATATGTTTAAAAGTAGACACCCTGTATATTAAATTATTGTTTTTGAGAAATTCTTCGGAATTCTATTGTGGCTCAAATTGACTATGGATTTACCTAATTTCATATTCCTAATTAATACAGGGTGCTGGCAGCAAAGGAAGGAAACTCGAGAAAAAGCAACTTTTATTGTGGTGTTGATTCTAATCTCAGCCTTGATATTTATTATTTTTTTATTTCATTATCATAAATACTAGACGGTATAGTAACATGATAAAATAGTACGAAATATTAAATACCAACACTGGGGTTGGAATTATTACAAGCACAAAGTTGCATTTTCCTCGAATTTTGTTCCTTTGCTGTGAGAGGCTGGAGGCTGTAATTTGCATTTTATGGTTCTATTTTTAGCAGACCGGCCGGCTGCAGACTCCAGCGCGATGTTGCCGTCTCCGCGCGCCCTGTAACGATAGCCACGAGAAACCTCTTCAGGTCGTTCGATACCAACTGTCCGTGTACGTGTGTTGCGTCTGCTCCACAACTATAGTCCTTACGGCACAATGCGTGCGACGTAAGGGGGAAGAACTCGCAAATATTATAGAATTAGTCACAGTTCAGGGGCGTTGCTCAATTTTGTGTAACTCACTGACTTAATTTTCATATAATTGTTATTTAATTTATTGTTAATATTATTCTTAACGGTAATGCCTTAGATTATGGAGGAAGGCGGCAAACCCTTATAACATTGGCAATTATTTCTCGTGCTTGAGAATGCAACGTTCTTCCCTGTTTACTCATTTTGCACACGTTAACTCCAGAACATACGAAACGCCACTGAGCTCTCTGAGCCGGCGGAAAAAACTTGCCAGCGGCCTAAAAAATGAGGTCTGTATGGTAGCCCAAATACGCAGTTAACTTTACGTACTATAGAAACAGGCACAAAACGGGTTGGCTAACTGCTTTTGTCAGCCGACTGTTTGGTAGAAGTGCTGTGTTGCCGTATTTCAAAGGCGATGGTAGACGCGACGATGTTGAAAAAATATAATACGTGTTTTATCACACCGCGTTAAAAATAAATGACAAACAAAAATGGGTAAGTGGTCCCGTGATGCGAGCTTTATTTTTTCGGTATAACAGAGTTCAGAAATTCGGCTTCAATATGATAAAACTTGTATTCGCCTACTCGTATAGGACATCTCGCAACGCTGCCCGCATTCTTTAGAAACGTTTTCTTTCGTGCTTTGGACTATAATAAATGCGACATCCACTTACATCTTTATTCGGTACGCGTGATATTGCGCTTGCATAAGCTTGTGTCGTATTGGCGACCGGCTTTTCCACTGCAGGTTTTTAAAGTACATGTTAATCTTTTTAAAATGCAGGTACTCGTTCGCTATTTCACGGATCTACCTGTCTTGAAATTCACCACAATCGAAGGGGCCAATTTGCTAGAATAATATGCCCTGCTGGGAAGACTAAGGCTATCCAATTTTATTGCAGTGGAGGCTCGTGGGGGGGGGCTATGTTTTGAAAAGAGGTAATTATTTCCAATGGTGTAACCCACCCCCGATTTTCTTGAAATTTTGTCTACCCCCTATTTTCGAGGTCCCTGAACACGAATCTGGCCTTGGTTTTTCCCGGTCGGGCGTAGTTTCCGAGAAAATGAATTTTCAAATTTCCTTTTTAAATCCCATACTTCACGGCGATATTTGTGGTTGTAATCGGGTTGAACGCAACTCAAACTAATCACCACACTATTTTGCACCTTTTGCAACATCTAAACTTCGCGAAAACCCGCGGAAAAACCGTCCTACATTCGGCGCGCGCCGAATGTCGGGCGAAAATAGCGCTTGTAAACACGGCATAAATCTTACAAAATTTCGGATTGGTGTTCAGGGACCTAGAAAATAGGGGGGGTAGCCAAAATTTCAAGAAAATCGCGGGTAGGTTACACCACAGACTAACGAGTAATACAGACAATTCCTTAGTGACAACTGTCAAAAGGAGACTCGCTTTTAGACGAAATATCTTATTAACGAGATAAATATTGTCCATTTTATTTGATTCTACGTTAATCTACATTGCAAAAAGATTGTAGTAGAACCCAGTTTATGTTTAAAATATTGGCTATTTTTCTATAAATTGAAATGGGAGTCGCTTTTAGACGAAATATCTTATTAACGAGATAAATATTGTCCATTTTATTTGATTCTACGTTAATCTACATTGCAAAAAGATTGTAGTAGAACCCAGTTTATGTTTAAAATATTGGCTATTTTTCTATAAATTGAAATGGAGACTCGCTTATTTTTGACACATGTCCTTAAGGAGGCTTCTGTTGTAAAGTTATTTATTTTGTGGTTACACCCTTGGAAATTACTACCTGAAAAGAATACACTCTATGTTCAATAAAGAAAAAAATAGGTGGGTATTAGTTAGTTTTATGGGCATGCGCACTGAGGGATCACCATCTGCCAGGTCCGTATACCTGCCAAATTTGTTGTTTACGTTCTGCGGGTGTACTTGTACGATGCGTTGTGCTTGTTTTTAACCTGCAGCTCATAAATAGCAGTTTATATTTATTGTTATCGGCATATTTATTTATTGTTTTGTTTGCCTAAGACACAAATTACTATTCGTGTATAGTTCCAATGTGGACACGTAAAAATCGGTAAGTCTAGACTTTGGTACAAATATGCATGCGCGAGAGATCGTAATTTGGGATGCTTCTCGTTGTGGCACTGATTTTCCAGTTTGAATATAGTTCGGTGGTGGCTACTGAGATGGGTACCTACTTTCGGCATGTTTTTTTTATTTTTAGTATAAATTAGGCATTTTTGCATAATTAATAAAAGAGCATGAACAATAATTCCCGTTTTTCTCGCGTTTTTTAGTTGATAACGCAAAATCCGTAATTCGTACTAAAGAAATCTACGCCGAAGTAGGTAAATATCCCTTCTCGATATTTATTATATGTATAAAAATAAATAGTGAATTACCTAAAAACTTTAGTTAAAAGTTATACCTTTGTTTTGAAGCTTTGAAGAAGGTAGGTGCGGAATTATTGTTTTTAATTTTTTAATTAACACTTATGTATTAATATTTATATTTTATATGTAGTCTAGTCTTCTGTTTTTCTCCGAAATATATGGGGGGGGGGGGGGCTGTAGCCCCACAGCTCCTATGGACGAGCCGCCACTGCTTATAGTTTTGATATATTTTAAAGTTGGAGATAATAATTGGACAATTGTTCCAGTAGATTTTACCATTCACTAAAAAGTTTAACCCTGCAAAAATAAAGAAAAAGGCTTCCTTTTGCAAATTTTCAGCTAGTGATAGGTGATAGAGGAAAAAGTTGTTTTACTACCTCGCATATCAATAATTTTCGAATCTCTACTTTTTAATTTAAGGCGGTTGTACGATTGATATATATTTTTCTCTACGGACCACACTGCATATAGACTATAAAGACTTAGATCTACGATTTTGATCACAATTATTGTAAATTAGTGAACCCAATTTATATTAAAGGGAATTTTCCATCTTTTTAACCTTATCAAAAATTTAAAGAAAGGGAGTAAAAGTAAAACATGTAGCAGTCTAAAATTTAAACCCTTGAAAATCGCTACGTTATTAAAATAAAAACGTTTCATGTTTTCCTGGCACTTTATATCAGAAACAAGCTATAAAATCTGCTAAAATTCGCAACACTTCAGGATCGATAATAAAGTTCCAGATAAATATAGTTCGGAAGTTCGTAAATTATATTGTGTAGCAAAGTTTTGATTGAAGTCGAAACTAGCTACTTAATAAAACTTTTACCATTTATACTTTGCCAACACTGGAAACAGTTAAAATGACGACAATACAATGGGATATTCTTTTAAAATGTGGTGATGATTACTTTTTGATGATGCATATGTGTCAATATTGGGTGATACAGATATGAAATGTGACTAGTAGTGCTAATGGTATTAAGTTTTGTGGTTAATTTTCCTAACAATAATATTTGGATAACAGTTTCAGATAACACCACGCATTTAGAAATATATTTATTAAATTAAGTCCTGTTTCAATATTAACACTTAATATTCAGAAGTGAGTTTCTGTACATAGAGAGAACAACCAGAAATAGTAAGTAATTTCTAATTATTATTGGTCGAGACCTGGAAGCTGATGAAATAATGATTTTACCACTTTTCTATTAACTCGCTTTCTTGTCGTCCGGTTTGTCCGTCAAATTTTGCTATCGATTTTAAACTAATTTCCGGATGAGCTAGAGACTTGAAACTTTAAACATAGCTCAGAACTTTATGACAATGCAATATGAACTCGCTATATTCATGTTATTATGTTATTTGTTATTATAAAAAAAATAATATTAAATAAAAATATTTGACTAGTGGAAATTTATGAACGGATAAGCACATGCCATATAAGCTGGTAATAAATAAAAATAACGTGTTAAAAACGCCTTAAGAATAAAAGATGACAAACAAACACACAACAAAAAATCGAGTTATTTAATAGTTTGCAAGAATGCGAGAATACTATTCTCTAGACTTTGCTTCAGCACCTAAGTTGGTAACTAAGAAGGATCTTGAATTAATTTGTTTTAAATATTCAACAAAAATCTTATGACCTTTAATTCGAACCCTCCTTTATTTTATTTTTCAAGAAAATAACAATTATTTTTGATTGATATTTTATTGGTAGGTACTAAGAGAAATAACCAAGGATAGAGGGAGCAACAGCATCAAAATACACACGTTTGTAGTCAACCAACATCTTATGCAAATTTACCGAAGTAAACAAACATTAGGCCCGTGTGTACAACGTTTACCTGAGATAAGTTATATCCTAAGAAATATCAATTTGAACACACACACACCCCACACTTTCTGCGTCTCATTGTATACAAAATCAGTCACTATATCCTAAATACTAATAAATAGCCTATAAATTAACCGAAAAACAATTGAAAACACGAAAAATGCATACGTAAACAATCGGAAAACTTGACTTGCTGGGCATACACAAAACAAATACCGCCGAGTAATGAACGGGGCGCCCGCGGCGGCAACGGCGGCGTTGCCATGTCGGACGGTTTGACGTATCTGTTGACGATTTTATTAAAGCGATAATTAGCTACTATAATTACAGCGCAATTTAATTTTAGTTTAAAATTGTTACATACATACATTAATAACTACATTTGTTAATTTAGCGTTATAGGAGGTGTGCGTTCATTTAATCCCAATTCGTGCTGTATAGCTTTAGCGCAATCATGATTTCGACAACAAATTGCAACAATTTCTACCCTTTCCGCGATGGAACAAACCATTTCGAAAATACGTTTCCACTTTAAATAGCAGGCTGAAACTAACGATTTCGTGGTTACAAGCAAAAAAACGGGATTTTTTTCGTGACAGTGACTTTTTGTTACATAATTTAAAAAGATATAAGGTTTGAATTCGTATGAAGTTTTTTATGTTTTGCTTAAGCTTTTTCTCATTTGTGACTTTTTTGTAAACTGATCGACACGTCAATAAAAACTAGGTAATTTGGTCGTGTGTAGTAGATAAAAAAACTTATTAGTGGCGGGCATTTGTGTAAAAATTACTACGCGTACAGTGGAGTGTCAATTTTCCGTTTTTAGCCAATAATTCTGTCAAATCTCAACAGAATTCTAAAAACGATACATCACTGTATTCGCAATAAAACGGGCTTTAAAATGATGCTCCACAAGGGGGGTAGGCTGGTGTTGCTAGGGATTAGGGGGATGAACATATCGGGTTGGCTTGACTGTCAAAAAAGCTCCCCCGAAAAACAAAAATCGACGGGTCTCGGCGAATTTTCAAATATTTTTCGGTTTTCTAATTTTTGGGGGTCAAGTTTTTGTTGGGAAACCCTGTATAATTGATTCATGCACTTAAATCACTAATAATTGTATTGCACTGCAAATTTTTGCTCAACGACGGCTACTAACTCTGAGACTTAACTCCTACACTTAACTATTATCTGTTGCATAGCACGTTTTTCGAATCTTTATTAGGCGACTAGGAAAAAATGTTTTAGTCCGTTTTTTTATATTATTTTATTATGCTTTTAGTCCTTTTTAAAAACGTGGTGTATTAAAAAATTATTTAAATTTTATTTTTTTTGTAGACTCATGGGAAATCTGGCCATTGCTGAAATTCACAAAAAGCGCATTTATAAATTTATATTCATCCCGCTGGATGCTGGTGCAAAATGGCATGGAAAACATGTAAATTTATAATTGTAATTTTTGTATTGTTTGGCAATTCAAAATTGTGTTTTGTTTGCGGAGCTTCGTTTTCGAGCCCTCAGGGAATATGGGCGATACGATACGTGCTTCATTTCCATTTTATCCCTTGCGTGACCATTTGGGATTCGTGGGGCGGCGCGGTTATGTGAATTTTAAATTTTAATGAACAGAGGCGGAAGGATATGTGCCTCATTTTCCTTTATCCTTTCGTATTTTCCATTTTCTGCAAGATATTCCTTGCGCGTTCCGAAAAATGTAAGTGGATACAGGAGCAAATTACAAATTAAGCTTGAGGGGAATACTTAGAGGCTTTTTATTATGCTTGACTGATATTTCCGCTGGATGCAGGATGTTGGTATGAACCAGGAGCTCGCCAAAGGCGGCTCATAATATTTGATGTGGATAGGGGTTTCATTTTCAGTGGGTATTTATCCAACTATTTGGCTAGAGCTGATCTGGGAAATTTCTTACGGGCAAATAATTATGTGGTGGAGCTCCATCATGATAATTTTTGTTTCATTTTGTTACATTTTGTTGCCAGCTAAAAATAAAATATTAGAAAGTTTGAAGTATGTCTAATTAAAATAGAACGTATTATGAAAATATTCCATGGGTGAAAATTAAAAAAAAATCAGAAAATTAGCCAGAGCTCTTTTATTTTTTATAATAACTATGCCGAGTATTATATCTTTGGAAACTCAAAAAATGACCGATTTTATAAGGCCACAGCCAACTATGATTTACATTTTAAAAAAAACACAAGTTTATGTCATATCTCAAAAATCACAAACAACATAAAAAATTGGATTAGATTATCTTATTAAGCCCAAAATTATCTACAATTTTTGTCTCTACAGTTTTTCTGTATAATCAGAAATAACGGAGCTACAGAGATCTGATGAAATAGAAAAAAATCACTCTTTTCAAAATATCTAGTAAGCCATGAACTTTTTTAAAAATCCAAAAGGGGCATTAGATTGAGCATTCAAAACTGCAATTCTTTCACCATTTAATCTTTGTTCTTGCTCTGCAAGTTTCCGAGATCCCCATAGTGGGCATCGAAAAAAACTCACCCTGTATAATACGCTATTTCCCAAAATGTAACATTTATGAATTTTTGTTTTGCGTAATTAGAGTTGAGCTGTCACTGGACATACCGAATTTCATTTCATGGGTTTGGTAACTTCCTCTTGCGCTTATTAAATATTTATGAGCTTACCAAATACATCCAGTAATGAGTTTGGCTTCGGCCGTATGTAATATTTAATGTTTCCAACTCCAAATATAGTCCATTAATGGACTGTCGCTCCATGTATTGTATCAACTGTCCAAATATGATTCCCATCATTTTAATATAATTTGATCATAGTAACAGAACAAAAGTTATCACCAATTTTTATTTTCTTTACTGTTGATACAAATGGTTAAAAGGCGAATTAACTTGTAAGTATATAAAGGTGAATAAATATGTTTCTCTATACGACAATGCGAATATGATATCCAACTCACGTTTATTCCGGCTTAGCAAATCCAAGAGAACTGTTAATTTAAGTCTATATAGACATTAATTGCTCGTTTCGCGGAAACTCAACTGAGGGCTTTTTAATCCTTTGGCCCAAGAAATTCATTATTTAGACGTTTCTACTAGACAACAATTAGTTAACACTTAAAATATACATATACCAATGACGTCAGAACCTATAGACAGGTTTGTTTTGATAAACGCTTGACGCCCAGAACTAATCACAATCTAAGCGCTCCATTAAATTATTCCGAAAATGTCGCGAGATTGTCAGAAATTGCCCCTTTTTGTCGAGCCGTAGCGAACGAACTTATTTCGACTCTGGGCTCGGAGGCTGGCGTCGTTAGACCATCCCCCGAGTCTTCAGGTGAGGTTCCGATGCTTCCGGCGCCCCCAAACAAGAAAAAACATGCGATATCTAAGTGTGTTTCTGTAGGAACTATAACCGGGAATCACCGGGTGTATAATTGGTTGATTGTTGACTTTCTGTCTTTGTTTGTAGCATGTTTTTAGAGTAGTATGGATATAAAATATTTAACCTTGGAGTCAAAATAAAGGGCATTTTAACAATGGGGCACCACGTCTATAGGTTTTGACGTCATTGACATATATACCTATAATTTTTAATTATACATATTGGCCATATTCTAATCGCTGTTTTTTTAAATGAATTAAAGTTCTCATTTAAAATGTTATAAAGAGAAAATTGTGTTTGTCACTTTAGTAGACCCGATAATGCATTCAATTAGTAAGAAAAAGTACTATATTTACAAAATCCAGTGTATGTGATGTATTTGTTGTGATTCTTGCTACTTTTGCAAGTTTGTTTATTTTATTGGCATGTTCTGAGGAGGCCCAGGAAAAAACAATATTGTCTTTATTTGATTGATTGTATACAAAAGCTAAGATCGTGTTAGCTGGACATGAACGTACATACACATCACTCGAGAATAGAAAAAATATGGAGACACAAGATGCTTTTGAACTATCTGCAAGCTAGGATTTTTTTTAAATTGCCTATAACAACAAAGTGCCCTCGCAGAAAAGCAAATCCCAACTTTACTTAAACTTCTTGATAACTCCGAAGAACAACGAGAACATAGCTTGTGTATTTATATTATTTAGAAACTTACAAAGTAACTTTTGCTGTTATCCAGGGAATTGCATTGGAAGTTAAGATCGCAGATAATCCAATAATAATCCAACATAGACGAGGCGGAGGTTTTGTAAAACTTTCCGTGATAAAACGTAAACTGCCGATTGGAAGATTACCAATCAACAATCAACCAAGTTCCATTTACATTAAAACGAAATTTTGTTCGAAGCTATGGCATTATAAAATACGAATAATAATTTGACGGATGGAGGTTATAAATTCGTTTGCTCGAATTGAGTATTTTTTAAATTGGTTGCTTTTGCTATTAGCACAGACCTGGGCACAGACTACAAAGCTATTTATTCTGTGCTATTAGTAATAAAAGAGCAGCTGGTAAAGACAAAGATAAAATAATTAACAAAATTACCATAATTAAAAACAGCTTCTATTTTAGCCATGTACTAAAACAAATAAAATAAGTTTTTAGTAAACTTATGTACTTAAATACTATTTTTATCCCTGGACATGATTTAATATTTTATCAATAATGCAGTTATAATCTAGGCAGACATCCGAGGTGGATATTAATTAATACTATGTAGTTGTAAATGGTTTCATGCAACTTTGCATAAAAAATAATGATAAAATAAGAAAAAGAGTGATAGAAATGAGCATAGGTATAGTAAAATAATTATAATTTATGTCGTTACAACATATTGCAAACTGTTTGTTTGATGGAAAAGGGCTGAAAACAAAAACGAAACAGAAACTCGACTTGTACGTTTGGTGGAAAACCGGCATTACATTACATCCTTACCTTCTTCCCCATTATAAAATTCTTGGTTCAGTGAAATCTGTCTCTTACAGTCTAAAAATAATTTATTTTTCTGCTTTCTCCCACTTTCAATGCCTTCAAATTTTAATTGACTTGCCCTTCGCCAGCACGTATATATATCTTCTTTAAATAGCTCGCCCTTTTAGCTTTCAAAAACCAACACATTAATATTAATTTCCTCAATTTCCATTAATTTAAAAGCAAGCACGAAACGTTAAATAGAAGTAAAATGCCGAAAATGCGGATTGGCCTCAGCAACAGCGCCAAATGAAAAAAAAAAAAACGGGCAACAGTTTTTATTTCGGAATAAATCTCTCGGCTGGCGATCGCCATTTCCTCGGGGTGTTTTTTTTTCCCGATGCCGTACAACGCAAATACCGGGAACGAGACACAGAGTTGGCTTTTCCTGAAATCGTTAATGAGATCGTTGCACGCAACCCGTCGGACGGGTGTCCGAGGTCGTAAAATAAAAACACCGTGGAGCGAAGTCGCGTTTTTTTTAAAAGCTTTTATTTAACTTGCAATGTATGTATGTATGTATGTATGTATGTATGTAATTTGTTCGGGTGGAATCTTGCAACTCAATTTTGAAGCAGATATCTTCAACCGATCGAGCTGAAATTTTGTACACACGTTTAATTTGGATGACAATGCATGATTATATGTGTGACGTCATTCTAAATCCAACATGGCGGATCACCCAAGATGGCGGACTAGTTAAATTTCAACCGATCGAGCTGAAATTTTGTACACACGTTTAATTTGGATGACAATGCATGATTATATGTGTGACGTCATTCTAAATCCAACATGGCGGAACACTCAAGATGGCGGACTAGTTAAATTTCAACCGATCGAGCTGAAATTTTGTACACACGTTTAATTTGGATGACAATGCATGATTATATGTGTGACGTCATTCTAAATCCAACATGGCGGAACACTCAAGATGGCGGACTAGTTAAATTTCAACCGATCGAGCTGAAATTTTGTACACACGTTTAATTTGGATGACAATGCATGATTATATGTGTGACGTCATTCTAAATCCAACATGGCGGAACACCCAAGATGGTCATTAGAAGGTCTCCTCATTGAAGAGCTAGACTGTTCTAAACTAACCGGCAAACGACCTTGCAACAATGATGCGTTAACTGAGATGAATAGACTCAGACACCTGGCCAAACTAAAAATTACAAAATAAATTAAAAGTAAAAAAATATTTTTAAAAAAAGCTTTTATTTAAATGCGCTAAAAAGAATAAAATAATCTTTTCTTTTAAAACTTTTACTATCAACTTATAACGTCATTCCACAATTTATATGATATAAAAGCTTGTCGCGAGATTTAAGTTTTCAAACTAAGTAAATACCACTACTTAAATCTCGCGACAAGCTTTTATATCATATAAATTGTGGAATGACGTTATAAGTTGATAGTAAAAGTTTTAAAAGAAAAGATTATTTTATTCTTTTTAGCGCATTTAAATAAAAGCTTTTTTTAAAAATATTTTTTTACTTTTAATTTTACAAGAGATTCTTCTGCATCGGTAACCGATTCTACAGAACCAGTGATTATAGTGTTGAGAACATTTCCGACCCGCGATACACTTACCCACGGTATGTCATTGCGCATCCATATGCCTATCTCGGTCGCACCTTGCGACGTCAGTTGCGAATCAGAATTTAAATTGCTCCATATGTTTTACGAAGCAATATATACTTTTTTTTATGGGTTTTTAAAAATATGTAGATTAGGTATATTACTAATAACGAATTTCCTGGGGTTTTTCTACCAAATATATATATATATATATATATATATATATATATTTTTATCAATACATCTTCGTAACTACGTACGTTTCAGCTTTGTTAGCTTTGTTAGCTAACATGTAATATTGTAACCTGATGATGGCTAACAAAGCTGAAACGTACGTAGTTACGAAGATGTATTGATAAAAAAAATGTATATATTTGGTAGAAAAACCCCAGGAAATTCGTTATTAATTTGAAAAAATCTACCAGAAAACAAATCAAAAATCCAATCAACGGTTTTGGGAGAATAATAACCGGACTACAATTATGGAACTGCCTAGAAGAGACCTCAACAATTTTAATAACACTCTAATGGTTTTAGCAAAGGAAAAAAATTGATATTTTAAACTGTTTTTAACATGTAATATTGTAACCTGATGATGGCTAACAAAGCTGAAACGTACGTAGTTACGAAGATGTATTGATAAAAAAAATGTATATATTTGGTAGAAAAACCCCAGGAAATTCGTTATTAATTTGAAAAAATCTACCAGGAAACAAATCAAAAATAGGTATATTACTAGATAAACGAATGAATATTCTGTTGATAAAAATCACATTTAATTTGATAATTATAATTTTACAAATAATTTGTTTTCTTTGCGTTTTAGCTAATCGTACGCATGCAAATAAAATTGATGTAAATTTTGTTAAATTAACAGGATTTTTCTTTTAAAAGACCGTATATTGGTAGACAATAAAAAATATCATATAGGTACCTATCTAAATAATTCATTTATTGTCAGTTAAGGTAATCCTGAACTAAGTTTTGGCTCCTATCGACACAAATTCGCCATCGAAAAAAAGTATTTTACAGATGACTTGTTATAGGCAAAGATATCGATAAATAAAATTCAAAGCCTTACCAAAAATATAACTTTTTCCTTCCAGTGTTTATGTTGGTTTATGTCAATACCAATTAAGGCACACAAGCCTCGACACAAGCACAACCTGCACAACTAATGCTTAGTTTATAGTTAAACAACAAACAAAACCACATAATAAATAGTGAGTAAAATAGGGATCAAATAATGATTCCCTTTAACCATAACAAGGCTAATTTTGTATTGCACATTCTATTTTATTTGCTGTATAAACCAGGCATAAACTGTGTTGAGTCCCCTATTTTTAATGCTCTGTTCTATAAATAATCTGTTTCGTTACCAGATTGTTGTCCTTGGGAAATCTATAATACTTAATTTCCGTTCCTTTACTGTTTCTATTATTATTTGGACATACGCTGACTGCACATCCCGGCATTTTTGGCCTATTTCAAAGCAACTGTCGAGCTGCACTGACGATCAGTCAGTTGTTTACACTTTTTTCTTGACACATTAAACTGTAAACTATACAAAATCGTAAAACACAACCGCAGCCGTCATTAAACACCATGCATTATTTAGAATTCGTGATTCGCAACTGACGTAGATGCGCAGAGTTGCCTTCTTTTCGGATTCGTTAGTGACATACCGTGGGTAAGTGTATCGTGATCCGACCGCCGTGCATTCAAATGACTAAGCTATAAGCTCAATGTGTACTGGATTAGAATGCTAGTAATCGCCGCTACATGCTACTCTAATGCAAAGTTCTTGACTCGTTACTTATCGCCCTCTATGGATGATGGGCCCGAAGTTTAATTTCTCCCGTCGTAGTTTCGCTATTGGTCGCTAGATGCCCCCATCGGCGCTGCTTAGATGCCTATGCCGGAGAACCACAGTCCACAGAGATTATTATATCTGTATGGAGGTCGCAAGGCTAGTCTGACGATTCATTACAGAACCGCAGCGGCAGATTAATTCATGCTAAACTCTCAGCCGAATTTCCTTTGCCTCCGCCATCTAACGGACGGAAGCTGTACTCTACAATGGAGCACCAAGCTATGGAAAGTTGTTTGTTGTTTTGTACAGTTCTCGTGCACGCCTCGAGTAAATTCCCAATCCAAATATCTTGACTTTTACTTAAGGCCTATGGCCTATGAAATATAAATAGGCAACCGATGATACACGTGTTGGCAATCTAAAACGAGGCTTATTAATAACGTTAGCTCCATATTTGAAATTTCAATTCTATTTCTGCCAACCTAACCTCTGTTTTCTGTATACCTAACATTAGTAACCGAGGTTACTCGGTCAACATCAAGGTCGTTGTGATGAGGAGGTTTGTTCATTATCGCCATATTGAAATAGTACCCTCGCCATTTTTTACTTCTTCTATTATATTCAAGATTGTATTATTTGAAACTCGAATTGGTAGAAAATAAAACACAATTTTGTATAAAAGTAATCAGTAATCACATATTTGATGAGGTTTACTGTAAATGTTTATGTTTTAAACGGGGTAGTAGTTCTGCTATAAATTTAATCTCAAAAACTATGGTTTAAAATACTGCCATAATGTATAATCTCGAGATGTACTTAAATTTTTTTATTAATTTTGCTGTAGTTTTTGAAAAATAATATTAGGTACTATACAACGTAATACGACAGGTAGAAAATGTCATTTTGAACAAAAAGTTTCCCATAAGCATGGGCCCGAAAATGCATAATAAGAAAATTATAGTGTAATAATGGTAGTTTGAAAAACATATTTACTACAGAAGTTGTACAATTTTAGTGCATCTTTTCATTTTGCAACAAAAGTTACTCTTGTTCCATAACGATAAAATCAAATCAAATGTTACAAAGGAAGTGTTCAAAAATTCTATAGCCAATCGGGCTTTCTAAAGTCAAAGTATCCTTCGTGAATTGATGGAAACTGCGTATTTGTATTATTTACGCAGCTATTTACTATTTACATTTGGTACCGCCAAGCATATAGCTTTTATATTTGTATTAATATTGATAATACAATAACAAAATTACCAATTCAATTGGCCCAGGTCATCCCTTTGCTGCTGTCACCCCCCCCCCCCCCCTCCCTATCCTGTCACTAAATCAACCAAACCACCAAGGGTGGTTGTGATTGCCTCGATATTTGCCACGTTTCCGGAAGACCGCATGCACCGCCGTTGCTCGACATCAAGGTTGTTTTTTTCGCACAGAAAAACACACGAGCCCTATTCTAATTGAAGCCCTATCCGCTGAATTATTCTCCCCATGAATGGCCGGCAAGAGGCGGCGGCTTCGCCCGCCTCTTCTGTGTGCGATCTACAATCCAGGGCACGGTTTTTATGCCAGGCCGCATTATTAAGGCCCTTGCGGGTGGCAACCGTGTCACTGTGATTGCTATTGGACCGTAAAAGTTCCGGAATGGCCGAGGCTTGTAGCGGTTCTGCCTGAAAGTGGCTAATAAACGGCATTTTCAGGAGCGACGTAATTTGTTGGAAATGTACGGGGTGATTCGGTTTTATTGCCACAAAGTTCAAGGATCACAAGAACTCCAGAATATATCTAATCCTATAGAACCAATTTGGTATGGTAATAAAACAGTATAGGTGTATTTTTAGTTTCGTAAAATCAAAGTAGGTCTTAGCGTGAGGGAAAAAAACCTTTTCTGTCGACGTAAAGTGCCTTTTCTGTGCAAGATACGGGGAAATTTTACCAAGAAAAATTGTTCAGAATGAAAATTATGACCAAAACAAAAATAACTAAGCAGTGAATTTACATTTATGTAAATATTGTCAAATATGATAAATTCCTATCTTGCATGGAACGCCAAATAGTATATTTTCCGAAAATCAATCAGAAATATTGACATTTTTGATAACATTTTTGAAAGAAAAAGTCAATATTTCCTTGCACTTAGTCGTTGCCAGGCAACGGAAAGTAACTGTTAGGAAATATTTATTTTTGTACTGTAAGAAAATATTATTTCCTTACAGTTATTTATAAACTAAAAAAATGATTGAGAACAAGTTTTTCGAATTTATGTCCTTTGAGTAATTTTCGATTTTCGGAAAAATAGTATGTATACCTCGTAGGAAAAGCCACATTCCCCGACTCCGTATTGCCAGTCTCGGCTTACGCCTCGACAGGCAATCTTTACGGTCGTCCGGGAATGTTCAGCTTTTCCTACTAGGTACACAATGTACTATTCATTACGAGTCTGGAAATAAAGATTTTTCCGTGCGCGCGTGACAAATTCAAAAGTCATGCAAGCACGGAAAAATCTATTTCTGGACGTGTAATGAACGATATTTTTTATTTACTTCTTTGAAAACGGAAACTTAAAACATTTTATCGGCATATTATAATAAACTTAATTGACAAAAGATAAACAATGCGGACAATATAGTGTTTGGTATGTATGATGCGTTTCCATGGTTACTCTCAAATTATTTCAAAGGTGCTTTGTTGTAAATTAGTTATTGTCAGATAAGGTGAATAAAACGTCAAAAATATTACAGAAATGTATCTAAATATTGAAACACTTACGAATTAAAATACAAAATAGGTATATGTTAAATATCAGAGAGCATATAGAGTTTCTTAAATTTAGTTTACTTTGCTGTATATTTCTATTTTCAAGCCATATATTCGGTATTTTTATTCAGCGCGCGGAAAGTTTTTCCAAGCGCTGTTTCCGTGCGCTAGCCCGAAAAACCCCATCTTTCATTATTGCTAAAACAGATGAAAATAAGGTGTTTTCAAAGAAGTATAATAAAAAATATGTTGTTGAAGATAACTATACTGATCTGTAACTTGTAAAGGGACAATGTGTAAGAATATATTATTATTATCCATATAATGAGAAATCAAGTAAGTAGAAAAGGGATAGGTATGTTACTAGGGAAAATTGTTAAGAGTTCAAAAATGAATAAGGCAACAACATTTAAAAGTAAAAGGACAAAAAATTTCGAGTTAAAATTTGAGCTCTTGGTTTAAAAGTAATTTGTGACATAAATTTAATTTTGGAAAATCAAGTATGCCTTGGGTACTTCCGAAAAAACTGATTCTTTACACTAGTAAAGTGCCTTTTCTATAAAAGTTACGGTAAAATGTTATCGAAAAAAGTTGTTGAAAATGAAAAATTTAGTAAGTGTACAAAATTTCCATATCCTAGACGCATTAATTTTTTGCTTTTTTATTTAATAAAAGTGGGGAAAAGTGCACTTTTGCTTTTAAATTTTGCTGTCTTATTCGTTTTTGCATTCTTAACAATTTTTTCTAGTAATATTTTGTATTATCTTTTACGAAGGGGGCACTTTTCCCCACTTTTCTAATAAAAAAGAGCAAAAAAACAAAGTAGGCCTAGGGTTTTGAAATTTTGTGCAATTACTCATTTCGTTCTGAACAACTTTTCTTGATACCATTTTGTCGTAACTCCTATAGGAAAGACACTTTACTAGTTTAAAAAAAATCTTTTCGAAATATCCAAGGCAAACTTAATTTTTCGAAACTAAAATTATGTCACAAATTACTTTCAAACCAAGCAGGGCTCGTCCCCAGAAGCTCAGATTGCAATTAGAATTGTTTTTGTCTTTTAGAAGAGACGTTTCACCTATCCTATATAGAAAGTAGATTTGTGGGATTACGGTTTTTTTATTTCTTTTACAGTACAGTATATTAAGTAAATCATAAATAAACTAGAAATAATACAATTATAAACAGGCCGGTACAAAAAAGGAATAAACAAAGAAACATGTTATTTAAGTAACCTACTGCAGCCCGTAATCTGATAAATTTTCGAAATCATCATCATTATTGGAACTATCAGAAGTTGTTACAATCAAATCTTCTACTACCACATCAACTCAAATCTCGTTTTGCAAGTAATCTAGTTTTCAACAGTGTCTAACTGTTGAAAATTCTTCTTCTGTCAGAGTTTTCACAGCTTATAATTTAAATAAAACATTTTTCTTCGCAACGTTGTTTTTAACTTGCGCCCATATCATTTCAATCGTATTTGAATCAGGATGGTATGGTGGGAGCTTGGACAAGGAAAGAGAGAGGACGCCTAACAGCGCTCACGGCCTTGTTACCGACTGCCACATCGCACGACAGGCCAGTGGCGTAGCGTGAAACGCGTTATTAGCCAATATTTATCACAAAAATGTTAAAAATGAAGAGATAGTTAATTTTGACTAACACGTAATTTGAAATATTGGTATTTATTTGCAGATAATTCATTTATTTGCGGCGATTTCGAATCAATCAAAATAAAATAAATAATGCACGCCCATGGAAACCAGCCCACATTTTATGAAACTATTATAATCAATTATTAAGGAATTTTCAATAAAGACGACGTTAAGAAATAATTATAATGGTCCTATTTACAAACAAAACAATGGACTTTATCATACTAAAAGGTAGAAGGCATTTAAAGAAGTTATATTGAGAAAAAATAAAGTTTTAGGGCATCTTTCAAAGGTAGCTTGTTAAACATTTACCTGTAAAACGAAATCCCGAGCTCTTGCTTTTCACTTCTGCTTTTGCAACCAAACGCTAAACAATTCACCATCGTAAGAGTATATTTCCCCCTTAATCGCTGTTACTTTTAATTCACAAATTCGCGAAATTAACTCGCAACTCGCTTTGGCTGCCACATATAAAATGGCCGCCGTTCAAAACGATGTAACGAAATCTATACACGGCAAGCGCGCTATCCTCTTTCTTTCCTTGTCTAAGGGTGGGAGCCTCAAAGGCACGTGGCCGTTTTGTTCGAGTAGACGTCAAATTTGTAAACCTAGACGAAAAAATGAAACTTTTATTTCTGTTCAAAATGAGTATTTTTCACGTCTAACAATAATAATTATTTTCGCATCGAGACCTTTGGTGTCTCATACACGTCGCACACAAAGAATCTCAAAGCGGCTCTTTCGCAGACACAAAAACAAAGGCCCCACTTCAAGCGAAGCCTCCATTCTCCCAGGAATGTGCCGTGAGAGGCGCCGCCGGCTCTCGCGCCTCTTTCGCATTTCACGGGCAGAGGCTGCGAAACTCCCCGCCTCTTCTCGGACTTTTTACGTCGCCGTGCGAAGGTTTTTTTTTATGCCCGGATCTGTGATTGCTATTGGACGATAAAAATCCGAAACGAACTCTGTTTATGACGAACTAGAAGCCTGAGTGCGCGCCGCTATGATAAAAGACATTTGCAGTAAAATATTTGATGTGGTGCTTTGGTGTGCTGTTGTAAATAGGTCGTATTCTGTGGAACAGTAATGGTTACCTTTAGGGGAGTTTAGGAAAAATAATTTCGTTTTATAAATTTAAAAATCCTTACATCGGTTTAAGGCACTTTAAAGCGTCGAAAACCAAAATTTGTCATGAAATCGTTTGTTGTTTAGTTTTTCGGAAACTGTAGTTTTTAGCGAACGAGAAAGTAGAACGTATTTTATAATATACTGCATGTAATCTGGGCCAAAATGTTACGCTTGACCCACCAGTCAAATTTCTGTGTTTTTTGCTGTGAAGATTAAGCTGAAGATGTCAATTTACATGTAGCTCACAAAGTGCTCCACTAGCGCTGTTTTTGTTTTATTTTGAGGTATCTTTTAGTTCCTGCAGGTTCATCATTTTAGTGCATCTTTTCATTTTGCAACAAAAATGTACTCGTTTCATTAACGATAATAACAGGCAATTGTGGTGGATTCCTTCGCATTCGTATTTCTGCTATAAATTGTGAATTTGTTTAATAAATAATATAACAATTTTGTATACTTCCTGTCGCAACTTGTATAGGGTGTGTCAAGGAAGAATCCCACCCCTTAACTTTTTAATTTTTCAAGATTGAAAAAAACGTTTCAAATGAAGGTTGTGGGCAATTTTACATATTTAATGATATTGTCAACCGTTTTTAGACAAGGTGTCACAAAAAAGTAGGGCGAACCAAACTTTTAGTTTTTTTTATGGAAACACCCTGTATATTTTTATATTTTTGAAATCCACGATTTTTTCCGATTCTGAAACTATATGTACCTACCTGTCCTATTTTTTGCGTCACTCGTTTGAAAGTTGCAGAGTACCTATTGAAATATCGATTTTTGAGAAGTTGCATCGATTGTAAAATATTTTGTTGTATTCTTTTTTATTTATATTCATTTAACAATAAATAAATGCTTGGGCATATCTAAACATTTTTGTTTCGAAGCCATGGCTACTTTGATGGTGAAAAAATAATCGTCATCACTATATGCCATTGCAATTTTAGCATTATTAAATTGAATTTAAAATTAGTATGGTATCTATGATAGTTTTTAATTTATGTAACATAATTAAATAACTTAGAAAAACCCCATCTTTCATTATTGCTAAAACAGATGAAAATAAGGTGTTTTCAAAGAAGTATAATAAAAAACATTTTACAATCGATGCAACTTCCCTGCAACACTCTGTAACTTTCAAACTAGTGTCACAAATATATGACATACATATATTTTCGGAATCGGAAAAAATCGTGGATTTCAAAAATGTAAAAATATACAGGGTGTTTCCACTAAAAAAACTTCAAGTTTGGTTTGCCCTACTTTTTTGTGACACCCTGTATAAAAACGGTTGACACTATCATCGAATTGATAAGTACAATGGAAGTCGCACAGGTACCACTTTCATTGTTGTTTGGGGCAGCCAACTCTAGAGAGAGATAGGTTTCAAATGGCAATAAGTAAGACAAGGACGCCTAATGAACGTGTCAGCTGATTCAGGCAAAGGAGGTATATAGGGATGTTGCATATTAATGGGCGAATTTAATGGGCATGTTCCGTAATTCTCTTTATTGTATGATCTGTACTCCGAAATTCGGGGCTTGTTTGTAGGAATGAGAATTTTTCTATATAACCACAATTATGTAAATATTGCACAGAAAAAAGTTGTGAATTGATTAAAAAAAATTACCTACATGGCAATTTTATGCACCTGGAAGTAAATTGAGACAAATAAAATACAAATCAAAAAATAAAAGTTTATTTTAAAATAACAAAACGACAAAATATCTAGGATAAGGTATACATTTTCAACTTTAATTACTTATAATATTTGATTTATTAATTTTTAAATTCAATTTAATAGGAAAAGCATGTAAGACAGGTAGCTTTTACATATTTTTATATATATATATTATATTGTTTAGGCATCTAACAAAAAGAATTACAAATAATTACCTTATTAAAGGGACCAGAACCTCAAGAATAATTCCATCTTTGACTACGAAGAGCTAGGTTCATAAGCACAATATTTTGCCAGTTTTTCCCTTGATAGTTTCTATCATGACTTGGAAAATAAAAAACTGTAGTAATTACATACTTTTTAAGTTTGCGCTGCCCAAATTTCTCTATGAAATTGCTCTCAATAAATTGTTGACTACAAATGCAAGTAAATACTTGTAGACAGTACAAAATTTTTCCTTTTTATTGCTGCAATCCATTTGTCTCTAATATCACCTTATCTCTTGGAAAACTGCAAAGTTATTAGCAAAGGTTTTTAAGACTTACGAATGAAAGAAACCCCACTATTCTTAATCTTTCCGCCCCGTTTGGTACATCCAAATACACAACAGGAGTTGACCCTCTTTTTTGTAATTTACAACTTAAACAGAAAGAATATAGCCGCATAGCTAAATTAAATTTTCTCTCCGATCTAAAAATATAGTATTAAACCAAATACCAACTAAGAAAACTCAACGCAGTTTTATACGAAACTGCCACCACGACACGAACTCAAATCAAATATAAATAATACAATAATTACTCCTATTCGTATTGGGACTTGGGACAGAAGGAAAATTAAAATGACGTTTGACAACGGAACTCGTTTGAAGCACAGGACACAAAAATGGAAAGTTAGGACAAACACCTCTTTTGTGTTATGTGGTTTTTGCCGGAATCAGCTGATTTATTTTCTATTTCACTTACTCAAGTTTGGCTGCCAGTTTCTCTCTCTACACTCCTTCCATCTACTTGTCATTTCAATGGACACTATCAAAAATATATATAAAATTCACCACAACTTTCATTTGAAACATTTTTTCTGTCTTGAAAAATTAAAAAGTTAAGGGGGGGTGGGATTCTTCCTTGAGACACCCTGTACAGGTTACACTACAAAAGTATGAGTTTATGATCTATGCGGTAGTGCCGAGATTGACAAAAAAGTAATCACAGTAAAATATTTTATGAGGTACAGTGTATTTCTGAAATTAAATACTGGGGGGGATATAAAATCTGAAATTACCTACTCTGTTGGTGTTTTGTGGAAATAATGGAAATTACACAGGGATAAATGAATTTCTTTTGTAGTTTATTTCAGTTCCAAGTAGAGACATAATAGAATAGAGAATGCAATACAGTCTTCCATATACAGTGTGTCCCATTTATGGTTAAAAAAACGTGTGCGGGTACTTAGTACATAGTAAATGAAAATTAAATAAATAAGAGAAAAAGGTTATACGACACACTCACATTATTTCAACCATAAATGGGACACCCTGTATGTAATGTAGGTTTAATTTTTGGTTTTAAGGCATAAGGAGGAGTTATTACAATACTTTGTCAGGTTCGTGTTGATTTATGAATTTCATTTGCACCAGAAAACAACGTAGCTACCAATTAGAATTTCAAATAGCTTACATTATGCCTGGCAAGACAAAATGCAAATTGACGTATTTCTTATCAAAGATGAAATAAAACAGGTACGAATCCCAATGTATTTGTTATACATACTTTCGGGAAACAATCATTAAATGTTCTAATTAGATATAAAATATATTTTTCTTGAAATCGGCAGAGAAGTGTCTCAAAATCGTCATTAAAAGCTCAGAAATCGGCACTGAAGTAGCCCATTATTGCACGATTTTTTCAATAACTAGGCCTTGGTGAGAAAACATTTAACTTTTCGTACACATTGCGCAATTGTTACCTATAGCAGCACAATCTTTCGGTATAAATATTTTAGTAGGTTTGAATATCAATAGATTTGTTATGGAGGCTGCACAACAAGCAGCAGTTTGGTTTGGTTTTTCTCGGCCAGAGGCCTCGGCAACTAAATTCCACATGGGTCGTAAAAAGTTGAACTTCAATGCCTTGGTACATAAATAATTATTTTTTACTACTAACCTGAGAAATTACCATTATTTACCTCATTCTTCTAATGAGAAGTAATATTTCTCACCCTAGGTAAATAATGATAATAAAAAAATACCTAGGTAAATAATGAAAAATTTTCTATATGACGTTTAAAGATTAGTGTCATTTTATCAGCTTGACAACTGAACTCCCAGGCTACTTGATATTTCGAAGTATTTGAAAAAAGCGAGAAATGACTAAAATAAACTAAAATCTGGCAATATTTCAATGTTAGTCGCAAACAAAATCTATATACACTTCGGTTGAGAAGGCCATTATTTACCTCGCATATTATATCCTTCGGTGCTACGCGCCTCAGGATATAAAAAAGCTCGGTATATAATGGCTCACTTCTCAACCTAAGTGTATAATATACTAATTATTTTGTCACAACTAGGGGTATTATTGGACTGAGAATCTTTAGCTGAAAGCGAATTCTTTTGAAGAGAAAACTTAATAACATTACTTGCATATTCTTCTCGTTAATACACTTTAGTGAGAAATATTGCTCCCTCGAAGTTCCAGCCTTCCTTTTCCCGTATCTGAAACTCCATCTTTATTTCATTAAGACGCACAATATTCCCCAACATAATATTGCCCTTACTGGGGCCCTATTTCAACGTCGAAAGCAATTTTAGGTGGTATATGGAGGTATACGAGACTATACCCATAACCTGGATTTTAGCCATTGTGCGATATATTAGATTATGTTATAGGCGTAGAGTATACAGCTTTAACAGGTAGCCTACATTAAATCATCCTTTGTATATTCAGGTAGAGCTGGTTAGACAATAGGAATTTATGTGGGCCAAAAATGGTAGCTATATGAATTGCTTCACAGAGACCTTAGGGGATCATAAACAGACTGGAAGAATAATTTGGTAGCCATTTTGAAAATACCATACAATAGTATAAAAAATACATTTCATGTAAGTACACAAGGTCATTACAAGAGCTGTTGGCTTCTTTTGTAAACCTAAAAATAAAACAGGATGTCATCAAAACATGGTCGTGAAAAAGCAAAATAACATTTTTTGTCTGGTCGTTTGCCTTCATAAAATGCTACTATTTTGCATTTTCTTGTCGCCGCAACATTCGTATCGTCTCTCCACATATAGCTTCAGCTTTATTTCTGCATCGCCTTGATTCGCTCTTGGTTTTGTTGCCTAGAGAGTGTTACCCCTAAGCTCATGCAAATAGAACTCTCGCGTGCTATTTCTGGTCATGTTTGTCGCGAATTACTCAGCCAGTTCAGGAACTGAACATAGTCCGACGACGAGTCAGAATCCTCTTGGGCATCGAAAGAATTTACAGTCCGGATTTAAAGGCAGGAAAAAATGCCAAAAAAGGCAGCTATTTTTGGTAAAAAAGGCGGTCAAAATTTGAAAAAGGCAAAAATATAGTCAAAAAATATTTGTAATAAATTAATTATTTTCTATATTACAAATTTTCAAAGTTTGTCGTTGTCGTTTAATATGTTTTTGTAGGCTGAAAAACTGCGCTCTACGTCCACGGAAATAATTGGGGCGTACTTTGGGGGAGATACACCTGTAGATTTGTTGATCATGATCATTAATCGGAAAACATGCCGTTTAGGCTGTTTGAGATATTGCCTAAAATTTTAAAACCCTCATTTTTTTCTAGGACATTATTTAATTTTTTTATATAGTTTGCCCAATTGTTATGTTTTTTTTAATATTTACCTTGAATAATTGTTCTATTAAATCTAAGGAATATGATGGTAGAGTTTTTTCAAGTTTTCAAATTGTATCAATAACTATTTTTTAATTGGGATTAATTTAAGTTTCAATTCCTGGTCGTATATATTTAAATAATGTTAATTTTTGTTTTTTCCTGGGATTCGACCATGAAAAGGACGTTGTTGTAAGTTTTTCTTTTATTAAAAGTACAACAAAAGCCTAACAAAACATAGAGCAGACAAAAACATAAATAACAAATAAATATTTAACGACAAAGAGTTAAACTAATCATACCTACTTTTTCATCCTGTACTAAATATTTTGATATTTAAATTGACATAAACAATACAGAACAAAATGTTACGCATACGTACCTCACAAGCATGCGTCTTACCATAAGCTTCTGGCAATAATCTTAATGGGACAGCCGAGGGGACAACAGTTTTTACTAAACGTTTTCCGGACGAAGTGAATGACTGATCATGAAAATGTGCCTTGCAAATTCTTATACAGGTTTATATGCCTCTTCAGGTGGAATATTTGCAAATTTATGTTCTCCGATGAACCCTAAAGCATTCTTCCATTGCTGGCACCTTCAAATTTTCAATATTTTAATATATGTATTATATCTACAGTGCCCGCCAAAAAGTTGGAACCATAAGGGAATTTTTTTATTTTTGGCCTAAGATGAAACTACTCTGAGGCGATCATCTCTGCTTCCCAAAAGATTCGAAATGAGATCAATAAACGTCGTGACGTCATTTGACATACCTGTCAAAAATGGCATTTAATTAAATAAATAGCCAAAATATGCTTTAATTACACATAAAAATGTTAAGCGTTACTACATCACTACAACACAGTCACGGTGGGTCGGTAATATTTTGCGGTAATATTTTGCGCGCACCCGGTAGAATGCGAACGAACCGCTCTCAGATACACTGTGTACAGCTTATTTTCTTATATTATAAGATATCGATCGGCTCGATAAGGAGGGGAGCGAGAAGAGAGGGCAAGAGGGAAACGTTTGTTTACACAAGGCCGAGTACCCGGACTTATTAGTATATCTCTGGACGCTGCTAATAAGTCCGGAAAATATTTAGTAAAAACTGCTGTCCCTTCGGCTGTCCCATTAAGATTATTGGCAGAAGCTTATGGTAAGACGCATGCTTGTGTAGGTACGTACGCGTAATATTTTCTTCTGTATTGTTTATGTCAATTTAAATATCAAAATATTTACTACAGGATGAAAAAGTAGATATGATTAGTTAATTAGTTTAACTCTTTGTCGTTAAATATTTATTTGTTATTTATGTTTTTGTCTGCTCTATGTTTTGTTAAGCTTTATTAAAAATGAACGTAAAACATAAAAAAATGCATTTTTATTCATGTTCCAACCAAAGTCTACAGATATACCTACTAATTATGTAGATTCTGTTAATAGCTACCTTGTAATTTTAATTTAACTATACCTACCAAAAACTAACGGTACACTTACCTACACAAATAATGTTGTACCAAAGTCTACAAATAGGTATACTAATATTTGGTAAATAATGGAAAGTCAATATGAACCTGCCCCCGTATAACTAGCTTGACGGCGATTTCGTTATTTGTCGACCCTCGTAAATGTGAAGCGTGCGAGGTGACGCCGATTTACGACCGGTCGCAAAAAATTGTCGGCTTTTCCGAGAGATCAAAGAAGTGAGCCGACTTTATAGTATTTCTAGACTTTGTTATTAGTATATCTCTGGACGCTGCCCCGATTTTCATTTTTTACACAATTTTCTATTAAAATTATAACCGAACCCCGACTAACTGCGCTCCCTTTTCCAGCACATGGTCCAGACGGGCATGACGGCGGCGCCGTTCGGGGCGGCGGCGCCGGCGGGCTTCCCGCCGGCAGCCGCCGCCGCCGCCGCGACGCACAACGGCGACGCCAAGGCCGGCGACGACAAACCACCGGCGCTGCCCCCGCTGCTGCCGGCGCCGGGGGGCGGGGGGGCGGCCGCCGCCGCCGGCGCCGGCCCCCCCTACAGCCCGCCGCCGCCGCAGCCGGCGCCGGGCGCCGTCCCGGCGGCCGAACCGCCCGGCGGCGCCCAGGGATTGGTCGGTAGCCCGGTCGTGGCGCAACAGGTACGTGACTGTTATAAAACTACTTTATAAAACCTGTATTGCTAGGTTTTATAAAGGTAACTCTAAACACCTTTCTGTTCCTTCTGCGAAATTAAGAAACTTCTAAATGACTTCTAAGAGCTATAGTTAAATAATGGTCTGACGGTATACCAGTAACATTTTCGATTACCTTTTGTAACTATTAGTTCCGTAATACCTTTTTAATGGTAATAAAAGCCACTAAAGGTTTCCAAAGTTTCATAAGCGTCTTCTAGGTTACTGATAGGTTTATAATAAGATGACGATTTAGTGATTGTAACCTTTTTAATAAAACGTCGAGTTCCTGTTACCAAAAGTTTTATAAAACTACTTTATAAAACCTGTACGGCTAGGTTTTATAAAAGTAACTCTAAACACCTTTTCGCTCCTTCTGTGAATTTAAGAAACTGCTATATAACTTCTAAGAGCTATAGATATATAATGGTCTTCTCCAAATCGATTAAGTAATATCAACCCCCTTATGCAACTGTAAAAGATGATTTCGATCTACGCATATGTCCTAGTCTCTTATAATAAGACCATGAAATAACAGAACTTGAAAAACTCGTACAGTAAAACAAAATAACAATAAGCAAATAAAAACACAAAACAGGAGTTGAATATTTGTTATTCATTTTATTCGCTGTCATTTATATTTTCTTCCCTATTTCGCCCTTATTACTGGTATATTTGTAATTTCTTTCTGCAATTTGCCCATTCGCTCGGTACAACTGACAAACTATACTAAAATCGAGCAATCCGTACGCCTGGCGTAAATAAAACCACGTGTTCAATGACGATCCGCGATTGGTCGGTAGGCTATAAAATTTCACCCGACTCATCAACAGGGACGTGCTCGATCGCAGAAGTGTAGATATTCGGTTTTATCTTGTTGTTTTCAGCTATTTAGACACTGCCACAAATAATTTTATCGATGTTTTGAACCATTTTAATTAAGCCAATAATTCTTGTCTGAAATATTTTGATGTACACAATTGTAAGACTAAAATTAAATAAAGGTAGTACCTCCGTGCGGCTATGGCAGATATTTCAACCCACGTGCTCTTGTTTACTCCAGGCGTAAGAGTTGCTCGATTTTACTTAGAAATATTTTGCCAGGTTCTTGTGGTTGTACAATTTTAAATGACATTTTGCTCGTAAAACACATACAATATCTAATCGCAATTATTAATAATGTGTCTGATGCAGTTAGTAAAATTAAATTAGAGGTTATGTCATATATTCGTTTTTACAGATTGTGCGCGTGCGCGTGTTTCTCTGGGTTGTATAAGGGTTACTTGTATTATCAATAGTTGCAAAATTTACTTAACCCGAAAAAAGTTACGGCCACTTTTCGGAAACGACCATTTTCGAAAAACGCCCGGGAACTGAAGAGCGGTGACCTCTATCAGTTTTCGTCTATCAACTTTAAAAGTGTCCAATTTGGCCCACCCACAGTTGGTTATTTCATGTTAGCTTATAAATAAGTCACAAGCTAAACTGTCCAATCAAGTTCTTCAAATAAAAAAGGCTGGTGTGGAATTTTCATTTCAAGTTGGTGTCAGGTGCGGGGTAGCTAACAAAGTAGTCTCAGGTGTGGGGTCGAGTGTGGAGCTTTGAATGAAGAATTCCAGGAAAAGTGAACGCTCTATGTAATATTTTGGTATCTGTCACAGTGATAGGTGCCGGTATGTGGTATTTGGATACTTTTTCGAGTTTTCACTCCTAGCTGGGCGGCTAGTCCCTGACCGCCAATAGTATATTTCATTACGAGTCTGGAAATAAAGATTTTTCCGGGCGCGCGTGACAAATTCCCGTGTGAGGCGCAGCCGAACACGGGAAGTCATGCAAGCACGGAAAAATCTATTTCTGGACGTGTAATGAACGATATTTTTTATTATACTTCTTTGAAAACGGAAACTTAAAACATTTTATCTGCATATTATAATAAATTTAATTGACAAAAAATAAACAATGCAGACAATATAGTGTTTGGTATGTATGATGCGTTTCCATGGTTACTGTCAAATTATTTCAAAGTTGCTTTGTTGTAAATTAGTTATTGTCAGATAAGGTGAATAAAACGTCAAAAATATTACAGAAATGTATCTAAATATTGAAACACTTACGAATTAAAATACAAAATAGGTACATGTTAAATATCAGAGAGCATATAGAGTTTCTTAAATTTAGTTTACTTTGCTGTATATTTCTATTTTAAAGTCATATATTCGGTATTTTTATTCAGCGCACTGAAAAGTTTTTCCATGCGCTGTTTCCGTGCGCTAGCCCGAAAAACCCCATCTTTCATTATTGCTAAAACAGATGAAAATAAGGTGTTTTCAAAGAAGTATAATAAAAAACTAATTGTTTGAGGACAGTAATCCGTCGGCAAGTAATTTTGTGATTTAAATTAACCTTTGAGGTCATGCACCAAAGTGGAATAGGCGTTTGTGTAAGTACCTACTTCTTCATAATAAAATAATAAGAAATATAAAAGTAGAATTGCTATATTATTAAGGATTCCTAAACTTAAAGACTTAAACGTGTCTTATAATTTTTAGGCTGTATTGTAGGTACCGATTTTCCGAAAAAATGAGGATTTCTGCTTCGATTAGTTTGTCGAAACAACTCAAAGGTGCGCGCAGCTGTAAAAACGGAAACTGCATCCCGCCAAATGCAGGTTCTGTGCCGGTCGCATTTAAACATTCCGGTATAGGATTCGGCACTTAGGCAAATTTCATTGGTCCATGTGAATTCGGATCGCCAATGAATGCGGAGTGCCGAAATCCGTTCCCGAATGTTGAACGGTGCTGAGCATCAGGTCGGAATGGTGCAGTAAAATCAGCCAGCGTGGAGTGCCCAATCCGAGGTCAAATGTTGAAAGGTGCTGAAACACAGGTCGGAATGTTGCTTTGCGTTTGGCGCAGCTTAAATTTTGTATAATGAGAGAGCCAGAGTTAGAGCCTTTCCATCCAATCTTAAATTAGAAACTTTGCGCAGGTTGACCCTTAATCTCCCCACCTCCGAGCTAGGACCGAACTTTCGTCTGTTTTTCAAGATTAAATTTCCAGCAAACTCATCAAGAGACTTGTCTTGGGTACGAATAGATGCAAGTGGATTAGAAAATACATTTTAGATATGTGAATGCTGCGGTTTCTGCAGCTGTGCGGCCTGTGCGCATGGTAGATTAGGAAATTTTTGGTCACTGGTCGCCCACTTGGTTTGGTAGATTAGGAAATTCGCCCAGCACACGGTGAAACTGCAAAAAATCGTAAAAACGAAAAAGAAATTTAGCTCTAGCAGTCAAGTGCAATCAACCTAATGCCAAGTCGCGTGGTATTAGGCTACCAATAATTGCGTTAAAGATTTCTAAAATGCTTATTTTTGGCAAAAAGTACCTAAACTGTTTGTTATTTGTGTTTCCACTTGTTGATTTACTGTTCCGCGCTGGCCGATTTACTGCAACATTCCGACCTGTGTTTCAGCACCATTCAACATTATGACCTTGGATTCGGCACTCCATGCTGGCTGATTTTACTGCAACATTCCGCCCTGATGCTCAGCACCGTTCAACATTCAGGCACAGATTTCGGCACTGCGCATTCATTGGCGATCCGAATTCAAACGAACCAATGAAATTGGCCTAGGTGTCGAATCTTATACCAGAATGTTCCCGGTCGAGCGTTAAGCCCAAATTTGCCCCTTCCTGGGGTTCTTTATTCAAAGGTGTGGAGTCTACAGAATGTTATCGAAACTGACTATATTTATTGAGACAATATTTGTTTGACCTCTTGAAAAGAGCAAAGAGTTAATTCGGCGTTATCCGTCTGTCGCAGAACCACGGCCAGCAGACGTACAAGGCCGAGCCGGCGGACGGCGTCGCCGTCGAGAACGGGGGCGCCCAGTCCGTCCCGCCGCCGCCGCCCGACGCCGACGGCAAGGCGGCCGGCGCCAACGCGGGCGCCGCGGCGGCCGCCGCCGCCGCCGCCGAACTGGCCGGCCAGCCGAAGCGGCTGCACGTCTCCAACATTCCGTTCCGGTTCAGGGACCCGGACCTCCGGGCCATGTTCGGGGTGAGTGTGGGGTGTTGGGATCGGTGCGACACTTGAGGGGATTGGCCGATTTTCAAAATCCTTTTTTAACGTGGTAACAACCAATGACGTCAGAACCTATAGACAGGTTTGTTTTGAGAAACGCTTGGCGCCCAGATCTAATCGCAATCTAAGCGCTCCATTAAATTATTCCGAAAATGTCGCGAGATATCTAAGTCTGATTCTGGAGGAACTATAACCTAGAGGCCCTGTATGACACGAAAAGTGACAGTTATTCGTTTTAACAGAGGTTGGACAACGATCGGATCTCTCTCTCTGGCGAGGGTCTTATTTTCCCTATGAAATTCATTTTGTGCAACAGACATATATTTTTTCGCTCTTTCTAACATTCCCCTAGCAGCACGATGAATCAAAATTGGATTTTAAGGTTAAGCTAACGACAGTTAACTGCCATAAGCGTAGGTAGATGAGGGCACAGGTTAAAATGTATAAAAATATAGATAAAACCAATAAATAGGTAAATAGGTTAGGTAGTACTATGTTATTTGCAAAGCTTCACTAATAATAATTATTGAAGTTTGAATGGAAAAGCGAAGAAACATATAATTTGTTCCAAGAAAATAGAAATTTTAGGATATCAGGATAAACACATTTATTAAATTTTTGTAGAAGGGTGGTATATGTAGATAGATATGTACATAAAATTAAACAAGGCTCTAGCATACCAACTAATCAAACTTTCGAATATTTCTTCAATAGGAATCATAGCTGCAATAATAATTATTATTCCGTTCATTTAAAAATAAATAAGGTCTTTTAAATGGTTTTACTGTATGGATTCGTTTCTTCAAACTCTCTTCTTATACCTACCATCATAATTTTAAGACAATTAATACTGAAATTTGTACGGAACAAAAAGTTGGAAAGTTTGTTTTGGTAATATGAATCAACCAATAATAATAGGAATTAGGCTGAATAAAAAAATGAGTACCTAGGTATTTAATATCGATATATTAGTCTCTCATTCTTTTTTTTGTAAAATAAAAGTTAATAACTTTTTAATGCAAGAGAGATCATCTACATTTCAATAAAGAAGACAACAGTATTTTTGTTTTCAAAGATATATTGTAAGTAAATAGGAAAAATCAAACTAGTACAAGTTCTCAGACATTTATACATATTTAATAATGGTTCTTTCTTGCTAAAGTCACGTTCATCAAACGTTGCAGGAGATGCTCCTTTCTTCAGCACAACCTGACACTCAAAATCCATGTCACAGAAGTGAACCTGTGAAAGTTAAAGAACTATAAATTTAAGCTACCTAAACATAATAAAACGCTGCCATCAAATGCTATTTTTTTATCAGCAAGAAATTTGTAATGGAATATAAGCTCACACATTTAACTGACTACACAAAAAGGGTTCTTTATATTCCCACCCGTGTTAACTTCTTTTTTGTCCGATTTTGTTGGTCTTGGTGTAAAATAAAGCTCCTTCAAAACTTCCTCTCTCTAACATATATACTTACTTACATTTTTATTATTCCATGAAACGAAAAATGCCTATCTCGGTCCAGTAAACATACCTACCTAACAGGTTTTACCTCCTTGAAGGGCAAAAATTTTAATTTTATCTCTTTTGGGAAATTTTCATAAGAATTTTAATAGGGGGTTTGTAGAACCTTATGGACTTTTATTGAAAATAAATAGGTAGGTACTAATATTTAATACGTATATTAATTTAGGTATCTTATGTTATGTTGCTGATGCATATTAAGAAAATTATTCTGCAGATTAAAATCACAGATCAAACAAAAAATAAAAAGGAACTTGAGATACTTATGTAATTAAATTTACTTACCTCGCAAATTTTCGTATCATTTCCAACTCTCATGTTAGGGTATTTCATTTGCACCATCCTGCTCGTTCTTCTGCGCTTTTTGGAAAGGGTGTTATGAAAAATTCATCCTGCTCAGAATTCTTGCAGTTTCTTATTACACAAGATGTCACTTTTAACTGTTAACATTCCTTTTTGCAAAAGAAAATGAGCACGCTCAATAATTTGTTGACAGTTTTGTTGACAAACTGGCACCCGCCAAGATAAGAATATAATAAAAACAATGTTACTAGATCTGCCAAAATCTGTTGTCCAACCTCTGTTAACAGGAATAACTGTCACTTTTCGTGTCATACAGGGCCTCTACTATAACCGTTCCTCCATCGACGCTATAACCGGGAATCGCCGGGTGTATAGTTGGTTGATGGTTGACTTTCTGTCTTTGTTTGTAGCATGTTTTTAGAGTAGTATGGATATATTTAATCTTGGAGTCAAAATAAAGGGAATTTTAACAATGGGGCACCACGTCTATAGGTTTTGACGTAATTGGTAATAACGTATTAGCGTTGACTGACGTATTAATAAGGACCGCTCACGGCTGTCATGTTTGACAGTTCTCTGGCCCACCATGCGCTTCCCGGAGACAAAATACAATGCAAAATACATTGTTGACCATAGGCGCCATCTACTTCCCAGGACATGAAACTATAGCCGTGAGAAGTCTTATTAATACGTCAGTCAACGGTATTAGGCATTTTTTCAACAATAAAACAGGTGGCACCAAGTTTCAATGACATAGCTTGCGCAGAGTGTTTAGGAATTAGATAGCGTGTACGTACACGCGCGGCCCTTGAAATCGTTCCAATACGTGCGGACTGCGGACGCAAAGGCGTTCAACTGACAACGTTGCAATTACCCCTCACCTCTCTCGCGGTTTGAAATTGAAAGCCAGCCATAACCTTAAAAGCGTAAGTGACGGCAAATCTAACATCTTATTACGCGACATTGCCAGTTACAGTACAGTGCAAAAAAAACAGTAAATTCGGCGCTGTTAGGTTGGCCTTAGATTGCCTAAATAATAGTGGAAAATCTTATAACCCTGCCCATGGACATTGTGAATAAATCCGTTCTAAAAATCGAAGAAGGTGGTAAATCTTTTAATTGGGTGTCGTACTTTCCTCCGGTACCAAAAAGAACCTCGAAAATCCGATATGTAAGAGAAATTACCGATTCACGATTAACCACTTTCGAGAAACCGGACGGCTGTAAAATCAACGAAACAGACGGAAAATCCTCTGAAATCACTATTGGAAATTGCTTGTTTTTTCTCGATTTTTCGGGGGCCCGGGAAGCATCAGATTCCCACCCGAGGACTCCAGGGAAGCTTTAAAAATTGAAATAAACCAAATATTTGGTTCGCGGTTAAGATAAAGAAGTTTAATAAACCAATGTAAAAAACCACTACGAGATTTTTCTATAATAACACAATTATACTTAGATATTATACCTAATTTAACTAATACCACTTTGACAATCGAAGAAATCCGCATAATTTAACGTTACGTGAATCTCAAAACACCAAGAAACTGTGTAAAACTTTAAATCCACTTTATTATAATGATAATGCAGCGATTTATTAACCTATTTTCGTTGACTGACGTATCGCAATTTTTATTTTCTACGGGGAGGAGCGGGTCAGTACGAGGGAATGTAGGGGAAGTTGTTGATTTGAGAAGTCGTGGAAATGGCGCAACGTTGCCGCACTTACCCGAAATTCTTGATTTCTTGCTTATTTCTCATGCCTAGTGGAACGATTTATGAGGCCGCGCGTGTACGTACGTACACTCGAAACGTAGCCGTGTCGAGCCGAAACCTTGGTGCGGAAACACCCGACTTCAGCCGAGTGATTAGAATATACGTCAGCCGTAAAGAACCAACTACATATATATAGAAATTACATTAAGAACTTACTTTGAGGTATTTTTAGTGGAACAAAGAGATATAAATAATCTTGGAGTCAACTTCAGGGGAAGTCTTGGAGTTGCGTTTTAAAACATGCTTTAACTGTATTTTTGAAACTTGCCGTATTCGATCTTTGCACGCTTAAGTCAATGTGTTATGTCTACCTAATAAAGACGTATTGGGCTTTTCTTTAACTGTCTAAATAGGGCTATGTTTTAACGCAGTGTATAGTTTTTCTACTACCGCAAGGCATTCTATGCAAAATCCCGATTTTTATACTTAATAGGTTTTTAAATAGTATTCCGCATTCATTGGTGATTTTCAGTGTAGTGACGTAATTCTTCTTGGATGGGACCATCCCATGGAAAAGTGAGTTTTCATTTATTCGATAAATATACGTTTTGATATGATTTTAATCAGGCTGCGATGTGTTTTATAATGAAGTTCAAAATAGAAAACCAAAGGCATATCGTTAACGTAGACCCAAAGGGCTATTATTATCACCTGAACTTGTATTTTATTACTTACTTGTATTTTAATTGTATTTAATACCATTTTTCTCTATAATACGATACGAAATAAGGGTACTTTACTCTTGTGTCGCGTTTAATTCTTAACTCCCCCTCGTATTCCGTGATATCTACAGAAAGTTTTTCGGGCCCTATTTCAGCCCCCTAGCGTTGACTGATGTATTTATCTTCACCTATTAAGTAGACAAACTACGTTAAAACATAGTCCTAATTCTGGTGTACATAATAGCTATGTCACTGAAACTTATCATATCCTCGAAGGTATTTTTATAAACGATGCTTACAAAAACAAGCGTATAAACTGGGGGAGGGGGGGATTTTGCAACCCCCACCCCCCAATTTTTCCTTATTAGATTTTTAAAAATACTATTTTCTCCTTAATTTTGCGTTGAAATTTATTTTTACTGATATGATGATTTAGTAAGAGAGCAATCAGATATTTTTGCGGTGAAAAATATCGTGTATCGATTTGAAGAGGAATAGTTAATAGAATTTTTAATTTTAAATGAATTTGGCAGGCATGGGCTGTAATGTCATGACCTGCTTTAGGCGCAATAATGTACTAAAAACTTAAATATTGGATATACTCTTTGGCATATTAACACAAAACAAACACAAATTATCACCAATGTTACCAAAGTTTACATAGACATATTATTGTGTAAGTATGTACAGTCGCGGACAGTTGGTATCGAACGACCTGAAGAGGTTTCTCGTGGCTATCGTTACAGGGCGCGCGGAGACGACAACATCGCGCTGGAGTCTGCAGCCGGCCGGTCTGCTAAAAATAGAACCATAAAATGCAAATTACAGCCTCCAGCCTCTCACAGCAAAGGAACAAAATTCGAGGAAAATGCAACTTTGTGCTGGTAATAATTCCAACCCCAGTGTTGGTATTTAATATTTCGTACTATTTTATCATGTTACTATACCGTCTAGTATTTATGATAATGAAATAAAAAAATAATAAATATCAAGGCTGAGATTAGAATCAACACCACAATAAAAGTTGCTTTTTCTCGAGTTTCCTTCCTTTGCTGCCAGCACCCTGTATTAATTAGGAATATGAAATTAGGTAAATCCATAGTCAATTTGAGCCACAATAGAATTCCGAAGAATTTCTCAAAAACAATAATTTAATATACAGGGTGTCTACTTTTAAACATATGCAAATTAATAAAATCTTTATTTTTGGAGATAATCCCTGAACATTCTTTGTGTGTATCATTTTCAAAAGGCAAATCCAGGTCCGGCTACGATTTTTGAGTGTTTTTTTATTTAAAATCTACCAATACAGCGTTAATCAGGATCCCCCTAAAACCCCTTTATATACCAAATTTGAACAAAGAATTTAGAGAGAGATCTATTCTACAGGATGTCAAGGTTCAGCAAAATAGGAAATTTACAGGCATTTGGCGAGTCAAGTGTGCCATGGAATCCCGTCAAAATAGTTTAATTGTCAACAGAACCACTCAAAGTGTTGGTGTGCAAAGATTCAATACAGGGTATTTTTCTCTGCCCCATCTGAAAATGCTGAATTTTTATGACTTGACTCGCCAGAGATGCCTGAAGAGGTTTCTTTAAATTTCCTATTTTGCTCAATTTTGACATCCTGTAGAATAGAACTCTCTCTATATTTTTTGTTCAAATTTGGTATATAAAGGGTTTTCGACTGTCCTGATTGACGCTGTGGTGTCAGATTTTAAATAAAAAAATGGCTAAATGGTTTTTGTGAAAATCGGGGGAATAAAAAAATCGTAGCCGGCCCTGGATTTGCAATTTGAAAATGGCAGGATTGCTAAAATAAGCGGCTTTTGAAGTCCTTTCGGACAAAAAACAGATCAAGCGATTATCTCAAAAATTAAAGATTTCAAGGATTTGTATAATATGTTTAAAAGTAGATATGGGGGCTCTTAATATTAATTAGAAAATGTATGGCACAAAATTAATGGATTATCGGATTACCTGAGTTGAAATATTTTAGCATAGATATTTATATCTTTTTAAATAGGTATTTATTAATTATACCTACCTGCACTTAATATAACTAAATTTAGGGGATTAACTTAATAATTGTAATATTGAATTGGATGTAGATTTTGAAAATATCGATTATACCTGCTCCTAGCCCTTTGTATAAATACTAAGGTGGGTGGGCTAAAATTATTTAGTCAGTATCCTAATTCGAGAGAGTAACTAACAGTGTTCGTTATGCCTGGTTTGAGTGAATCCGTCAAGCACCGTATCATCGCCAAACTAGAAAATGGTTGGGCTATTTCCCGACTGGCCGAAGAATTTGGTGTATCTAAAAGCACCATTTTCAATATAAAGAAGAAATATGACGAAACCGGAAGCGTGGAAAACATACATAGAGGAGGAAATGTGAAAATTACGTCTGACCAACAAGATGAGCAACTAGCTAATTTTTGCCTTGCAAATCCGTTTAAATCCGCCGTTGAAGCAGTATCTGCAACACAATTTCCAGCAAGTGTTAGAACTGCCCGAAGGAGATTAGATGCAGCCAATCTGAAATCTCGCATGGCCAGCAACAAAATTCAGCTGACCGAGGCTAATAAGGAAGTCAGGTTGCAGATATGCCGAGAGTTTCAGCGTTTACCGCCACATTATTGAGAGAAGGTAATATTTAGCGACGAAAAGATCTTTCAAAGCCATTACAATGGCAAAGTGCGAGTATATAGACCTTCGGTGAGTTCAAGATATGACGAAAGATTTGTGTCACCCAGGAAAAGGAGTGGGCATTTTTCCGTCAACATATGGGCCTGGATAAGCTACCGTGGACCTGGCATTTGTTGGAGAATCGACGACCGCTTCACAGCAGCTCGCTATTGCGAGATACTCGAAGGCGGATTGTTACCAACTGCAACGGAAATGTATCCCGATGGCTTCGTTTTCCAGCATGATAACGCTCCTGTGCATACAGCAAGAATAGTTCACGAATGGTTCACCGAAAACAACGTAGAAAAGTTGCAATGGCCGGCGAAGAGTCCTGACTTGAATCCCATTGAGAATGTGTGGGGCAGAATGGCGCGGACAATGGAGAACTTCGTACCCGAAAATAGGGAGGCACTTTGGCAGAAGATTCAACAAACGTGGGATGAAGTCGTAACCCATGATCTCTGCTGCCAACTCATAGATTCGATGAGCAGGAGAGTTCAGAAAGTCATCCTATCCCAAGGTGGGTATACTAAATATTAATATACATATAATATAATAATGGAAAATGCATTTGATTTCTTGCCTTTATTTAATTATGTTATAGTCATAAAGATTTTAATGGGTTTATAGTTTTTTCGGATTCTTCCTGTGTCGGTGGTTCTAATAAAACTTCGTAATCATTATATCCAGCTTGTGGAAGTCCTCAATCACCTGAAATTATTTTATTTTATCCAGGTAATCACATTGAGGTCCAGGGAGGTGTGTAAAGCTTGACACGTGTCCCTGCTGTGTGTCTTCTGATGTTATTGATAAAGGTATGCAATTTAAATAATAGAGAGTTATTGCAGAAATAAATAACGTCGCGCTCTTTTTTGACGTTATTTTGACATTTGAGCATGCGCAGTCGTAGTTTGACATAAGGTCGTCCATAATAAGGTTATTTTCCTTTATTTTTGTTTATTGTGTATACCATAATATACGTTATTTTTACCTTATTTGTCACAATTCTTAAAATAAATTCTGATTTGTCAGAAAACGCTAGTGTTCTGTGAAAGTAGGACTTAACCTAAAATGTTCGTTGCTTGTTTGCGTTTGCACCTTGTTTGTTTTCATTAGTCTTTCACCTTGGTGTTCCGTGGTTATTTGGCTGTTTGCCCAGTTTTTTCCGGAGCAAAATTATAAAAGCACATAATATTCTAGTGAAAGTGTAGAAATACAAAACAATAAAGTAAACGTAAACAAGCCCTTAATTTGGATACATAAATTACGACTTGCAATAACTATTGTCAGAATCATAAATAACGTATGAGAGTATTCAAATAAGGTCGTCTTAAATACTGCTTAATGCCAAAAACAGTTTCTGCAATAACTCTCTATTAAGTTACAAGGGTAATTTTATGTCTGTGACCCCCTAATCTCATTTATCTGTTGAAGGGCATTTTATGAGAAACAATGGAGCATTGCAGCACCACGAAAACCAATTTATTAAAACTTCTGACCAATTTCTTCAAAAATAAGAAAAAATAAATAAAAGGGACACCCCTTTTATTTTATAATCATTTATGTTTAGGACTACGAGACCTAACAACTAAATGTTGGAACAAATACTTATTTTGCAAAGAAAAGAATAATTTATGAAAATCCTTTTAATTAACTTTTTTAATTCTAGGGTTATTAGCTAAATATATTTTTAGTGTTACTACATATTTTTTTATTATAACATAAAAATACATTTTTGTTGCAACGCAAAATATTTATTAACTTAATGTCTAAAACCGCTGACAACTATACTTAGTGTATTTGGAAATGAAAGGAGGCCATAAATATTGATTGAGAAGGAAAATTCGACCATTTCAGTGGCGTGCTCTTTTGCTAAAAATCTGATGAGGATAAATACGCAAATTAATATTCGGGCGAGTTATGTAGTATTTTATGACGGACTCTCGAGCCTCTGATAAAGAATTTGCATTTATATTTATAATAAGCCATAAACCTTCCTTTCATTTCCAAATACACTATGTATATACAGTATGTCCACAGAAGAGGTGTTGAATAGGAACACTTTCTTATCTTTAATTTTACCGCAAAAAGTTACTCTTGATAAAAACTTTGCTAACATTTCTTATGTGGAAATAAGTTGCTAGGAAAAGTTGTTCAAAAGTAAAGGATACTCCATACTACCAATTTTAGAAACAATTGGCACACTTTGATTTATTTGAAAAACATTTTTCGCTTTGGCCCTATCACTGCATTAAATATATTTTTTTTATGTAAGTAAGCTTATATAAGCATAATAAATATGGCAATTTTAGACGGCTAGGTGATGTTAAAAAATAAATCGGCATCCATAACCAACTTTTCACGCAATACAAAAAAAAACTCAAGTCGACAAAAATGTGAAAACAAAACTATCAATTTATTTAATTTTTTTTTGATCAAACAAGATCTTTAATATGAGAAAATTTGTCTTTAATTTGAATAACTGTTGATGTTTTTAATTGCTATTTCGACTTCACACTTTAAACAAATTAGCGGGAAAACTAGTACAAATTGTATGAAAATTTTCTTTTGTCAATGTTCTTGCGTGATCTAATTGCCGCTAATCTCCAATTAAAATTTTCCCTCGACTTTCAAAATAAATTGATTGTTTTCAGATTCTTGTTGATTTAAGTTTTTTTTGGTATTGCGCGAAAAGTTGGCCATGGATACCGACTTCTTTTTTTAACATTAACCAACTATCTAAAATTTACACGTTTTTGTTTCTTAAGATTTTTCAGTAGGGAGCCAAATAACTACTTTAATAAACTAAAACAATGGACTTTAATAACTAAAACAATGGCCTCAACAGAGCCGAAGAGCCTGTGTAATTTTCAGAAACTATCTGAGCACCCAGTTGCATAAAGCTTCTCAGTGCCATCAATTTTCAATATAAAAGTTTTCTTCGGTATCTTAAAATAAATAGGTATGTTACGGCTATTTAATAATTTTGCTCAATTGGAGGTTTTTTTATATTGCGCGACAAGTTGACCATGGATGTTGATTACTTTTTCAGGGCCACTTAGCTGTCCAAAATTGTCACCTTTTTGTTTCTCATGTTTTTTTTGTAGGGCGCAAAATAAGCGAGGAAATCGCGGTGGTAGTTTAAAAAATCATACTGTATACTTGTGAACTGTTTTAATAAATACTTTAATACTGATTCCTTAATTTTTTTTAACCCTTTCGGTGACATCGGCTTAATCGCTTGCAAAGAATTCTCGGAACAAGACACCCGTTCGAACCATCCGATGCCGAAGGCGCGCGCTGTTGCCGTCTCCGCGCGCCCTGTAACGATAGCCACGAGAAACCTCTTCAGGTCGTTCGATACCAACTGTCCGCGACTGTACAAAACAACACGTAGATATAACAAAAAATATCTAATCCTAATAAAAATAAAACATAAATATTTCTCAATTTTTAGATTCCTACGTACCTAATATGCTTGTTACAATACTCATTTTATGATGTAATATACCATTACATAATATGTCCATATATAGACTTTGTATAATACAATAATCTCGACAATAATAATAAAATTAAGAAAATGCAAACTCAATATTTTATGCTTTACTGCACTTAATAGGCTTGAATATTTATTATTTCACTCCAAATTTGTATATCATACTTCGCACGTGGTTATAAAAGTGTGAGGCGAAACAATGATTTTCCAGAGGGGGCAATAGTCCCCCCTTGTCCCCTCCCTGCGGGCGCCCATGCTGAAAGACGTTACAAAAGTGCGCTGTGAATGGAAAGCATCACCTAATAAACTTTTATATTGAAAACCAGTGAAATATTAACACTGGAATTATTATTTGCACAAGTTTACTGTTTCAATTTTCCGGCTTTGGGCACTTGCCAAATGGCCTGCAAACTATTCTCAACAGATTTACGGAACTTTAAGTATGAGTTATTCCGGTTTCTATTTTTTACGGCGCAAAATGAATATTTCTAGATTTAAGATTTTTGCTTGTAATAACGACTTATTTCTTATTTTTCAGCAATTCGGCCCTATTCTAGACGTAGAAATCATATTTAACGAACGAGGATCTAAGGTATGTGTCACGATATTAGTATTATATGAAATTAATAATAATATTGAATATTCGAGCCAGCTATGTTGCTATTAAATTTCTCGGTTATTGCAGATAATAGTGTTTTTTTGAAGAAGGAAATACTCGAAATTGATTTTATCAAACTTGCTCAGTACCTGTATATTTTTTAAACTTGGAGATTAATAAATTTTCAATAGATTGATTTATTTCGAGTATTTTAAACATGTAGACTACTTTTGCCTACAACACGCTCCTGTAAATTATGACGAGACAGTGCTGTATTAGTTCTTAGTGGATAATTGATTAACATTGCTTCTTCCATAGTACTTGCATTCCTGCAATAACTTTTTGAAAGTCTATAAATGTATTTTTTTTTACTTTTTTTGGTCTAAATTTCTTATTTCTCGACTAATCTGGCGATTTGTTGAACGCGTTTGTTGTTTGGCTATTTTTGACTGTTCAATGTAAAAGTTTTTTGGTAGCTAACATCAGTTTTTTTTTGTATGACAACGTTCAAGGGTTTTATGGAGTTGAAAGCCTGTAGATTGTGCATTTGCCTCGTTTCATTTTGAGTTTTAACACGGTTCGTATGTAGTGGTGTTCTAATTTTCTATTAATGCAATTCTATTAATTACACTTAATTGAGTTTATCGAGATCGGGCAAAGTGTTGGAATTTTCAGACTGTGAAGAGAACGAAACTCTTCATTTGTTTAATAATTCATTTGTTTTTTTTTTTAGAAAGTTACATACCATTTATTTCTCTCTACAGAATAGTATACAATGTGTCCCGGATAATAATGAACAGCATGGTGATCTTGTTGCGCAATTTTAAGGTCAATTAAATGATACAAACAGATTTCTAATATATTTTTTCGTGTTTGAGTTATTTTGAAAAAAAGTAAAATTTTGCGTTTTCGATTTAATTTTTTTCTGAAGTTGTTATCACAGATAGGAAAAAAGAAAAACACTTTCTTATGGCACTTTTTAACGGGCTTTAAGATGGCGTTTTTAGATTTGGTCTACAACATTTTGTTTTTGAGAAGCCATCTTCAACTTTATTTTATTAAATACGGTCCTGGATTTTTTTTGCAGATTCAGAAAGCACTTTTCATTGCAAATACCATGATGTATGACACGAAATATTTTAAAAATGTTTCCAGACAATAATTATATTGAAAATTCCTTTTTTTTTTCATTCATTTTTTCTAATGCGGCCCTGTATTTAATAATAAGAAGTCTAAATATTAATCAGTATTGTCAACAATTTAACTTACAACTTATCTTTCAATCGGAGAACCAAAAAAAGGACGGCAAAAAATAAATAAACATCCTCCACCTAGAAGGCTTTGAAACAACGAAACCAACCCCTTGTCATTTATTATAACTCCCACTGTATCATTTAGTTAATAATTTGTATCATTAGAAATGGAGGGTGCTTTTTCAAATGACGGCAAATTTAACATGTAAGCATGTTAAATCTTGTGTCACAGAAATAGTGTAGAAGCCGAACGAATGTATTGTTGCAATTAATAAATGGCAAAAGTTATTGGTTTCATTGGCTTAAAGCTTTCTTCTCACAATTATTAGAAAAAGCGAAGAATTTACTTCAAAACACAATGCCACACTGTTTGCTGTACAACAGAGGAAAACACTTACCACCCGTATTTAAAAATATTAAGTTTTCGAAGTAAAAATAAACTGTAAGTTAAATTGTTGACAATACTGATTAATATTTAGACTTCTTATTATTAAATACAGGGCCGTAATAGAAAAAATAAATGGGAAAACTGGTCCGTATTTAAAAAAATAAAGTTGAAGATGGTTTCTCAAAAACGAAATGTTGTAGAACAAATCGAAAAACGCCATTTTAAAGCCCGTTAAAAAGTGCCATAAGAAAGTGTTTTCCTTTTTTCCTATCTGTGGTAACAACTTTAGAAAAGATATTAGAAATCTGTTCGTACCATTTTATTGACCTCAAAATTGCGCAACTTTTACCCCATTTAACCGTTGTTCTATCTCTCACCGTTTGCAAGATCCAATGCTGTTCATTCTTATCCGGGACACATTGTATGAAATGTATTAACCGATTATTAGTTGAGATGCAAACCATGTCGAAGTTTTGTAAAAAAACTTAACTCCGGAAGTTTGGTAATAGTAACATTATTTCAATATTGATTTCAATGTGAAATAAAAATAATACCATTAATATAAATCCTCTTGAGTTGAAGAATCTTCTCGGACTTCCATTGTCTTAATTCGAATGAGTAGCACGACGTTTCGCTCAGTAGCGATCTCTGACCATTCTCAAGTAGGAATCATACGAATTAAGATAATGGAAGTCCGAAAAGATTCTTCAACTCATCAAACCACCTTGTCTACAACCTTCAAGCATAAATCTTCTTCTCGTGATTTGCATCTTCGTCTCAAATGAACTGTAGTAGGAAGTAGGACGTATGTCAAAAATAATTTTGAATTGCATTTCCAATTATTAGAAAATCCGATACATATAGGGGATGGTTTGAACCTTAGACAAAAGCTTGCTAATAAAATATAATTTTATCACCAAACCAGATGTCGCTTACATTTTACAAGCATGCTTATTTATAACTGAACCTGAGCTATTTTTGTTTCTTTTGTTTTTTCTAAATTGACTGTCCTTTTTGCATACTAGATAAATTAATGAGGTGGATTTTTCATGCACGTTGAATCGCTTATATATACATTGGACATGTTTTTTTGAAGGATAACTTGTTTGTTAGTTGCATTATCTTTAAGGAAATTCGGTGTTTTTTGGGGATTCGGTGCTTGATATGTGTATATTCGACTATTGTAATGATAATAAATTGGTGTTTTCTATGTAGGATCATTTTTTTAGTCACACAAATGCGGTAAAAACCCAATTACCTACGATATTTTACCTACAACCGTGTGGTATATTCAAAAACATTAATATTCACTTTTATTTAAAATATACAGAGTTAATATTGGTACAGCTTGCTTTGCAGTTACAAATAATTACTACACTTTTTCATCATATTTTTTTGCGGCTATTGAAATTTCCCAATAATCAGTAACAGAGGCTTTAGCGAACTTTTTTTAATTTTTTTGACGTGAAAATGCCAGTTTACGATTGAAATAAAAAAAATGGCAGTAGGATTCATGCATAGGGTACTGAACATTATTAAAAATTTTGAAAGTGATTTGAAAATGCCAGTATTTTGTGCGGTTTTTATGTATAGAGTGCACTTATGACGCATGCTTCATGCATATTAATACATATCATGACAATCAAAACAACTATTTTCATGATGAGTAATGATTACATTGGGACTCCACAGAATGTCAGAAATATTTTTTTAGCAACATATTTTAAATTTTAAATTCACCAATTTTTTTAAAATATAGGTATTTTTCATTTAGTTGGGGTTATATTCAAATTAATAGTACAATAATTCGAAATTGGAGATAAGTCCACCGATCATCATAGGGCAGCGCATTGCCAATCTACAGACTTAGTTTATAACACCCTTCCAACATTTGATTTACCTTAGATTTGATAGCAGCAAAGCTACAGTAGGCTCCTCACACATATCTTTCAACAGAAACTTATACAGTGTAATTATTATATGATGCATGTGTTTAATATTGAATATATTATGACATCATGCGTTAAATATTCCTATACATACATTACTTTATTGTTCAATTGTGCAATTTGACAATGACTTTTGTACTACTAAAAAAATATGACATATGATGGCGTAGTGAACCTTGATTGAAGTTTTTTTCATATAATGATTGTGCTGTAGCAGCTGTCAGTTGTTGAATTTTATTGACATGTTCTGTCCGATTTCATATCCATTTACTTGTGTTGCACATAGACTGGATACTACCCCTAACATAGTATTTATGTACTCGTATTTTTAGTTGGAAAAAGCTTTATGTTGTGCTAATATAATTTTCTTTAGGTAGAAGCTAATATTTTTTTCAGGATATTTTCTTATCACATTGACACGTTTACGGTACCTTTTTCGATCTATAGTTATTTATGTAACGAGTGCAAAAAGTGCATGTTTATTGCATGAGGCGTGAAAATTATCCACCAGTGCTTCGCACTTTTTGCACAAAGTTGCATACCTATGCATTTTTTCTTGCTTTTTACTAACATTATTAGTTTATTACATTTATATTTTAATACCCGTTGAAACTTTTTCTACAGTGTAACCACTTTCCTCATCATAAGAAAAACATTTTTGTTTACAGAACTATTAGTTTGACTTTGTCAAATAAATGCGAGTTCGATAGGATTTAAAAATGGAATGATATCTAATAGTTACCACTTTGTTCTGATATAATTTTTCTAGTAACATTCTAGTAACGTGTTTGACATTTTTGTAAAATCCGACATACTTTTTTTACTGATATTATCAATATTATAAGGAAAGAAACTTTTCTAACAATATAGTTAAAAATTACCTACCATGTAATGAGTCAATTAGTCAACAAACTTCTATTAAAAAAAATATAGTTTTAGAAATTATCTGCAAAACCCAAAAACTGCCTAACCTAATAAAAAAGTTCCTTCAAATTATATTGAAACCGCTTTTAGTTCTGCAAACCAAAATGTTTCCCTATATTAGTCCCACAGTATACAGGCTGTCTATTTATGGAAGGCCAGTCGAGAATATCATCATAAATATCCATTTTCGGAGAACTTTATTTGAAAGAAAAAATTGCTTTTTTTTATGGCCTAACTTTGTATAAAAATTCGAGAGTCGTAACCTACCTACTTTTCTAGATATTTTTGAAAAACCCAAAACTTCTTCGATTTGTAACTTTTTATTTCAAGAGTAACCGAAGAAAAATTATGAATGACAATCATGGGCAAAACTGATTGCTTTAGATCTACTTTATCAGAATTTTCAAAATTTGCAATATAGTATGTTGGGAAAAAATACTGAAAACAAGTACAGCATTCGAGGCAATGCTATAATAAAGTGAGCACATTTTTTAGGTGGGTGCTAAGAGAGCACCCACTTAACCGTGGCATTTTTTAATAAACTAGGCTTAAAGCAATCAGTTTTGCACACAAATTTAATTAGGAAATTTGTTCGGTAACTCTTGAAACAAAAAAGTTTCGAAGAAGTTACGGCAGTTTTCGGGTTTTTCAAAAATATCTGGGGAAGTAGGCCATGCTTCTAGAATGTGTTTTTACACAAAGATAGCTTATCAAAAAGCTAATAAATTTTTCTTGAAAATAGAGTTATCTGAAAAATGGATATTTGTCGAAATATTTTCGTGTGGCCCTCCATACATCCTGTATATAAAAATATTATAGCTATTTTCTCCCAAAATTAGTAGGTAGACTTTTTCAAAATGAGTAGGCTAAAAATAATATTGTCTAAATAAAAAAATAATAATGATGAAACAGTTATTAAATTGAGTTTCTATCATAATCAGGATACACTTTATATACCTACACAGTGTGTCCCAATTTGATACTGAACACCTCAGAATTATATGAAGGACAAGGAAAACAAACGGTCTCTATTTTTTTATTGGTAGTCCCAAGGGAGAGTGTCTCATAGGCGGTGGTATTTGGATGGGGTAGTTATTTCATGGCCTGCTATGATTTTTTAAAATAGCTAATTCTCAAGAAACCCTATTAGGGATTTTTTACGACAAAATGTTATTAAGAAAACTTGTTCAGAATGAAAAACTGAGTAGAACTGCAAAATTTCAAAAGTCTAGGCCTACTTTTATTTTTAGCTTTTGCGCCTTTTTCTCCCACTTTTTTCTTAGAAATGTGTCCTTTCTGGAGCTTTCACGTCAAAATATTATTAAGTAAACTTGATCATCGTGAAAAAATAAAATTTTGACGTGAAATCTCCAGAAAGGACACTTTTCTAAGAGAAAAGTGGAAAATAAATCTAAAAATCAAAGTAGGCCTAGCCTTTTGAAATTTTGCGAATATACTCAGTTTTTCATTCTGAATAAGTTTTCTTAATAACATTTTGTCGTAAAAAAATCCGTAATGGGGTTTCTTGAAAATTTGCTACTTTAAAAAATCATAGCAGGCCATGAAATAATTACCCCATCCAAATACCACCGCCTATGAGATACTCTCCGTTGGTACTACCAATAAAAAAATAAAGACCATTTGTTTTCCTTGCCCTTCATATATTTCTGAGGTGTCCAGTACCAAATTGGTACACACTATAATATAATATTTTTTTGGATCAGTTCTGTCAAGAATTATTATCTACTATTATTATTAGCTTTTCTGAATTAACTTACTTAATTTGGACTGCTCGATTAAAAAAAGTATATCATGTATTTATCTATCGATAAGTCAAACTAAAACAGCTGAATATTCTAACTAAAGAAAATTACCGCGAAGCATAATGCAATCAAAAATATTTACTACCCAATATTTCCCGTGTCTTGATTTTGTTTCGTGGTATCCAGTCTTGGAGATGCAATCTGTGGACCTGTTAGACTCTTTGCCTTGTGAATTTCCCCCCTCATAATGTTTGTTACTCTATTTTTATTTTTGTGTTGGTTTTAAACGGTGGCTTTTGGGATGTGTGCTCTAGATTTTAGATAGCTTCATTAGTATTACCCACTTGCTAAGTAAGAACTACACCGTCAGTTTACATTCACCCGTAGATTTAGTCAATAACTGTTTTTAATAATGCTACTTATCTTACATTAATGTCTGTAACACAATGACGATCTTGAGTAACTTGTTTTTAACACGTTTTTGGGGCTCTAGATGTACAAGGAGTTTTTGAGCTTGTGACATGTGTTCGAATTCAAAAATTTAACATTCAATTTGATACAATTAATATATTATGTGTATACTAAAACAAGTCGTCTATATTTTGCTATCGTTGATTCTAATGAAAAGTCGATTATTTATTATTGTCTTTTTAGTTTTGTTTAAAAGAGTATCAGGGTGTCCCAGTTAACGTGACACGATTTTCTCGGCAATTTTAAAGAATTGATGGTTCAAAATCAAACTTGCGTAGAATTTTTTGAGAAACGGTGTTTTTTGAAACAACTTGTCACAACACCCTGTATATTAAGTTTAACGTCATATTCGAATTCTTTGAATTATCGAATTATCAATTTATCTTTAAAATTATTAGCGAGAAAATCGGGTTTATCACGTTACCTTGACCATCTTGTACAGGGTGGGCCAAATTGGACACTTTTAAAGAGAAACTCTTATTTTTGACAGAGTTAGACGAAAACTGATATCGGTGTCTGAGGCTCATTTTTTTATGATAAACTTAATGGCGAAAACCGCAGATCGATATCTGTCACCGTTCACGAGTTACAGGGCGTTTTTCGAAAATGTGCGTTTTCAAAAAGTGGCCGTAACTTTTTTCGGGTTGAAAATTTTGGGTTTCTGTAAAAACATTCCTAAATCACTTTTTTACGTAGAATCCAATGCTGCTACTACCTTTTTTTTTTCAAGTCAATGGTGTAAGAGTTACCGATGAAAAAATTTGTTTTTTAAATGGAACACCCTGTATATTTTTTATTTTTTAATAGAGCAAAAAATTACCATTCCAAAAATATAAAACACTTAATGATTTACTCAAGTAGTTATCAATAATTATTACTAACAGCTTTTATGATTTTATATTGTGTATAATTATGGAAGCGCGCCCTTTCAACAAGTAGGCTATGGACGGTGAGACAATGAAATAACCGTGGAAAAATGTTTACTGTTACCTGTCAAATTTTCAGTTAAGCTGTTTGGGCAGTGTAAAGATTTTTCTATTTTTGTGTAATTTATAAACTTTATAGGTAACATACCTACAATGAAATTTGAAAGTTATGAAAAATGCGATGGGATATGATTATACAATCCGGGGAAAATGCAGATGCAATGACCAAAATTTATACTACCAACGGTATCCAGAGAGAAGACATCCTTTCAATTCAAGGTCATTTTTGCAAGATTGCGACACAATTTGATTAATAGTGGGCATTTTGAAAAGGATAGGCTGAAGTGGTACGAATTAAACAGAGATAGACATTTTCCCCGGATTGTATAAAATAGACTATCGATAGTCGATAGATATGATATGATCATATCCCATTTTTCATAATTTTCAAATTTCATTGTAGGTATGTTATAAAGTTTATAAATTACACAAAAACAGAAAAATCTTTACACTGCCTAAACAGCTTAACTGAAAATTTGGCAGGCAACAGTAAACATTTTTCCACGGTTGTTTCATTGTCTCACCGTCCAAAGCCTACCTAGTTGAAAGGACGTGCCTCCAATTTTATACACATGAAATCATAAAAGCTATTAGTAATTGAAAACTACTTATGTAAATCATTAAGTGTTATATATTTTTGGAATGGTAATTTTTTGCTCTATTAAAAAATGTAAAAATATACAGGGTGTTCCATTTAAAGAATAATTTTTTTCATCGGTAACTCTTAAACCATTGACTTGAAAAAAAAATGTAGTAGCGGCATTGGATTCTACGTAAAAAAGTGCTTTAGGAAGGTTTTTACAGAAATACAAAATTTTCAACCCGAAAAAAGTTACGGCCACTTTCCGAAATCGCACATTTTCGAATAACGCCCTGTAACTCAAGAACGGTGACAGATATCGACCTGCGGTTTTCGCCATTAAGTTTGCCATAAAAAATGAGCCTCAGACACCGATATCAGTTTTCGTCTATCTCCGTCAAAAACACGAGTTTCCCTTTAAAAGTGTCAAATTTGGCCCACCCTGTACACTAAACGCAAACTGGAAGCATACGCTATGAAATGCTCTCTGGAAGAAACTAAGATTTTTTTTTAGAATCACGAACTCTTAATTCCGTCCCTACTTTCGGAAATACAAAGTGTTGAAAGGTGGATTCAAGAAGTTTTCTATGTACAGGGTGAGTCCTTGGCCCGTGCAAAAAATTTAACTAGTGGTAAAATTGAACCTAAGTAATTACTTTTTTAAAACTCGAAAATAAAATTTCCGCTCTTCTATGAATTTTATAAGTTTTGGGATCGCAGACCTCGTTCCTTGATCCACTTCATCAAAATCGTAATTGTATTTTAAGATATCAATATATGAATTTATTTAAGGTAAATAACAATTTTTAAAAATTGTATATGATTTATACATTTTATATGTGCATATATTTTAATTAACTCCAGGGGTTTAGTAATTTAAAACAGACTACCTACAAAATTTGTACAATTGAATGTTAAATTTTTAGGTAAGCTCAAAGACCTTCTTGATCTGCAGTCTTAGACTTTAGGTTTTATCCATTTGTTATGTATGCTTGGGTAGAGAAACGTACTTGAAAATTTGGTTTGAAGAATGTGTGGACCCCCTGTATTTTGAATCGGCTGGTGTCGAGAAAATGTCGACAGATACGTTTCGTAGGTATCTAGGAACACATCTCAAACCGTTTAAAACCAGGGCTAAGGTTCTCTTTCCACCTGTTGACATACCTAAACTACATTCTGTTTTTCAGTTTTTTTTTTTCATGTTTTTTAAAATATTTTATTTGAACCTTTTTTGCTTCTGTTCTGGGTAATGCCAATGATTTAATGAAGCCATAGAGTGGCATCCTCGTTGTTGAGTTAGGCAGAAAGAAAAAAGTAGAATGTCTTCGTTCAATTAATTTTAGTAACCTCTTGAAACAAACGTAAGCATATTTTGCTGACAGCTCTGGCAAAATGGACTCGGCAACGCTTCATATTTGTTTCCAGAGCCTACTTGACGGGTACGTAACTGTCAAAAGCAACAATGTGGATTCTAATCTATAGCTTTGTCAGATCTGTGGCAAAGCTATGTCAGTGAGAAGGGATATTTTATGTGCAATACGATTAGAAATTGTTATTTATTTGATATTTGTTGATACAACATTTTTGAAGAGTTTCTGTTAATGCTCCAAAAATTCGACATGCCCTTGACCTACAGCTTCGTCTCACATTTTCTCACTAAGTCTTCTTGCTAGCATAATCGACACTGGCACTTTTCTTCTTGATTTTGTTGTATACTAAATAATACGAAACACGAGTCTTGGTAAACTACATAGAGTAGATTGAAGGCTAATATGTATTGCTTTAGAATGTTATACAAAGACGTTACTACTATACGAGTATTTATTCAGTAATAGGACGATAGACTTTGCTTATATTGGTGCGAACAAGAAAAAATATACAGAGACGGCCCATACCAAGAATGTGCTATTTAAAGAAACATTTCAAGCGCATTTCTTCCGAAAGAAGCAAACAATGAAAAACTTCTTGAAGATGAACTTTTGTATGGTCGGGTTCTTAAAGAATTTTTAGTTATGATTAAAAAAATGTATTTTTTTCTTGCAATGTCGTTAATATAGTACAAATTCATAACATATATGTATAGGCTGTGAAATGTTTCTTTGATCTATTTTTCATTAAAATATACAGGGTGTCCCACACTAATAATAAAAGAATTAAAGTTAAACGAGAGAGGTTGCTCATTTTACGTACTTTTTCGCATTTTGATAATATGTTTGTCGATAATAATTATTGGTCTTGATTTTAAAATGCAAATTGCTATTTTCTAAACTTATTGCATTCTAAATGTATTGGCAAGTCACAGCGAAGAGCAAAGTATCTTAATTCTTGAAGGTACGAAAATGTTATAAGAAAAAGAAGTTATTGTAAATGATATTCATTTTCCAAATTTCAGGTCAATTAATCAACTTAGGTATTTTTATCGACACACTGTATATACAGAGTTATTCAGCGAAAAGGTCCACCGGGTCCACCCCTATATACAGGTTGAGTCAGTTTTTTTTGTACCTAGCAAGACTAACATTCGATAGAAAATGATAGAGGTCCACAATTTTTAAAAACAAAGAATATGCAATCAATCAAACTTATTATGTTAAACAGAACCCCACAACGCTCTAACTCTTATTAAAAAAATGCGAGAAGAGCTGTAATTGCAAAAATGAAGGATTTATGGGCCTCTATTGACATGAAAAAATTTCCTTATAAAATGTCATTTTCCAATATGGTCCTGCTACAAAAAATTGACGTTCTAGAACGAAATAATACCGTTGACTGACGTATTTATAAAGACTTCTCACGGCTATAGTTTTATGTCCTGGAAAAGAGAGGGCTCTGATGTATTTTATCTCCGGAAAGCTCATGGTGAGCCAAAAATGTGTCAGACGTGACAGCCGTGAGCAGTCTTTAATAATATATCAGTCAACGATAATACATTTTAAGGGCCTCAGATATTCTAGAGGGTATCTCAAAAAAGAGGACCAAATCAAAGTTTAATTTTTTTTTAATAGAATGATACCATGGACACCAATGGCTAACCGGAACTTCAGTTGCTAATGTACAGGAATTATTTTTCTGATGTCATAAAAGTTGCTCTAAATAGAACATGTTGATAAATAACATACTAAACATCAAATCTGAAGTCACAAAAAAAGGAGATTTCAAATACTCGTATTATGCAATAGAAAATAAGATATTCGGTATTCTATAAAAAAAAAATGTAACTTTGCCTTGCTCATCTTTTTTGAGACACCGTGTAGAATATCTGATAAGGCTAAAAAATGTATTATTGAGAGGTACAACTTTATATCCAACTTCTTCAATAAAAAGTCAATAATAAAGTAGGTGGGTCTTTCCGTTGGATAGCCCTGTAGATACAGATACCGGGTCCTTTTAGGCCTTATAATCAAAGTAGGTCGATTATTTTACAAATGCGCTTATTTCACGATATATTCCAAAATGGCGGGAACATTCGGAATCGATAGAAAATTAATTTTCCACTGAAATAAACATATAACATTTACAAATGATGCATATTCCAATGTTATTAGCATCACAAATTAAAAGTAGGTATTTTTCGAAACCATGCAACTTCCGTATTCTCTAACAGAATTTTTCTATATCTCATGCAGGAAAATTTAATATATTATAAAGCAAATTAGAATTGGTACTCCATTAGAAAGAGTTGTCAAAGAGTGCAGTATTTTGGCTTCCGAATTTTAAAAATTTAATATCCCCTCGTTGAACTTTAGTCTCATTATTATACTGCACCCTGTATGTTCCGAGCAGCATATGAGAAATTTTTGGTGCATTAATACGCATACCTACACCGTCCGCCCGACGTGTAGCGAAGGTTGTTGTTGGTATGAGGGAGGCCGATGCCGGTAGTTGGATGTGATCTTGAAAAAACCTTTGGGGGCGGCGAGTGGTAGTGTAAATAGTTAGGTACACTCTCGTCCCGTTTTTTTAAAGAATGCTGCCACCATGTTGAGGCTTAACAAATCTTGTATAACGTATCTAACATGCCCGACTTGCAGCCGTCGGGTTTTTACATTCTTGCGAAATTGACACGATTTTAGAAATACTTTTTTATTTCGTCCGTTAACAAACTTTTTTATACCTCCGACACTAAAAGTTTCTTCAACGGTTGTATGGTATAATTATTTTTTAATTTTGAGCCAATTTCGCAAGACGTACAGTTTTTCGAAATGTTTTATAGCTTGACTGCTGCAAGGGATGATCCGTATACCATTCAGTTATCTTTTTTATAAGAGGTATAAAGATTGAGATTCAATTAATTTTTTTATTGCATTAAAGCAATATCTTTATGGCGAGTTGTCAGATTTATTCATGCAGAAATACTATACAAAAATTATTATGTTTGAACTTAAACGAAAAAGTAAGCCATTTTGATTTCAAACACAAGTTTATTTCGTCATTATTTTAAGGTATTTTTACATTTTGACCTCGAAAATGTAGGTTAAAACTACAATTTGTATTGGACATAAATTATAAAATTTATCGTCTATAACTTATCTACTTGTTACAGCCGCTACCAGGTATTTTTGATGTTGGCCACTGTTCTGCATTGTAAAGAATCTTTCTATATATTTGGAGGTAATACAGCCTGTATTTTTGGAGTGAGGAAAAAATTACAGTATTAATAGTATAAAATATATATAGAATTTGTTCCGAAGCATCCTAAAATTGTCCCATATTTTTAAATTTTCATATATTCTTCTTTTCTAAAAAAATAACCAGTCTGATTGAAAATACTTGAAGAGAAAAAGATATATTCCTACCGATATTTAGTAATAAAAAGTTAATAGAATGATCAAGCTAGTGATATAAAATAGATTTTAAAATTTGGTACACTTACGTAAAATTGAAAATGAAACAACTTTTTCATATAAAACTTTTGAAATTTTAACAAATAAGCCCGCGTGACCAAGTTTAAGTGGGGTAATTTTTTTAAATTAATTTCCCCCTATGATGCGAATTTTTTGGAGGGCACTGTAGAATGTAGAACTTTATACTGTTAAATTTTGCCGCTTTTGAAATATGGAATTATCAAATTTTAAACCGAATTTATTTAACTTGAACTTGTAGATCTCTTGATCAGTAGGCGATCAATTCAGTAACACAAATTTTGTGTTATGGAATTGATTATTAAATATTAGTATAAAAAGTTTTTTCTACCTCCAAAAAATAACGGCTGTAGAGATACCCCAAAATATACAGTGTGGTCGTTTAAGTGTGCAATATATGGGATTTTTTTATTAATTGCACAATGAAAATACAAATATTCTCGAAAGTTGGTGTATGTTCGACAATCATATTAAGGCGCACTTAGAATGGTTGCAAGTCAAACAGCAAACAGGGTAGGTCAAAAAATACATATAAAAATTGTACAAGAGTAAAGTACTAGGCCTGAGACAAAATATCGATAAAATCGAAAGTATCGATACTATCGATTTTATCGATACTCCATATTCAATTTCGATAAATCGAAATATCGATCTTATCGATATTTTCGATCTTATCGATTTTATCGATCTTTTCGATTTTATCGATCTTTTCGATTTTATCGATCTTTTCGATATTTTCGATCTTTTCGATTTTATCGATCTTTTCGATTTTATCGATCTTTTCGATTTTATCGATCTTTTCGATTTTATCGATATTTTTGATTTTATCGATCTTTCCAATTATATCTATCTTTTGAAATTGTTTGCGAAAATAAAGGAAATTGCTGCACCCATTGCGTCCAGACCGCGTCCGCAGCAAGCCGATCGGCCTTTTTTTGTTTAGCTTCTTAAATAAAATTGATTATATCGATTTTATCAATAAGATCAATTATATCGATAAGGTCGATTGATGATGATCGATAAGATCGATTGTATCAATAAGATCGATTGTATCGATAAGATCGATTTTATCGATAAGATCGATTTTATCGATAAGATCGATTATATCGATAAGATCGATTTTATCGATAAGATCGATTATATCGATAAAATCGATTTTATCGATAAGATCGATTTTATCGATAAGATCGATTTTATCGATTTATCGATTTTATCGATACTTTTTCAGTATCGATTTCCGATACTGAAATTCGGAGATCGAACAGCCCTATAAAGTACCCTTATTTTAGAAAATTCAGCAAAATGTAATTAATAAAAGTTGTCTAGAATTAAAAGTTATGCCTAAATACCAAAACATGGCCTTCTAAGAAAAAAAAATATATTTTTTGAAAAATATTAATAAATTCTTCAAAAAAAGTTTGTTTTATTATTTACCCAAAACAATTTCATAAATCAATCAAAATTAAATCAATTCCGCATAACTTAGTTCAAATTCAAGCATATTTGTAAAATTAACTTTGATTTTTAATTTTTTATGGAATCACAAACTGTTTTGATATTAAACAAAACTTTAAAATTTCGCAAAAATTCTTCTGAACAAGGTAAAACATTAGTAATGATAATGTGTACCTATATTAAAAACTCTCATTTAAGGTGCAAAATTTTTATTTTAAATGTTTTTTTAAGAAACTGGAAATTAATAATTGACAAACATTTTTTTTTCTTAGGAGGTTATGTTTTGGTATTTAGGCATAGCTTTTAATTTTAAACAACTTTCCTGAATAACCCTTTGCTGAATTTTCTAAAATAAGGGTACTTTACTCTTGTACAATTTTTGACCTACCCTGTATGGAGTTTGACTTGCAACCATTCTAAGTGCGCCTAATATGATTATCGAACATGCACCAAGTTTCGGCAATATTTGTATTTTGGTTGTGCAATTAATAAAAAAAATCCCATATTTTGCACACTTAAATGACCACACTGTATAGAAAAGCTATTTACTTGAGCTCTTATAGAATAAATATACAGGGTGTTCGAAAAATAGACGGAGATATTTTAGAGGGTGATTCCCTGTTAAGAAATATGAAAACAAGTTTCTATAAACATGGGTCCGGAAATGCAGAGTTTTCAAGATACAGGATGTTAAATAAAAAAAAATAAAACATGAAATTATTAATGTCTTAAAAATTATTTACTCGATTCTGTTGAAATTTGGCAATGTAATTTGTTGTATTAAGAGGCTAATTTCGCCCTAACTAGATTAAATTTATTAAGTCCAGTGGCGTCCCGGGGGGCACCTTAGCGAATATTATTATCAAAAAAATGTACGCCACTACCTTTTTTGTAACTTTAATATTTTTTGTTTGATTAAGCATCTAAAAATACAACTTCTTTCCCTCTTGTATTGTTTTCCTATCTCACTTCGTTTTCGAGAAAAAAAAAATAAAAACCGTTTTATTGCATGTCACTGGACAAAATTGGTTGTAGTGTACTTTATGTTATGATATTGGAAAAGTTGCAATAACACTCTTTCCTAGAAATGCTTTGGATTATTTGTTTTCCAAGGCACTTGTGATTTTTTTTGCAAAAATTGATAAACCAATTTTGTCCAGTGACATGCAATATATTTAACATCCTGTATCTTGAAAACTCTGCATTTCCGGACCCATGTTTATAGAAACTTTTTTTTCATATTTCGTAACAGGGAATCACCCTCTAAAATATCTCCGTCTATTTTTCGAACACCCTGTAGAATAGTGCTTATTTTGTTGTATATTTTGTTCTCGCCATTTTAAAAATAATTTTAAAAAGTAGGTATCACTTTTTCTACAGTAGGGTACTTGGCGATGTTTGAAAGTAGTAAGAAGCTATTAGCTTTGTTTATGGATACTCTAATAGTTAGCCAATGTCTGACACTGACATAAGGACATGCCGTCTGACATAGCAGAAATATAGTAGATACAGAGGACAGATTTTGCAAAAAATTAAGTTGTCCAGCTGTTTTTTGGTAGATTTTAATAGTAGAAAATTAGTCGACAATGCCTGGGCCACTTTAAGTTTTGGCGCCATCTGTTGCTTGTATCCAGTATTGCTCCGTATCCTTATGACATTTTAATTGGCTAACTAGGGATTCCATAAACAAGGCCATAGCGTTGACTGAAGTATTTATAAAGACTTCTCACGGCTATAGCTTTATGTCCTGGATAACAGATGGCTCTGATGGCTAACAATGTATTCTGCATTGTATTTTATCTCCGGAAAGCGCATGGTGAGCCAAAAATGTGTCAGACGTGACAGCCGTGAGCAGTCTTTAATAATATATCAGTCAACGTCATTAGCTTTTTGTCAGATGAGTTATAAAAATAGCCTGGATTTTTTTTGTGTTTATTAGTAATGACTTATTTAGTTAAAAATGGCATTTTATTTTGTAACGAACTTTTTATAACAACGAATGTGGATTTTAGTATAAACACATTATATGTTTTTTTAATGGGAAAAAGAAGTTTTGTTAAACAAAATAATTAAAAAGGATCACCCATTCATGGGCCGACCGCGCGCGCCGTGCTTTACTTCTTATATCTTATATACTTAGATTGTGTACGATGCGGTACGGCGTAACCTGAGAAAAATAACCAAGCTGGCGCCTTTCTTGCAGTCTGAAAATATTATTGATAATCAAACCCACCAAAATAGTTCTGCTGAAATATTATGTTGTTATAGGTAACAATTCCGCAATGAGGCTGAAAAGTTAAATTAACGATACTTTATTGGCCGGGTTTTGAATATCTAGCTACGTTTGATGCCGATTTCTGTGCTTTAAAATATAGACCGTCAGACAGTGACAGATTTTCCTTACTGATTTTCTCATTTATGCCTTGGAAAGGGTTGAAAGGTAAATCGATGCTGAGTCGGAAAATAGTAATTTTAAGTTTGGCCCCCGGGAAAAACATGGAAAATTCGATTTTTCAAAACAGAAAAAAAGGTACTAATTCTCACTTATGCCATGTTTACCGTACGATTTCTTATACTATTCTGACCTCGAAAACCCAAAGGCATAAATGTAGCGTGTGGAAAAAGGGTTGAATTAAAGGTTTGGCAGATCACATAAAAAATGACTTGGTTTACACACTCCGTCAGTTATGCCATCGAAATGGTGAAAACTTATATCCTTACTAGCCCAAAAATTGATTGGCAGAAGTGATGCGTGGGGAAAATGCACTTTTGGGTCGGAAAATAAGTCGGAAAAATTTTTTTTTCGTCAACTGATTTCTGCACTTATGCCTTTGAAACTATAGAAACTTTTATTGTTATTCATTTTATCCCTGACAAAATCAGTTGACGGAAAAAAAAAATCCGACTTATTTTCCGACCCAAAAGTGCATTTTTCCCCACGCGTCACTTCTGCCAATCAATTTTTGGGCTAGTGAGGTACAAGTTTTCACCATTCCGAACGGCATAACTGACGGAGTCAGTAAACCAAGTCATTCTTTGTGTGATCTGCCAAACCCTTAATTCAACCCTTTTTCCACACGCTACACTTTTGCCTTTGGGTTTTCGAGGTCGGAATAGTATAAGAAATCATACGGTGAACATGGCATTAGTGAGAATTAGTACCTTTTTTTCTGTTTTGTAAAATCGAATTTTCAATATGTTTTCCCCGGGGGCCAAACTTAAAATTACTATTTTCCGACTCGGCATCGATTTACCTCTCAACCCTCTCCAAGGCATAAATGAGAAAATCAGTGGGGAAAATCTGTCACTGCCTGTCGGTCTAATACGAGTGTATTAAATTTAAACCAATGTAATTTAGAGGTCGAAATTGTTTGTATAGTATTTTTGCTCGAAACTCGGCGCTAACAGAGGAGCTAGGAACGGTAATAGTCTTTGTATCCTTTCTTATAACAAAGATACGCCGTCGACTCGGCCTTATTTCACCGTACAACCGCGTCCGACCACCTTACTCGATGACACTAGTGAGCGAGTGTGGAATGAGGCTTCTAGACAGAGGCATGTCCTAATGTCTAACGTCATCATGTCATTGCACGAGTTTGAAGAGCTGTTTATAATGCATGTCTTGTCTGTCTCTGCATGCAGGGGTTCGGTTTTGTAACATTCGCAAATAGTGCTGATGCGGAGCGCGCACGAGACCGACTACACGGCACCGTGGTTGAGGGAAGAAAAATAGAGGTGTGCATGACTTATAGCTCTACGTTGTAGCACTGGCCTGTCCCATCCCTCCCCGGTAAAACAAGGTCAAAACCCCCCGTGTGGCTGGCTTGCTGGCTTTAGTGACTAACCAGGGGCGCCCGGCGGGGCCGAGGAGGACGGAAGGTGCGGCCGCGACGGTCCGGGGGTCGTCCGAGGTGGACGCGGTTTTTGAACGTTTATGCGCCCGTCTCCGTTCACGGAAAATGTTTATCGCCCAACGTACGATGCCCCCCCCCCCCCCCCAACGTAGGGTCGGTGTAAAGTCGTCGTTTTAGTTGGTTTATTGCCTTCTCTTTCAAGCAATGATAAAGAAAGAGGCGCCAACCTCATCAAATCTTACTTATACAGGGTGTCCGGTAATTATGCGGCAATCTCACATAAGCAGGTAGAGGACGTCAAAATATTACGATTGAGCTTAACAACTACGGGTCAAATCTTAATAGTTACTGAGATACAGGGCGTTGAAGTTCTTCTTTTGAAATTGAATTATGGCAATATCTCCCAAAATAATCAACCTGCTGAACTGAAATTTGTTATGTTTATTATTATGTTTTTGGGAATAGAAAATAAGCTGAAAATGTCAGTTTCTACGTGTCTCACAGATGGCGCCACTTGCGCTGTTTTGGATCGTGCTTTTAGTCGTAACTTTTTTGAGGTTATATTTTTGGTCTTGCAGATCCATCATTTTAGTGCAACAAAAAGGTACTCTTGCTTCATACGGATAAAATCAACCGTTTGCGTTGAAATTGGCAAAATGTGCCCCAAAACACCTGTTGACTCCAATGTTCGAAACATAAAATTTTCACCGACCGCTTTCAAATGCTACAGATCAACTGTACCTTCAAAATGAAGAAAAAAATCCATATGAACAATGTACCAAAAATTATTCGCTTTCAAAATGGAAAGGATTGAATTGACAAAATTTGAAGACCCTATTTCAAGAAAACCAATGTTGTTTTGACCAATATCCATTTAGCATTTTTTTTTCTTCATTTTGAATGTACAGTTGATTTGTAGCATTTGAAAGCGGTCGGTCAAAATGTTATGATTCGAATATTGGAGTAAACAGATGTTTTGGGACACATTTTCCCAGTTTCAACGCAAACGGTTGATTTTATCGTTACGAAACAAGAGTACCTCTTTGTTGTAGAATGAAAAGATGCACTGGAATGATGGACCTGCAGGATCAAAAAAGTTACGAATAAAAGCACGATCCAAAAACAGCGCAAGTGGCGCCCTCTGTGAGACGTAGAAATTGACATTTTCATCTTATTTTCCATCCCCAAAAACATAATAGTACTAAGTTCAGCAGCTTGATTATTTTGGGAGATATTGCCATAATTCAATTTCAAGAAAAGAACTACACCGCCCTGTATCTCAGTAACTATTAAGATTTGACCCATAGTTGTTAAGCTCAATCGTAATAATTTGATGTCCTCTACCTGCTCACGCGAGATTACTGCATAATTACCGGACACCCTGTATATAATAATTTCATTTCTCTGTGCATAAATAAATTATATAATAATAATTATTCCACAGCTTACCCATGTTTAGTGTAAGCAGTTTCTTCAGTGTATTAGCCCATTCTATGTAAAAAATAAACAAAAATGTTTTTTCCGAAATCGAAAGTATTCACAAACAAAAAACTTATGACACGTTTAAAAAAAAAACGAAAAACGCCCTGTATCTCCCAAACGAATCGAAATGTTATGATGCGGTTTTAGACCGTCAGATAGTGACAGATTTAGGTGCCCCATTTTCGCATGCAAGCCTCGAAGAGGGTTGAAAAGTACATCGATGTTGAGTAGAATTAAGGGAAATTTAGGAGTTGCTCCTGGAGATAACATTTCTATTGTCTATATGTATAATGTACAGAGTGTCTCACTTAAGAGTGAAACAACCTTATAACTTCTTTAATTTTTAACCGACCAGAACGAAATTTTTACCAAAGGTAGATGGCATTGTGGCCTACTTATTTCCAAAAAATTAGTTGCCTACTCCAAAGTCAAAGCCACCTGCGATATCACAATCACAATCGAGGCTAAAAATCCGAAAATCATATTAGGCTTTTTTTTTCAAAAAAATTTACTAAAAAAAGTTCAAAACCGATCCAGGGCCCTGAATCCAAAATTTTGTTACAATCAAAAAATATTAACTACAAAAAAAATAAAGTCCAAAAATAACAATTTAAGAATTTTCTGCGTTTAGAAAAGTGTGCCATGGTTTTGAAGGCTAGTTCTTTTCAAAAAGTAATCATTTCAAAATAAAATTAAAAGCCACAAAACAATTTTTTAATTTTTACTTATTTTTTTTATTTAATATTTTTTGATTTTGACAAAATTTTGGATTTAGGGTTCTGGATCGATTCTGAACAACTTTTTTTAGTACTTTTTTTTGAAAAAAAAAGGCTAATATGACTTTCGGATTTTTAGCTTGCCATCTACCTTCGGTAAAAATTTCGTTCTGATCGGTTAAAAATTAAAGAAGTTATAAGGTTGTTTCACTCTTAAGTGAGACACTCTGTACATATATAAGATTTTAATTATGTATAATATGTTTCGATGGGCTTGTGTGGAAAATCGGTCAAAATTTCGATTTTTCCTTACAAAAGTACGCCCTTATTTCATCCCTTTATCCACCTGCAAATTTCCTTTGGTTTTCCGAATCCACGTTCTATTAATTTGTCATTTAGTGAACATGGCTTGCGTGAAAATATGGGCAACAGACACTTTTTATTTTTGTTAAGGAAAATCGAATTTTCCATTATGTGCCACTCGTAAATTTTCCTTCATTCATATCATATCATCCATACACCCACTTTTCAACCCTCTTCGATGCTTGTATGCGAAAATGGGGCACCTAATATGTCACTATCTGACAGTCTATTTGCGGCATTCAACTTTTCTCGAAAATAGGGCTCTAGGCACCTTAGTTCTTAGCTACTTTTTGTCTACAGGGTGTCCCAGCCCAGGATAAGTGAAACAAGAGGTGTAAAAGACCAACAATTTTCGAGTTCCAATTTGGCCATTTGATATCTAAGGCATGCTTGTCTAGAAAATAATTTTCGCCATATCTTGAAAAATCAAGTAGGACTTGGCAGGAACGATTTATTTATTTTCTGTGTAAGTTAAGTGCCTTTTCTCGACAAGATATCCAAAAATGCCATTAGAAAAAGTTGCTTAGAATTGAAAATTATTTCAACGTAATTGGCCTACTTTGATTTTCGTCAATTTTATTTCCTATAGGTAGGTGAAATGTCCTTGTCGTTTAAGATAACAAAAAACTTAACTAGAAAAAGTTATTCGGAGTAAAAATGTATGCAAGACTGCGAAACTTGGACTCATTCGGCCTAGTTTGATTCTTTTGAAATAATAAAAGTTCAATATAGGAAATAAAATGGACAAAAATCAAAGTAGGCCAATTATTTTCAAAAATGGCACGGGCATAATTTTCAATCCTAAGCAACTACACAGAAAATAAATAAATAGTTCCTATCAAGGCCTACTTGATTTTTCAAAATTAAAAATATGGTGAAAATTATTTTGTAGACAAGCAGGCCTGGACCTAAATGGCCAAATTGAAACTCAAAAATTTGCGTCCTTTTACACCACTTGTTTCACTTATCATTGGACACCCTGTATATCTTCGGGGAATTGTAAAAGCCCCGAAAACCATCCAACTTGTAGGTGTCAGTCTATGCAAAAATAACCTGACTTTTTAAAAATAAAAAGTTAACTTCTGCACCAAAATTAGGCTGACACAAAAAAAAATATATTTTTAAGGACAGCAGGGCTGCCCTAAAATGTTGAAATATATCCATTTTACGTATTTTTACGACCATAAATGTTCAAAAATCACTTTCATTTCATGTTCTTAAGATTCCTATAGAGTTGCTGAAGGTTCTAGCCATTCAAAGATTTTTACTTCATCCTGTATTATACACGTTACCTGTATTTTTTCTTAACGAAAAAGTTTTTCTTCAATAACTTAATTTCGTATTTATTTCAAAAGCAGCAATATGCTAACTTTTCTTAGAGTATTTTTTGCTGTAATCGGTCTTAATAATAATACGAATAAAAAGAACTTATGAACTGTCAGAGCTGGGACGATTACTCAAAAAATGTAATCGATTCCTGATTAGTGATTACAATTAGTTCATGAAAAAGTAATAGATTACTGGCCCCCGATTACATTGGGAAAAAGTAATCGATTACTGGTTACTTTTCTAATCACAAAGTAATCATGACAAGACGATTACATTGGGGGTTACTTGTTACTTTTCTTAAACCAAATAGTAAATGCTGCCGCTAATCAATTAAAAAAACAAGGATCTGTATACAGTATACAGTGTGGATAGAAATTGTGAAATATTGCTTATATTTTTTAAAATATTCCTCATATGAAAAAGTTGTTTTAATAAAAGTGTTAGGGGAAATTATTTCCCGTTTAGTGATATCAAGCAATCTTTCGTAGCACAAAAAATGTGGTTGCCATGGTAACCGACTTGATTTTTTTAAGTGGCACCATATACGTTTTTTGGTAAAAATTGATACATTGGAACTTTCTGAATACGATACAATACAATTTTAATGGGGTCGCATAATAAAAAAATACAAAAAAAAATTAAGTTTTCTATTATGCTATTGACAATGTTTATCAAAATAATTATTAACATCAAGTTAGCCATGCCAAAATCAGAACAATGGAAAACTGTCACTATCTGTCAGTTGCTTGTAATTGTGCGCATTGTTACAGTAAACATACTTTTTTTACTCAATTTTCTGTGTACTTAAGTACTTATAGTAAGTTATAATGGCGCTTGAATTAAGTGAAACGGAAAGAATACAGGTAAACATGCTAAGTACTACACAGAAAATTGAGTAAAAAAGTACGTTTAGTGTAACAATGTACACAGTTACACGTTACACAGCTAGTGACAGTTTCGTATTGTTCTGATTTTGGCATGGCTAACTTGATGTTAATAATTATTTTGATAAACATTGTCAATAGCATAATAGAAAACTTAATTTTTTTTTTGTATTTTTTTCTTATGCGACCCCATTAAAATTGTATTGTATCGTATTCAGAAAGTTCCAATGTATCAATTTTCATAAAAAAAAGTATATGGTGCCATTTAAAAAAAAATAAATCGGTTACCTTGGCAACCACATTTTTTGTGCTACGAAAGATTGCTTCCCCTAACACTTTTATTAAAACATGTTTTTATAATATAATTTATAAAAACAATTAATACACTTACCTACCATAAAATAAGTAATTTTTGAATAAAATGATCACTATGGATTTTTTAATTATAAAGTTTCTGTATTTATAACGTGATATCCTTAACTTTCTGACTGACTAATTGAATGGTGCAGTGTTGCCAGCTACTGCCAGATATAAAAACGTTTAAAGAAAATGGTGGGGGTATTTTCAAAATAAACAGAAATCGATATTACTCGTACAATGTGGAATCGTGATTTCAAAACGATTAAAAAAGTAATCGATTACGGATTACAGTCAAAAAAAAGGAATCGGCGGCGATTCCTGATTGCAGTAAAAGTAATCGATTCCTAGTAACCGGTTACTCAAAACTAATCGATTACTCCCCAGCTCTGTGAACTATTTGGATGGGTGTTATTAGTAGTTATTAAACTTGGTGGACTCGGAAAAATGAACCTTTGAATGGCCAACTTCAGACTATGTTACGAGAGACGACAAACGAACGGCCCGCCCCGACGTCGATCCGCCAGAGGTCGCCGAGGGCCCCGCAACCGGTAGCACCTCCCCGCTTCACACGTGTTGTTTTGACGTTTTTTTGCCGCACACACTACTATCGAATTTGTTGAACGAAAAAAAAAAATAAACAGTATTGTAAGTCGCCCGAAACGACCGACCTCATACCGTAACCGGTACTCCAATGTGTGTACGTTGTCTCTAGACCGTTACGGCCATATAAATTGGCTCTTGCGATGATGACACGCGCGACAAGTTGTAGTTCCGAAACCCCCCTCCCTCCCGAACGCGGGCCGCCGAGGAGGTAAGTGGATATGGCCAGCGGGTGTGTCATGTCGACCATTCGGGAAATCCGAGGCGCTCCTGGCGACTGCCAGGACCCGATTCTAAAGCAGTACCACAGGTGGATCCAACCCAGACGCGCAACCACACTTTTTTTTACGTTGTAGACCTGCGCGCCATCTAGTGCGTCACGCAGGAACCGCTTGTACAAAGTACAGCGAATAGATGGCGCGGGCAGTACTGCCGCGCCAGAGCCAGTACTGGCTCTGTGCCGCGCCATCTCTAAGCGTCAGAACGTCGCGTTGTCAGTGGTTACTGTCCCGGCACTTGCCAAAGCGCCAACAATTCTCGAATGGTCGACAGGATTTTTGTGGCGGGGCGGCGGCAACGTCGCCCGAGAGCCGGGCAAGGCGACGTTGCCGTCGCCTTACGCCCGCCAATGAAAATAACACGATCAAAAATAGGTTTAGGATTAGGGAATACTGGAGGCTTGCGGTGGCAACGTCGTCCGCGTTGACGATACGTTTGAGGCAGGCTGTTACCATGCCTCTATGGTGTAAGGCAGGGTGCACACAAATTGTAGAGCGACTATAATAGGTACTGCTAGCTTGATTTTTTTATGTGATTTGAATATTTGCTTCATACATGTTCATAATGTTTAACAGTCAGTTTCCTTAAATAAGATGCTGTAATGTAACGCAACCTTATCAGTCAGGAATTTGTACGTGTCGAAATCGATAGTTTTACTCCCGAGCAGTGGCTCAAGGTAGGTACACGAATATGTATATTAGAATAAAGCCAAAAGCAAAATTATGTGGAAAATGTTATATTTTATTAAGTAAATAGGTACCTACCTCAGAAAAATAAACAAACAGAAATAGCTATTTGTTTCCATAATGGGTGTCTATACTTAGTGTTGGAAAGTTACCGGTAATTTATTTTTGTTCGGTAGAAGCCTTTGAAAATACAGTATTTTCACGAAGAATTTATGAAATGGATACTTTACTTCATGTAACTGCAAGGGTTAATAAAAAATAACCAGTTAAATTATGCTTTTATTAAATATATAAAAATAAAAATATCATTCTTCAGGTACAAAAAAATCTTTGGTTATATCTTTGTATATAAAGACTACTAAAGAAAATGGGCAGCCGGAGACAAAAATTGCCCTGCCTAATATTTTATCTAAATTTAATTGTTCGCTAGAATCCATTCTGTCTACAAAATTATTAAGCCCACTCCGGCCACTCTTCAGAGAATCAGTGACATGGCCTTTAGAAGAATTACTACTACTAGCAGTACTAGGAGTAGAACCACTATGTAGGTACTAAATTATTTTCTTTGTCTATTTTATATTACAAAAGAAAACAAATCTTTAGACAAAAAAATTAGACCTTGTGAGGCCTTGTGTACCGCAACCACACCGCAACCAAATATACACTTGTAAAGTTACCGGTAATTTTACTGGGCAAGTTACACTAAAATTACGGATTTCAGGTAATATTACCGACAGGGCACATGTAACTTACGGTAATTTACGGTAAATTACTGAAAGTTACTTTGGTAATTTTCACCTTGCCCATCACTATCTATACTCTATACTAAGAAATGAATGGTCATCCATATTTAATAAGGGAGAATGTTCATCATGATTTATGCCATTTTTCCCTATATGTATACCTCCAGAGAATTCATTTTCGAGACAAGGTGCATCAATATTGCATCATTGAAATCATTGAAGCGATGGCTTCCCACTACAGCGTTGCCATAATGTGAGATAATTTTTTGAAAATCTGGAAAAATTAGCAAATTAGCACACATACCATGGGGTATTGTAGCAGTGGCGCGTTACTTTTTTTAAGAGAGTGACCGCCTGTAGCTCTATCATCCCGCATCAAGAATAATAATATCAAGACTCACCTAGTACAGTAGCACTCGCCGTAACTCAGTAGTAATCACTTTTACCACTTCACTACTTTGTCTTCACTTGTACAGAGATTTCAGCAAACAACTTTTATAATTTATTTATTTATTTATTTATTATCCAGCTATCCCCTGTACCTCAGTTACCTATATCCACATATAGGAAAAGTAGAAACGTGGTTTTGTATAACTTTTTCTGTAGAATCCCTGTATTCGTATAGATATTTCGATATAGCCAACTAACATATCGTACTTTTCAAAATGCTGATACTCTCTCTCATTTCGGCCTTTTTCACAAAAGAGAGCACAATTATATAACTTAAAACTGTGTGATCAGAATTAATGCCAGAAGTCTTTACAAGCGAGATCACCAGTATCAAAATATAATATTGTTTTTTATTACCAACATCGTCATGGCCTACTATAATAGGTCAGGCATGCAATTTGAGAAAATTGTAATTAATTCGTTTATTGTTTAAAATAAGCATATACTATTATATATTTCTGAAAAGCCGAAAACAAGCCGAATTCTAATATCTATACAAATACAGGGTGTTCCATTTAAAAAACATAAGTTTGCTTTATATCTCCGAAATGGATAAAGCTAGCAAAAATCTGACCACGCTACTGGATTCTACAGAAAAGTTATATAAAAACGCGTTTCTACTTTTCCTATATGTGAAAAGGTAACTGAGATACAGGGGATACCCAAAAATTGCCAATTTTCAGTAATTTCGCCCTGTATCTTAGAAACGAAGGTGGCATCTTTAATTTCAAAAAAAAGTTTCGTGAAATCCGCAAGTCTCTATCTCTGAAAATAAGGGAGCTAGCCTACAAAAAAGGGAGATAGCGTTGACTGACGTATTAATAATATATCAGTCAACGGAGATAGCCTGTACAATTATTCTTTACTAACGGAGACACCTATTATTTGTGGACATAAAGCTATTTCAATGTTTGTTAATTGGGGTGTAATTTTTAAGTTAAAACCTCAGAAGCAAAATCTGAAAGAACTGAAAAAAAAAACGTCCTTAATTACCTGTGACAGGTTTATCAATTTAATCTTTTACGTTATCTCGTTAAAATATTAAAGAAATAAAAACGCCCATTAATAATTATGAGATAAAAATGACAGAGGTTGTCTCATTAGTATAAATCGTTGCGACTTCTCAGTTTTATTCTCCCATTTTCCCCATTTTTTAAATTTCGAAGCACCAGATAACACTTCACTGCACGGGCGTAGCCAGGATTTAGTTTTGGGGGGGGGGTTTAGTTTGAGAAGTAAATAAAACAACAAAAATATACTTACATGAAATTTAATATCTATATATTCATCCGAAAAACTACGACATATTAAGTTCTTAACTTTAAATGAAATGGATAAATTAATTTCGTTCCTCTGCGCTAAATCTAAAACCATTAAAGAAGAAATCTTCGGCTTTTTCTTTTAAATATATCCACTACTTCATCTGCATGAATTTCTGTTCCATAGTGAATGTTCATTAACCATTAAGTCTGTTTTCACTTGTAGTGTTTCGTAAATAGTTTTTCAGTCTCCTTAGGCTCGAGAAAGACCTTTCTGGGGTAGCAGTGGATACAGGAATGGTAGCCAAGATTTGTAGTAATGTGTAAATATTAGGATAAAGGTTTTTATCGCACATATCTAGGCATTCCAAACTAGATTTCGGGGTAGGCAGTCTTCTTATCAGCATGCAAGGTAGCTGAAGCTTTGATAGCTAAATCCAAATTTGTTTCTTTATTAGAAACCCCTTGACCTTGACTACACCACTTTTTCCAGTAGTCCATACCTTTAGGTTTATCACCCTTCCTTTTTTTCCCCTCCATTTTTCGACAGTAATAATGATTCACGTATCTATCCTTAACAAGGTCATCGAATAACAGTGCACTAAAATTACTCACTTACACGGTACACTTAATTCTCTTCACTATTCGTTCACCACTTTTCACTTTTATTCTCTTCGAGTTCGCATGGAACAATACTGCCGTAAGCGCGGTCACGCGCCGCGGCGCCGCTTATATAGCAGCCCAGTAGCCGTCCAGAAACTTCCACGAACTTCCACAAAGTTCCGCTCATTTCGACCGAGGGGCGTGGCGAATAATCGAGAAACAACGCAAAGTGTCCCTACAATACAAAATAGTTCGGCTGCAACTGCGTCTGCCTCTCGTCAAAAGATGGCGCTAGGCGCTACTATTACTACATAATATATTCAAACGTAATAATAATTTAACTCTTTACTCCTCGTATTTTTTCGGTATAATATTAGGTAATATTTTGCTTATTTCGGGGGGGGGGGGGTTTGAACCCCCGAAACCCCCCCCTTGGCTACGCCCGTGCTTCACTGTGGATTCCCCGCGGGGCGCAATTCCCGGCATCCATTTTATAGACCCAGACAGGCGACATCCGAAGTCCGAAGTCGATTTCAAATTCTGCTGTGGACTGCTATGGTCACGTTCCCCGTTCCCTGCCTAGTACGTGAGCACTGGCAGCAAAAGCAAGAACCCCATCAAACATTTATGCCGACATGCCTCCCGACCAATTTCGAGAATCAATTTCTCATCTTTAAATAATGATGGCGGGAAACTAGGGTAACGTTCACCTGGAGTTGAGACCGCCTGGGGTGAATTTGGCACTCGTGTATTTTCCCGTCATGCAAAATAGATGGTGTGTGGCGTACATGGGATTTAGAACATAGCATAGGGGAATGGGGTTCCACCGTATAATGGAATTTCCCTTCTATCTAATTACGTTCTAAGTTGCTACAATTTGTATTACCAGGTGATCGACATAACAATTTACCCCCCTTCCCCTCTGAACTTCTTTATTTTTCGAGTTAAAGAAAAAATTGTAGAGATAAAAGGGTTTTTGGTGGGCGTTTCCATGGTCTTGTTTAATGAATAAAGAACCACAGGAAGGAGTCAAAGCTCTATGGATATTATAAAATACGTGAGACGGAAATCGCCCAAGTGCCAGTATGTGGAGTTTAGATACTATTATGCTTAGCCGTGCGGCTTGTGTTCTTTAAAGTAACTTTTGAGGCCATGCACCAAAGTGGCATAGGCGTTTGTGTAGGTACCTACTTCTTCATAATTGGAAATTTAAAATTCGGATTGCTATATTATCAAGGATTCCTAAACTTAATGACATAAACGTGCCTTATAATTCTTGGCCTGTATTTTAGGTACTGACTTTAGAGGATTTCTGCCTTGATTATACAGGGAAACTAGCAGAGCTAGAACAAAGGTTGAATGGGGAAAGAATTGCGGTTTTGAATGCTCAATCTAATGCCTCTTTTGGATTTTTAAAAAAGTTCATGGCTCACTAGATATTTTGAAAAGAGTGATTTTTTTGCTATTTCATCAGATCTCTGTAGCTCCGTTATTTCTGATTATACAGAAAAACTGTTGAGACAAAAATTGCAGACGATTTTGGGTTTAATAAGATAATCTTATCCAATTTTTTTATGTTGTTTGTGATTTTCGAGATATTTATGACATAAACTTTAGTTTTTTTTAAATGTAAATCATAGTTGTCTGTGGTCTTATCAAATCGGCCATTTTTTGAGCTTTCCGAAGATATACTCGGCATAGTTATTATAAAAAAATAAAAGATCTGTGGCTAATTTTCTGATTTTTTTTTAATTTTCACATAGTCAGCCATGGAATATTTTCATAATTTTCTATTTTATAATTAGACATACTTCAAACTTTCTAATATTTTGTTTTTAGCTGGTAACAATGTAACAATGTAAACAAAAATTTAAAAACTCAAGTTCAAATTATTATTATTTTAAAAGCTAAACTATTTGGATAGAGCTGATCTAGGTAATTTCTTGCGGGCAAATAGTTATGTGGTAGAGCTCCATCATGCTAATTTTTGTTTTATTTTGTTACATTTTGTTACCAACTTAAAAATAAAATATTTGAAAGTTTGAAGTATGTCTTATTGTAAAATGGAACGTAATTATGAAAATATTCCATAGCTGACTAAGTATGTGAAAATTTAAAAAAAAAATCAGAAAATTAGCCATAGCTCTTTTATTTTTTATAATAACTATGCCGAGTATTATATCTTTGGAAAGCTCAAAAAATGGCCGATTTGATAAGGCCACAGCCAACTATGATTTACATTTTAAAAATACAAGTTTATGTCATCTCAAAAATCACAAACAACACGAAAAATTGGATTAGATTGCCTTATTAAGCCCTAAATTATCTGCAATTTTTGTCTCTACAGTTTTTCTGTATAATCAGAAATAACAGAGCTACAGAGATTTGATGAAATAGCAAAAATCACTCTTTTTAAAATATCTAGTGAAACATGAACTTTTTTAAAAATCCAAAAGGGGCATTAGATTGAGCATTCAAAACTGCAATTCTTTCCCCATTTAACCTTTGTTCTAGCTCTACTAGTTTCCGAGATCCCCATAGTGGTCATCGAAAAAAACAAAAATGCATCCCGCCATTTGCAGGAACTACCCCTGTTTAATCTCAAACAGGATCCTCCCTGGGGTTCTTAATTATTGGTCTTGTTGAAATTGATACAGGGTGTTCCATAAAAGCTGGACAAACCAAACCTACTTTCGCCTATTTATTTTCTTTCCCAAAAACTCTAGCTTAATTAGCTTAACAGGTTTTTTATGAAAATCAACAACAAAACAAAATTTTGTTTTCTAACAGAGAAAAATCAAGTCAACCGCAAAATATTTCGGATTAATTTATTGTCGCTGCAAGCCTCCACTGTCGAGTAGCATTCTAGCCTGTCCAATTTTAACATTGTGCGACGTACAAAAAATCACGAAATAACCATTAATCTTTTGAGAAGGATTACTTGGTAATTTCTTAAACATGTGTTAAGTGTGTTGTAGTGTAAACATTTAAGATAATATTTTAAAACGGTATGGTCGATTTCAGTCTCATTTTCCGGTTCAACAGATTCTTTTATTTTCAGTAAATTTATTTTAGAACGCTACTCGTCCAATGTAGCATTTTTTAATTTGAAACGATTTTGTAGTGAATATTATGTTAGATTTTTTAAATATTTTTCTGGGATTTGTTCAAAATTCCATTTTTTTGTGGTCATTATAAAAGATGTCATACCAAGAATTTGTTTATACTTGTAGTGTGCCATTTTTTTTGTAAAAAGTTTATACTGTTTATATTAAAAAATGTTACATGTTATTTTGCTGTACCTCTCCCATAAGCAGTTCTTGTAACCAATCTCGCATTATTCGAAATTCGCGAAACGCCGTGTTTTCGTTCCAAATTTAGAACGCATTGTTCCTTTTGGCAGTTCGTGTTTGTCACTTTATATCGTCGGACGCCAGTTGGCACACACTCAAAATTGCAATTGGCTTTTCGCGACACCACTTTCTATTTCTATTTCCAGTTTAGAACAATAATGCGAGAATGGGCATACGGATGTTAGAGATACTCGTAGGTAGGATTTAAGACCAGGCAAGGAGGGCCCCTGTGGACATGGGCAGCTCCTTGCGTTGTCTGATGTAGTCACTTGTTTTGCAAATTTATGAAGGAAAAAAACGAGTGGTTGCATGGGACATCGATGGGATATATTTACTAAACGCTTTTCTTCGTGTAGGTGAACAATGCGACAGCTAGGGTACAGACCAAGAAGCCACCAGCACTTCCTACAGGTCAGTAGTTCCTAAGAATAAAAAATAAATTATTACATATTTATTTACACCCGGTGTACATTTAGGCTGCTTTAGAATACGAGGCTGCACTACGCAATAGCGGTCCTTTGCTCGATTATATCTTTTGTTTATTGATATCTTTATTCAAGTACTGCATTTCTTAATTTTTTATAATGGGCTAGTACATCATAATGTATCCATATCCATGGGTCTGTATCACAGAGGTCATATATATATATACAGCGTGATCGGTTAAGGGCGGCCCTCGGCCGTTTCTCGAGAACTATGCAAGCTAGAAAGATGCGGTAAAAAAATTGTTTATAAAAGTGACCCAAATAATTTCAATGAAAATGTTTTCAACTTCCTTCACTTGCCGCCAGCGGGCGAATTCGCCAAGTTGTTGTATAAAACTGTCTTTTGCTCCACAAATCGCCTACCTCATCTGGACCTGAAATAGTAAACGAACGAACGGCAAACGAAATAACTTGAAAACATTTTCTTTGAAATTATTTGGGTCGCTTTCATTAATTTTTTACCGCATCAATGACCAAAAATGAATAATATACAGTGTGTCCCAGGATAAGCGAAACGAGAGGTGTAAAAGACCAAAAGTTTTCGAGTTCGAATTTGGCCATTTGGGGTCCAGACCTGCTTGCCTAGAAAATAATTTTCACCATATTTTTAATTTTGAAATATAAAGTAGGCCCTGACAGGAACGATTTATTTATTTTCTGTGTAGGTTAAGTGCCCTTTCTCGACAAGATATCGAAAAAGAACCCCGCACCAAATACAGGAGAAAATGGCTCTCTGTCAATTTTGATAATTTTTTGGGATAAGTCACTATAAGTTATTCGTGCAAGTTTAAATTAGTTTCTATGTCTAGTTTCGGAGATATGAATTTTTGAAAATCATAAAAATGTCTGTTTTGCTAAAACATGGTAAGGTTCACTTATCCAAAAGTATTACTTTTTAGATGATTAGTAACAAAATAATAGCATTGCTGGTTTAAGGGAAGGCAAGTGACATGTCAGTCAGTCGGTCGTTAAGACAAGAGAAGCCGCCTATTGTACAGAGTGGGTCAAAAATAGCGACAATTTAGCATATTTCCCCAATTTTTATCATTGGTCCCAATTTGTGGAACTGAGCATATTTTATTAAAAATATCTCTATTGATAATCTTTTCTTATGACAAGAATACATTTCTTTAAAAATTTTGACTTTCTTCCAAAACACTAATTTTTTTTTAAAGTTTGTTTTTTATACTTCATATTTTTAACATTAGTCACGTAAAACGGCCTTTTTGATACAATAAATCATCTTTGAAGCCAAAACTACTTAGGTAAGGCTTATAGTAATTGCTTAATATGATTATCTACAAAAAGTTAACAATCGTATTTTACACAGGGGGTGTTTACAAATATTAGTTGAAATAGGTTTTATCCCTAATATATATGTTTGTTGATTATTCTTGAATGGATCTGCCAATTTGAATCATATATTTCAGTTATACTTTAAAGTAAATTACCCTACACTCGTGTAAGTTTCATTGATTTTCTATGTCTGGTTTTTGAAATATAAATATTGAAAATCGACATTCTATAGAAAATATTATCCAATCTTATTTCTAATAATATGATCTTGCAGCGCAAAACAATTGCGCCGTTAAAAACCACTTGACCATAAACCGTGCGTGACTATTATAGATATGCGGTTTTCCACCTACTTTACGAAAATTCAGTGTCCAGATCCATATAAGTTTTACCTACTCTAAGCTTCGTGACGATTTCACGAATATCTATAAATAGTAATTATCATCCCTCCCCGCTACTACTACGAAATAATAATACCTAACTGGACGCCCAATGATATATTATAAGCTAACTAAAGCTTAGCTCTGCGAGATCTGCGAGAGATATTTTTAATAAAATATGCTCAGTTCCACAAATTGGGACCAATGATAAAAATTGGGGAAATATGCTAAATTGTCGCTATTTTTGACCCACTCTGTACAATAGGCGGCTTCTCTTGTCTTAACGACCGACTGACTGACATGTCACTTGCCTTCCCTTAAACCAGCAATGCTATTATTTTGTTACTAATCATCTAAAAAGTAATACTTTTGGATAAGTGAACCTTACCATGTTTTAGCAAAACAGACATTTTTATGATTTTCAAAAATTCATATCTCCGAAACTAGACATAGAAACTAATTTAAACTTGCACGAATAACTTATAGTGACTTGTACTACAATATCCCAAAAAATTATCAAAATTGACAGAGAGCCATTTTCTCCTGTATTTGGTGCGGGGTTCTTTTTCGATATCTTGTCGAGAAAGGGCACTTAACCTACACAGAAAATAAACAAATCGTTCCTGTCAGGGCCTACTTTATTTTTCACAATTAAAAATATAGTGAAAATTATTTTCTAGGCAAGCCGGCCTGGACTCCAAATGGCCAAATTCGAACTCGAAAATTTTTGGTCTTTTACACCTCTCGTTTTACTTATCCTGGGACACACTGTACAGTGTACATAGGTTTATTATTTTGGTAAGCAGAAAAATAAGGTAATTTTTGGTTTTAATAGATATAGATAACAATAAAAGACATTTTTTCAGACTCCCAAAAATAGCTATTTTACGGACTCATTTAAGACCGTAAAATGCTTCTTTTTCGGCCTAGTCCCTAAATGAATGAATGACATGACAAAATTATCAAATAAACAAACTTGTTGCTACGATAAAAATTATGGAAAATTTGCAAATTTAGGCGTTCTGAAGAATTGTAAAAAGCGTATAACAAAATTTTGGGGGCGTACTTGTAACAAAAAGAACTATTTTATAACGTTAAAACTAAAATCTATAAATAAAAATTATTTCAGTTTGAACTGTTTGAAATTTGAAGTATACCAAGGTTAGATTTTTAAAAAATCGACAATTCACAAATAATAACTAGGAATATTGTGTGAACTTAGCTACAGAGGACTTTCAACACATCGATTGTATCTAGCGCCATCTTTTAAGAGCAAAAGGAGCAATACCTTAAAATTTTTGATTATTTTTTATTTAAAAACTAAGAGGAACTGGCAAAAATGAAATACCTATTCCAGAGGAGTCTACTAAACTTCTATTATCCGCCTGCGTGGCAGTTTTCTATATGACCAGACTAGCCCATTTAAAGCCGAGAAAGATGAGACGCCTGTATTATGTCTTCTAATCCGTCTCTTCTGCGGTAGGTATAATACCTACATTTGACCTTGACGTGGTTTTTTCTATTGTTTGCTATAAGACCGTTGCAATGACTTTCATACTTTAGCCTACAAATTATTTTTTTTTGTCATTGGTACGTAAATAATCATTTTCCTACATTATTTCAATATTACTTGAAAAACCTTGAGCTAGGTGCAATAAACTGTCAAGAATCTTTCCGTCTTCCGCCCTTTAAAACAAATGTGAGCACCAAGGACGACAATTATAATAAAAACCCGTAAACAGAAACTTTTTTATTCGACAAACTGGCGCTACGAGTGAGTAAATTCGATAGTAAAAGTTTCTCGTTGGATGATTTATTTAATTGATAATTTCGATATCACAATTAGATTTTTTTGTTCCGCATATTCAGCCATGCCTATCGCTAAACGACTTTGTTCTACATTTGCAGCAAATCGATTAGATCTTCAGTAGGGTGAGTTTTTAAAGTCAACACAAATATGCGATGGAATCCATCAAGCCAATCGCAAGTCCAGAAATTTTTGAACGGCCCCATCACATTGCATTGGTGGATTCCATCACCTATTTGTGCTGACTTTAAAAACTCACTCATAATAAACCAGGTATAACTTTTATTACTAGTTTTATTAATGAGCTATCTTTATCACTAATTACACGTTTTATCTCAATGGAAAAAGCGCCAAATTGCTCGATGAAAGTAATAAGCAATGACTGGTGTATCCGCATGAACGGCTAATGCTAAAAATACAAAATTAGCACATTATTAATTGCCTAGATACGTGCCAAAATATTTCTAATTTAAACAATATGATCGAGCTGTCGAAAATAAATCTCTGTATATCATTTAATATTTCATCTCATTATTTACCGAAAATATGGTAGGTATATCCCGAAAAATAAATCCAGGAACTGCGAAATCTGGGAATGCCGACATCTGGCAACTATATTAACAACATTGTATTTCAGTGACTAATAGAAATAATAATAGCTATAATTATTGTACTAGACGAAAAACCGGCAAGGAATTCTGATTTTGCACGGTTTCAAATCATTTTTTAAGATTAGAATACAGTGCGTCCAAATAAGTTAAAATTGAATTGCCAACAAAATCCATATTTACCTACAACAGTATTTTTACCGAAAAGACGCAAATGATCATAATCGATTTTTGTCTATAAAATCGGCTTTTCTACCCAAACTCCAGGTCGGGGTAGACCAATGACGTCAGAACCTATAGACAGGTTTGTTTTGATAAACGCTTGACGCCCAGAACTAATCACAATCTAAGCGCTCCATTAAATTATTCCGAAAATGTCGCGAGATTGTCAGAAACTGCCCCTTTTTGTCGAGCCGTAGCGAACTTATTTCGACTCTGGGCTCGGAGGCTGGCGTCGTTAGACCGTCCCCCGAGTCTTCAGGTGAGGTTCCGATGCTTCCGACGCCCCCAAACAAGAAAAAACATGCGATATCTTTGTGTGATTCTGGAGGAACTAAAACCGGGAATCACCGGGTGTATAGTTGGTTGATGGTTGACTTTCTGTCTTTGTTTGTAGCATGTTTTTAGAGTAGTATGGATATATTTATTCTTGGAGTCAAAATAAAGGGCATTTGAACAATGGGACACCACGTCTATAGGTTTTGACGTTATTGGGGTAGACCATGAATTTTAAAAGTTTCTAGTCTGTATGTTTCTCAGATACCTTCTTGGAAGATCTGTTTAACAAAAGACATTTTGAAATCGGCCTTTAAATAAAAATTATGGGGGGTGGGGGTGGGTAGGTTTTAATGAGAAGTGGGACATACTGCATTATACAGTGACAGGCAGAAAGTTTGCATCAAAAAATTAGTATTTTTTCGTTTTTATTTTGGTGCTGTTCTCACATGCATAATCAACGATATATAGGAATGGATAGGAAGGCCTGGAAGGGACACTCGTTTTTTTTTCTATATCCTCTCCTAAGATTTCGACTTATAAGTCTAAACTTTAATATTTCGACTTATAAATCGAATTATTGACCCAAAATTTCGAAATTTTCCCAAAAAAAAACAATTCAAAATTAAAATAAAATTTCCACTTATAACTCAAAACATTAAAGCTTCGACGAAATATTGACGGTCAGTGTATAAGTCGAAACTTTAAAGCTTTAAAGATTTTTTGTTCCGCATATTCGAAATATTGACGGTCAATATTTCGACTTATAACTCAAAGCTTTAAAGTTTCGACTTATGAGTCGAAATATTGACCATCAATATTTCTACTTATAACTCGAAGCTTTAAAGTTTCGAGATATAAGTCGAAATATTAGCTCAATATTTCGACTTATAAGTCCAAACAAGTCGGAATTTTGTGTCAATATTTCGACTTATAAGTCGAAATTTTAAAGTTTCGACTTATAAGTCGAAATTTTAGGAGCGGATCTAGAAAAAAAGGCAAGTACCTATCCCTTCCAGGCCTTCGTAAATGGATGACTCACGGTAATACAAATAACACGGTTTTATTTTGCTTCTACATTAGCGGGTCGGAGAGATAAAGACGAGGTAATTTGTTTACATTGGAGTTTCTTAAATTAATGCATAATATACTTGTAAGCATATTATGGGGCTTACGTTTCCAAGGCACTCTATGCAAAAACGATTAATTTGATAATACGGCAAGAAAAAAAGTAAAGCATAATGTGTGACATATCATTTTAACCAGAAAAAGATCCTCTTTTCAAAAATGCAAAATCCAATATGGCGCCCATAAGAAAAATAAAAGTTGATCGTCATATTTTTGTCCAGGGAGGCGAGAAAAAAAATGCGAGGTCCTATTTAGATTCCTTGTAAAAAGTGCCTTAATAATGTTTAACTTAGAAATGTCCAGCGCCATTCGTTTTCGTTTAAAAAATTAAAAACGAAAACGACAACTTTCAGTTTTTTCGCATTATTTTCAAAACGAAAAGGGCCAGCCAAACAATTTTTTTACCATGTTACTCGGCATCAAATTCCCCAACTTTGCCCCAATTTAACCGACCTCGTATCTCTTAAGATAACCAAGATCCCCATGCATAGACTCGAAATACGGTCACCTTGTAGATACGATACGAATATACGAACTACGAACATAAAACCGTAAGGAAGCAGCGAGAAATTGCATTTTAAAAATATGTTAAACGTTTAAGAACTTGTTATCAGCGATTTTGAGAGGAACAAAAAACGTCCAATAAAGGGATATAAATAACCTTCAAGTCACCTTCAGGAGACGTCTTGGCGTTACGTTTTAAAACATGCTTTAACTGTGCTTTTGAAACTTGACGTATTCGTTCTTTGCACGCTTACGTCAATGAGTTACGTCTACGTAATAGATACTTATTGGGCTTTGCTTTAACTCAGTGGCGTAGCTAGGTGGGGGCGAGGGGGGGCAATCGCCCCCCCCCCCCCCCGCTCTCTTAACCTGAGCGCCCTGCCGCCTGCGCCGATCTGGCCCGCTGCCCCGCAGTCCCCGCGAGAATTTTTTTCTATAAGACGTTTTTAAAACGAACTAAAAAAGCACAAATATAAAGTCGGACTCAAAAAGTATAAAATAATTTCTCCTACACCCATAAAGATGGGGCACGCACGTGCAATAGATAATAATAAGGAGTTGGAAAACATTATTTGCAGTGCAATTGGTACAATAATTGTTAGTGACTTAAGTGGGCATGCGTCAATAGTTATTATTATGTATTGTTTTTAGTCCGTTTTTTAAAAACGTGTTGTATTAAAAAGTATTTTTTTTTGTTTTTTTATACCTCACATGTGTTACTTTTATTTTAAACAAAAGAATAACATGACTTATTTGTGTAGGCATTATTTTCTAATAAATAATATACAGGAGTATTCATAAAGTTTGTACCAAATGTGATATTTATAATTGTATTATACAATTTTTTTGAAAACATGATTTTGGGATATGTTAGAGAATATTAAGCCTTAAGAGAGCCTTGACGTCACAGCCCATGCCTGTCAAATTTGACATTTAAAACTAAAAATTGGAAAAAATTGGGTTTGCCTTTGGAAATATCGGAAAAAATGTGATTTATTATGCCAATTTTCAGAAAGATTTTTCTTCATTATATCTCTTCAAATTGGTAAACGATATTTTTCCCGCAAAATAACTTAAAAACACTTATTTACTGGTTTCTTTCTTACTAAAGCATAAAAATAAAAATAAATTTCAACGCAAAACAGGGGAAAAATTAGATTTTTAAAATAGTTGTTTTGTAACAGCACAATATTGGTGCAGACTTTAATTTTAAGAGGGGGTTGCCGACAGCGAAAGTGACGTTAGATTTTGTATTTTTTTAAGTTGTATAGCATAAAATCTAATAACATTTTACCTGGCAAAAATTTAGTACTAACATCTCTGTCTTCATTTTAATCATAAGACCTTAATAGCATATGCACTGGAATTATTATTTTTCCCAAGGTTTTCATAACCTATAAAACAAAACGATGCTTTTAAGATCTTATGATTAAATTGAAGACGGAGATGTTTGTACTAAATTTTTGCCAGGTAAAATGTTATTAGATTTTATGCTATACAACTTAAAAAAAAAAGAAATTTAACGTCACTTTCGCTGTCGGCAACCCCCTCTTAAGCTAAGTTCATGCTCTGGGCCAGTGTTGTAATATTTTTACACAAAGCACATCTATATTTTGAAACTGAGTAAAGGTACAGTTTTGTATTGAATTTTATGGTTTCACTTTTAATTCCCGGAGTATCAATTATTGAGAGAAAACGAATATCCTTCTAAAAATTGGCATAGACGCACAATAATACAATACGAATACATTTTTTTAATAACCTTTTCCGATTTCTAAGATAAAACCCCATTTTTCTTAATTTTTATTTCAAATGTCATATTTGACAGGCATGGGCTGTAAGGCCATGGCTCTCTTCAGGCGCAATAGTGTACCCAAAATCAGATTTTCAAAAATCTAATAAAAAAAAATCCCATTTGGTGCAAAGTTTATGAATAGCATTGTATTTTCGGTGGATTTTCTAATTTTTGTTTACCTATTTCCATCCTACTAAACACAGTAGACGGCAATATTTCACAAAAAAAAAGATTTCGGAAAATTTCGCCCCCTCCGCCCCTAAATGCTGGCTTACGCCACTGCTTTAACCCTTTAACTGTCTACCACGCGCGTAGCCAGGATTTAGTTTTTGGGGGGGGGTTTAGTTTGAGAAGTAAATAAAACAACAAAAATATACTTACATGAAATTTAATATCTATATATTCATCCGAAAAACTACGACATAATTATACAGTTCTTGAAATGTAAAATGAAATTGATAAATTAATTTCGTTCCTCTGCGCTAAATCTAAAACCATTAAAGAAGAAATCTTCGGCTTTTTCTTTTAAATATATCCACTACTTCATCTGCATGAATTTCTGTTCCATAGTGAATGTTCATTAACCATTAAGTCTGTTTTCACTTGTAGTGTTTCGTAAATAGTTTTTCAGTCTCCTTAGGCTCGAGAAAGACCTTTCTGGGGTAGCAGTGGATACAGGAATGGTAGCCAAGATTTGTAGTAATGTGTAAATATTAGGATAAAGGTTTTTATCGCACATATCTAGGCATTCCAAACTAGATTTCGGGGTAGGCAGTCTTCTTATCAGCATGCAAGGTAGCTGAAGCTTTGATAGCTAAATCCAAATTTGTTTCTTTATTAGAAACCCCTTGACCTTGACTACACCACTTTTTCCACTAGTCCATACCTATAAGTTTATCACCCTTCCTTTTTTTCCCCTCCATTTTTCGACAGTAATAATGATTCACGTATCTATCCTTAACAAGGTCATCGAATAACAGCGCACTAAAATTACTCACTTACACGGTACACTTAATTCTCTTCACTATTCGTTCACCACTTTTCACTTTTATTCGCTTCGAGTTCGCATGGAACAATACTGCCGTAAGCGCGGTCACGCGCCGCGGCGCCGCTTATATAGCAGCCCAGTAGCCGTCCAGAAACTTCCACGAACTTCCACAAAGTTCCGCTCATTTCGACCGAGGGGCGTGGCGAATAATCGAGAAACAACGCAAAGTGTCCCTACAATACAAAATAGTTCGGCTGCAACTGCGTCTGCCTCTCGTCAAAAGATGGCGCTAGGCGCAACTATTACTACATAATATATTCAAACGTAATAATAATTTAACTCTTCACTCCTCGTATTTTTTCGGTACAATATTAGGTAATATTTTGCTTATTTCGGGGGGGGTTTGAACCCCCGAACCCCCCCCCCCCCACCCCTTGGCTACGCCCGTGCTGCCTACTATCCGAATTGATTCGACGGAAACCTTATTAATACGTATCCTTGCGTCACTAGTGCCGGTGATCCAGTGGCCGGCGGACGCGGCAACGCTGCGGGCCGGCGTGGCGGCCATCCAGAGGGGGCGCGCGCGCGCCGCCTACCCGGCCGCGGCCGCCGCCGCCGCCGCCGCCTTCGCGCGCCACCCGACGCCGCTCGCCGGCGCCGCCCTCCACGGCTACGCGCCGGCCGTGCTCAACGCGCTGCCGGTGGACGCGGCGGCCGCCGCGGCCGCCGCCGCCGCCGCCGGCGTCTACTACGACCCGTTCCTGGCCGCGCACGCGACCGACCCCAACTACACGCGCCTCCAGGTGAGAGTCGGGCCGTCGACACGACGGCAACGAGCCATCGAAGCTCTTGTCAATGCTTAGAAAATATGTGTGCGTATCTGCCATATACTGATTTGCCAGTGCTAAAGGTCTCGTCTTGTCGAGACTAGCGGAAAACTAACTACCCGTTAACCCTTTCTCAACGGTTCGGAAAAATAATGGGGTAAATACAACGAAATGACGCGAAGATTCTAACTTTAACAATAGGTAATAATAAAGGTAGTAATTCTATGGCTGTGGGTGGGTTCACGGTATTGCTCCTAGATAGCTTTACCCGTGTGATTCACTAATTGTCCTACACTCACTGGGATTACTACGGTTTTCTAGGGTTTTCCCTAGAATGCTATCCTATTCCATCGGGAAAAAGTCGGCCCTAGCCGCAAATGGCAACGAAGACAAAATAATAGTAATTGCCCCCCTCCCCAGCACAAGCATGTGGTTGCTTCTGGGGTACTCCTAGTTTGGAGTATTTTGAGGGTGAAAATTATTATTATTATTATTACACTGGCAATTTCTTCATGAATTAATTCATGAATTTCTCTTTATGATGTTACTTTACGAATTATTAGAGCATGTTCTATTTTCCGTCAAGTTTTGCGTGAACTTCAGGAGTACTAACATTGAAAATTTGAACACAAGGAAGGTTATAGCACATAGGAAAAGTGAAGCCTTGTTTTCTGTATATCTCCAAGGAGACCACATAAGTGGGCTGGTACAAGGTTATGTTATATGTCAGTGTCCAACTGCCATCAGGTTTTATGTGACATGCCAGTGCCATAGATTCCAAAGGAGACAAAATATTTCCCATAATAGTTCACAATTTTTAAGTTTTCTAACTTCCAGATAGTCAATTAAAGGTAATGCGGCCGCCTGTAGTAGTCCCAATAATTGCAACCAGATTTTTCATGTCTCACCTTTAGTAATCCTACAATTCCCATTACGTGGGCATTACGTATAAGTAAGTAGTTCAAAACAAAAAATGGTATTTCCTAAATTTTAAATTATTATTAAGCAGGTAGCTTCAGTCAGGTCTTTTTTAAACAGTTTTTATCTACAACTATAAGTTTATTTTACGTTTGTGAGGTACCTTGGAAGAGAAATAAAATTACAAAAATGAGCACCAAGAAAAACTACATGATTAGAACTAAGTACAAGACTTAATCTTATTAGTCCATCCCGAAATCTGTGAATGTTCTTTGGGTAGATACATTCAACAAGGGAAGAAAGTTCAAGTACACATATTATTACAAATGGATTCAGGAACCTGGTAACAAGGTGCAATAGCGACAAACTCTCAAATAAGCAAAGTCGGCACTGACTTACCATACTTATATTACTTAAATTCCTGGCAATAATTGCAGGAAACCAAATTCAAATATAAAACAAATTTGATTCATTTGGCACTTGCCATATTCTGTGTTTGTTGACAGAACATTGTCAAGCCTAATTTTTTTAATTTTTACTAACAATCAAAGTACCTGTTATATTCATAGATTCTCCAATAAAATGGCATACTTGGCATCATTGAGACCATTAGAATGGGGAAAGAAACGGCCTTACTTTGGAAAGTATAATACTGGGTCCCCTTACTTTAAAAGGTCCCTGGTTTGAGGCATTAGACGAGGAAGAAGAGAGTACATAATTTTAAAGATAATATACTTAGATAAAAAGTGTGTGAAATGTTCACATACATATTAAATTATTTATCTTACATTATGTTTTATTTATGTATTCAGCTCCCTCATTCACGAAATAATCACAAAACTCCTCTCGGACAGCATCGCAAGCATGTCTTGGTGAGCATGTTTGGTAAGAAAGTCCTAATTGAAATATATAGTCTTTATCAAGCTCTTCTAGGATGGAACTAGGATATTCGGGTCTCAAAAATTATGTAATGTGCAACATGCTAATGTTATGGTTTGCACTTTTTCCACATTCAAATTAATTATAGTCAAAAATACTCTAAATCGTTTGCCTAAAATGCCAAATGCATTTTCATCTACTCTTCTAGCTAGACTTAATCTGTAGTTAAAGATACTTTGGATGAAGATGGATATGGTTAGAAAATATGTTCTGAAAGGGGAAATGCAGCAGAAAAAAATATTTTGTTATTTATTCTCTTGTGTTAGTATTCGCTAGAATCTGACATAAGGTGACAAAAAAAATCATCAATTTCTTCATCAGTGTAAAATAGAACTTTTCGTGAATTAATTCATGAATTTATTGATAAACTTATTCATGAATTAATTCATGAAGAAATTGTCAATGTAAAACAGGCTTTAGTCTCCAACACGTCTGGCGAACAGTGTGTAAGAATATATCCATAATAAGAGAGATGGGTATGAAGGTGACGTTGCCACTACTTCCCAACGCAATCGAAGCAGTTCAACTCATCGCGGTGGGCGGGCACTAACCGCAAGTAAGATTGGGTGGAGAATCCTTCAGAGGGGAGGCGTGGCGCCGCCTCCACTATCCAATTTGCCCGTGCTTCACCCCACCACCTCCCACTACTTCAATCTCTAATTATATTTTATTATAATCACATCCCATTTTCTATTCGCTCGTGCCTCTCTCTACCTTCGGTTATAATTATTTTATTGCTCTCAAATAGTAGCAACTTATCGATGTATTCTTACATAATGTTCGCCAGGCGATACCTTTAGAACTGCTAGATCAGTATATGTATAAAGACTAGACGTAGTATGGCTCGTTCTGTCCAACAGAAATAAATATACTTATAAGGTAATGGCCCCTATCCCTGACACTGTATATAATTCTGACACTTCCTTCTTTATATGAAATAAATAAACAAATATATCATAGAATTACAAATCCGATGGATGCAGGTCCCCTTTGATCAATTCTTGACAACTCTAGTTCAAAATATCACTGGTAAAGTCTAAATGAACTCACTTGGAACACAGTGATATACGGGGCGCGATCTATTTCATAGCATTTACTGGTAAAAATACCAGACTTATCAGCAGAAATCACTCGTATAAAATTCAAAGGTCTTTATGCGGTTGACGTCGACCTAGTCAAGGAGGCAGCCAATAAGAAAGCGAGCGTAGCGATTTGATTAGTCGGTGTGTCGGAGATCCACGGAGCAGGTGTCGACGTGGGCCAGTTAGGCCAGTATAACCAGTGCCGTGCGCGGAAATAAGGATTGCGCTTTATTTTACGGATTTTGGTTTTGTGCATAGATTTTTGTGTGGTGTTGTTTTGCGTGTAACAAAATTATAGGTTTGCTTTGGTTTGAATTAGGTATTTCAAAGTTAATTTTATTCTTTTTTAGAGCATTTAAATACAATTTGTATAATATTATTAAGGGCCTATGACTCGGTCTTGTTTTACAAAACAAACGCAGCCCAAGCGTTTTTATGCTGTTCCAAGTGAGTTCATTTATACCATACCAACTTCCAAAAAATTAGCGACGTAAGTACTTGGGGAGATATCTTGTTCTCCAGGTCTACTAAGAATTTGAGGGTGACCTATTGCTCCAAGTAATAGTTCTCGGACAATTTCTGACATAAAAAAATGTTCAGTGGCGGGGCGTTTTTTTGGGATCCTTTCAAACTGCAACAAGGTTACCACCTGATTTTAAATATTTGTATTAAATGGTCCTGAAAAAATCAGCCGTGAAATTTTATGACCTTTCCATGTGTCAGTTGATTTTTATATAATAATTTTAAAAAATAACTTCCTGGAGGTACTCCAGGGGCTCAACTTAAAACTTTCGCACGGGTCAAAGCCTCATCCTACATAATATTATTTAAAAAAGTGTGCAAACGGAGGTATTAGGTCTTTGGGTTACAAAATCCAAGGTAGATAGGTTCCAGGGTGCCAGGCCAGAAATTGTTACTAATCTAGAATTTCATGGCCAACTATTTATTTTACCGACAATAATTAATATTGTCAACGTATTCAAGCTTCAACAAAAGTTAATAACCCATTTCAACATGAGCCTCTGAAAATTGCCTTGGCAAATCATATTAAAAAATAGGTTAAATTTAAAGAGGTGCGCACTTTTGTGTGGTCAACTCCCAAACAAATTATTTGTCACTTTTTTAACATCGGAATCATATTTTTCGTATCAAATAAAGTCCATGTAGGTATTGAGAAGATCACAATAATAATAAAAGAAACTACCCTAGGGATCAAGTAGGCAACTACTTTAATCTTAATCAAAGCTCGTTAAATAGGTACTCCTACATTACACGTCAATAATACCCTAGGGAACTTAAATTTCTCCCAATACGTGAGTTGCATTTATCTTGATAAAAATTACGAACTACGTATTTACTTCTAGGAGAGTATCTTGAAACTTTGAAACAAAATTACTTAAATGGAAACTTCTGCGGATAGATTCTGCACTGTGTTATCTACATTGTTTTATGTGGTTTGAAAAATAAGTGGACTCTTCAGGGCTTAATGACGTTTTCAATCAGGTTATTTATTATGCTGTAAGGCGCTGTAAGGCACATCCAAAATATAAACCAGTGTTAAAAAAGTGACAAAATCGCGCCAGCCTTGGACATCCAAACGTCATACTGTTTGTTTACTCCAAGGACTCTTTAAAATAAGGGTACCCAGCATTATACTTTCTAAAGTGAGGCCTAATCTTTCCTCATTCTAATAGTATCAGTGATGCCAAGTATGCCATTTTATTGGAGAATCTATGAATATAACAGGTACTTTTGATTGTTAGTAAAAATTAATTATGGTTTCCATGATTTCTAAAAGTTAGACTTGACAATGTTGTGTCTACAAGTACAGAATATGGCAACTGCCAAATGAAACAAATTTATTATATAGTTGAAATTCTTTAATTGTCACATCTGAGTATCTGGAAGTTAGAAAACTTAAAAATTGTGAATTATGGCTATCTATCACATAAAACCTGATGACAGTTGGACACTGACATATAACATAACCTTGTACCAGCCCACTTATGTGGTCTCCTTGGAGTCTACAGAAAACAAAGTTCCCCTCAAGGCTTCACTTTTCCATTGTGATAGACTGTGAAATGCTGGTTCCCCTTATTTTAAAGAGTCCCTGGTTTTCTCGGACACCCCAGTCGAATATACAAGAAATTAATAAAGGAAAAGGAATCGTATTCGTGAAATATTCTCAACACGTGTCGGAATTGTTTCTTGCTAAATTTATTCTCAAGAGCCACGTATTTGGCCAGGGAAAACCGGGAAAAGTCGGAATTTCAAATTAGAAATGTGGTGGTAACCCTGTCAGTTCAGAAAATCTAGCCAGGTATACTCCGTTGTAATTTGGTCATCGATTCAAAAATTTATACTTTTATTCACAATTTATTATATTATGAACCATATACAGGGTGGCCCACCACGAACTGCATCGATCTATATATGTAAAACTAAAAGTAGAAAAATTCTAAAAATTTGGCACCTCACCAGTGAAGATGGGCGCTGCTCAACTAAAATATTTTGGTGAATCTGGCACTTCCGGTTATACCGGAAGTCGATATCAACTTTCTTATCTCAAATGGAACACCCTGTATATTATTGCATTTTTGGATTCTAGGCATCATTTTGGAACAAAAACATGCAACATGTCGTATGTCTAAATCCAACCGTTTTTGAGATATTTGCATTTTTCCGAAAAAAATTGCAGATGCAGACCTAAAGTCAATTAGCAATTTATACAAGGAAGCCGCGAAATTTCAAAACAAATTTTTGGCATCGTGTAACAGAAGCCCTGACCTAGTGATCTCTGCTGAGAAATAAATCCGTTCTTATACAGGGTGTTCACAAAATATGAATAAATATTACATTCAAAATGTGCTTAAATCTCGAAATTTTCAAATGGAAACCCCCATTTTTTTTATTGCGATCTTATTCACCACTAAAAATGATGACAACTTTGTGTAAGGTTTCCTATACCTAAATGCAGTAATTTTCGATTAATTTAGGAAAACCCCACTTTTCGTCCATAAAATGCGGGGTTTGCTTAACGCTTGGACGTTGAAAAGACAATCGCGGCTGAGGAATTGTCACTTGGTTTATAAATTATTGTCAACAATAATGCCGGCGCGCTTAAATTACACAAACGAAGATTATTTAAATTTGTTTATTATCTACGGAGAATGCAACAAAGTAATATCAAGAACATGCGATACATACCTAATCTTCTTTTGTGTAATTTAAGCGCGCCGGCATTATTGTTGACAATAATTTATAAACCAAGTGACAATTCCTCAGCCGCGATTGTCTTTTTATCGTCCACGGCTAATATGATTTTCCAAGCGTTAAGCAAACTCCACATTTTATGGACGAAAAGTGGGTTTTTCGTAAATTAATCGAAAATTACTGCATTCAGGTATAGGAAACCTTACACAAAGTTGTCATCATTTTTAGTGGTGAATAAGACCGCATTAAAAAAATGGGGGTTTCCATTTGAAAATTTCGAGATTTAAGCACATTTTGAATGTAATTTTTATTCATATTTTGTGAACACCCTGTATAAGAACGGATTTATTTCTCAGCAGAGATCACTAGGTCAGGGCTTCTGTTACACGATGCCAAAAATTCGTTGTGAAATTTCGCGGTTTCCTCGTATAAATTGCTAATTAACTTTAGGTCTGCATCTGTAATTTTTTTCGGAAAAATGCAAATATCTCAAAAACGGTTGGATTTAGACATAGGACATGTTGCATGTTTTTGTTCCAAAATGATGCCTAGAATTCAAAAATGCAATAATATACAGGGTGTTCCATTTGAAATAAGAAAGTTGATATCGACTTCCGGTATAACCGGAAGTGCCAGATTCACCAAAATATTTTAGATGAGCAGCGCCCATCGGCATTGGTGAGGTGCCAAATTTTCAGAATTCTGCTACTTTTAGTTTTCCATATATAGATCGATGCAGTTCGTGGTGGGCCACCCTGTATACGGTATCGGCCAAAAGTAAAGAAACAAATAAATAATTTATAAAATATTTACAGATATCGATTTATAATATTTTGTAATCGCTGAGTAATATGTCTATTGGCCTCTAAAAAACTTCCAACATGGCAAACAAGCGACACGATTCCGTTTTTGCTAAATATATTTCTTCCCTTGATTTTTGGGGGACAAAAGTAAAGAAACATTTAAGTTTGGTCTCATTTCTTATGTTACTAGAGTTGGTAGTACCAAAATTGTGTGGTTCTGAGAACAATACAGTTTTACTAACATGCCTAAAGGGAAAAGTTTGTCAGAAGACATGAGAAAATCAATTCTCGAAAAAGTTCGATCTTGCGAGGAAAGGGCAATGAAAATTACCCTGCTGTGTTATCACAAAAAATTGCAATGTACAATAATTAACGAGGAAGCTTAAGTAATGATACAAAATCAGGAAGGCCGCGTAAAACATATAAAGCTACCCATCGCAGTGTAAAACTGATTTCTTCAAGAAATCCTTGGCATGCAGGGAGAATAAAATGGGAAATTCGATAAGTGAAATCTGTAAGATCTATTAGGCGTTGGTTGAATGAATTCGGTCTTTATGGGCGAAGACCAACGAAGAAACCTTTTGTTTCTGCTAAAAACAGATGAGCCAGGTTAAAATTTGCAAGGAATCATATTAACTGGGAAGTTCGTCAATGGAAAAACGTTTTATTTTCTCATCAAACAAAGTTTAACTTGTTTAGTTCTGATGGAATACAATGGGTAAGTGTACAATTCAATATGGCGGTGGAAATGTGATGTTGAGGGGTTGTTTTTCTGGACACGGAGTGGGCCCCTTATTTCATATCGGTGGCATCATTTGTTTATTTGTTTATCGAGACATCTTAAAGGAACAACTGCTTTCATTTGCTCAAGAGAATTTGTCTTTTTGGTGGATTTTTCAGCACGACAGCAATCCGAAGAATAAAGCATACTGCCAAGATAGTAAAAGAAAGGTTTACAACTGAAAAATAATTGTAATGAAGTGGCTTGCTCAAAGTCCTGATCTTAACACTATTGAGAACCTCCGGGATCGTATTGATAGGAAAATAAGAGAAGAAAACGATGGCAAATATGAATCTAAAGAACTATAGAAGCTGTCATGAGAGCATGGAATAATGTTTCGCAAGAATATATTGATAAATTAATATTCTCTCTATCTAGAAGATGCTCAGAAGTTATAAAAAATTATGGATATGTGACTCGTTATCAAAATAACCCTTGTTAATTGACTTTTAAAAATTGTTTCTTTACTTATGTCCACCCAAATATTAATAAAATAATACAGACGCTAAACGTTTTGCTTTTTATTATTAAAATTACTATATTTTATAACGTTATAACATATTAAGTTGCTTTCCATTTAATAATAATTTAAAATTTAAATAAAATTAACAGAATTATATTATATCCAAAGTTTCTTTACTTATGGCCGGTACTGTACATCATTTTATGAATTATACATATGTTACAGCCCGTATATGAAAACAGATCGTATGTATACGGTCTAGGCTAAATGGTGCAGACCGTATGTAAATGACATGGCATTTCATATACGGACTAGACCGTTAAAACATACGGACTATTGACATTCAGACTGTATGTGCAATCGTAGTGAATTAAAAAACATATGCCTTCTGTTTAGTATGTATTTTGCAGAAAAAAATCTAGGGTACCTATACATTATACTAAATAATTACCTTTTTTCCTTCAAAATACTACGTACCAGCAAAAAGTAATATCCTTTTTTGATGGGTCTATATAAAAAAAGAAGGGGTAATTCAGAAATGGCGGACGTTGAAACCGCCCGGAAAACATTGCACATACATTCTATCTTTGTTTAAATCTCTCCGTGATATACGGTCTATTTGCAGATAGACCGTATATAGGACTAGTCCTTTTGCAAACCGACTAGACCGTTTGTTGACGGACAAGCTTCTTATACACATGGACTAATATCTTCAGTCCGTTTACATATGGACTAGTCCTTTTGTATACGGCCTGTTTTATATATACGGTCTGTAACACATACATCACCTTTCAAATCATCTCGAAGAAAAATGCAATTGTAAATTTGTGTTCCTCATTTTCTCCGTCACAGCTCCTGGACGACTACACGCGCGCCACCTACACCCTACACCAAACACTAAGAACCAATCCCTCTGACCCGCAGGCCGCGGCCGCAGCGGCGCCACTGCTGAAGACGCCGATGTCGACGGCGCAGCAGCAACAGCAGCAGCAGCAGCAGGCCGGCTACGCGGCCGCCGCTGCGACCTACACGGCCGCCGTGGCGGCCAGGTACAACGCGGCCGCGGCCGCCGCCCAGCCCGTAGCGGCGGGCTACGCGGGCGTAGCGGCCGCCTACGGCAGGGACTACGCGGCGGCGGCGGCGGCGGCCGCCGCCGACCCCTACCTCGGGCACGGGATCGGGCCCATGGCCGGATACGGGGTGAGCGCATGACGTTCGCGCAATTCATTTGCGAACACGTGACTTTGACAAGTCGTGCATTTTTCCTGGAGGAACGACCCAAACCGCGAGGGCTATTACCAATATTTATCCTGTGCTGTACTAAACCTATCCTTCCAAAATCGCATTCAGACGTAGCAAACACATCACCATTTTCTTCAATCAGTTTTCGCAGTTGGTAGTGCTGCTTCGTCGTTAAGTAAGCAGCGGCTTCGTCGACCATCTTCAAGACTCTGGTCGGCACCGTCGCAATGATAAAGGCCTGCCAGCTGGCGACGCGAAACGTCACTACGTCATCACAGGGAGGTCGGGAGGTTGCTTTTTGAAGTTGTTTACGTTTACTTGTCTGGCGATTTTCCTGTTTTAAAGAACGTTTGTTGTGTGTTGGACTGTGTTTTTTAGTAATATAGGACGTGGAGTTTTATTAATAAGGTGGTAAAACAGCAGTGGTTCAGAATAAAATAATTACAGTTCAATTTTAGTTTGTAGGTTTTAGGTTGTGTCTATAGTTTCGGACTAATTTAAATCATGCCGTGGACGTGTTCCGTTCCCAAGTGCAAGGGAAACTACAAAGGCGGTCCTAATGTGTCCGCTTTTTCCTCCATAAAGACCCCATTTTAAGGGAAAAGTGGGTTAAGGCCATCAAAAGAGATTTTGTTCCTACACAGTTTTCCAGGATTTTGGTTTGGACTGTTGGAGAGTGTTATACCTAACAATTTTACGTGATTAAACGTAACCACCTTGAAATGAGTCAGTTTTATGGTTTTATTTATTCGAATTTAGTTGTGTCTAGGCAAACAAATAAGAAATAATTGGCATTTACGAAAATTTTACCGGTAGATATCTAAATGCACCAAAACCCCTTGAAAATGTGACTTTCACTCTCGTAGATTATTACCCGTGTTGTAAAACCATGAGCTATATATGTAAACAATCATTTTAAAGTGTTTTTTTTTACCAAATTTACCAAGTTGACACCTTTAAATTTGAATTTGGCGCCTTAGGCTCACCTCCCTTGGATGACTCATCGCTTTCAGCTGGCGGGCCTTGTTATTGCGACGGTGCCGCTCTGGTAGGGGCTGTGGAACCTGTTGTGGTGCAACCTGATTTCTCATAATTGCCTGAACTTCATGGCATAACCCAATCTTTTCGCCTTTGCTCAAGAAAGTAACAAGATGAAGATCCGCTACGATCTGAAAGCAACCAGTGTGGAATTTAATGTGGGTGACAAACTGTGGTTATACAATCCCTCCTACAATTTCAAGATTGTTATTATATGTGGTCATTTGTCAATTGGCCGCGTTTGACTTCGTATTTTTCATAACCTAAAATACACTGCTTCCGCATGGGGACCGAACCAGAATAGAACAGATGATGGAATATGGAATTTATTGCCGATAGAATGTTAAAGTATTTTATGATCATTATCCCTGTTTAACAAAGATATTACGTAGAGAAAGATTTCCTGGGTTTCTACCATTTAATTGTTGGTTACGACAGATTTCGGTTTATAATCAACGACGTACGTTTCGGCCTCTTACTGGTCATTATCAGGTTAGTAAATTTGTTTATACAATGTTTATAAATATTATGTTTGTGTTTAACAATAATATTATATAAAAGACGTGGACAAATTAAAAATTCTTATTTAGTGTTTAAAAATAGTTTCTACATGTTTTGACTTATCATTACAACAATTTGTGTAGAATTTAAATTATTAACATGTTACAACTATAGGATTGTTGGGAAATACCGTATAAACTGCAGCATTTTGTTTGCAGGCAAATGGCAAAAATTCAATAAACTAAGTAGGTACGGTTGGCGTCAGACGAAACTGAACGCTAAAAATTCATTTCCTTGGAATATTTGGATTATGTTCGAACATTAAATTTAGCAACGTCGCGTTCGTCGGACGCTTGTTCCCTTGTTTATCGAATGGATTTTGGGTATTATTACCCCAAAAGTATCTAAAAAATGGCTTTACGTCGTTCGGTTTCGTCTGACGCCAACTGTACCCCATTCGTTTATGCCATATTACAAAATAATGTGTCCTGCAGCAAACACTTTCCCCCCCTCAACCTACTACTGATCTAGAGTTAATATTGCCACAATCTACACGGCTAAAAAATTTCCAACAACCTATAAACACTGTTGGATTTATGAACCTATGTCAACAAAATTAACATCAACAAATATACACAGTTATAAAATAACAACCTATAAACAATAAGCACACAAAACAATTATAGAAATACACAGGAAAACTAAATAAATTGCTAACAATCGTCAACTGAAAAAGTGAGGTTATGAAACAATACACCATCGACGTTAGTTCAATTAATGGCCACTTGGCGCTGCGATCTTAATTTGAATTCCCAATATTTTTTATAATGCACAAACCTAAATTATTGACAGTGGCCTGGACCAACACTATATTAAAGACCCGAGCATGCCGTCATATTTCATTGTTGTTTACGGATCGGGGTGGCGCTACACGACGAGAAAAATGGCGACTTATTATAGGCTATAGGGGGGTATTCTGTGGATTTTGGATTGTCAGTTTCTGACGTTTAAAAAATCCAAAATTTTAAATATCCAGCTTTATTACGATTTACCTTCTTTTTTCGGTAACGAATTGTGTTTGCGTCCAGTATTTGTCAGTTTTATCCTATTAATACGGCTTTTCGAGGTAGATTTGTTTGTGATAACATGAAATTTTCGCGCTCATGAAGAAAATTGTATGCACAGACCATTAGGTGAATTGCAGAAGAATAAACACTATTTTGGAATTATGGTATGTTCTGATCAACCAGCTGAAGAAGCGAAAATTAAAGATATTATTTTGGAAGAGTATTTTTTAACGTATGCAGGAATGAAAATAGAAAATTTTGTTTATAGCTTCAAAGCGAACCAATAGTCGTCCATATAAAGAAGAAACTGAAAAATCTAATGCGTTTTATGCTATCACATACCTACTACAACTAGCCATAGACTGCGTTTCAAACCAAAAGGTACCAAATACTCTTGCTTGCTTTTTAGACTCGCTTTTCTTAAGAAAATGTATGAAAATATGCCATGTGAACTTGTCAAATTAGAGGGACTTAACAAACAAATATTTTATTTTATTTTGAATATTAACTTCGTTGTAACAGACATATTTGCATCTTTTTATTTTATAAAATATTCTGCAACAATGGTGTTTTAACTAAAACCACCGTGTAAATTTGTTTCGTCGTGTGGCGCCAGTGGCGATCGCTTGAAACAGCGCTATGCACAGGTCTTTAATATAGTGTTGGTTCAGCAGTGGCATAGCCAAAACATCGAAAATTGCTGTGTATTCCTTCTTGAAAAATGCCAGGACTATGACGATCAGGCTAAACAAAGTTTTTTTTATCAATTTAGGTACATACTTCCATTTTGTACTTATTGTCATAAAATGCCGTTTTTTTTCCTGTATTTTGTTTTGATCGGAAACACTCAAATTAAACCCCAGAAATCGAAGCATTTGTCCCAATATCTTTAAATGAGATGTTGTCAATTACAATGAATCGTTGAAAGCTGAGTTTATATTAGATATAGATGCGTGTATCACAAAAAAATGAATAGCAATAGGATTAGAAAGATATTTTATTAAGTGGCCACACGTGGTCATTACACTTAAAAAGGTTCGATTTTAAAAAGTGAGAAAGATATTCCCATTCAATTAATATTTCCACCTTTTGTAATTTTCAAAAAAATTAGCATGTGACTTTGCGATTTGTGCAATTTTTCGTGTTTTCTACTCTGTAAAATGGAAAATAATGATTATTACAAGGACAAATTGAAAGATGCTGACAGTCGATCCATAGGCGATTAAAGAGACATATTTTGGCAACTTCGACCTGGTGAATTATCTGATCCTCACTCACAGTTTTTACAGTGTGTAGGAGCTTGCAATCTTTTAAATTTTACGAATCTAGAATAGGTAGTGCCTCGGGTAGTGCAGAATGTTTCTGTCAAACAATGCTTATATTGTCTTTGAAAGGGTACGATTGCATTTTTTATAAACAAAGCCATTAACAATTCTACTTTTTTTAGTAATTTTTATTGCAGTGAGGGAATAACATGATCAAGATGCCTTTATAATAGTGATTTACTATTTTAAACAAACTAAATAGTATCTTAGCCTTAAGAAGGCAGTGAAGTAACATGTTTTATTTTTTCTGTTTTCAAACTTCCATGACCGTCGCATCAGTGTCAATTGTTACTAAATATTTCTCTGGTCATGCAGCCATCATCTTCACTGGTTGTTTTAGTCTTTTTTTTAACCTGAGTGCGAATGTTTTCTCAAGGGTTGTGATATCCCAATTTTGATTATTAGGAATCCAGTCAGTTATCTTTATTTGCTAAATCTGCTGGTGCATCTAAAAGCTATCATTTTCTCAATTCATATTATATGAAACTTTACCCGTTTTAAAATGTCTTGGACAAACTTGTCCATATTTTAATGCTTTTCACCCGAAGAACCTGTTTTTAAAATTCTAATCCACATTCCAGGTTGCTCTTAATAAAATAGTAAAAAAATAACAGTTTCTCGTGTTTCTCCTCCAGTAAACATGGACGCCGATTTGTGACGTCATTTATTGGTCCAAATTACACCTGACACCAGACACCAGACGGACCCCCTACCTGACACCAGATGCATTTTTTACACTGCAAAAAAGTAATAACACGTGTATTTCTCGTTTCAGGCTGCCGTGTATCGTAGCGGCTACAACAGATTTGCGCCATATTGAACATATCCGCAGCTCCGTGAGGCCTACGACTATTCAAATACTCAACCGATAAGGAACAATACTACTGTTATTTGTCTTGTGTAATTCAGCACAGAAAAGCACAAATAAAAACCAGGAGCCAAAGAGCTGTAACTCACTAACGTAAGCCCATGTGATAGCAAAATTTGCTAACCCAGCTCTCTAACTTAGTTAAGGGTATGTGTAAGGAATGATTTTGTTTCCATTCTCTTATACAGGCGCGAAATGTTGTGGTGTGTCCACATTCTACAAAAAACAGAGATCTCATTACATGTGCACAAAGTAGAATATCATTATGCAAAGTCTGTAGAAATATTTTAGCAGCGTTTTTTTTTTTGTTAATTTTATTTTGTGACTACTATTTTTATTTACACGATTTGCACAACTTTGAAATTTATGGTGCATTTTTTGGTACCTATTTGTAAACTTATTATATTAACTACATCACATGCGTAGAAGTTTTATGGATATTATTAAAGTGGCAATAATATTATATTAAGTTTATTAGTAGGATTGGATATATTATAGTTATTTGGTATGATCTAAGCCTGCACAAACAAGAGTGAATTTTATAATTTATTTTCTTTTACATTTAACCAATGTCTTTTTACTCTAAGCATACCAGTATAATGTATAAGTGGAATGGAAAAATGTTTCCTCATATTGGTTTATGATTTTCTTCACCTAGCTCTATATTTTGATACTATTGTTTTTAGGCAGATCGCATTATGATCTGCATTACATATCGATGATATTCTCTATATATTAGCTGTTTAAGTATGTAAAGTTAATTTCGATTGTTTTAATGTTCTTGTACTGTTAAGTCAGGATGTGTTTTCATTTTTTTATATAGTTCTCTATGTAGACGAGACGTTTAGGTATAGATATAAGTAAGTAAATACTCACATGTGCCAGAATATTTCTTTTTCGTTTAAACATAAGTTTTGTTATATTTGTGTATTGTTTTTTTGTAGAAAGACATGCATTATGAAAATGCATCCTACAGCTAGTTTCTCTAGTCGCTGTAAATATCTTACACGTACAAATCATCTGATTAAGTTGTCTGAAATAAGTCATCACAAAGGTCAGTTTTCATTATTTTGCTCTCTACCTTTAAGGGTAACCACAAGACATTTTTTTTATGGAACTTTGAACATATTAACAAAGGCACAAGATACAAATTGTACATTTTTAAATTCTACATTTAGTTTAAGGTTAACATATTCCTCAATCTGAAGTGACTGATGATTGTGTATGTGAGAAAATAAATATTGAACAAGCACTTTGTCCTGTATTTTATTTCCTTTAGATTTGGAGCAGTTTGAATTATATCGATATTTTGTTGCTAATATCTGACACTTTTATGGGATATATTATCGCAACAAAAACTATCAATTCCTCCAGTTTAGGTCCACTACACTAGAGAATGGTGAAGGTCCTAGGAAAACAGATATTGAGATAATCCTCATTCGTCGAGCTATCGCTCTCGTTTGAAAACTATAATACATTTTATAAAAATTTATTAACAATACATAATTATAAAATAAAAATGTCAATATATCGATGGATATATCGATTTTTTTTCTCGATATATTGAGTATATCTATAAATTGATTTGAAATATCTCAGCTGTGACACTCGTGCGGCAAAAACATGGCCTTTTATTTTCAGGGGGGAATTTCACTCGTTCCGAGTGAGCTAGGCAACCACATATACACAAAGGTGCCTAAACTGCCTACGTTCTGTTTCTTTTTAATTTAATAAATATAAATGTTTCCACTAGGCATGAGAAATGAGCAAGAAATTAAGATTTCCGGTAAGTGCGGCAACGTTGCGCCAATTCTATTGCTTCTCAAATCAACAACTTACCCCTACATTCCCTCGTACCTGCATTATTATTATAATAATTTATAAGTGGATTTAAAGTTTTACACTGTTTCTTGGTGTTTTGAGATTCACGTAACGAGAAATTACGCGGATTTCTTCGATTGTCAAAGTGGTATTAGTTAAATAAGGTAGGTATAAGCATAGCCGAAAATACACTGCTTGTAATATCTTATGATCAAAATGAAGATTCATCTTTTTAAAATCATGAAACCAAATAAGTTACCTTTCCTTTGGTAATGTATCTATTTATTCCTATATCCTATATATCATTGGGTAATTCATTAGGTTGAAATTATAGGCACCTAATTTGGATAATTAAAAATAAAGTAGGTACATATTCGGTACTTGCATGTAGTTTAACCCCAATTTTTCATGAAGGCAGTTCATAATTTTACATTGGATTTTTGGTAAAAAAATAACAAGAATATTATAATATATATTTCGGATCTATGATAAGTACCTAGTTACCTACCGGTTTGTTCTGTTGTCATAAATTATTATGGACATTTTCAATATTAACCATTTTAGGACATATATGATATTTTTCACATAAAATAATCTAACCTATCATCTCCATAGATATAGAAGATAGAAGTGTGGTTAAATCGCCATACATACTTTGATGTCAAAAACCTTTGGTCAATATGGGTTGGTAAGTACTTTCTGTCATATGTCCTTATGATGTCAGTGTCGGACATTGGCTAACTAGACTAAAATCAAATAACCCTGATGCCTGGCATAAATAAAAGCCATAAAAAATGTCAGCGTGCCTGGCAATAAGGGATGTACTCTCTATCGCAAAAATGTATTTATGAGGTTTTATCTTGTTGTTTTCAGCTATTTAGACACTGCCACAAATAATTTTATCGACGTTTTGAACCATTTTAATTAAGCCAATAATTTTTTCCGAAATATCTTGACGTAAACAATTATTGTAAAAGTAAAATTAAATAAAGGTCGTGCCTCAGTGCGGCTCTGGCGAATATCTCAACGCACATGCCCTTGTTTACATCGGGCGTCAGAGTTACTTGATTTTACTATAGACTATAGAGTACCCATGAACAAGGGTATGAGTAGTAATGATATATACTTTAGCTTTCTGAGATTTTAACGATTCTGAGGCTCTTCAGAGTAGATTTATATTAAAAAAACGATTATTTTTATAAGTACTTTTAACGACCTAACACGAAACTGACAGGCTAAACTCTATTCAAACTAAACGCAAGTGAAACATAAACAGAAGTTGTTGCATGGCACGTGGTCGGCTTGCTATTGGCTAGCCGGCAATAAAGTCTGACCCGGCGGGCGAGCGCAGCGAGTCGGTTTTTCTTACAGAGGTGTATTGAGTTGCGAGTGGACTTTTATTTTTTTCCGATATAATTCTTTCGCTGTTTATAATTGTTGGAGCTACGATTTGTGTTAATAGTAGAAACGTGCAGGTAAGTGAATGACTATATAGGTGTGCCATAAAAGTTTGTTTTTAAAGTTCTTAATACTGGGGCATATTATTTTAATATTTTATATTATAAAATTCATAGAGATCGTCCTTAGTGCGGCCCTGCCTCGTATTAGCCCTCAGAATTGTTCACGTGCTTCCATCGTGTAAATGTTTACGCACCACTTGCATTTAGTTTGAATAGAGTGTAGGTGTAATATCTTGTTACAGGCGGCCTGGGGCGGAATAAAAGCAAATAGGAAGCCGCTTCTCCCAGGAATAGCGGACGGACGCCGCGACGTGGCGAGGTCCTCCGAGTCAACGCCGCCGCCGCCGTCTTGATGTGTTTAGAGGCCGGAGTTGCTGGCAACCGCGTCTATTTCCGTCCGGCCCGTTAATTTTAAAATGGGCCTTTTCTAATTCTGGCCGGTTTGCCCACGAAAATACCGGCCGTCACGCAGCGGCAGTGCCACATGTGCCCCCCCCGTCTATTTGTGAATCGCTATTAAAAAAATGGATTTATTTATAATAAAGATTTTCTATTTTCGTCCCAACCTTGGCGTTTCAACATTCCGCGCGGCGTTGCCGACGGCCGTCGCCGCCTCGGCGGGAACAAGTGGATCTGTTGGGCGCGTACGGCCGAAGCGGCACGCACACGAACGCCACGTTGGGGTGTTCCGGTTTGGCTCCTCGCAGGAAATTCCACGGGGCGAGCGGGACTCTGGCCGTCTTGCGGAGGTTCGGTCGTGTGGTTTGCAATTGAAATCGCCGCGTTGTAATACTTGCCAACAACTTTTATTTAACCGCGCGCCAGTGGCGTGTGCTCGTAAATTTTTGCGGAGATAGTGGAATCAAAAATCAAGTATATAAATCACGGAAGTATAGTATTTCCAAACTCACTTGAAACAGCATAAAAAACTCTAATTGGGATCACAAAAAGAATATAGAACATATGCGTCACGCCGCAGTTTTCAAAAATATACATATTTTGCAAGCAACTGCAACATAGTCGTCAAACACAACGAAAATGTTAATGACCATATAATACTGTCTAAATGCCTCTAAAAAGCCATATCTATTATCACTATTTACGCAAGTATATCCTAAGATCTGTGAAATTATGGCACGGCTATCCACCGCATTTCGCTGCACAAGTGGCCAGCCGTCGAACAGTGCAACCCATGCAAGCATTGGTGATATTATATTAGGCGAGCATGCAGTCACTTGTTTTTACTACAATATCTATCTTCTCTGTCTCCTTCATCTCTTTTTACTACTAAAACCAGGTGCGGTTTAATATGGTTAAAAAAGTGTTTTGTCTCATATTTTATTGCCGACGCGTCTGTTCTCGAGCTACCCTGGTAAAATATAAATAAACTCGCTTGGAACACAGTGATATACGGGGCGCAATCTATTTCACAGCATGTACCACGCTCTGCTACTGGTAAAAATACCAAACTTATCAGCAGAAATCACCCGTATACAATTCAAAGGTTTTTATGCGGTCGACGTCGACCTACTAAAGGAGGCAGCCGATATAAGAAAACGAGCGTAAAAAACACGGAAAAACTTTCCGTGCGCTGAATAAAAATACCGAATATATGGCTTTAAAATAGAAATATACAGCAAAGTAAACTAAATTTAAGAAACTCTATATGCTCTCTGATATTTAACATGTACCTATTTTGTATTTTAATTCGTAAGTGTTTCAATATTTAGATACTCTTCTACAATATTTTTGACGTTTTATTCACCTTATCTGACAATAACTAATTTACGACAAAGCACCATTGAAATAATTATTTAATTAAATTTACTATAATATATGCCGATAAAATGTTTTAAGTTTCCGTTTTCAAAGAAGTATAATAAAAAATATCGTTCATTACACGTCCAGAAATAGATTTTTCCGTGCTTGCATGACTTCCCGTGTTCGGCTGCGCCTCACAAGGGAATTTGTCACGCGCGCACGGAAAAATTTTTATTTCCAGACTCGTAATGAAATACATATACTATTCCGTGCGCTAGTCTGAAAAAGCCTATTTTACATTATTACTAATATAGATGAAAATTAGGTGTTTTCCAAGAAGTATAATAAAAATTACTTACTTGCCAAGTTATGCTATGCGTTATTTTCAGAATAGTTTCTAGTTGTTTTGTGTGGTCTTGGTTCTTACAAGAGAGTGATCCAGCCTTTCGGTTAGAATCATTGACTAGAGCGCTTCTAGTTAAACAGGGGCTCTAGGTCGGATAACGAATATTGACAGGTCTTATAGAACTTATTGTGTTTACAAATAGCCTATTTGATGTCCAAGCAATAGGCTTTATCGAAGATGCCTATGCCCGTTTGTGAGAGAAACTGGAGAGACTGTACTCTTTCTGTCGTATAAGCACACATATAATATAATAATATTGTGAAAAGGAAGTCAATTTTTCCAGGGTAATAGCATTTTCTCAAATCAAATGGGCAGGAGCAGGAGCTTTAAAATTTTAATGTAAACTCACCCTTATTAGCGTAATATTCCACACTAAATTTCAGCGAGGTTTTGCCACAGTTATAAAAAAAACATTTTTAAAAAAATTTCAATGCCATATATCAAGAAAACTGTAGCCCACAGGGAAAAAATTAAGAAGTGTAATCTAGAACCCGTTGTATTAATATTGACCATCGTTTCTGTTGCACCCTGTATAAATTAAGTTTACCAATGACCGATATTATTGATGCCATTTCATTGTCAGATTAAGGGAAGTCGTCCCTTATTTAATTTTAATAATGCGCATTTTGTTTTTTGCAACTTATAGGTATTAAATTTTCAATTAAAAATTGTCCTTTTTATAGTCACCTGCAAGAGTATTAACAGCTAGTTATACGTGTAGGCATATCTCATATCCTGCATCTAAACCTATAAATGCCACATACGAATTTTTACTACAAACGCCGGAACGATGGATTTTATTTTCTGGGTTGGGACAATGTGTTATTGACATCATCCGTAAATCCGCGTGTGATTGCAGGTGAAAATATCCTGTTGTGACGACGCTGGCTGTAAGGACAGTTTCGCGTTCGTATTTCTGCTGCGGAGAGAGAGACGGACGCATTTCAAGCGCGAATAATAGGCCTGTGCCGTCAAGAGTGGTTATGGCCGATGCCCTGTTGCCACATTTATAACGGAGAAAATCCCTAGATTAGTAAGAGCCGTTTACCTAATAATAGTTACAATGTAATTTTTTCCCCATACCCCCACATATTATTTTTAGATTTAAATTATGAATATTTAATATAACGATCCTTAAAAATTTAGAACCAAAAACTTCCTGCGCTGATATTGTTTGAGCAGAAATAGATCTTTTATGTCCATCTTTTGAATGAATCTTTTTTAAAGAAGAGAATAAGGTATTTTATCATTGATTAACGTAACATGTTAAAGGTGTTCACTTTCGGCAGAGAAAAACGGCAAGCGGCTTGCCGTTTTTCTGTGCTTTCGGTCAAATTAATGATTGTTTGCTTTATAACTAATTCATTTTAATGTAGTTATTTTCCCATTCTAACTAGTGCAGAAAGAGGCACTTTTCCGCACTCGACTGCAGTTGACAGAACAACTCGAAGCGGAGTTCGATCAAGCAGTTTATACAGCGTGTTTCACAACTGAATGCTGATACGGCAGGACGATAATCCTTAGGTGATTTTAAGAATTTTTTTATGAACATGGGTCCGTAGCACCTTTATATTTCTGAGATACAAGGCGTTGAAACTTAACCGCTTTCAATTTTGGTACATATTAAGTACGCATCAGTGGCGTCCCTGTTAACGAGCCCTGAAATATTTTTAATAAAAAAATTTTATACCCTGCTGGTTATTTTATAAATAAATTTTATTTTTAAATTGGCCCTCTATCTTCTTATAAAAATGGCCTCTTGACATTTTTCGTCCGGCGGACGGTTTGCGATTTAAAAAATAAAATGCACACATTTTTTATTTTATTATTATTTTTATTTTAGTTTATATTATGATTTACTAACTGTTTATTTATTTAATTATCCTGTAGACTAGAAACATGTAGCACCCTAAAAACATATTTCGTTGTTTTATAAATAGAAAAAAATATAAAAAGCAGTTTTAGAGAAATTGGGGAATATGTAACTGATTTTTTGTTAAATTTCATCATCCTGTATCTCAGAAATAAAGCGGTCTCGGACCTATGCTCATATAAAGAAATTCTTAAATTATAACCCTGTATAGGATCAGCCTTCAATTATGAAACACCCTGTATAGTGCGAAGAAGACATTTTTTGCAAGAGTAATTTGGAAACGCCATTTTTTCTTCAATTGTTTTTTTTTAACTTAAAACTTAAAAACGCTTAAACGTTATTCTGACTTTAATAACGCGTTTGTTTATAGTTTGGTTGGTATAAAGACAAGCTATGACAATAGAGAGTAACATAATAATGCACCTACAAAAATCTGACAACCATGGTTCTATAATTATTACTTGACAAAGTTAATGTTACTATAATAACTATTAATAATAATTGAAGGGGAAACATTCTATAAGTTGATTTGGTTGATTTACAAATGTTGATTGGTCTTGGTCATATCCAATGCAACATATCGATTACAATTACCTAACATATTTAGTCAGATACATTTAAGAGTATTTTGTGTACCTAATGCCTTGTTAAAATGTGTTATTAATTTTGGAAACATTTACTTTTCTTGGCTGGTTGCGGTTGCGGAAAACTACAACCTTCCGCATTAAAATGCTTGCATTAAATTGCTTGTGTAATAATCACAATAAACCGCATAAAAATAAATAATTGATAAAAATTGTTTCCAGTTATTAAAAAATGGATTCAAATGAACTAAACAATTTAATTAATATATTGATATTTCTCTATATAGGTATTGAACGCATTTTTCCAGTGTCGGAGTTTCATTATGTAATCGTCGTGTTAGTGGACATACTATAAAGAAAACTATTTTGTATTTTGCTTAGAATGAGATTAGTTCTATGTAAATAGAATAATAATTGTTAAAATAAAATTGGTGCTGATATTGACCCGACCAGCGGGAGTCAAGGGCGAGATAAGCCTTTTGCGGAATTTATTTTTACAAGTAGATAATATCATTGTGTTACAGATGGAAAGGGTTTCGTTACAGATTGGGATACCTTCCATTTATTATTATTAATATGCATAATTGTAGACTATTTTGCAAATAAATAATTAAGAAATGTCATTTTGAGTGTAGGTATAGTTAAAAGAGAACTTTTAGTATATTTTTATTTTTATAGTATAATCAGTAAATCACACAAGAAGGTATATTCGGGTCGTAAATCTATAATAATTATTGATAACAGCATTCCTGACAGTAGAGTTTTTTTAAAAGTCTGCTACTATGAGCCCCCCTTTTCTATAAGTTGAAGCCTAATCGGTTTGAAGGGCTTTAAAATGTGAAATTGTTAGAATCAAGATTTTTTGTTTAGGGTAGCGTTTTTAAACGTTAAAGCTGCGATGCCAAGTAAGGTATAGCTGTTGAGGAATATTTCTTCACTCAAGTGTAGGTATAGCTTGGAAACATGCCCTCGCGTAAACTAAAGCTAAAGGTGGGTATACTGAGCGTTGTATCGTTCACTAAATTGTTAAACCCACCTGCCGTCCTTAGGACTTCTTCCACTGTACCTAATGAAATTTCTGCACGCTACACCAAATATTTTGCATAAATAACTAAATGAAAATACCTAAAAATATACCTAAACTTAGTATCGAGTCGTAATAAGAACTGTAAGATATTACCTACAATTTATATATTTTAATTTGTGTTCTATCTAAAATTATAGTTTGAAAGTTGGTGCAGCGGGATTTTTTGCAGACAATGCCTCTGGCTATCTATGGGCCATGGCTCCTTCAATATCTATGCTTCTTCGCACGATACACTTACCCACGGTATGTCACTAACGAATCCGAAAACCAGGCAACTCTGCGCATCTACGTCAGTTGCGAATCACGAATTCTAAATAAGCATGGTGTTTAATGAAGGCTGCGGTTGTGTTTTACGATTTTGTATAGTTTACAGTTTAATGTGCCAAGAAAAAAGTGTATCGTCAGTCCAGCTCGACAGTGCTTTGAAATAGGCCAAAAATGCCGGGATGTGCAGTCAGCGTATGTCCAAATAATAATAGAAACAGTAAGGGAAAGGAAATTAAGTATTATAGATTTCCCAAGAACAATAATCTGGTAACGAAACAGATTATTTATAGAACAGAGCATTAAAATAGGGGACTCAACGGAGTTTATACCTAGTTTACACAGCAAATAAAATAGAATGTGCAATAAAAAATTAGCCTTGTTATGGTTAAAGGGAATCATTATTTGATCCCTATTTTACTCACTATTTATTATGTTGTTTTGTTTGTTTTTTACTATAAACCAAGCATTAGTTGTGCAGGTTGTGCTTGTGTAGAGGCTTGTGTGCATTAATTGGTAAATATGGCTTTAATTGACATAAACCGACATAAACGCTGGAAGGAAAAAGTTATATTTTTGGTAAGGCTTTGAATTTTATTTATCAATATCTTTGCCTATAACAAGCCATCTGTAAAATACTTTTTTTCGATGGCGAGTTTGTGTCGATAGAAGCCAAAACTTAGTTCAGGATTACCTTACTTACAATAAATGTATTATTTATTAGATAGGTACCTATATGATATTTTTTTATTGTCTACCAATATACGGTCTTTTAAAAGAAAAATACATCAATTTTATTTGCATGCGTACGATTAGCTAAAACGCAAAGAAAACAAATTATTTATAAAATTATAATTATCAAATTAAATGTGTTTGTTATCAACAGAATATCCATTCATTTATCTAGTAATATATAATCTACATATTTTTAACAACATTTATTTAAAAGAAAACGTTTAAAGTAAGCAAAAACCCATAAAAAAGTGTAAAACATATGGAGCAATTTAAATTCTGATTGGCACTGACGTCACAAGATACGCAATCAAGGCCTACTATAAAGACAGGCCATGGCGCACAAAAATCACGTGACCATCTTAGTCCGACGTTACATGTCATTTGTCACATAACTGAAAGCGGCAGCTTGGGTGTTGAGAAATTTTCAATGTTTGAAGTATTTTTAAACGTCTTAGTTTATATTTTAGAAACAAGTTTGTGTCTAGTGCGCGTGTGTCCTGGCGGAGGGGAACCGCCCAGGTGTTATTATGGCCTCTGGGTGGGAGTCGTGCCTTCCAAGAGTATTAGTGCCGCTGGCACCGACGCGACGCTACGCGTGAGCGCTGTAAGGGGAATTCTCCCCCGAACCACAGAATAGGGAACCCGGAATGGACTATTATGGACATGGGATAGTATTGGACAGTGGAGCCTGAGACACAGAGGGGTGAACTGCTTACGGGAGATCCGCGAGTTCAGACGGTCCGGGTGGCTGGAAGCCGTTCCAGTTGATCACGTTCGGGTTTGTGTATTTATTGTATTCACCATTCACCTTGTGCGAAATAAATCAGTGTTGTAACGTACTCGAGGATTTTCGTTGTCGACCCATACGCCGTGATACGATTCCTATTCGGCCTTTCACGCTGCCGATCAACTGGGACCTCGTCAATATTTACAGTACCTATACCTACTGAGGTTAGTTTTCATTTTTATTTCGTAAAAAATAACCTAAATACCAAATATTGGGTCTGTTTATATTATATTTATACATATTTATTACAAAAGCCAGGAAGAAAGTGTGGCCATAACAAACATTTGTTTTGCCTCGGAATGAAAATTTCCGCCAAACATGGATTCGTCAAATCCCAACTGAGATTTAATTTCTAAAAAACCCTAAAGCCGCGTACAGACCGAGTTCGAGAACCGTTCTAGAGCAGTTCGCGACAGGTTCGCAGACTTGGTGTAGACGCGGGTTCGCGAGCAGTTGGAGAACCCTTTAAAGTTCGCGAGCTGCTCGCGGAAAGTTCGCTGGATAGGCAGTAAATTATTGAGATCAAAGGAATTGTTCGCGAGCACATATTGGCGGTGTGGACGTCTCGCATCATTTTATAAATTCGCATTCCAAATATTCAATGGAACTGCCACCAGTTCAATTGAATATTTTTTGTCAAAGTGAAATTAGTAGAGTGACGAGAAAATAATCGAATTAATCGGCCAAATATAATTGCATCCGAACTTGTGGAATCCAAAAAATTCCAATTAGGTACTTACAAAAACCAAATGCTAAAAAATATCTCCTCACAGGCTTTTTCAAGACAAAAACACCACAAATAGTCAGAGCATCTTCTTCATCGTCTGTATTCATTATTTTCAAAATTATTTATTATGCAACTCGATAGCGAACCAATGCCGAACTCCAAAAAATGACAATACGAAACAAGCCGAACACAATAAAATTTTGGTCTGGACACCTTGTTCGCAAACTGTTCCCGAACAGTTCGGTAGCAATTCGCGAGCAGTTCTCGAGCATCAATTTTGGTTTGTACGCGGCTTTAAGTATGTGTGGCTAACATATTTTCAAGAAAGTGAAACAATTAAAGTGGACAAAAATGTGTTGTGGGAGGAAAATACCTATGGAAAATATCACCTAAGCTAAAGGAAGGTGCTGTCCTAACAATTTTTGAGAATGTGCCAAAATATTGTGAGTGCAGTGCCGTTTAACTCTCAGCCTAAAACAGCTGAGCCAGGTTGAAAATTTTGAAAAAACAATTATAGAAAGCTTGGATGCACAAAACCAATAATGTAATACCTAATACAAGATGAACGAAAACTTGCCAAATTGTTACGAAATTTGTTTTTTCTACTTATCTCCAAAAATGCCTTTCATTATATAGGACTAAGTTGGTCACGTGACTACGCGATTATGCGTTATCGCCGTGGCCTGTCTTTATCGTTGGCCTCGATGCGCAATGACATACCGTGGGTAAGTGTATCGTGCTTCTTCGCAGGAGGGGGACCTCCGCCGCGCCGCACGACCCGGCACCGCCGCCCCGCAGGAAGGCGGGCCTTAGGCCGCCGTCGCCGTGGCAACGGCGCGCGTCCTGCTGCGGCTTCGCCGGCCGCGCTCGAACCCGCCGCGCCACCTGCCGCCCGCCCGCTTATCAATACCGCCAGCGTCGGCAACGCCGCCCTCGACCGCGCCGCGCGCGCTCGCCCGCCGCTGCCTCCACGATATTCAGCGCATAACCGGCCGACCGCGATGACCTCACGGCCGCGCCAGTCGGCGTCGTGATTTTTCGGTGTGTGTGTGTGTGTGCGCGCGCGCTTCCGCGAGTGTCCACCACCGTCGATGTCATGGACGGCGACCGCCGCTAGCGGGATGGCCGACCAGCAGCAGCAGCCGCCCGAGCGCGAGCTCGAGCAGCAGATCCTGCAGATCAGGCGGCAGCACCAGATCCAGCACCAGATACTGCTGCAGCACTTCCAGCAGCAGCAGCAGCACCTCGCCGAGCAGCACAACCAGCAGATCAAGCAGCACCTGAAGGAGTTCTGGGAGAGGCAGAAGCAGATCGAGCAGATACGGCAGCGCGAGCAGATCGAGGCGCTGCGGAAGAAGGAGAAGCACGAGGAGAGCGCCGTGGCCTCGTCAGAGGTCAAGCACAAGCTGCAGGCGTTCCTCAGGCAGAGGGCGTCGGGATGCTCGAAGGCGGCGCGGACGGACAGCTCCTGCTGGTGAGTCCCCCACCTGGCGCCTTCGCCTTATGCCTACCACCCGTGTTCGTGGACACTCCGGTTGGCATCGTCACAAGGATATGTATGAATATCACCGGACAGACGACTTTTACCTAATTCTCCGCACCCCCCGGTATGTTGTTTAGATACAAACAACTATGAAGCATTCTTCAATGATCATAGTATAATTTAAAACTGAGAAAGTAGACCCCTAGTGACTTAAATAGATTAATTGCCGTTTAAAGTTGAGCTCCATTTGATAGTAGGAGTAGGATCTATTATTTGGCAAGATCAGCTCTACGTGTTCTATTTTTTTGTGTGACAACGCCAAAGTCACATATTGGGTGACTAGGGTGCCCATAAACAAGCTTACTTAGGTAGGTACTACCGCAGAAAATCTTCTCAAGTTTCGAGGATAATTATTTTCTGAATCCATAGTGACTGTGTATTGTGTGTTCCACTATTCACACATCCCCGTTGTTATCTCTAATCATGGGAAAAAAGATCTAAAAACAACTTCTGGGCACTCATTTTTCGAATCAGTTTGGTGCGAATTTATTTGCTGTGCCACTACATGTCCGCGAAATCGGCACGTGTTCCGATGGCCGCTGCCGCTCAGATCCCCGTTGCTTTCGTAACGTCCGTTGAACATGTACTCGTCCGCGCGTCGTTGCCCAATCGCCGGATTTGTTTTGTTTGTAAACAAGGCGGTCGGTGGGTACGGGAAGCAGCGGCGCTACACGCCGATTTATTCCGGTTATACAAGCGATCGCTTTAGCTCTATCCTCTATCTTCTATCCCAGTTCCTGTTCCTATAACGGAAATACGAACAATCGACGAAACCGCGAAAATCCGTTGTTTTATTGTTGTCGATAGAAGAAGCACAAAAAGAAAAAACTCATACTCCTCGGACCATCATTGGCGACCGGGTGGCCAAACAAAAGTGGCCCCACAAAAATCATCCCAAACGAACATCACAGTTATAAAAATTACATTATCTGGCGATCTATTAATAGAACGCACCGACTTATCTAATAAATGTATAAATTAAGATAGAGGTCATTCAATTTTCTTCTAATTATATAGATAAATACTTCTAAATGCGTATAACCATAGCTAGGTAAACCAAAAATGTTTCCTATGCAAAAAGATTTTAATAGTTTCTCAAAGGTAAGATCCCTACTACCTAAATACCGAGCTTAATACACATAACCATAACAAAGAAAATAAACTACGAAACAATAGTAACAATTAATCTCGCAATTAATTTACAAACAAGATTAGAGTAGGTACCTAATTTGGAGAGTAATTTATTATACCTATCTACTCATTGTTTATAGTTACCTATAAATATCTATATAGACTCTTCATCATAAGGATCAATAACTCTAAAATACCTACATATTACAAGAAAGTGGATCCATAACAAAAATAAACAGTACGATATTTTGTAGCTTCGGTTAGACGGTTCAGGATATAAAAAAAAGGAAGTGGCTATTTATACGTCCGACGGATACAAACGTCAGTATGGATGATGTCCGAGATTATTCAGACCTATCTTGTCTCATTTTATATTGCGTATGCCCTACTTTTTCCGCGATGGGCGCTGCGGAATGAAAAATGAAGTTGTTATTTTATTATTTACAATGATGTATCTCACCCCCGATTTTCTTGAAATTTTGGCTACCCCCCGACATTCGGCGCGGCGCCGAATGTCGGGGGGTAGCCAAAATTTCAAGAAAATCGGGGGTGGGTTACAACGCCGAACATCGCATCGGGCGAAAATACGGGGTACCTACCTAGCCAAAATTTCAAGAAAATCGGGGGTGAGTTACACCATTGGAAATTATTACCACTACTTTTTTCATACGGCAACGTCTATCCCCCAAAAAGGAGCAGTGCATACGCTCCTTATTGCAAAGATGCTTGAGAAAAATGCACTTCCGACGTATCTAAATATTAGTTTACTTCGGCTTCGGACGTGTACGGAGTTAAATGCACGTCCAAAGAAGTCACGTGACTCAGCCCGCCAATGAGAGCGCAAGACGGGTACTGTCGGACGTATAAATAGCCACTTCCTAAAAAAAATGGATAAGATCGAGGATAGGATAACAACAGGCTACGAGGACTTTTATAATAAAAGTAAGTACAAACTAAAGCTTCTACATGATCCTGACTCTTCAATCACAGTGACAGTGCGAATAATTGAGAGATAACAGGAAGGTTATGGAACTTTTATCTAAATACCTAATCGATTCCAAAAATCGTCCAATCCTTCAGTTCGATATTACCTTACTACTTATTAGGTACTTGTACAAAATAAATAAGTAAATAAATAAAAAAGCAATCTTTTAGATAATCTGGACGGAGATCTGAAAAAATCCAAGTATTTTTGTTCCGCCGAGTGTTCCGCACTCTTGGGATTTCTTGTTACATTTTGTATTTTTTGTAGATACAGTAGTACCACAGATAACCCAACCGTAGTACGTAAGTACATTAAAGACTCCTACCAGCTTTCATGTTGCCCCTACCTTTCAATGCGCCTCTGAGACAAAGATGTTTCTCAGAAAGATGTGGACCGAGATGTGGACATTGAAGACGTCCAGAATTTGCACGTTTGCTGATGCACATTATAATATTGTGACAGCTGTTTGTTAAGCATTGACGCGAAAATGCCATAGCACGTGTCCGTGACGTTAAAGTACGTGTTTGTGTAAAGACACGTCAACTTTAGTTGTAAATGATACGGTTGTTGGTACACAGATATGTAAGTACTTATTTCCGGATTGCGGATTTATTAACACAAGCAACATTGATTGACTTTAACCACTGACTAAGAACTAACGCAAAAGAAGAATGTAATGTAAAACAAAACTATAAATTGATGCAATAACAGACAATATGTTCAGATGCGAACTCTACTTTTACAGCCAGCCGAGCAGCCAGCTTTCTAGATTCTGACTTTAATTAGTCTCTTCTCAGAGCATGGTTAGGTCATATGAAAAGGATCATGATCAAAAATCTATATCAATTATTTGAGGAAAACGACCTTGGACCTTAAAGCTGCCACATACTTAAAATGCTGGGTCTGATCTTGACAGGCTATATAGGTTGTCTCCAGGTTAACAACTGGTGTTCTTCTTAGGGTGTTCTGCATGGGTCAGTTTTGTGTCCCATTCTGTTCTCAGCCCATAATAACGGTATGATAAATTCCTTCTTCAACCGAACTTAACATTCTTTATCCAGAGAACCGAAAAAGGAAAGTGAGTGCATCAATATTTTGTTTTCTTCTCACTGGGATTTTGGCGTTTTCGAGGGTATTTTATTCTACCTGTACAGTTAAAAATACCCGTTACCAAAAATTGCCCGGACACGTGATGCCTTTGACAAATACTGCAGCCGAGACTGCAGCCCTTCATTCAACTACAGCTATAGGTATATTTTATCGGATTTTATCGGCTTGTGTTGTGGCATGTTTCGCATGGTGGCATTACACAAGTATCACCGAGATAAGTCCGTTTAAATTAAGTTATATCGTCGGCCAGCCACGTGACACGGCCCGTAGGTACCTACATACGGAATGAGAGAGAGAGAGAGAGAGAGATAGCCGCTCGATATTTTATCAACCGAAAGTATTTTCTATTTTTATATCCGCAACTGACTGGTGGTGTGAATTGTATGTCAAGGAAAATTCGGAGGAGAGCAAAACACTACACAATGAAATAAATAAGTTCGCGAATTCGATAGTATGAAATGCAGATAAAAAAATTATAAATACCTACTTAAATGAATGTCAAATTGTTCTTGTGTTGTAGAGGTACGTCGGAAAATTTTGAGGATTGTTGTTTCGCCACAGACTCAACGCATGATGACATTATTTTGGTATAAAAAATGTTATCGTGCAACATATTTTTGTGACTGTGTAGGGTAGGTCTCGGGGTAGGTACCTACCGAGGTACTTACCGAGGTACAGGGTGTCCCATTTTGGGTGTTTTTGGGTGTTTTTCTCAAAAATCTCGGTTATTATTAAAGCTAGAGCGTTGCGGTTTTCACGTCACTGTACTACTTTTTGAGAGGAATTTGGTGGACCAATCAGATTTTAGATAAGTTTTATAGTTTTCGCACATTGGCGCAGGACTGAAATTTTCGATTTTTTGGAAACCTCTCTCCTGGCTACAACTTATATATATATATCGACAAATTTAATCAACTATTTTTATAGATTTTTTGGCGTAGAATCGAATAGAATAATTTTAATTTTAAAAAAATATAACTTTGGTTCATATCTCAAAAACTATTAACGGTACCAAAAAACTAATTATTCCATTTGATTCTTTGCCAAAAAATCTATAAAAATAGTAGATTAAATTTGTCGATATACAGGATGATTTTTTTAGATCTACCACCGCGATTTTCTCACTCATTTTGCGGCCTACAAAAAAAACGTAAGAAACAAAAATGTGTCAATTTTGGACAGCTAAGTGGTGCTGCAAAAGAAATCGGCATCCATGGCCACCTTGTCGCGCAATATTAAAAAAACCTCAAATTGAGCAAAACTATTAATGGCCGTGGAATGTTTATTTTAAGAGACAGAGAAAAACTTTTATATTGAAAATTGATGGCACTAAGAAGGTTTATGCAAAAGGGTACTCAGATAGTTTCAGAAAATTACACAGGGTCTTCGGCTCTCTTGAGGCTATGATTTTTTTTTGTTTATTTCTTATTAAGCGATTCTCTCGCTTATTTTGGGCCGCACAGAAAATATGTAAGAAAACAAAATATGGAAATTTTGGTCAGCGAGGCGACATTAAAAAAGGAATGGGCCTCCATACCCAACTTTTCGCGGTGTACTAAAAAAAACCTAAAATCGACAAAAATTTTCATGGTCTCAAGAGAGCCGAAAACCCTGTGTAATTTGCTGAACCTATCTGAGCACCTGGGTGGATAAGGCTTCTCAGTGCCATCAATTTTCAATATAAAAGTTTTCCTCTATCTCTTAAAATAAACATTCCACGGCCATTAATAGTTTTGCCTCGAGTTTTGCTCAATTTGAAGTTTTTTTAATATTGCGCGACAAGTTGGCCATGGATGTCGATTTCTTTTGCAGCACCAAAATTGCCACATTTTTGTTTCTTACGTTCTTTTTGTAGGCCGCAAACTGAGCGAGAAAATCGCGGTGGTAGACCTAAAAAAATCATCCTGTATATAAGTTGTAGCCAGGAGAGAGGTTTCCAAAAAATCGAAAATTGCAGTCCTGCGCCCATGCGCGGAAACTATAATACTTATCTAAAATCTGATTGGTCCACCAACTTCCTCTCAAAAAAGTAGTACAGTGACGTGAAAACCGCAACCCTCTAGCTTTAATAATAACCGAGATTTTTGAGAAAAACACACCAAAAACACCCAAAATGGGACACCCTGTACAGTCGCGGCCAATTTGTACTTGAATGAGGGAGATCCTGCGACATCCGGCAACACCGCCCTTTCCCGCCCCGCGCATCGCGTTTCAATAGAGCCGACTGTGAAGGGAAGGAAGACGAAAGCGACTGGCGGCTAGCGATGTAGCCGGATGACCTCTCAATACATTGCAAATTCAAATTGGCCGCAGCCGTACCTACTTACTGTAATATTTAGCCTACAAAGAGTAATATTAAGAAAAAAATTAAAAAAAGAGTAAAAAACTTGTGGAATTTAATTTTTCGATAACAATATAAACAATTAAGTAGGTAAGACGCGAGGGGGTAACCACTCTGCGAAATACGGGTACATTTTCGGCCGCAATCCCGGAAATCACCGCCGCAATCAGCGAAATCCCCCCGCAATCTGCGAAATCATACCGCAATCTGCGAAATCATGCCGCAATCTGCGAAATCCTCCCGCAAGCCGCGAAATCAACTGCGAAATCGCCGCAATCCGCGAAATCCTCTGTGAAATCCCGAGGCATCGGAGACATTCGGACCGGTTCGACTCGCGCTCGGGCACACGCGCACGACACGACATTCCTAGATAAAAAATATACAGGGAGTTCCATTCTGCAGGGTATCAAAGTTGAGCAAAATAGGAATTTTAAAGGCATCTGGCGAGTCAAGTGTGCCATAGAATCCCTCCAAAACAGTTGAATCGTCAACTGGACCACTCAAAATGATGGTGTGAAAATATTTACTACAAAAATATACAGGGTATTTTTCTCTGAGCCATCTCAAAATTCTGAAATTTTATGAAACTTATACGGATCAACAGTGCTCTGGAATTGGAATCATGGAAAAAATATTGATAAACACAAAAGCAATGTATTTCTTTACAAAATGTCAACTAACAAATAAAAACAATTTAAATTATTGGACCTTTCTCAACAAAGTCTCTGTCTAAGATGATACATTTTCTGTGCTTTTCCTGTTGTGGCACACCAGCCAACATTAACTGATATGGACTTAACTGACTGGCAGCCTTCTGTATTTTTTAGATTTAGTTAATTTATAGTGTGTGGAGCGGTTTTGATATATTCGATTTTTGACCCGTATAAAGTTCCAAAAATTCAGTAATTTGAGATGGCATGCACGGATAAAAACACTCTGTATATTTTGCAATGGACCTTTGCACACCAACAGCTTGAGTGGTCCTATTGATTATTCAACTGTTTTGAGAGCATTCCATGGCACAGTTGACTCTGCAGATGCCTTTAAAATTCCTATTTTGCTCAACTTTGACACCCCGCAGAATGGAACTCCCTGTATATTTTTTGTTCAAATTTGGTATATGGGGTTTTGCGGTGTTCTGATTGACGATGTGGGGTCAGATTTTAAATAAAAAAATCGCTAAATGGTTTTTGTGAAAATCGGAGGTATAAAAAATCGCAGCCGGCCCTGGATTTGCATTTTAAAAATGCCAGGAGGTCATAAGAAGCGGTTTTTTAAGGACTTTGAAACAAAAGAAAGTTTAGGCTATTACTTATCTCCCAAAATGAAGATTTTACGGATTTGTACAGTTTTAAGGTTGGACACCCTGTATATGTATATATTTTTTATTTTTTTCTTGTAATTATTACATTTACACTCGCTAATCTTACATCCTTATATATATATATATATATATATATAATATATATATATATATATATATATATATATATATATATATATATATATATATATATACGGTTTCTCGTGTTTTTTGAATAAAAGCTGCATATAGTTAAAGTAGTTCAATATTAAATTTCCTATAAAATAGCTCCTCGAGGATTTTCCCGGCGTTCTCCCATAAAAGCAGAAAAACCGCATATATATTTATATGCATTTACGGGAAAACGCTTGGGAAAATCGAAATTTTTGATAAGATCAATTTTATAGGAAATTTAATTTTGAACTACTTTTATTTGAAACTTTTTTTCGAAAAGATGCATCTTTGAGATATTGGCAGTTTTTGGTCGAAAAACGCGAAAAATCATATATATCCTTATGTCTATATCTCAAAACGCTGTATGTTGCTGGTGGTTGCATGACATATGTTTTGTGACCTCAAAACCTACACTTTTATATAAAAAAAATCTGAGAGAGAAAACGTTCGCTTATTCCGTCTTTTTATGTCAATATTTTCCAGACTATGATAATACATCATATTAAATTGATTTGTGTTGTTATTTCTTTCATAACCTCCAATATCAAATGGTCTGATATTTTGTCACTTAACGTGGCATATTGCACTCCATACGTCCAACGCGCATGCTCACCACAAATTATTATTAAAATATTATCTACACATTCAAACATGTCCGAATATTTCCATGATTTCCATAAGACGAAGTTAACCTCGTTGTTACCCCCTCATTCTATGGCAGTTCATAAAAATGTACTTATTTCATTTTACAAAAATTTGATTGCGGAAATCAAATAAACTACTGCGAAATCACAGGAAATCCTTCGAAATCATGAAATATTCTGCGCAATCATGCGAAATCCCGCGAAATTCGTAGAAATCCCGTGCAATCTTTTAAATATTTGCGAAATCGTGTGAAATCACTGGAAATCCTAATTTCCGCAATACTGGTACATTTTTTACCGAGTGGTTACCCCCTCGGTAAGACGTTTTCTGAAAATCTCTCGGAAAATCTGTTAATCTTTTGGTTCTGCCTCCATACGTGTTATAATGTTATAAACGAGGTTAGGTATAATGTTTGCCGTCCCCGTAGGTATCTCAGTTTCCAAAATCCCCATGCTTAGTTTTAAAATTCGGAGACCCTGTGGACTGTTGTTTCGCTAAGCCAGTTTTGCAAGAAAAACTGTCAAGCATAGACGTAACTAGGTCGTATTTTTAGGGGAGGCTGATCAGGACCGGCTCAAGATTTTGCGGGGCCCCGACAAGGAATTATGAAAGTCGGTACGCTACTTACAAAGGTATATTTTTTACATGTCATTCTGTAAAATGGTAGGCCCGGGCTAGTTTGGATCACTTCTGTGACGTATATAGGAATTAATTTCGAGTGGTGGAGGGACAATTTTTGTGTCTTTTTTTTTTAAACAAGGGCATTTAAAAGATTCTAAAAAAATGCGCCGCAGGCAAAATTTTTTAAAAATTTGAAGAAAAATTACATAAAATTAGTCTTGGGAAATCCCAATATCTTCAAATTTACAAGCTGGAGTGAATATTTTCAAATTCCGAAATGGGTTCGGTCCCGCCCTTCTAAATACGTTACTGATTGGATCACCCTGTACCACCCTTGAGGTGCCACACGCCACACCCGAAAACGTTAATTTTAAGGCCTCAAAAAATAATGTATAGGTCTATCTACTGGTAATTTTGAATCATCTTTAATTCATTTAAGAAAAAACATTTTGAAAAAGTAGAGGTTTCCGAGTAGAAATCAGAGAAAAAATGTTGGGAATGTCTGCCATTTTGTGATGCAAGATTATTTACATAATACATATTATAACGAAACAACAATACACTGGATGAATAACAAAATAAAAGTCTGGAGTCTGGCACAGCAAAAGTACATTCTCCGACGCCCGTCTCGTCTCTCTTTCTCTCTTTCTCTCGGCAGCAGGCACGGTGTGTTCGCTCTCGCTTGCGTGTTTAAATTTCAGTCGGATTTTGTGGGGGCACAAGGCGCAAGATTCCGCAAGAGCAAGCGATTCGTCGAAACTGGTGAATTTAAAAAGGCGCGTGCGGTGTTCGCCGTGTTGCGTAACGTTGCGTTAATTAAATGATTGGCCACAGCAGTAGGCTTTTAAAAAACTTTATTCGAAAAGCTTTTGACAAAGATCGGTCTTAATCTGAACGCGCTTTGTGATACAATAAATATATAAGATTTCGGATTGCTGAGTTTGCAGGAGACGAGACGGTTCTGGAGCTTCTACAGTTTTCTTGATGATGCATGAATTTCTGCCTAGATAACTCCTCCATCCTTAAGAGGCTTCTTCGGGAGTGTAGAGGATCGAAGTAGCCGTAGCTTTTTCTTCCTTTTCTTTTCTAGGTTTTCGGAACTTCCAATATTTCCAAATTCCATATCCAATTAATATTAAGAGAACCATTACCATTGTTATCCATAAAATCCAATTTGTTGTGTACGTATTTGCAACTTCTTCGACGACCACAGGACTAATAGAGTTAATATGTTTTCGAAGAGCATGGATATCGTCCAGTGATATGTTGCTGATGTGGAGTTTGCCAAATGTATTGATGTTTTCTTGAACTTCGCCAATTTTAATCGCCGGCAATACCAATGAATGGGTTTTACTGTTTGATTTATTATTTCCATAAGAAATTCCATTAATTTCCATGCTGCATCCGGTAGGTAACCAAATTAAATGCGGTGTCTTTATTATGGCATATTCCATGTTTTTGCATAACAATTTAATTTTCGATTCTTCTTTCGGGACAACAATTATAAATTCGTCGTTGACTCTTTCAATTATTTGATTGTGAGTTTGAACTTCCATAACGTTACAACTTGGTTCTTCGCCAGAAATTAGTGCAGCTATGCAATCTTCTTTTGGAGTTGCTTCTAACCGTTCTTGTAGACAAATATAAGTTCCATTTATTTCTTCGCAGGAATTTTCCATATATTGGTAGCTAGTAGTACTAAGAGCCATGTAGGGTTTGGAAGGAATAATTATGGTATTTTTGGAAGAAGGTAAAGGATATAAATGATAATAATCAAAATTATCTGGATGAACTAAAGGGACATCTAGGGCAAAAACAATTTGATTTTTTGAAGTATAACTACTTGTTTTAATTACAGAGTACCAATCATAAAAATTAATATTAATAATTTCGTTTTCTGAATAATGTGTTTTTAAGTCCGTTAATATCTCTTGTAAGTCGTCGATATTCAATATATCAGGGTGAATAGTATGTAAACGTGAAAAGGTTATAGCATTTTCCAAGTTGTCTAGGAAAGTAATTATTACATTAGGATTGATAAAAATTTGATTAAGTATACTTAAATATACAGTATATTTATAGAATATATCAGTTTCTCTTTTTATTAATTCATGGTAACGTTCTAAATATTCAGAAATTTTTCGTTGATTATCAATTATAGTTTCAATTGAGGTTCCGTAGTGATCAATTAATTTTTTGAATAAGGAAATTTGTGTGTTTACTTCTGATACAATTTTCTGTTGATTTTTCTCAAGTATTCTTATAGCGTTGTCTTATCTAATACCGTCATTTGCATCAAGCGATCCAGTAAACCATTTATTTACCGTTCCTATAGCATTAAAAAGTCCGCGTTTACTGCGTTTATTTATATTTTTCTTAAATATTATGTTATTAAATTTACGTTCTATTTCTAAGATTAAAGGTTTAAGACTATCATAGTTATTTCGTAAGCTAGAAGAAAATACAAATTGTGTTTCTTTAAAAATAGAAATGTTTAAATCATTATGAACCGATCTAAGATTTTTTATTTCGTTACTTAAGGCTTTAATTTGAACATAATGTAGAAAAGTGTGTTTTCTAGTTATGATCTTTGCATTTCCTAATCTAAAAGGTAAGACTCCAGGTGAATCTTTCAAATCCGTTATTTTAATTTCCTGTACTTGGACCTGGGATATCAGGATCAGGGATATCAGGATCATCAGGTGGTTTCTCATGTCTGTCTGAATGTCTGTCCTGTAATAAAGATTTTTCTGTCAGTTTTCTTGGTCTTTTTAAATTCTTTTTGTGAATTATTTTGCGTGGTAATTTCGCTTTTATACCTAAGTTTTTCTGAACGATTACTTTTTTAAAACGGGGTTTTATTTTTGAACGGTTTTGAACTCTTTCGTAAGCGTATTCATTTTCATTATATTCTATAGGATCTTCGCGATTTTGGTTTCTTTTTTGAATGATTTTTTCCTTTGTAGATTGATTGATTTCATGAATTTTGTCATAAAGTAGACGTGTTCTATTTTTATGTTCGTTAACATATTCATTTATAATTATTTCAGAAGTAGTATCGAAAGCGTCAAAACTATCGGTATGTCCACTAACAATGTTATATGGAGTTTGTTTTGTTACTGAATGAACTGTATTATTATATGCCAAAATTGCGTAGAGCATGAGTTTGTCGATTCGACTGTCTTTGTCAGTTAATCTTAAACATCTTATGTGTTCAATTAATGTAGAGTGTAAACGTTCAACTAAACTGTTGCTATTAGAATTATTAGGAGTAATAAAATGAATATTAATTTTGTGAAGTTTTACAAAATCTTTTACGGTTGTATTATTAAATTCTGATCCATTGTCAGATACAATGGTTCTTAGTAGACCATGATGTGTTGCGAATTGTAAGAAACAATCAATGGTGTTTATAGCTGAAGCTCCACTTATTTTGTATGCTTGTGCATAACGAGAGAATGAATCTATTATTGTTAAAAATTTATTGTTTTCTATTTGGAAAGTGTCAACATGTATGACTTCAAAAGGTTTGGTACTAGTGGGCGTCAAATTAAATTTTATTTCTGCGGGTTTTCTGTCGTATTTAGCTAACTGACAAATTTCACAATTATTTACGTATTTTTCTATATCAGTTTTTTGTTTTGGCCAGTAATATCTTCGTTTTAGGGAATTTTCCATTTCATTGATACCTCTGTGGCAAACTTTACCTTCATGATAATATTTTAGTTTTTCTTGTTGTTCGTCAAAAGTATAAATATCTTCTAAATAGGTTGAACTTTGTATTAGTTTAAAAGAAGAATTTTGGAATGTCTTTTGGATAATGTTGCAAAATTCTGGGATTATATTAGGAGTTTTAAAATATACACAGTAAACCTTTTTATCGTCTACGTATTCTTTTATAAAAGCTATTGTTTCACTTTCGAAATTTTGGAGAGGTAAAGATACCGTTAATCGTTTATTTTCGTTAAATGGTTTGTTTCGAATTACATATTTATGTTGTGTCTTGTTGTTAGAAGAAACAATTATTTGATTTTTGTATGAGTTTACCGATTTTTCTGTTATTGGCATTAGTAAAACAGGATCTACGACTGCTGTATGGACAGTTTCGTTTATATTATTTCTCGGAGCGTTTTCTTGGACATTGAATGCCGGTCTAATAAGTATATCGGAAATAATATTAATTTTTGGTTTTTCAACAGGTTTTTCGTTAGGGGTAATTCCTAAAATTTCATTTACATCTTCGCTTGAGATTTCCGGAAGGTTTCCTTCATCTAAATTTTCTAAGAAGGTAATAATTTCGTCATCTGAATCACCTAAATTGGCTATTATTGATTCGTTTTCTAAAGAATTTTCTAGTGCATTTATTTCTACTCGAGAGAGTGCATCCGCGTTGGTATTTGATTTTCCTTTTTTATATACTATTTCGTATTGATATTCCTCAAGTTTGAGTCTCCAACGAACGAGACGTGAACTGGGATCTTTAAGGGAAAATAGCCATTGAAGGGGTTTGTGGTCAGTGATGATTTTAAATTTGTGTCCAAACAGATAAGGTCTAAAGTAATTTGTGGCCCAGACAATTGCTAACAATTCCTTTTCGATAGTTGAATAGTTGCATTCTGCGGGATTAAGTGTACGAGAAGCATATGCCACTGGAAGATCTTGGCCTACAGTACCTTGTGATAATACTGCACCTATAGCGTAGTTTGAGGCGTCTGTCGTCAAGTTAAATGGCTTAGAAAAATCTGGATATTGTAAAATTGGGTCATTCGTGAGTATATTTTTGCACAACTCGAAAGCATTAATAAAAGATTCATTGTGAATGACCTTTTCTCCCTTTTTTAAACATTTGGTGAAAGGTTTTGTGATTTTTGCAAAGTCTTTTATAAATTTTCGATAATAACCTACTAAGCCTAGGAATGATTTTATTTCTTTTGCCGTTTTAGGAATTGGAAACTTTTGAATAGCCTGAATTTTTTTTTGTTTAATTTTTTATGTTTAATTTTTTGAAAACTAGTTTGAGATTGGAAATATGTTCTTCTAATGATGATGAAAATATTATGTCATCAATGTAAACTAAACAAACTTTTCCTTGGAGTTCTCTTAGAATGTCGTCCATAACACGCTGAAATGTGGCTGGCGCATTTTTTAGGCCAAATGGCATTCTATTATATTCGTAATGACCGTTGTCTACACTAAAAGCTGTTTTTTCTATACTTTGGGGGTGCATCTCTATTTGGTGAAAGCCGGAAGCTAGATCAAGGGTAGTAAAATAAGTACATCGGCCTAACTTGTCTAAAATTTCATTAATGTTGGGAATTGGATATCGGTCATCAATAGTTTTTTCATTGATTTTCCTGTAATCGACTACTATACGCCACTTTTTTTGTCCGGAGGCATCCGATTTCTTGGGGACAATCCAGATTGGTGAAGACCATGGACTTGAAGAAGGTCTAATGATTTCGTCATCTAACATTTTTCTTATTTGTCTTTGAACTTCATTTTTTAAGGCATAAGGATACCTATAAGACTTTGTGTGAACAGGGACCTCGTCGGTGGTTTTTATTTCGTGTTTTACTCTGTTCGTAAATGAAAGTTTTTCTCCTGTATTATAAAATAAATCTGAAAATTCTTGACAGATTTTAAAAATTTTTTCTTTCTCTTCAGAATTAAGATGATCGGATCGTATTATATTTTTCACATCATATTTTTGTTTAGATTTGCTTTTTTTGTTATTAAAAATTTGTTCGATATTAAAAAGAGAGTAATCATTATTGATTTCTTGAAAACTAGCTGTAGTGAATGGTTTATTTAGAGATAAGACTTTTGTTTCGTCTGAATGATTTTGAATTTCGACAATAGCATAACCATTCTTAGCAGTGGTTAGAATTTCCGGAATAAAACAATTTCTTGAAATGTCTTTTCTTGGAAAATAGATATCTCCTGAATTTACAGAAACAGGTATTTTCGCTTTACATGTTTCGTGAGGGTTGACTTGTATAGAAAATAAGTTAGATTGTTGATTGTGTCTATAAAAAATATTAATACAGATATTTTCGTTATAGAGAATATTTTTGTCAAAATCGGGTATTAACTTTAGTCTTTTTATATCTTCGAAGCCTAGTAATCCATCAAAAAAATCATGAAATTGAAACAAGTGGAAAGTAATCTGATCGTTTAAACCTAAAAGTTCATTTATTGGTATGTCAGCTTTGAATCTACATTTATTTGTACCGTTACACGTTTTTATATAATATTTTTCTGCAAAACAAGGATTTATTATTGATTTTGAAGCTCCCGTATCAATTAAGAATTTAAATTTCGGGTTATAAGTCTCAATATAGGGTAAGATATTAGTATGAATGTTATTAAGATCAATTATTGTCATTTTCTTTTGTCTACGACATTGGTTTCCTGAAAATTTTCATTTGAATTTTCATTTTTTATTTCCTCTAGATGTTCTGAATTTTCTGGTAAACTAGTATAACTTTCATATTCCGTATTATAGAGGTTTGAATAGTCATGTTCAAAAAGATTTTGATTTGAATTTTGGTTATATTCTTCAGGGATATAATAATATGAATTCTCTTCGTCGACAAATAAATTTTGGGGTTCGTAAATTGGGTTGTCGTCTTCTATATTATATAGTTCTTCCGATATAAAGTTTCTGGGACCTGAACTTTGGAAGTAGTTCGGTACACGTTGCGGTACTTGTTGGCGTAAACTTGGTATTGTCGCGTTTACTGACATAGGGGTTGGTTTGTCATTAGTTGTTCGTCCGGTTGATTTAAATACGTTGGTTTGGGGTTGTTTTGACCCGAAAACTTGTTGGTTTGTAAAATACTTTTGTTGTAGTTGTCTTGGTTGGGGCATGTTTATAGGACCTCTGGGAAATTGGTTATTTTGTGGAAATCTTTGGGGTTGGACATGTTGTGGTAATATTTTTGTCATTTGTTGGTTTTGGAAAAAGTTTGTCCTTGGGGTATTTGGGAATTGCATCTGAGGATTGAAAAAATTAGGTTTTGGGATATTTTGGGGATAGTTTTGCGTCTGAATTGGTCTTTGAATTTTTTGGATATTATTTTGAAGTTGAATTGAGGAGAAAAGGCGATTTTGAGCATAGAGAAAATTTTGTTCTTCAATTACTAACGCGATAGCATTTTCGAGACTATCAGGGTCTTTAATATGCACAATGTCTTGTAGTCTGCCGGTGAGACCTCTTATAAACGTCTTTAAAGCTAGTTGTTTATAATTATTCAATTGTAACTGTTTCATATTTGGTGCTAAGTCGCTAGAATTTAATTTGGAAATAATTAAGCTATGTGCATCTTGGATCCTAGATCCGAAATTTACAGGGGATTCATTTTTTAACGGTCGTAAAACTATCAAATCTTGAACAAGACAGTCGATGTTTCTATTATCTCCAAAAGTTAAGCGTAAAGCATTGCGAATTTCATCCCATGTCTGAAGTTCTGTTCTTGTCCCTATTAATGTTAGTGCCCTACCAGCGAGTTTTCCGATTATTGCACGAATTAAAAATTTGTTTATTGGATCGTTAGGAATCGCTCGGTTTGTATAAGTTTGTACAAGATAATTACAACTGTCAATAAAAATTTCGAGAGTATGTACATCACCAGAAAATTGAGGTATATTTTCAATATACATGCGTAGTAATTGATAATTAACATTTTGATTTTGGTTTTGTTGCTGGTTGTTCATTGTAGAAAGATTTACTTGCCCAAACAAATCAACTAAAATTGCTAGATCTGTATCGTGATCGATACCTAACCTTCCTACGTTTTCGTTCTCCTCTTCACTTTCTGAATTACTCATAAAAATTAAATTTTTGCTACTAAAATTACTTAAAATTAAGTTTTCCTAAAAGAAAATCAAAATTTGAAAATGTGAAAAATCGTTTTTCGAATTTGAATTCTTAACCTAGTGAGATTAAGTCTTTGCCCCAGCAGAGAGTATAGGATAGTTCAACGAAGGGAAATGGCTCTTACCGTTGGTAGCTAGCCCTTTTCTTCTTCGGAACCTCAGTCCTTGCCCTCCTGGTTGAAGCCCAGTTGCTGCTTGGCCCGAGTCGTCTAACGGTGGAGACGATGTTGCAGGACGAACCGCTTAATCGGAACCCGAAGGAAAAACGCGAGTTTCGGCGACTGCAAGGCTTGCCCGAATCGCAAACTTCTGCGATTTTCCGCGATACGTCCTACCGACTGCGCCAATTAACACACAGCAGTAGGCTTTTAAAAAACTTTATTCGAAAAGCTTTTGACAAAGATCGGTCTTAATCTGAACGCGCTTTGTGATACAATAAATATATAAGATTTCGGATTGCTGAGTTTGCAGGAGACGAGACGGTTCTGGAGCTTCTACAGTTTTCTTGATGATGCATGAATTTCTGCCTAGATAACTCGTTGTCAGAATGTTAGATCTATTCTGTTTACGAGAAGCATATCTTCGCACATCCTTTACATTTTAGGGAGGGCTAATAGAAATGTAGGGGGGACTAAGCCCCCCCTAGCCCCCCCCCCCTAGTTACGTCTATGCTGTCAAGGCATAAAATCTCTGTCCAGTTTTCTTTGCAAACTTTATAAAACATTTCTGCAATGGTTAAAACAACATGCAGTTTGGGATAAAACCTCGGAATTATCTAAATTTCTTAGAAATCTATGGTCATGCTCACATTTCGCATTAGTGTACAATGTTAACCTTGATGTCAGAATTTCCTGTAGGTCACGCACAGAGACATATTTTCAGGCTATGTTTCTTGTATGGAAATATATGTACCTACTTTATGTAAAAAAGGAAAATTTATTTTTAATTATGACTGAAAAAAACAATAAAAATTCATACACATAGGTTTTCTGTTTACCTGTGTTTTTGTTTTAAGTTTCACATCTCACAGATACGGCAATTTAATTTATAATTTTGTTATTCAATCGGGAAAGTTTTTAGTGCATTTGGTGTTTATTCCCCAAAAAATCGCTTTTGATATTTAAAAACTGTGGATGGCAGGAGGCAAACACAAAACCTCAACTGTATTATCAAAACCACGTTTTTGCATTTATGGCGTTTTCATTAAACAGGGCAATATAGATAATACATAAAATTTTTCCTTAAAACTTTGAACTTATTGTCGAGATTAAAAAAAGTTCGCCGAGTTTTGCACTGAAGGCCGATTAACTCCCTGCATGTTTAAATGGCGTTCTATGTTATTAATAAAATTGTAGGCGACTGTATCTCGCCGTTATTTCCATATTACCAGTGTTACTGCCACTGTAAAGGTTAAATTCGAGATCGATGGTGTTTAGCTCCTAAATTGTGCGAATCAAGGCTTTCCCTTAAAATAGTTCGTAACCACGCGTTCGTTTTCCCTGGATTTCACCCAAGAAATAAAATTTGTTACTTATTTTCAATGAGACCAGTTTAAATTCTATGACGCTCCATATTCCATAAGTGTTAGCAACCTTTACAGAATCTTAATTTCGCATCTAAATAGTTATCTAAGGTGCTTTGAATAATTCCGTATCTTTTATTGCCAGTGCCGGCGATAAGTGAGCTAGTTTAGAACTCGCCTGATAATTACAAACTAAAACACAGATTTATCAAAATAGACAATCCAACGTTTAAAGTCCGTGACGACGCAAAACATAAATGTAAACGAGAGTACATTCAAGCCTAGTTCGCTACTTAGTGTGACTTATTTTTGTCAACGTGAGTCATGTAATTATCCTAACCCATTATTATAAGTCGTCTCATCCCACATCAGCTCTGTAGTGGACTCTCCTCGTTACAAGGAACACTAAAATAGGTAGATTATAACAATTTCATCTCGAATTTAATTATCTAATTTTGTACATTCTTCTTCTTCCCTTTCCAGTATTTTGGCTATATCATTTTTTTAAGCATTGAAGAGAGCATTTGCCAACTTTCTGGGTATTCATTAGAATTTTATCCAAAATTAGATATCCTGTGTTAACAGAGGTATAATTTGGTACCTTTATTTTTAAAACAAACGGAGTCTATCATAAATATTATATTTATGATGAATGGTGGTCTTGACAAATAAACCTGCCTGGCCATTTTAAAATAACAAATTTTGCATTTAAATTATAGTAGACCTGTTAAATGTTAAAAAATTCTACATTGTAGATTTGTAGATATCAACCTATAAATTATTTCTTATAGCTGTTGTCGAAGCTAATGCTTCGAGTAGCGTTGACTGACGCTAGGTATTTTATAAACTGAAAAGAAAAACCCATTCAGACATTCCGTAGGTAATTTCTTCACCAATTACTTTGAATTTAATCATTTTCGCGAGAACGTATCTATAAATAAATATGATAACAAAATTGGTGTGTTGTTTTTATTATGACTGACATTGAAATCATAACTCTGCCTACGGTTTTGTCTGTAATAAAACGTACGAGATATTTATACATTTCCACAAAGTATTTTAACTGCGACTAGTTTACAGGCATCGCAAGAATGTATTATAAAAACTTCTGTTAGCGACATAAATGGACAAATAAACTGGCTGGAACTGACACCTTTTACGAGACACCGGGAGCCAATTTTAGAATATTAGTGCTGACGTTTTGGACTTTGTACCAAAACAACAATCTTTTGGTAATAAATTACCCACCAGATATGAATACATATACATAATATGTAAATACAGTAACAATGTGAAATTGAAAATTTAAAAATGTGGACGATGCGTTCTATGCAATGCCATGGACGAGATTAAAGAATACATTTACAAGATGTAGGGGATGTACCTAGAAGATTTTCGGGGGTACCTAATATCACGAGTAAAATTATGGACAATTTGCAAGGGTGAACATTTTTCTGGTTGATTTTAAAAGACGATTGGCATTTATGGATATTTAGGAAGGACATTTCACGAATTCAAAAACATCAAATCTCTCCAAAACGTTGCATTTTGATAATCAATCAACTTATCAAATTGAGATAAAGCAAACTTTGTTGATATGGTTGTCCAGACTATGTGGTTTATATTCACTTTGGTGTTTTTGATTTTGTAGGTATATTCGCTTATTTCTACAGTACCTAGCTATTACATTGTTACACCACTTTATGTAGGTATGTAATTTTCTATGAAAGATAATAGAGTTCGAACAAAAAATTACCTACCTATTCCTCTAGAACCGTGTTCAGTTAGAATATGAATGCCAAGATGAATCCCTTCAATATTTTTAAACAGCTCAAAATTAGTGTGTCCAATTTACTTGAAAATAGTTATGTAAATTAAGACAAATTATTTAATGGGAACATCGCCAACTAAATAAATAATTGGGAATTTATGTGTTTCACTCTCAGTAGGTACCTACTTGAGTAGTTTTCATTGTATTACACACTTATTACAAGTCCATTGGCTGTTAAATTTAAATAATTTTCATTTAGGTACTTACTCTATTTTAAAAAGGGGTTTGCGCCATATCTCTGGATGTAAAAAAGGCACGGTTTGAGGCATATCGACTCGGACCCATATTAAATAAATTCGGAGATAAATTCCCCCCAAAACCTGGGTCACCCTGTACAGTGTTGTATACAACATTGGTCGAGCTTTAATAGGTAGGTACTCGGTTGATTGGAATACCGCTAACATATATTTCTCCAAAAAGGAAATAAGTGAATGTCATAAGAACAAGGTTATTCAGCTGACTTCAAGCACGTCTAAAAATAAACTTAATAGAACACTACTCTCGTTTTTATACTTTAACAGGTACTCGTTAGAATAAATTATTATTTAATTCGATATATCGATTATTGTATCTAAATTATTACGAAGCTGGTCTTAAATTATAAATACAAAATTTTAGCATTAGTCAGCTGCACAATAATATCTACACTCAAATACCCGAGCAAATACCTGATACATATATTTTTTAATAGGTATTTTTAAAAGAAATATCTTTTTATAAAAAGTTTTGACAACGTAAAACTAAGTAACTCTAAAGAGGCCAAATGAATTTATTGATACGAAATATAAAAAAGGACAATGTAACATTGAATATAATACTGTTTATGGTCAGTTAACTGCTATAATATAGCAGTCGCTCAATTGGAAATAATCACCAATGCAAACAATTAGAGCATATTTTTAAACCTATAACAACAAAAGGAAAACGAATTTGCAAGTAAATCTTCTGTAATATCATGGCTTGTATGATTATTTCACATTTGCTATACAGGGTGTCCCGTTAATAATGGTCCATAGAGCAACTGCACATATTTGGGGCCAAAATATGACGATTGTGGCTAATATGCCTTATAGAAATGTTGTTTGCTTAAGAGATATAGGGCGTTGAAGTTCATTTTTTGAAATTGAATTATGGCTACATCTCCCAAAATAATGAAGCTGCTGAACTGAAATTTGGCACTGCTGTGTTTTTGGGGATGGAGAATAAGCTGAAGATTTCAATTTCGACATATCTCACAGAGGGCGTCACTTGCGCTGTTTTTGAGCCAAGCTTTTACTTAACTTTTTTGAGGTTATCTTTTTGATGTTGCAGGTCCATCATTTTAAGGCATCTTTTCATTCTGCAACAAAAAGGTACTCTTGTTTCATAACGATAAAATCAACCGTTTGCGTTGAAATTGGCAAAATGTGCCCCGAAACACCTGTAGACTCCAACATTCGAAAAATAAAATTTTTACCTGCTACTTTCAAATGTTACAGATTCACTGTACCATTTAAAGTGAGAAAAAAAATTGCTATGAACAATGTACCAAAAATGTTTTGTTTTCAAAATGGAACGGATTGAAACTTGGCAAAATTTTGACACTCTATTTCAAGAAAACGAATGGTGTTTCGACCAATGCCCATCTGGCATTTTTTTCTTCATTTTGAATGTAGGTACATTCGATTTGTAACATTTGAAAGCGGTAGGAGAAAATTTTATGTTTCGAATATTGAAGTCAACGGGTGTTTTGGGGCACGTTTTGGCAATTTCAAGGCAAACGGTTGATTTGATCGTTATGAAACAAGAGTACCTTTTTGTTGCAGAATGAAAAGATGCCTTAAAATGATGGACCTGCAACATCAAAAAGATAACCTCAAAAAAGTTAGGAGTAAAAACACGATCCAAAAACAGCGCAAGTGGCGCCCTCTGTGAGATACGGCAAAATTGACATTGTCAGCTTATTCTCCATCCCCAAAAACATAGCAGTGCCAAATTTCAGTTCAGTAGCTTGATTATTTTGGGAGATGTAGCCATAATTCAATTTCGAAAAATGAACTTCAAAGCCCTGTATCTCTTAAACAAACAACATTTCTATAAGGCATATTAGCCTCAATCGTCATATTTTGGCCCCAAATATGTGCAGTTACTCTATGGACCATTATTAACGGGACACCCTGTATAATTTTTAAAATTTTAAGGTTTTAAACTCCAAGGGGGGTGTCCGAGGGGTGTCCGATAATTTATTTTTATTTTTTCCTCGTTTTTTTACTACATTTTCAGTCGTACTCTTCTCGAAGTAGATCATGCAGTCTAACATGGGTATTTTATTTACCCCAGTTAGCTACAGATTAAAAAAGTGCATTTATTTAATACGGGTTCGAATTGGTGTGCCAAAAACAGTGTCTTTTTTTTTTCAAAAAATCATATACAGTGACCGGCAGAAAGTTGGATACAAATGGAAAACTTAAGTAATCAGAGTTTAAAAATATTAAATTTTTGTGTCCAACTTTCTGCCGGTGCCGTTAGGTTTTTCCTCCGCGCAAAATGATCGCGCTGTGTTTACACTGACGCCACCTGACATTTTTTTGGCGACGTCCTGATTAAATACACCATTTAGGGGTGAACCTTTTTATGTCATCCCTAACATTTCTACCAATTTCTAAAACTTTATGCATTTTTTCCGATATAAATACGTAGTTATATTACTCTATACTCGAAATACACTACACTTAACAAATTTTGTTATAATATTTTAGGTAGTTTAGAAAACATAAAAAAATTTCTTAGGTAATATTTAAGAAAATTGTCCTGTGTCTTCAAAACCAATGTTCCAATAGCAAAAAGTTCACATGAAAAACTAATAGCTCGACTAATAGTTCTAGCGTTGGTTGTAGGGATCTTACAAAGACAAAACAACCCTTCTGGACCGACAAGATTATATGAATTACTGTTGATTAAACCGAAAAACCTCCACAGTTACACCTTATTTTACTCGTTATTTTACAACCTCAAAGTGCAGGTAATAGAGTTTGTTTACATACTTGTTACACTGTTTGCAGGATCTCCTATTTGTTGCTTGTTGCTCTACGACGAGCAACACATGCCGGTGTACTCGTAGCGCGCGCGAAATTCCCACGAATCCATTGCGGCGCAGGCGTAATTTTACTCTGGATCTATTTCGGTTAAATGGGGCAGTCTGTTTTTGCCGTTCCGTTTTCCACGTTTGCATTGTCTCGAATTTGAAATCTGCGCGGAAATGCGCGGGCCTAAAAACCGAGCTAAAAACACAGGCATCTACCAACGCCTGTTGAACCCCCCTCGTTCTCGTATACGAACATGTTTTGTTTATTTTTTCCACATTCTCGAAATGTGTCAAATTATTTTTAAAAGATATAGTCCGAGAGGTGAGTGACAAAAAAAATGCAACAGTTTTAGGAAGGCTGGTTTTTTGATGCAGTGTAGTATTTAGGGTGTATAAGAATAGCCTTGCCGTCAGTCAGCCAGTTTCGTTAGCGTTTGGCGCAGGGGCGGCTTCAAAGTTGTAAAAAAACCAAGTATGTCGCAACTGTTTTAGAAAATCTAAAACTTGGCTTATTTAGTAGCAAAACAACTAAACAACGATGTGGATGTAGTCAGCCTTGGAAATATTGCAACGGGCCGCGTCAGCAGCGCTTCAAACTCATAAAAAATATACAGGGTGTCTCACCACGAACTGCATCGGCCGATATCTCAAAAAGTAAACATAGAATTTTTTTGAAAATTTGGCAGCTGACCAATGTCAATGAGTACTATTCATTTAAAGTATTTTAAAAATGGCGGCACGTCCGGTCATACCGGAAGTAGATGACAACTTCGTTATTTTAAATGGAACACCCTATATTTTATTGCATTTTTGGATTCTACGGAAAATTCTAGGTACATTTCATGTATCATGTCCTACACCTAAATTAAACCGTTTTTGAGATATTTGCCATTTTAGAGAAAAAATGACAGATGCAGACCCGTACTTAATTGACAGTTTCTTCATAACGGCTACATATTTCTTAACGCGCTCTTGGCATTTTGCAGTCAAAGGCTTGGTGCAGAGAAATACCATAAAGAAAGTTTCCGATCTTGTACAGGGTGCTCACAAAAAATTATTCAAATATTAATTCAAAAAATGCCAAAAACTCAAAATTTTCAAATAGAAACCCCCATTTTTTTTGTTGTAGCCGTATTCAGCACAAAAAATTAGGGAAAGTTATAGTTTATAGTATATATAGTATATCCAAGTTATATCCAAGTTACAGAGGCAGTAGATATAAACAAAATCACATGACCGCATTGCGATCGATTACCAGGGTCGGACTAATATATTATATGAGATTCTGCAACAAGCCTGCGCGCAATCCTACCTACACAGGAAACGCGACTGAGGGAAGAGCCGGCCCTGCATTCCACTCGCCGCCTAAACACTTGAGATCTTACGACGGCCAGACCAATAAGAGATAGGTCACTTCGCGATCACGTGGTGGCCAATGTTTTAATTCACTGCCTCTGTAACTTGGATATACAGGTGATTCAGTTTTTTGTAGCAGGACTTTAACAGGTCATAGATCTTCAAAAAATAACCGCACTTTCTTCTATAAACTATATCATTTTAAGGCCTTATAAAAAAGTTACAGGGTGTTAAAATTGCTTAAGAAATATGTGGACTTTATTGAATATTTACCAGACTAGTTGAGATATTTAAGTCGTATTTGGTATACGCTATAACGGCACGGGTTATCATAAAACCTGTTAATATCGAAAATCTTGCACAACCAGTGGCCGAGAAGTGGGTAATTAGTAAAATTATTTTTAGAAAAAAATGAATCACCTTGTATTGAAATAAAAGGTATTGATTTTTTTATGTAGATTTTAATTGCAGACAAAAATGTCCTCTTGGTATTTGTTCGCTTGTATTCTAGTTTAACGGCAAATTTCATTTGTTTGTATTATTTCGGGGTATTTCTGAAAATTATCAAAAAAAATTGCTCCATAAGTAACACTTAAAGTAGAAATAATGTGTTTGCTACTTTAAATAAATAACTTTTTTCAATAAACTTACCTTATTTAAGGCTATACTTTTGAAGTTACAGGGTCTAAAACATTTAAGGAAGATACATTAAGTGACGCTCTGTATCTTGAAAAGTAAAACCTTGAATGGGTTAGTTTATTGGAAAAAGTTACTTTATTTAAAATAAGAAACACGCTTTTTCTACTTTAAGTGTTACGTACCTACTTATGGCGAAAATTTTTTAGATAATTTTTCAGAAATACCCCGAAATAATACAAAAAAATGAAATTTGCCATTAAACTATAACACATGCGAACAGATACCAAGAGGACATTTTGCATTCTGCAATTAAAATCTACATAAAAAATTCAATACCTTTTGTTTCATTTTTTTTCTAAAAATAATTTTACCAATTACCCACTTCTCCGCCACTGGTTGCCCAAGATGTTCGATATTAACAGGTTTTATGCTAACCCATGCGGTTTTAACGTATACCAAATATTTATGACGTAAATATCTCAACTAGCTTGGTAAATATTCAATAAAGTCCGCATATTTTTTCCAACTTTAACACCCTGTAACTTTTTTCTAAGGCCTTAAAAAGATAAAGTTTATACGAAAAAGTGCCGTTATTTTTTGAGGATCTATCACCTGTTAAAGTCCTGCTACAAAAAACTGATTCACCCTGTATATAGTATAATAACAAATTCATAGGAATAATTTTTCTTTAAAATTACAGGCTCTAAAAATTATCTGTATCCCAGAAATAAAGCGGTTTCGGACCTATGTTCATATATCCTGTAGGATCAGCATTCACTGATGAAACACCCTATATATGAATGATGAATTCAGAGAGTCAGAACATAAATTATATAATTTAAAAAAACCGCTAATATTGCAAATCTGGAGTGAACATTTAGGTATCGATTTATAATGGATGTCCACAAGTTGCTGTACATTTTGTAAATCGGAATGTGCGAAAGTGTGCCTTGGCGATGTCGTAATAACCTGTATACTGGTTTGGAGCAGTGCATCCTAACTTGATAAAGTGTGTTCTAAACTGGAAACAGAATTGTGTAGACAAAGACACCATAAATAACCTGGGACGCCTAAATTTAGTCCATACCTAAAATAAGCCTTTAAAATTACAAATACCCGGGGAAAACAAACACGAACTACCATTTTTATGGGTTCTAAAAATATCGTAGTGGATGTTAAATCCATAACGACATACTTTTAATCTAATCTATTATATTGTGAGAACGGACCGTAAATTTAGGAAAGCCGAAAATAAACCCATTCAAGTTCGGCCATCAAAAATGTCATTACCGTTTTGTCGATGTTTACAGTGCATTTATTTTGTGCATTCGCAAAACGGCGATGTTCAACTGCTAGGAAAACCGTGTGGTTTTTACGTTATTTACAAATTTCTGGTTTAATCGTTGATCTTCAGGTCATAATCTGAGTTTCTGAAGTGATCGATATAAATTATTGATTTGTACATCAAATCGCACCATTTCCCAGAAGAATGGAGATTACAACTGAGTGCTCAGACCTCGGGCAAAATCAGAAGATCAATTTTTGTCATATTCTTTTCAATTTCAAATTGAAACTCGAAATCAATTTCGACCGCGGTGGCGACTGCATGTTTTTCTGTCTTGGATCGACCTTGGTTAGAATCGAGGTCGAGACAGATGTATCCACATTGCGCATATCTTTATATTATAGAAAAACACCCCTGATGGTCAAGAGCGCTGGACAAATTGTGGATTCACCCTTAATAGCTTTATCAGTGTGATTTACTAATTATTGTCCTGGGATCACTACGGGTTTCTAGGGTTTTCCGTAGTACTTGAACGAATGCTATCCTAGTTCTATCGGGAAAAGTCGGCCATATAGCCGCAAATGGCAACGAAAACAAAATAATATGATGAATAGGGAAGTTGACGATTTTTCAAAGTTGGCATTATTTGTTTCCTTTTGCGGTTCAGAGTAGTGTAAAGCAATTAAAACAAAATTAAAATGTTTTATTTACTAGAATAGTATATTTCCTAACAAGTGCGGAAAGTGCCACTTTTCTGCAAGAGTAAGGAACACTATTTTTTCTACAAGCGTGCGGAAAAGTAAGACACTTTTCCGCACGCATTTACTCTTCCGCACGCATTTTAGTTTAGAAAGTGTCACTTTTCCGCACTAGTGCGGAAAAGTAGTGCGGAAAAGTGACACTTTCGAAACTAAAATGCGTGCGGAAAAGTGTACTTTTCCGCACGCTTGTAGAAAAAAATATTTTTCCATTATTTACAAAATTATGGAGGGTAGAGGTAAGGAGCACCATCTTATATGGGTGTTCGGCTCAAAAACTGTCGTCTAAAAGCATTAAATAAGGATGGCGCTCGTGTTCTCCCCGGGTATGACCCGAACTTAGCGGTTGTAGTAGAGATGGGTAATTCGTTCATTTTACTACGACCAAATCGGTCGGTGACCGATTTCAAAAATATCGAATCATTTCATTCGGTTTTAGTTCGTTCGATCGTCGGCCGTTCGATGTGTGGACTGTGGAGTGTCGGTAATACTTTACAGTGATCGAATCACAGTGATTCACGATTGACACATCTCTAGCAGAGTGGAAAGTAGCAAAGTTCGGACTGTAGATTTGGTACCTGGGATAAAATGGTTACATTGCTTTGAGTTTACATGCATTCAGATGGTTTAACGTTCTCTGGTTTTAGCTCATTTAAATAACCTCGATTTTAGCTTGTTTGTTTAAACGTGTGTGGCGATTTTTACACTATCTTTGGACAGTTTTATAGATATTATATTTTTATAGTGTATTACCTTAATTAAAACATAAAAATCGTGCAGGTGTATTGTAAAACAAATAATTATATATTATTATCCTGATATTTAGCTCTTTACTAACTTTGCAGGCGTACAAGCCACGTACAAGCTAATATTATATGCGCACGATATCCATATGTGACGTCATCGCATGAACCGAAAAGTTACCGTTCAACCTACTCTCCACTAACCTTGCCTGGGGGCAACAGCAGCACCATCTTTTGAGGGACAATTTTATAATACAGAGATGGTCCTCCTTACCACCCTCCATATACAAAATATAACGGTTTTTCACGAAAATTACATCATAATGTATTTGTGCTATGTAAATCGATCCAATCGAATTATTGATCGCATGTAAATCACTTTCCTGGTCAGAGGTTAAGTTAGCTACAAATCAACAATCGCGGCGGACCTTACTTTTTCATTTTATGGAATGAGGAAATCCTAACCTAGCTTTCTTCTGTTTATTTTTTTTAGTGAGTGGATTGTTTATTATAATGGTTTTATATGTATACGGTCTAGGCTGTATCTATACGGCCACAGAAAATATAGTTCCACAACAGAATGCTCCTTAGCAATACCTGTCAAATGGACTCCAACTACAGACTCCAAAAACAAGCAGCTTGCATATCTTATGAAATGATATTTTCCCAAAATATAATCTTCCAAATTCGTAGATTAGCCAACATTTAATAGTTGACCTGAATATCATTGCATTTGGAAAATATTAAGCTTCAAAGTTGGAGTCCATTTGACAGCTGTCATTAAGGAGCTCTCTGTTCTGAATATATTTTCTGTGATACGGCCTAAATGGCGCAGACCGTATGTAAATGACATGGCATTTCATATACGGACTAGACCGTTAACATACGGACTATTGACATTCAGACTGTATGTGCAATCGTAGTGAATTACCCTTCTTTTTTTATACAGGCCCATTAAAGAAGAATATGCCTTCTTTTTAGTAAGTATGTATTTTGCAGAAAAAATCTAGGGTACCTATACTAAATAATTACCTTTTTTCCTTCAAAATACTACGTACCAGCAAGAAGTAATGTCCTTCTTTGAAGGGCCTATATAAAAAAGAAGGAGTAATTCAGAAATGGCGGTCGTCGAAACCGCCCGGAAAACATTGCACTTACATTCTGACTTTTGTGATATACGGTCTAGTTGCAGATAGACCGTATATAATAGGACTAGGGACTAGTCCTTTTGCAAACCCACTAGACCGTTTGTTGACGGACAAGCTTCTTATACATATGGAGTAATATCTTCAGTAGTTTACATATGGACTAGTCCTTTTGTATACGGCCTGTTTTACATATACGGTCTTGTAACATATACAATGTTTACGAGTGATTTGTTTGCAAAGTTTCTGAAAAAAAAAACAATCGCATTATGTTTAAAAAGTGTTTTCTGAGCTATTGCAATATTAATAGTAACAACAGCAACAAGATTTTTAATAGAATCGAGGGGGACCCTGTGTGGGTTATTCATATTAAGGACAATTTGGGAATAGTAAAAATAGACCTAAAATCCCACAATTTCTATTTTTTTCACATCACATTCGAAAAGCTACCGGTTTCATAACTCTAACAGTTACATCTTCAGGCTAGCTGAAAAAAGCTTTTCACATTTTTCCAAGCATCTTTATGACAATAATCATAATTTTGACCCAGAATTAGATTTTAAAATTTTACATAGAGCCAATAAAGGTTATTTTCTTAATAATTTAGAATCATTCGAAATTCTTAGACAGGTTAAATTGAACAATACTAAAACATTAAATTCTCAGTTGGTTTTTGAATCTTCCCCAACTTTTTCCGTTTTCTTTGACTAGGTTGTATGTTTCCTGTAATCTGTGAGAATTGTTGGGTTCCTTTTTTACTTCGCCTAAATATTATAGGTTGCCTTTGGTTATAATTCCTCCTTTAGTATAAGTTGCGTTCGCTCGCTAATAGATGGCCTTACTTGTATCAAAGTTTGAAAGACATGTTTTTTTATAACCCAAAAAAGTACATTGTTCTAGAACCACATAGAAATAATTTTACGTCTCCGATTAGTAGTTAAGAAAATTTTTGATATGTTGTAAATTCGTATTTGTTTGTGTATTTGACTATAATTAATGTAACTAGTCTTTACAATGACTGTGATTTTCGCCATTCTTCGCCAGTCACCTCTTGATGATATTTGTAAGTGAGCATAAATTAATTTATTGTGTAACTTGATTTGATTGTTGGTTTATTGTTTGATTGTTTGTTTAAACTTAGACTAATTAGTGTTCTTCCCTTTTTCCCCCTTTTTTCAGCTAGCCTGAAGATGTAACTGTTAGAGTTATGAAACCGGTAGCTTTTCGAATGTGATGTGAAAAAACTAGAAATTGTGGGATTTTAGGTCTATTTTTACTATTCCCAAATTGTCCTTAATATGAATAACCCACACAGGGTCCCCCTCGATTCTATTGACAATGCTGGACCGGCATTTTGGACCCATGAATTCAAGAGGCTGTCAATAAAGAAGACACAACTACAAGGTGATATATTTTTCAACAACCAATGTTTGAAGAAATGTTTACAACCAAATTACATAAAGGTCAAGATCAATCGACAACTCCATCTCGATAACAGTAGAAGATGTTTACAATCATTGACTAAATTGTTAATAAAAGAAGAAATTAGATTAGCATACCAGAAGATTTACACAATAGATGTAAAGCTAAAGGCAATTTATGATTTGTTCAGAGAAAATTGGGATTATCAGGTAATTACATGTTTATCTTAATAAGTTGCACTCTGTTTGAAGTTATTTGAGGAGTAAATAGATGCATACATTGCATAAGAAACTCAAAAACTTGTTAGAGAAAAAACAATCATTATCACAAATGTTCAATAATTTTAATAATGATCACAATTTTCATAATCCTTTTATTAATTTTTCAAATGTACAATTTACTACAGTTGAAGTTTCCTTATTGAAGAAAGGTTTTAAACATAACCCAGTAGTTCCACCAAAACAGAGTCTTAGAGAGTTGGAACTGGTTGCGGTGGAGACGGAAACTGTTATTCAAACTTATGAATTCGAGAATAAAGATTCCATACGTCATGACATAAAAGATGTTTTGAAGAAGGAAAAAGTGCGACTGGAAAGATAAATTAAGTTATCTAAAGGTAAATTTAATTCTAATTTAATTAAACATTTAAATACTAAAATTAAATCAAATAATTTGACAGTTACAAAAGCTGACAAGTTCAACTCTGTTATAATATTGTATGAAAGTGATTATAAACAGAAGGTAATTCAATTTATAACATCCAATGGTTTTTCTATCAACAACAAGTTTTCTTTAAATGTGTTTAACACTAAAGTAAAAAATACCCTCAAAAAATGTCCCACACTCTTCAATAAAGAATTGATAAAAAAATTCAATCCCGATTATTCCGCCATCCCTAAGTTGTATGGCTTAATGAAGATACATAAGTCTGATAATTTTGAGGACATCCCAATTAGACCAGTGGTATCTTACAAAAATTCTCCTACATATAAACTTTCGAAATGGCTAAATGGAATTCTAAAACAATTATATCCTGGAAGTTTCTCTTACACAATTAAGAATAATCTGGATTTAGTAGAGAAATTAAATAATCTTAAATTGGACCAAACTTTTTTATTGGTTTCTCTTGATGTCTCGAATCTCTTTACCAACATCCCTACTGAAGTGGTGAAGGATTATAAAAAGAAAATTAGGGGATAGTGAGTTTTCTTCGGAAGAAAAGATTGAGATTTTTGAAGTTCTACACATTTGCCTTGAACAAAATTTTTTTCAATTTGACAATAAAGTATATAACCAACATGATGGCCTTGCCATGGGTTCCTCAATTTCCCCAATTCTAGCAGATGTTTTCATGGATTTCTTTGAGTCTTCTAAGATTATTAACAACAATGTGTTTTCAAAATTTATACAGTTTTATGGTAGGTTTGTGGATGATATAATTTTGATTTGGACAGGCAGTGAAACAGATTTACAGTTGTTTTTTTCTTATATAAACCAACTTGATAACAACATTAAATTTACTCTAGAAATTGAAAAAAATAAAGAATTAAACTTTTTGGATCTTACAATTCAACATAATAATAATCATATTTCCTTTAATATTTACAGAAAACCTACTCATACTGGGGTAGTTATTGATAATACATCTAAACATCCTATTTCTCATAAATTAGCTGCATTTAATTCTTATTTGGATAGATTGACAAAAGTTCCCCTTACTCAAGAATCTTTTAATAAAGAGCTAAATATTATTTCTCAAGTTGCTTTAGGGCATAATTATAATCATAACTTGATTACAAAATTATTAATTAAAAAGCAAAATAAAAACATTCAAAATTCTGTTTACATACAAAGTCATCCGGGAGAACAATCTGCTCAACAAATTACAGAAGCCCCCAATACGAATGTTGGTTTCATTTCATTAACTTATTGTGGCCCAGTTAGCTATAGAATTTCCAATATTTTCAAAAAACATTATAGAGTATCTTTTAAGAGTTCCATTTCACTGGGGAGGTTGATTTTGAACAATAAAGATAAAACTGATCCAATGGAACTTAAAGGGGTTTATAAGTTAAATTGTTCTACATGTAATAGTTCTCATATTGGTAGAACTTTTCGCAATTTTAAAACTAGACTAAAAGAACATCAAAGAGCCCTAAACCCTCTTTCTAGTTGCTTTTCACATTTTTCCAAGCATCTTTATGACAATAATCGTAATTTTGACCCAGAATTAGATTTTAAAATTTTACATAGAGCCAATAAAGGTTATTTTCTTAATAATTTAGAATCATTCGAAATTCTTAGACAGGTTAAATTGAACAATACTAAAACATTAAATTCTCAGTTGGTTTTTGAATCTTCCCCAACTTTTTCCGTTTTCTTTGACTAGGTTGTATGTTTCCTGTAATCTGTGAGAATTGTTGGGTTCCTTTTTTACTTCGCCTAAATATTATAATAATATAATAATGGTTATAATTCCTCCTTTAGTATAAGTTGCGTTCGCTCGCTAATAGATGGCCTTACTTGTATCAAAGTTTGAAAGACATGGTTTTTTATAACCCAAAAAAGTAAAATTTTTTAATATGTTGTAAATTCGTATTTGTTTGTTTATTTGACTATAATTAATGTAACTAGTCTTTACAATGACTGTGATTTTCGCCATTCTTCGCCAGTCACCTCTTGATGATATTTGTAAGTGAGCATAAATTAATTTATTGTGTAACTTGATTTGATTGTTGGTTTATTGTTTGATTGTTTGTTTTAGACTAATTAGTGTTCTTCCCTTTTTTCCCCCTTTTTTCAGCTAGCCTGAAGATGTAACTGTTAGAGTTATGAAACCGGTAGCTTTTCGAATGTGATGTGAAAAAATAGAAATTGTGGGATTTTAGGTCTATTTTTACTATTCCCAAATTGTCCTTGACAAGATTTTTGTTCGATTAGGTACCACCGGACCCAAAATTATGGTTTGATGTAGGTCGCTGTCATAAACCTTCTTCGAAAGGCATATTATTGTTGTGAAGATCATTTTGATGTAAGACATGTTAGTTTTTTATAGAAATGTCATCCTTTGCATAAATATTTGTTTTACAGATTGAACCTATACTTAGTTACAAAAAAAGTTATTATGGAGTCTTCGTCACCAGGTTCGTCACCAGCGAAACGAAAAAAAAAACGATTCTAATGAATTTGTTAAATAGAGTTACAGTTCAGAGACGATAAAAGGTTATTTTGTATGTAAATTCAACTGCACCAGGTAGGATTTTGGCTCGGTCGACGCAATCCTATCCATATTTTTTGTCATTTACTTTGAAAGGTAATAAAAACATTCATATATAATATATATTAATGTTGTGATAACTTTAAATTTTACTTACCTACATCCACTTTATAGAATCTTATAGAATACTTTATAATCTTTACATTTTTCTTGAAAAATGAGCAATGTTTACGATTTTCGAAAAAATTTAACCTAAAAATTTAAAATCTCCCCAAACCACAAAACATAAAAGATAAATCTTGTTCTCTCTAAACCACAAAACATAATCGATCATCAACTGATGGTTTATTGTAGATCAGGATTATTGAACACTTTTCACTTTGCCTTCGGTAATCTTCGGCTCTACAAATGACGTATTTTTACATTCGGCTCTCATTCGGAAATTCAAATTTTATTTTCAAATTATTGGCTTTGGAAAGAATTAATAGAACAACAACGCTTATATGTAGACATATTTATTAGTCATGGTCCTCTCTAACACCTGTGTTTGGAAAATTTGGTAGAAGGAAACGACCTTATTGCCCCCTCCGCGCACAAGCATTCAGTTGCTTCTGGGGTACTCCTACTTTGGAGTATTGTGAGATTGAGATGTAGGTATTATTATTATTATTATCATTATTATTTCGAATTATTATACGGGGTGTTTCGCAATCCGATACTGGTGACTTTTCGAAAAAAAAATGCATGGCCTCAAAAAAATCAAAGGAAACTAGGTATCTGAACTATCATAAACCTTAACAGTGCCATCAATTTTCAATGTAAAAATTTTCTTCTATCTCTTAAAAGAAACATGCTACGGCTAGTTTTGCCCAATGTGAAATTTTGGATTTTGATTTTAGATTCGCATTCAACATCATTAAAAAAACCTTATAACTTATAATAATCAGGATATAGTCCTCCTTACGGCAGAATGCGTGCGACGTAAGGGGGAAGAACTCGCAAATATTTTAGAATTAGTCGCAGTTCAGGGGCGTAGCTCAATTTTTTGTAACTCACTGACTTAATTTTAATATAATTGTTATTTAATTTATTGTTAATATTATTCTTAACGGTGATGCCTTAGATTATGGAGGAAGGCAAACCCTTATAACATTGGCAATTATTTCTCGTGCTTGAGAATGCAACGTTCTTCCCTGTTTACTCATTTTGCACACGTTAACTCCCGAACATACGAAACGCCACTGAGCTTTCTGAGCCGGCGGAAAAAACTTGCCAGCGGCCTAAAAAATGAGGTCTGTATGGTAGCCCAAATACGCAGTTAACGTTACGTACTGTAGAAACAGGTACAAAACGCGTTGGCTAACTGATTTTGTTAGCCGACTCCATCGCAGAAGTGCTGTGTTGCCGTATTTCAAAGGCGATGGTAGACGCGACGATGTTGAAAAAAATATAATAGGTGTTTTATCACACCGCGTTAAAAACAAATGATAAACAAAAATGGGGAAGTGGTCCCGTGATGCGAGCTTTATTTTTTCGGAGTTCAGAAATTCGGCTTCAATATGATAAAACTTGTATTCGCCAATAAATAACGACTACTCGTATAGGAAATCTCGCCCGCATTCTTTAGAAACGTTTTCTTTCGTGCTTTGGACTATAGTATTTTATCGCTAATAAAATAAACCGGGAAGTAAACCTTGTGTGGTGGACGACTAACTGCTAATAAGTTTTATTAGAAAGATAAATTATTATTCTTGGTCGGTCCAAAGGATGTAGGATTATTTAAAGTTCCATTCTTTACACATCGAATACAAACACACTACAATCCATTGCAGAAGTATACGTAATTTATGTGGCTCTAAAACCTTCAAGAATAACAGGATTTTCAGCCCGACAAACGTGGTTATTAAAAATTCACATTGAGTCACGAAACACACACAACACACACCAATACAGCATACATTTCTATTAATGAAATAATCTATTTTTAGACGGCATTTATTTTAGAACTGTCTATTTGGAACAAACGGCCACCGTGTTCGTTGGTGCGGCGTTTATAGGATATTAAATAATAATCTGGTTCATTTGCGCTGTTTAAAAATATGATGCCGTGTGAACACCCTTTTCGCAGAGGCAGCGCTGATCGGGCCACTAAAAATAGGGAACAATGCAGGCTGTTACCTCAGCGTTTGACATCATGGGCATGTGCTGTTTTTTTCGAATAAATAGCTCATTGTTTTACGTCAATGCGGTATCAAGAGTGCGGATGACGAGCCGACCACCACTTATCGAAATTACCAATAAATACGCAATTGGTAATTTGTTTAAACTTGAATAAACGCCGTGTAAAAATTGGTCTACAACGCAAGACGTTGGGTAGGTTTTCGTCTTAGGTAATTAGGTACTTTGAATAACTTACTTGGTATGTTGTAATATAGTAGTGCATAGAATCATACACCCTGTGTACAATCAGTGTTTGATTTTTCATTTAAATTTGGTATTTTTCAACTAATAATCGCCTACGTTGACTCGGTCCTTCCTCGGCCAAAGAAGTGCATCTTACATCAATGTAAATAACTGTTTGGGTTTCTGCTTGGCCCAAGGCCCAAGGGACTCTGATGAACCAGCATATCACAATTTATCGCATAGAACTTGAAGGGGAAGTTTGTTTTCTGTCCATTCCAAGGGACCACAAGGGGACTTGTACAAGGTTATGTTATATGTCAGTGACATAGATTTTAAACTGGGCAAAATATTTCCCATCATAATGCACATCAACTTTCAAATTTGAATTTCCTTAAATTACAGAGCAAAATGACTTGGAATGATTACCTATGGTTATCTCGAAATAATGAATAATTAATTGAATAATGAATTGAGTACTATACCTAATAGGTATAGTATTTGTAAAGTCACTTGAAACAGCATAAAAAAAATAAGCGTTACGCAGTTTTCAAAAATATAAGTACATATATTCTACAAGCAAACGTCAAACGTCAAACACAACGTAAAGGTTAATGCACCATATAATATTGTCAAAAGGTCTCTAAAAAGCCATATCGATTATAACTATTTACGCAAGTATATCCTAAGATCTGTGAAATTATGGCACGGCTATCCACCGCATTTCGCTGCACAAGTGTCCAGCCGTCGAACAGTGTAACCCATCACCATATTATTGGTGATATTATATTAGGCGAGCATGCAGTCACTTGTTTTTACTACAATATATATCTTCTCTGTCTTCTTCATCTCTTTTTACTACTATATTACCAGGTGTGGTTTAATTATGGTTTAAAAAGTGTTTTGTCTCGTATTTTATTACCGAGGCGCCTGTTCTCGAGCTACCCTGGTAAAATATAAATAAACTCGCTTGGAACACAGTGATATACGGGGCGCGATCTATTTCATAGCATTTACCACGCTCTGCTACTGGTAAAAATACCAGACTTATCAGCAGAAATCACCCGTATAAAATTCAAAGATTTTTATGCTGTTCCAAGTAACTTCATTTATACCATACCATTCCCTTATTATAGTTCTAATAAGAAATATTGATAATCTTTGAACTGATTTACCTTTTTATTGTGGTCTCAGCAACTTATTATGCATTGGGATCATTTTTAAATTTTCTAATTTCCAGATACTACTATGTGTCAGTTTATTAATAAAATCGCTGGCACGAAAATGATCGGATCAAATTAATGCCCTTTTGGATAAAGAGCCCTCCTGTAGTCCCAATAATTATTCAAACCAGATTTTTGCTGTATCACATTTAGGAATCCTGCAATTCCCATTACGTAGGTAGTTCAAAACAAAAATCGTATTTCCTAAATTTTAATTTATTAAGCAGGTAGCTTCAGTCAGGTCTTCAGTTTATTACCTACAACATTCTACACAGTTTTTTAAAGCGTTTATCTACGAGTTTAATTTAAGTTTATGAGGTACTTCTGCGGGAGAGAAATAAAATTATAAAAAAATTATAAGGACTAAGGAACACCGAGAAAATCTTGTTAGTCTATTCCGAAAAGAGTGAAATTTCATTCCGAAAACCATGAAATTTCATTTAACAAGGGAAGAAAGTTCAAATATACTTATTTGGTACAAATGGATTGAGGAACCTGGTAACAAGGTGCAATAGCGACAAATTTTAAGTAAGTTTATATTACGGCCAATTTTAACTATAAAATAAATTTGTTTCATTTGGCAGTTGCCATATTCTGCACTTGTTGACAGAACATTGCCAAGTCTAATTTTTAGAAATCATGGAAACCATTATTAATTTTTACTAACAATCAAGGTACCTGTTATTTTCATAGATTCTCCAATAAAATGGCATACTTGGCATCACTGTTGCCATTAGAAGGTGGAAAGAATAGGCCTCAATGCTAGGTCCCCTTACTTTAAAGAGTCCCTTTCATGGCTAGATTATGAGTTAAAAATACCAAATTTATATTTATATATGAAAATCATTATTATATACTACAGAAGCAAATCTTAGGTGTAGCGGCTTAGTGTTTATGTTAATAAAAAAAAAACATTTTAATTTCTTGCATTTATACAAACAATGAATCGTTTCGAGGATTGTTTTCAATTAATTCCAGCACTTATCAGGACATGCTATTAATTTATTATGTAAATACAGACGTACAATAAAACTTAAATCTTAAACGTTGTTATAGGTGTTGAAGTGTTTACAATAATTTTATAACATGCTGTATGTATAAATTAATAGGCAGCCCACGTCACCAAGTCATCGCTTTTTTAACGGTTTTTAAGGTGGCTCCTTCACAGATTTGATAGACTCATACCAACCTAAACCAACTTTTTGAATGATAGCTATAAAAGCACACTATATAATTAAATTCTGTGTATAAACCTATGAATAAAGAACCCCAGGAAGGAGCAAATTTGGGCTTTACGCTGGACCGATCCAGTCTCTGTTTCCGGTTTACAAAAGTACTTACCGATGGAATGTTATCCCCCAAACATTTTGTTCTGGTAGTCACGGAATAGCCGCAGGCTGCACAGCTAACCATAACAGATCTCCAAAAAGTACTTATCGAAGAACTACGCAAACATCTAATAGCACAAACCACCGTGACAACTGTCAAATATAAAAATATTTTGTCAGAATTCAGTCTCCATACAGGGTGATTTCCGTCTCACATTTCATAATGCCCATAGAGCTTTGGGTTCTTTATTCATTGGTATAAACAATAAACCCGAAATTTTTGACATTTATAAAAGTTATATAAGTATTTTACAATTTTTTAGCCAAGATTTTGGATGTGATTTAACTGAAATTTGAATACTGCACGTAAAATAATGTAAATAAATAATTAAAGTCTTGAGCAACGAATTTCAGTCACCGAGGTTTTAGGTTTCTAGGTTTTGCGGTTTTGTCCAATGTCCAATGTAGAAAGATAATATATAAATTTTATATTTTTTTAATGACAATGCACCACTCGTATACTTTGTGAACGTTCTAAATTTAGAAATGTTGAAGGCCGATATCGCTTCTTTATTATATAAATATATAAATGACAATAATTAAAACAATGCTGTAGTAGTTTAATAGACGATCAGAATTTGCAAACAATGTCCCACCTTGAATATAAGGAAGAGATTTAATTTTAGAAATAAAAAGGAGGAACTTGTTGGCATGACAGTGACTAAATAAATAATAATAATAATAATAATAATTCTCACGAAACTACATTGTCATTTGCGGCGAAGGTCGACTAGGATAATGAATGCCCAGGGCCTTAGTCTAGCAGCGATGTTTTTATACAAAGCCTCAAAGAGCGGCTTGCGTAAAAACATCGAATCGAATTGTGAAAAATGAAAAATCGAATTTTCCATATGTCATTCCCCCTCCCTCGTAAATTTCCCTCCATCAATCATTCAATCCTCTTCGAGGCTTTTATGTGAAAATGTGGCACCTAAATCTGTCACTATCTGACGGTCTAGTACTAGATTCTAAAACTTTTTATGTAATTTATTTATAATACCTCAATAGAAAAAACTAGGTAATTTAATTTTAAAGGAATTCAGATAAAACGAAGTTAATAATTAAGTTAAATAATAATGAAGTAATCCTGATGTCTTCCCAATACTTCCGTCAAGGCTCTTATATTTTTCAGGTTATAAGGAGCGTTGTAGAATTTATTAAATTTTGTGAAATGTTCGCAAATTTTGTTGCCGAAAATAAACTCAAAAGTGTTATTTGGAGGATGTTATATATTGCATGTTTGAAACTTCCATGTGGTTAGTATGCACAAGCATTTACTTCATATTTTATTACATTTTATGTGCGTCATTCATTTTTACAATCCTGATGGAGTGCAAATTTATGGTGCCGATTTTTTAAAAAGGTTCTTACCTTAAAATGCGAAATAAGTAAAAGGAGTTTGCCACATTTCAAGGCATTTAGTGACAAAATCATTCAGTGGTAACTATTTTTATTTTTTTATATTTAAACTGAATTCTAATTTTGAATTAATGAAACATGTTTCAATATCTATAAATACACTACTGTTTCTAACTTCTACATCACTAGGTGAGTGTAAAAATTGTTTTGTCAGAAGACGTTAAAAAAATTGCTATTTTTGTCTATGTGCAGTAGTTTTTAGAGAACGAAATTAGTAGGTACCTACTTACATAACTATTGTCAGTAGAGACATTACATATTATAAAAAATGCGCGATGAGATGCATTTGAATATAGCGTGTGACTATGTAATTTCATTATTTTTTGGGTCCAAGAATTCAGTTTTGCAATTAATTAAAAAATAAATAGTTATTGAGAATGACCACAATAGGAGATCAAAGTAAACAGTTTATTTTATATTGTTTTAGCATATGTTTAAATTTTCTAAAAAAATATTGTTTTCTCCGTACCTATATCTTCTCCGTTGTTTTTCAAGAACCTACATGAGCTGCTTTATCTGATTACAATCATACTATAGCGGTTCAGTCATCTGTGCTATAACTTAATTTTAGTAAATATCTTATCTTTAGATCTTATCTTCGAAAACATTAAAAACAACCTATTATTTACTTGTTAAAATCATATTCAAATATCGCCAATATTATTCTAAAATTATGCAGTAAAAATAAGTATGCTCTATTTAAATAAATATCTGTTAGAAAATATACAATCTGTTCATGAAGTTGACAAGAGGAAGAGGGGGAACATATTTTATTATTGCTTCTAAGACGAAAAGTCATTCTTTATAAAAAAAAACTGCTTGTCGAGTAAATAAGATTATTCTATATAAAAGTCTTGATCAGATGTACAGGGTATTAATAAAAGTTAAGAAAACGTGAACATGTTTCAAGATAGAAGTACTGTTATTTACTATTTTGCACAAAATTGTTATAAAGTTGTTTTTAATCGAAAATAACGCCTTAATTTAAAATTTTAAATGTGAATTTTGAATTTTCTAAATCTATCTCAAGTTACATGTGAGCATCTAAACAGCAGTCCTGTTGTTTGAAAAATCAATAAACATAACAATTTGTACGATTATGGAAAAAATTCCTCTACATTACGTATCCTCCTTGGATTTTTATTTTTAATTTTCATAATTATTTCAACTTAAAAAATGAAAACATAAAATTGAAAATTCAGATTTTAAACTAGTAAATGATGGTACTTCTCTCTTAAAACTTAAAACATTTTCATGTTTTCTTAATTTATTAACACCCCGTACATCTTATATAAGAAATTTATATAAAGAATTACTTAATTACTTTCCGTTGTAAAATCTAAAAAAATTTCCCCTCTTGTCAACTCCATTCGTGCGTGAACACGTTGTATATCATAGAAAATGTTATTTCGAGGTTTTTCTTTAGAGAAATATTTTTATATTAAAAATTAAAAAGATGATAAAACTTCACGTCCCCAATAGATATAAAAAAGAAAGTTGGCGGCTTCATGGGACTATACATTTTGGCAAGTGGTAACATCATACCAACATCCAAGTTCTAATGTGCCTTATTAGGTTCATCAACAAGAAAAAATTAGGTTGGTGTTGAATCCAGAAAACCACAAAATAAATGTGAAGAAGAAGTGACACAGGAAACAAGTTCATTGGTCATTCATCTTCCAAATTTGTTGAAAATTTTGCAATAACCCTAAATATGATGGTAGGTAGTTTTCTAAACGTACTTCTGTGTCTAAAATTTATAAGAAAATTTATAAAAAAACTCTCTTTCCTTTCTCGTCAATATTTTCCAACGAAAATTTGTATTCGGACATTTTTGAAGACAAACGAATACAAAAATGCACAATACAAAATAATAAGAATATGCTACTTAAAAAAAATTATAATATGCGGTTTTACCTCCGATTTTACCTAATTTTAAATTAAATAATTATATTTTCACGGGTAATATAACAAAAGTGGGGTGCCTATTATTGATAATACCTACCTTTCGTTAGTTTTACCAGTTTTACTAATTATAATCACAAAGCTGAAAATATTTTATTTTCTTAGCATAAATTAGCGAAAGGTATTTGATTAGTAGGCATACGATGAGTTGTATTTAGGAAGAGAATGTAACGACTGCAATAATTTCATTATTCAATGTTTAGGCCTAATTTGACAACTAACTTATTAAATAAATTAACTACAAAAATTATAAATATTTTGCCTTTTCTAAAATGTGATTTGAAAAATAAAAAAAGGTAGCCACAACCGGGATTTGAACCAGGGACCTGTTGAACCCAAAGCGAGAATCATGCCATTAAACCATTGTGCTGCCATATAAAATTTACTTAACTAGCTGTCATTTAGGATATTATATTTATTTTGCTAATAGATATTTAACAATCAATGTGTTAACTGAAATTGTATCTACTAGTTCTAAAAAAAGTTATCGGGTTACTAGCGTAATGTAACTAGGACAAGAGAGTAATATTTCAGCGAAAAGACCAAACTCGTGGTGTTATCGCTGAAATCGTCACCTGATTGGCTGATATTTAAAAATCGTGTCTTTTTATAGGTTCATATTGGCAGGCGTTGAATTCTTTATCTTATTCTGCTTATCTCTCATTCTTGTCGAATAAAAAAAACGTTTACTTTTTAAGGAAACGTTTTCCTCCTGCCTATGGGACCACCTTGCTGTGATTACACCGAGGATAACACTGATTAGTTCCCCCATACTGCTTGCATCCAATAAGGTAGCTCCTTCCATAAAAATCCAACCAATCATATGCCTCTGCTAGCGATAATTGCACTTGTGCATACCAAAGCGGTAGTACCACTTGTGCAATTATCACTTCGTTGCTTAGCAACCGCGAATCTGTTCGATACAAACACGTACTTCCTAAAATTAGTGTGTTTTACAATGTTCTAAATTATGCAGCTTATAAATTATGTTGCGGTATTGCGGTACTATTAAGCATTGTATCAATGAATTTATAGAACTTTTTTATTTCTAAATTGTTGTTATTAGACCTCCGTCTACGTTTAAATTTTTGACACACGTTCAGAAAATAAACCAATGCTAACAGGGTGTAGGTATAATCGCATTTTCCTTGGATATCCAAGCGTCATGTTTGTTTACTCGAACGCTACAGTCGAAGCTGTCAATAAACTCGTTCAAAATGAGTCGTCTTGGAAATGTAAACATAGAAAAAATTCATACAGAAATATTAAATCGTAGGTATTCCTGAAATAATCTCGACAAATACCACTCTTGCCGGAAATTTTTCTAAATACTTACCTAATTTTATTCTCAAGCGCTATTTTGCCCATTAGCAAAACCACTCGTAGAAATAGGGCTTTTATTTTCTGATAAAATCCCGAGAGCGAAGGATTTATACCTACTCGTGATCTTTCTAGGCAAATTAGCGCTTTCGAAAAAATTATCGATGAAATTTCCGGCACTTGTGATATTACATACGATTATTTCCCTCATACTGCTTGCATCCAATAAAGTAGCTCCTTCCATAAAAATCCAACCAATCATATGCCTCTGCTAGTGATAATTGCACTAGTGCAAATTATCGCGGTAATACCACTAGTGCAATTACCACTTCGTTGCTTAGCAACCGCGAATCTGTTCGATACAAACACGTACTTCTTAAAATTGGTGTTTTACACTGTTCTAAATTATGCAGCTAATAAATTTTGTTGCCATTGTATCCATGAATTTATATAACTTTTACACTGCTAAATTGATCTTATTAGACCTCGGTCTCCGTTTAAATTTATGACACACATTCAGAAAATAAACCAACTCTGACAGGGTGTAGGTATAATGGCATTTGCCTTGGATATCCAAGCGTCATGTTTGTTTACTCGAATGCTACAGTCGAAGCTATCAATAAACTCGTTCAAAATGAGTCATTTTGGAAATGTAAACATAGAAAAAATTAATACAGAAATTATTAAATCGTATTCGTGAAATAATCTCGACAAATACCATTCGTGCCGGAAATTTTTCTAAATAATTTTATTCTCAAGCGCTATTTTGCCCATTAGCAAAACCACTCGTACAAATTGGGCTTTTATTTTCAGAGATAAAAGACCAATAATTTATACTCGTAATCTTTCTAGGCAAAATAGCGCTTTCGAAAAAAATATCGATAAAATTTCCGGCACTTGTGATATTACATACAAAAATTGTTCTGTCAAATTTTGAAAGGAAATTTTGAAAATTACATTGTTTTATTTTTTTTCTGAAAATTTAGGCATGTAATAAATGCCTGATTATTATTTGCTGATAGTCTTGCATAAAAAATATCCATGATTTAATTAGGTACTAAATTTTCATATAGGGTTTTCAAACATAGGTCGGCACTATTGTTAACTTCGTTATTATTGGAGCTACAAAGTCAGTTTGCGTTGGCGAGTTATGTCAAAATGTTCACTAGCTCGGTGGCTATTTTTTGACACTGTTTATTGGCAAAACTTCCATTTGACATAATCTTGATGTCATTTATAAAACAAACGAATGTTGCTTAGGAGCAACCTAGCCGAATTTGAAAAATTTTTGGCAAAACTCGCGAAGGCGACGTTCGATTTTTATTGCGGTTTCACACTCGTAATGAGCGCAAAAATTACTACCAGCACAGATAACGTAACCTAGATTGGCAGGGCGGGTTGTTCCTTCAATCACCGCCAAAATATAAAAATTCTGGGTGATTCTTGTTTACGCCGAAAAGGTCTCCGCCCCCCGATCGATACGGATGTTGTCATAGCAACCGAACACGCTAGTCCGGGTAGAATATTAAAATAATTCCGGTTTCTTTGTATTTATTACGAGGTGGGTATTTTATGACATGCAATAAAACTGAGTATAATCAGAGAACAAGGAAGGGTGTTCTCTGGTATAATCCTACGGCTACTTCTCCCCATTTACAAATATTGCTAGGGGCTAAATAGTATTATTCATTCGATCTCTGCTCTTTCGGAATCGGAAGTGTACCTACCTATATTGTTATTCTGGTGAAGCGAATCGTAGTTTGGTTTGAATAATGGTAATATAGAGTGCCAGGAATCTAATCAAAGGAAACCGAAGAAAAGAAGAAAGGGTAACAAGTGTGTTTTTATAAATTGCAAGAATATTGCGGCCATGCTGTCATGCATAGATTCCCCCCGAACGAAACAATACCTATCGAGAGAGTGGATTGTAAGATCAGGTATAATAAGCATATTTCGCACTATTGTTTTTTACTTAAATGGCGGATAAACTATCAATTTTTTTAAATAGGTAGTAGCATAATTAGAGGGTGCGTTATCTTTACGCTACCTCACAATTTGTAAGTTGTGAAATACAGTGTGTCCCCGGGCAAAGATGTACCCTATAGATCAACATACAGCGTCTCCTGCTCTGATGTCCGGAAGAGAGAAAAGTTTTTTATTTGTGGGTTTACGACAAAAAGTCACTCTTTATAAAAACTCCTGCTTGTTCCAAAAAGTCCAAAACTGTTAAAATATTTTTGATTTTTTTTATACAAGGCCAGATTCTTGCCTGTATAATAGAAATTGAAATTTATTTTTGTACATTTAAATAACATTATTCTTTGTTCATGAAATTATCCATATTGTTGGCAATAAATTGACGTAATAATATGAAAGAAATTGATTATTGTACAAATTCTGAAAATATCAAATAAAGTGGCACAGTTAAATTAGCTGCCCGACTTGTTAAAAAAAAAACATAAATTGCTGAAACCTCAACATTTTTACACCTTATGGATTCTAAATGAAGTCCCTGATAGTATTTTTCGATATCGTCAAAAACAACGGTACTCTCTACTTTACTCTTGGTGACTAACAACATTTTTCTAAATTCTAAATAGTGACTTCTTGTCATAAACCCCATCAATAAAAAAACTTTTCTCTTTTCCGGACATCAGAGCGGGACACGCTGTATGTTCTTCTTAATGAAACTTTACATCCAGAATTCCTTTGCGCTATTTCAAACTGCAAAAGCATAATATAGAATATAGGAATTTTTTATGTCGTTTCGATATTTCGATAAATAACTGTCGTTTTTTTCTTGTCAAATGTCAAATGTCAAATTTTAAATAGTTTTGCAAAAAATTCCCTTATGATATACAGACCTTATTTTTGTCACATATTGTACATTATCCAAAGGAGAAAAATGGTCATTATAACTTATATAATCCTACATTGTCCTTCCCTCGCATTCATCTATAAAACGTTAAAATAACACTCCTACCACCTACCACATAAATGTATAGGTAACCTAAATAGGTACTTCCACACTAGAGTTCAAGAAATTTCCTAGTTGTGATAACTGGTTGTTATAGAACTGCAACGCTGTCTGCCTTATTATTATTTTTTTTCTGTACCTACCTACTACCTCTACCTATTCATAAATACAAAATCGCCTGTGCGGGTTCGCAGTATTTTTTTACACGATACTCTCATAATGAGCGCCCCTGGTAGAATTGCCTATGAGCCTTCCATTTTGAGAGAGGAGGGGCCACCGGCAGAGGGAATGGATTTATTGCACTTCTTGACTGCCGTCGACAGTTTTTCAGACTATAAAGTAGGGTTTTGGAATATTTCCTAATAGGTGACTCTGAGGCGAATCCGAATTCGGAGAACAAAGGATCTGCCAATCTAGGTTACGTTATCTGTGCTACCAGTTTGTCTATTCAGGTGGCTTTGTAGCTCCAATAATAACTAAGTGCCGACTTAAGTTCGAAAACCCTTTATGCCTCTCCGAAGGCGCCCAACTCTCCCAAAAACTGCCATGTTATCGATTGCCCTTTTTGCAGGTCCGAAGGCATGGACACTGGGTCAGACACCTCGACGGCCAACAACGACTTTACACTGTATTTCACAACTTACAAATTGTGAGGTAGCGTAAAGATAACGCTCCCTCTAATTATGCTACTACCTATTTAAAAAAATTGATAGTTTATCCGCCATTTAAGTAAATAACAATAGTGCGAAATATGCTTATTATACCTGATCTTACAATCCACTCTCTCGATAGGTATTGTTTCGTTCGGGGGGAATCTATGCATGACAGCATGGCCGCAATATTCTTGCAATTTATAAAAACACACTTGTTACCCTTTCTTCTTTTCTTCGGTTTCCTTTGATTAGATTCCTGGCACTCTATATTACCATTATTCAAACCAAACTACGATTCGCTTCACCAGAATAACAATATAGGTAGGTACACTTTCGATTCCGAAAGAGCAGAGATCGAATGAATAATACTATTTAGCCCCTAGCAATATTTGTAAATGGGGAGAAGTAGCCGTAGGATTATACCAGAGAACACCCTTCCTTGTTCTCTGATTATACTCAGTTTTATTGCATGTCATAAAATACCCACCTCGTATTAAATACAAAGAAACCGGAATTATTTTAATATTCTGCCCGGACTAGCGTGTTCGGTTGCTATGACAACATCCGTATCGATCGGGGGGCGGAGACCTTTTCGGCGTAAACAAGAATCACCCAGAATTTTTATATTTTGGCGGTGATTGAAAGAACAACCCGCCCTGCCAATCTAGGTTACGTTATCTGTGCTACCAGCTTGTCTATTCAGGTGGCTTTGTAGCTCCAATAATAACTAAATGCCGACTTAAGTTTGAAAACCCTTTATGCCTCCGAAGGCGCCCAACTCTCCCAAAAACTGCCATGTTATCGATTGCCCTTTTTGCAGGTCCGAAGGCATGGACACAGGGTCAGACACCTCGACGGCCAACAACGACTTTCCCCTCCGGAAGACAGGTAGGCACGCCCGCTTTGTTTATCTACGCTTTTTAGGAGTGTTGTTGGTGATTGCGGACGAAAGTTGTTGCGAATTGACCGGGCGATGGCCGTCTTCCAAAAATGGAAGTTTCAATAAGGCACATTTACGTTTCCTATAGGGTCAACGCTGCTCGTTGCGGCAGCCAGCTAGGAAACGTGACGCGCCCTGATCGCTCAGTTAGGCCAGGGAAATTACGCTAAAAAATAACGAAACCTAGACAACATTCATAACCGCATTTTTATAATGCCATCACAAAATATTGGTAATAAATGAACGCCAGAATTGTATTTTAATACAAAATAAACATACGCGTGTGGGCGTTTTTTAGAAAAATATGTAAATTTTCTTGTTGTAATAAAGACGGCATAAATATTAACTGCGAATTTTAAGCTGCATTTATTAGTAAGTAAGGTATACAGAGTGTTCGAAAAATAGACGGAGATATTTTAGAGGGTGATTCCCTGTTAAGAAATATGAAAAAAAGTTTCTATAAACATGAGTCCGGAAATGCAGAGTTTTCAAGATACAGGATGTTAAATAAAAAAAAATAAAACATGAAATTATTAATGTCTTAAAAATTATTTACTCGATTCTGTTGAAATTTGGCAATGTTATTTGTTGTATTAAGAGGCTAATTTCGCCCTAGATTAAATTTATTAAGTCCAGTGGCGTCCCGGGGGGCACCTTAGCAAATATTATTATCAAAAAAATGTACGCCACTACCTTTTTTGTAACTTTAATATTTTTTGTTTGATTAAGCATCTAAAAATACAACTTCTTTCCCTCTTGTATTGTTTTCCTATCTCACTTCGTTTTCGAGAAAAAAAAATAAAAACCGTTTTATTGCATGTCACTGGACAAAATTGGTTGTAGTGTACTTTATGTTATGATATTGGAAAAGTTGCAATAACACTCTTTCCTAGAAATGCTTTTGATTATTTGTTTTCCAAGGCACTTGTGATTTTTTTTGCAAAAATTGATAAACCAATTTTGTCCAGTGACATGCAATATATTTAACATCCTGTATCTTGAAAACTCTGCATTTCCGGACCCATGTTTATAGAAACTTTTTTTCATATTTCTTAACAGGGAATCACCCTCTAAAATATCTCCGTCTATTTTTCGAACACCCTGTATAAAGTTGAGATTGATAAATTAAACAGATTACATTTGCGCAAGTATCCGAATGATGTAAAAATGACATTTTGCGTAATATTTTGTTGGGCAAAAATATTAACTGCGTTTTTATTATTTATCATTACCTTAAAAATCAAGTATTAACAGTTTGTTCTGAAATTAAACATATTGTTTCGCCGGAAATCGCATTTTAAAGAAATTTGAAGCTGTCTTTGAGAGCAAAATTATTAACTGGCTGATTTTTGTTAAACTTTGTAAGTGGATACTAAGTCTTGTTAATTTTTTTGAAATTAAACAAAAATTGGTAACGGAAGTATTTTGAAATGACAAATGACAGTTGACCTACATGCACCGTAAATAAATGTTTAATTTCGCTATAATATGTGATTTAATATAGTTATATTGCAAAAAGTTAAACAAAAAAAAAACAGTTAATATTTTTGCTTTCCTAAAGAAATGACAAGTGACAGTTGACCTATATGCGCCGTAAATAAATGTTTAATTTCGCTATATATGATTCAATATAGTTATATTGTAAAAAGTTAAACAAAAAAAAAATATTTTTGCCTAGTCTATACCAATGAGAGGTGACAGCTGACGTACATGCGGCTCAGATACATGTTTAATTTTGTATAAGTTACATTCTATTTTATTTGTAAAAGGAAATGATCATCTGCAATAAAAACGTAGTTAATATTTTTGCTTTTGCCGAAATAGAAAATTATCCGATTTTTATCCCTCTTTGTCGATCTAAGTTAGTTCCATATTCTTAAAATGTTTAATTTCTTAATATAATATGTTAGCAAGGGAAGTTTTTTTACCTAAAGAGTCTAAAAAAAATCCAGATAACATTTTTGCTCGAAATTTCTAACGAAAAATAGGTGTTTTTTGAGGTAACTCAAGGTTCCGTTTTTTCAAAATGTTTAATTTTTGGTTTCTACCAACGTATTTACTTATAACTTTGATATGGTAAAACAAAATTGCAGTTAATGTTTTCTAGGTCAAATTCTATTTTCCCAGGCCTACGTTTCCTAGACGGGAGCGCAACGCAATATTAATAAATGCCGGCTTATGAAAAAAAGGTAGATTGGACTGTCATAACAGCAGCAAACACATCAACACATCAAGCCTTTATTATTTGCAAATAACAGGTACCTAAATGGCAAACAAATAAGTGTATTTTAACATTTTGTTGTGGTATCATAATGTATATTGCTCTATGAACCGTATCATTGCTAATAATTTTTTAAACAAATTGTAATTTATAAAAGCATTTAGCTACGGTCCAGGCCTGCTTTCTTAGAAAGTATTTTTCAGAAATAAAATTTTCACCTACCGCATTTAAATGTTACACATTCGTGAATAATATTTTCTTATAAAATGTTTCAATATCTACCCTGTATAATGTATATGCCGAGGGGGAAATCGCTGCCGATAATTTGTACACTAAAAAATCCTTTTGCAAAAAAAATCCCCGCATATCCCCCAAAGAGTAATAAAAATCCTCGAAAATCCTCGCATATCCCCGTATATCCTCGCATATCCCCGTATATCCTCGCATTTCCCCGTATATCCTCGCATATCCCCGGCACATACTCGCATTTCCCCACATATCCTCGCATATCCCTGCATATCCTCTAAAAATGCCCGCAAATCCTCTTAAATTCCCCACAAATCCTTTCAATTCCCCTGTAAATCTTCACATATTTTATACTAGGTATATGGGTATATTCCCCTGCCAAATTTTACGAAAGAACCAATCTGATCTTTGGGTAATATTTTGTATTTAAAATAGGTAAATAGGTACATACTTATATTATATAAAAAATAAACTTTGATTATTTATTACAACAGAAAATAAAATCTCACACTACAAACTAAACGTCATGATATCACAACCAAATGACATTGTTAAAATAAGAAAATAAACAAATAATTATTACCTTTAAGTTTAATTTCACATTAATCGATATTGATGAGTAGGCCATGGGGAGAACAGAAGCAATTGTTTTTATTTTACAGTTTGATAACTGTAAAATAAAAACAGTTTGATAACTGTAAAATAAAAACTTAAAGGTAATAATTATTTGTTCCATAAAAGTCAAGAATTTTGCTTAGATGCGTAAAATAGTTTGATGATATTTTTATTTATTATTATTTTGGCATCAATTTAGAACTGGGAAACGTAATGTAACTAAATTTATACCCCAAATGGTAGACGGTACATCAACTTTGTAACAAACATAACAGAATTTTAAAGCGTAAATATAATTTTCTTTTGAAAAATACCTATTCTTATCGGTAATTAGTAATAAAAAATTAATAGAACGATAAAGCTAGTGATATAAAATAGTTTTTACGAAGTTTCGAGTTTTTAAAATTTTCAGAAATTTCATAAATATCGAGATAAATATTAAAACTTGGCAAAAAACCTAAATATTTTAGTACAGCGTACACTTGAAAAACAAACAACTTTTTCAAGTAAAACTTTTTGATATTTTAACAACTAAACCCATTTTTGGCGATATATTTTTTTAAATGCCATTTTTGACAGATAACGAAAGTCACATGACCACGTTTGAGTGGGTCATTTTTCACCTTTTTTAAAGCAAAAGGTAACCCCAAAATTAAATTTCAAAATAAGACGTTAATTAAAAATTTCCCCCCTATGGTGCGAACTTTTTCGAGGACACTGTATGTTTGTGTGCGTACACTATTAAGGCTTGGGTGCGCAACCTACAGGTTTAGGTGCGTACCCTATAGGTTTCGGATGCGCATCTGTACCCATAGGTTAGATCTTTTGGTAAAACGATTGATACAGCGTGATAGGAAAATACAGAGTGATCAAAAATTATGTTAGGTAATAAATATGAGAGGGTACACAAATTTGAAATAAAAAAATTTAAATTCTTATCGCGGGAGATCGGCACTAGGTAGAACAAAACTACTGCCGCACGTGCGCAGATCAGAATGACTTCACAATTTCCCCAAAAATCGTCCCAAATCCTCGCGTATATCCCCGTATATCCTTGCATATCCTCGCGTATATCCCCGTATATCCTTGCATATCCTCGCGTATATCCCCGTATATCCTTGCATATCCTCGCGTATATCCCCGTATATCCTTGCATATCCTCGCAAATCCTCGCGTATATCCCCGTATATCCCCGTATATCCTTGCATATCCCCGCATATCCTCACATATCCCCGCATATCCTCGCATATCCTCTGAAAATCCTCCTCTGTGTACACTAAAAATCCCCAGCGATTTCCCCCTCGGTATATGCCCTTTATAAACTGGCACTCCCTTCCTTTTTGCAACAGTTTCGTAGTTAAATATTTCCGATGACTTAAAAACATGAGGACATCCATATTCAACTTAAATTGGTTTTGTCATTTACAGTCAAATCATCTCTATCGGATAAATTGCGGAATGAACGCCAGATATAAACTATCACTTTTAATTTGCTAACCTACATTTCTTAATACCATTTTTAGTCTACCATTTAAATTAATTATTTACAAAATATACAACAAAATTCCTGCAAAATTCAGGTCATCGTGTGGTACATTTATACAAATATACATTAATAAGCAATAAACAATAAACAACTTTATTGTTCCACTTGTAATGAACGGATAAACTAAAAACTTTATGTTGGATATCATTACTGAGCTTTTGTATTTATTGCAATTAGGAATTGGATGAATAGGTATAATTATGAAATATTGTGTATTGATTAAGTACAATTATAGTCATTTGTGTACCAAGTTTAACTTTTTATGACTCATGTGGAATTTAGTTGCCGAGGCCTCTGGCCGATTTCTGAGCTTTTTGTCATATTTAAGATTTTAAACTAGATAAGATTTGAAAAAAAAAAGATAAATACCATAATAATATTGACAAGTACCCTAAGTACACAAGTACGAAATTTTTATAGATAGATCCGATTACAGTGACTCTAGCAAGACAGTGGCGGCAATTGAGACCATCCGCCATGTTGTTGCAAATTTAGCATGGCTGTAATATGGTATTTACATGTAGTAGGATAAGTTAAGCAAAACAAAATAACATAAGTTATGTCTGCCACGGTTTTCTAGAACACACTGTACACGGTCCAATAGCGTCACAAAAAACTTTGTATTAGTATCTAAAACTTTTGTAAAAACCTTTTTTTCTAACCTCAAAAACTAGCAAGTTAAGGGGGTGTCAATTTATAATGAACCACCCTGTAGAAAAAATGTAAATTTACGATATGTGCAACTGGAAACTCCTCGTCCCGAAGTCGGTAGCATCGACGCGCGAGCTTAACAGCTGATCTGGTGAACGCCGTTAACAAGGGATTTTAGTTGGTTGACTTGAATTTTTTAAATTTCGAATTCGTATTAAGCTATTTTTCCCCACCTGTGGTTAAATTTTTTTTTACATCATGACTGAATCACCCTGTATATCAGACGACGGCACCCACCAGTCGTAGACCGGCGGGCCACGTTGCCAGTTTTCTCGGTTCGTGGCTTCGTCTACTAAGATTTGAACGAGACCCCCACCATCAACGATCTGTATACCTAGATGACCCATTCAAATGGCATTGTAATCCATACAATAGAACATCAAAACAAATACCTACAACACTTTGCCCTGTAGTGGTGCACAGCTGACCAGTAAATATATCGCCCACCAGTGGAAAGTTCGGTTTGATCCAGTATTTCTGGCAGCACACACGACGCATTTTAAGCGCCCCATCACTATTCACTATAATAGTTTGATAGTTAAACAAATGTAAAGAGTTTATTAGTGTTTATAACCTCTACCCGGCGCACTACAACAAGGCGTCCGCTGGACAAACCGTAAAGAAACAGCCGCTTGGCTCTGCCGCGTCGTTGCCAAATCTCTTACGCTTCGCCCAGTTTTCCTTCTATGCAACCAGGCTTAGTACATAATTTAATATATTTTCAACATGTGTATTTTAATATTACCAACTATAATATTATATAATAAAGAGATAATATTAACATAATTATATATCTCTGATGACTTTGCTATACAGTGTGTCCGAAATTGGTGATGCATGTATTGCGATCTCGGAAACTGTTAGAGATAGAGAAACGGTTAAATGGAGAAAGTTTTAGATAATTCTGTTTGTAATTGAATGCCGTTTAGTTTGCCACTTTTTCTTTTTTGGTTTTGAAGATATTTTGAAAAAACTAAACTGATGCATTTTCGAAAATTCCCTGTAATTTCTTTATTTAAGAAAATTTTTAAATTCTGTAAAAGCTTTCTTAGGGCAACTTTTTACGCCTAAAACGCCTGTGTAGTCAGATTTTATTTACAACGTTTCGGTTTTTTGGAACTATCATCAACTTTGTTTTTCATATGGGCGCAATATTTAATTTTTACGGTTTTGAAAAGCCTCTGAAAAGTTTTTAGCTTTCTTATGATGTATTAAGTACACCTAGTAAAAAAAGTTCGTTTATGGGTAAAAAAACAAAAATAGGATTTTGTTATAAATTTTCCAACGTCGCACAATAAGGAGCGCATAGTGGATTTAATCTCTAAATTACAATTAATAAGAAAATATCCTTATAATAGTTTCTCCTATATGAAAATGTTTTGAAATCATAGAAATAACCCTTTTTGAAATCTTAATGCAATTTAGCAGGGAATTAAATGTGTAAACTGTAAAGAATAATAATAATGGAAATAAAATTATCTAATCTAGTGTTCAAATGCCGCCCATTTGCTTCCATACATTTCCGACATTTTTTTTCCACGTATACCTATCTGTTACGGTTAATATTGGTAAAAAAACAAAAATTACGATTTTGTTGTAAATTTGGCAAAGTCGCACATTAAAACACTAATTATTATTTTTCAGAATACCCAATTTGATCCAAAAATCATTTCATTGGCATGCAAAATAAACAAAAATTCAGTAGATAATTGGACGTGACACATTTTTCTATAATATCAGTAGGCTTTGGATTTTAAACTAATGTCAAGTTTAAATCTGTCACAAATGTGAAAGTTTTTCATTTAACCGTGGTTTTTGTTTCGACTCTGGCCTAATGTGTAGAGTGGCGCAAAATTTCTCAAACGAAGAAAAGCTTGATATGTTAGTATCTTATATTAAAAATCAAAGAAATGCGAATAGGGTCGCAGACAATTATTTGGAAGATTATCCAGATAGACGACAACCCAACAAAATGTATTTCCCAGAAAGCAGACAAGTCCTCGAACATCGTACGCGGGATGTTCTGTCCAATATTAACCGTAACACAATTATTCATCGTGTTACCAGATCCGTGGTAAAAAAATGTCAGAAATGTATGGAAGCAAATGGGCGGCATTTTGAATACTAGCTTAGACAATTTTATTTCAGTTATTATTTAATCTTTACAGTTTATACTTTAATTCCATGTTAAATTGCATTAAGAGGACATTTTCAGGACATTTTCTTATTATTTATTTGTAGTTTAGAGATTAAATCCACTAGGAGCTCCTTGAGTTTTGTTATTTTATTGTGCGACGTTGCCAAATTTATCACAAAATCGTAATTTTTGTTTTTTTTACCCATAAACGAACTTTTTTTACTAGGTGTGATACATCATTAGAAAGCTAAAAATAAGAGGTTTTTCAAAACCGTAAAAATCCAATATGGCGCCCATATGAAAAAACAAAGTTGATGATGGATCCAAAAAACCGAAACGTTGCAAATAAAATCTGACTACACGTTTTAGGCGTAAAAAGTTGCCCTAAGAAAGTTTTTACAGAATTTAAAAATTTTCATAAATAAAGAAATTACAGGGAATTTTCGAAAATGCATCATTTTAGTTTTTTCAAAATATCTTTAAAACCAAAAGAGATAAAGTCGCAAACTAAACGGCATTCAATTACAAACATAATTGTCTAAAACTTTTCCCATTTAACCGTTTCTCTATCTCTAACAGTTTTCGAGATCTCAATACACGCATCACCAATTTCGGACACACGGTATATACATTGTAAGAAATAAGTGCCAGTGGCGTAACTACAGGGTGTTCAGAGTGTGCGGTGAACACGGGCCCAGAGCTGCTAGGGGCCCACCGCCACCAAGATTCATGCAGCGCGCATAAATTTCGGTTTTTCCGATGCGAGCCGATTGATGTGGTGCTGCCTAATAACCGACGAGTCAGAATCTCTAATCCGTTACATAAAAAGTACAAAAAATTTACAATCACTTGAGAGTAAATGTACCTACAGGATGATCCAAACTCGACGTCCCAGGCCTACTGCGGGAACACGAAAATTGGAAATAAAATTTCGAACAGTGGTTCTTAAATGAGGCATGCTATGACCGAAAATTAGCTTTTTTGTTGTTTGGGGAAATGACCGCTGTGACGTCATCAATATTTTTCCCCAGAAACATACCTACCATTTTTTCCTAAACATTGAAAGTCCTTATCATTCTCAACAACTTTTATAGGAAAAGATTTTCTGTATCTTTTATTGTTCAAAATTTACAATTGATAGTCAGAAATTATTTAAGAGAATGTTAGGTTGTCTTGTGCGGCACCCTTAAATTTATAAATATTAATTTTTCTAACAAATTATAATAACAAAGAAGTCAGTAACAAGCACAATTCAAAAATTTAAAAAATACTCCAGTCGAACAAATTTAATGGTGCACAAGGCAGCCTAACATACTCTTAAATAATTTCTGACTATCGCAATTGTTTTCATGGCTAGCTAGATTTCGGAAAACCGATCCTAGTGAATATAAAAAAATCCATGATTTTCATTCCAATCGACCGTAATAGATTTTTTCACGTAGAATTCAATGGCGTACACGTTTTTTTCTAGGAGGTAAGAATTTCAAAATATAAATATAACTTGCAAAAGTATCCAAAATGGAACATCAGATTGCGTTTCTTAATGAAATGATATTTTCCTAAAATATAATCTTCCCAATTTGTAGATAAGCCAACATCTAATAATGGACCTCAATAGTAATGCATTTGGAAAATATTAAGCTTAAAAGTTGGAGTCCATTTGACAGCTGTCATTAAGGAGCCTTCTGTTCTAAATGTCTTTTCTGTGTTATTACACATAAAAAAACACAGGGGCCCACCTAAAATTTTGAACACTGGCCTACTCTTCCGTAGTTACGCCACTGATAAGTGCTTTCATTATTTGTCACATTAGGGAAGTTGCAACTCTGTAGAAAAGTTTGTAAATAAATACTAAAATGTTGAGGACGAAGTTGTGTATTGAATTATGGATCTAGGTATACATATCATTGCCCACCGTAAATTCCCGGAGATCGGCGGGCAGAACGACCGCGAAGGCTGGCGATATCGCCGCCAGAGGCGAAAGAGATAAAAACGCCGCCGATAACCGTCCGATGATAAATTAATTACGCTGTTGTATCCAGCGAAAACACTTAATCAAAGCAAAGTACACACCGCCGCAACCATTCGATTTAATTACGGGAATTGGCCGCCGTGGCGCGCGGTTTATTTTGCATTTCGGATGCGTTTACACTTCGGTTGGCAGAGCCACTCGAGCGGGCAGATGAAGACCGCCGGCATCTTTCGTAAATTAATATTTGCCACAACAAAATCGCAAAAATAAATCATATGAAATTTTCGTTCAAAGTTTACTCCATATTTAATTGTACTATATTTATTTATACTTAGCCCTAACGTACAGTTTAATGATAGAACGTACAAGAGGTTGTTCTGCTGGAAGCTCCTCCGGAAGTACTTTTGTACCGGGACTAGGTCCTGCTTAGGCCTGAGACAAAATATCGATAAAATCGAAAGTATCGATACTATCGATTTTATCGATACTCGATATTCAATTTCGATAAATCGAAATATCGATATTATCGATTTTATCGATATTTTCGATCTTTCCGATTTTATCGATCTTTTCGATTTTATCGATATTTTTGATTTTATCGATCTTTTCGATTTTATCGATCTTTTCGATTTTATCGATATTTTTGATTTTACCGATCTTTACAATTATATCTATCTTTTGATAGGAATAAAGGAAATTGCTGCACCCGTTGCGTCCAGACCGCGCCCGCAGAGAGCCGATCGGCCTTTTTTGTCTAGCTTCTTAAATAAAATTGATTATATCGATTTTATCAATAAGATTAATTATATCGAAAAGATCGATTTTATCGATAAGATCGATTTTATCAATATGATCGATAAGATCGATTTTATCGATAAGATCGATAAGATCGATTTTATCGATAAGATCGATTTTATCGATAAGATCGATTACATCGATAAGATCGATTTTATCGATAAGATCGATTATATCGATAAGATCGATTTATCGATAAGATCGATTTATCGATTTTATCGATATTTTTTCAGTATCGATTTCCGATACTGAAATTCGGAGATCGAACAGCCCTAGTCCTGCTAGAAGAACTTAGTTCCGCAAATGCATTTGTCCTTCAACGAGGACGAGAGAGTCCTGCTAGCAGTATACCATAGTAAAAGGTATATTGATTCCGACCTCTCAGAAATTTATTACAGGAGTCCAGTGGCGTGGTTTAATATAAAGTGGAACATTAAAAAACAAATATTTATTTATTTATTTGGTAAATAAAATATGAAAAACAAAGAAAAAACAAAACTCTTCAAATAATCAACCTATATAGCTAAAATACAGGGTGATTCAGTTTTATTCTGCGACACTTCAACAGGTGATAAGGCCTTATTAAAAAGTTACAGGGTGTTAAAGTTTTAAGAAACATGTGGTCTTTATTGAATATTTACCAAACTAGTTGAGATATTTAAGTCATATTTGGTACACGTTATAACGGCATGGGTTAGCATAAAACCTGTTAATATCAAACACCTTGAACAACCAGTGGCGTAGAAGTAGGTAATTAGTATAATTGTTTTTAGAAAAAAAATAACCACCTTGTATAGCAATAAAATGTATTCAATTTCTTATGTATATTTTAATTTTAAACAAAAATGCCCTCTTGGTAATTTTTTGTATGTGTCATGGTTTCGTGGCAGATTTGATTTTTTTTATTATTTATTAATATAATTAAAGTTCTTATTTTTTTTATTAAGTAGATAGGTAAGTCTACAACGAAAGAAAAAAAGGATACATCTTATCATGAAATAATAAATTCAAAAATTACCTTGTTCACAATCTTCCACTAGTAGGGCATCAAGTGAAATTTTGACTACCTTTTTATCAATATCCCAAAGCACTAGAGCCAAATTCTTCGATTTAATAATTTTTCTAATTGTACCATAACACCGTGCCGACCGCCACTGGTCACCAAACTGAGAAAAGCTCCACGAATTGTCATATTTCGCGTCAAAACAACTAGCCAAAGCGGAAACACGCTGCCCCACTCGCATCATTTTGGCGACTAAAATACGGGAGGTTCGACAGGTCATAACTTCTCTGTAGTGCTGGGCGATGTTCATCGATGTTTTTGAAACATCGATGTTTACCTTTCGATGGTTTTTAGTATATATTTTCTTGTTATGTTTTGTTTGTTATTGTTCATTTTTTGTAATTGTTTTTATTTTCTGTTATATAAGATTTTTTTAGAATATTTTTTATTATGCGTTGTGATATTTATTTTTTATTTTGATAATAATAAGCAAAGTTCTTAATTGAGAATATTTTTTTAATACGAATTTACGAATGTTTCAAATTTCAACATCGATGTTTACCAAACATCGATGTTTCATAACCGATGTTTTTAAGACATCGATGTTTGCTTTCGATGTTAACATCGATGATCAACATCGATGTTTCATGTCGATGTCCCAGCACTACTTCTCTGCGATTTGACGTACAGTCCTGATCAAAAGTTGCGCTGGTAGCTTGAATTTTGACGAATTTTTTGATACTACTTTCAGTCCTGCCAGAAGGATGGAAAAGCCTTAAATATTACGATTTTGCAAGTCCTCAAATGAGTGGTTTTCGTCCTGCCGGCAGTACGCTGTACATTCTATCATTAAAAAATCACACAAAAAGTATATTCGAAATGAATATACACATTATTTCAACATGAGTGTAACTTAATTTCCCATATGAGCAAAAAGACAAAATGGCACTAACCCAAAAACGATTAAAATAAAGAAGGAATTAAAAAAACTATGAAGGAAAACTGATATTAGGGACCCGCTTGAATGTAAGGGGTTCAATATTCGAATACTCTGTAGATTGAATGAGATGACTACACTAATGCGCTATGGAATTAAATTCAAGTTCTAAATAACATATACAGCGTGACCCGCTCTGTTGTCCGGAAGAGGGAAAAGTTTTTTATTCGTGGATATACGACAAAAAGTCCTGCTTGTTCCAAAACTGTTAAAATATTTTTGATTTTTTATACAGGGTGTTCAGTGTTTCGAAAATATTTGTTAGTCACCAAGAGTAAAGGACCGTTGTTTTTGACAGTATTGAAAAATAGTATCAATGATGTCATTTAGAATCCACACGGGGTTACAAATTTAAGGTTACAGCGATTTATGTTGAATCTTTTTTAACAAGGCGGGCAGGTAATTTGTATGTGCCGCTTTATTTGATATTTGCAGAATTTATACAATGATCAATTTCTTCAATGCTATTACGTCAATTTATTCCTAACAAAATGGAAAATTTACTTAAATAAGAAATAATGTTATTAAAATTTACAAAAATAAATTTCACTCAAATTTATTGCCTCCAACTTCTTCACAAACTTCAACTCTTCTAATAAATTCTCTATACACATTTTGTATTTCGTGTAGAGGAATATTTGCAAAACATTATTTGGTTGTCATAGCCACAGCCACCCGTGATTTTTAACTGCTCTGTTATACAAACACGAATCAGGTGCCCGCCTTGTTAAAAAAAAATCAACATAAATTGCTGAAACCTCAAATTTGTAACCTCCTGGGGGATTCTAAAAGGACATCCTTTTAATATATTTTTTAATATTGTCAAAAACAACGGTCCTTTACCCTTGGTGACTAACAAAATTTTTCTAAATTTTTCGAAATAGGTATAAAAAATCAAAAATATTTTAAAAGTTTTGAGCGTTTTGGAACAAGCAGGAGTTTTTATAAAGAGTGACTTTTTGTCGTAAACCCACGAATAAAAAACTTTTCCCTCTTCCGGACATCAGAGCGGGACACGCTGTATATCACCTCACGAAATTGGCATCATGATCCCAAGTAAGATCTCACATCCTAGGCTACATATCTGTTTCTAAAGCATATAGATGGCTTCATCAAAAGCCTAGATGACCTTGGCTCTACTAGAGTCACTCATATTCTTAAAATATGTCCCAGAATCCCGAATTTTAAAACAAACATAACCTCCATATATTTTTCGGTCCTTAAAAATAATTTAATTATCTCTGAAAAACTTTTAAATAGTCAAGATGGTATATACACAAAAATAGAAACCGAATTCCTGTGAAAATGGTTAAAAATAGATTTTTATTGCGTAAAATCTATAAAACTCGAATGATAGGCGCTTAAATTTATGAGTTAGTTCAGAAATAACTAAAAACACTCATGTGGTTGGCGTGATATTTATTTACTTGCAGTTTTTTCCGAAATATTATTTGCGGGTTATTCATAAGAGTGATGGGCATCTCGAAATATCAGCACGTGGATGCGAAGGCACTTTTTCAAAATAATTACATATTCAAATATATATTACATCTATAGGTATTTTTTAACAATTAATTTCAATTCTATTTTTTTTTGAAAAATTTCGATTTGCGCTATTATTACATTGTTTTATTAAATAAATTGCTTCTTTACGTTACTTACCACATTTGTTGCTGTGCTAAAAGCCATCTGCACTGCGGAGGTAACATTAACATGTCAATATATTTCTTGGCGAGATTTTTTCCCTTGATAAATGATCCTTGATTTGTTTGGCCGCAGCATCCGAGCCGAACCTGCTCAAAGTGCGGCTGAAACAGCGAGTCATGGAGCGGAGCAGCCGCTGCAGCCCGATGAGCAAGCGCGTGCCGCACTCGCTCAAGAAGAAATTGCTCAGCTCCTGTCTGCCGCCCAGCGAGTCCCCGCCACAGGTTAGTTTCACGCCCAGACACAACATAACTATACTTGAATCAGTGACTATAGAAAGATAGTCACTGCTTGAATCGAGTAACTCTGACGCCTGGCGTAAATAAAAGCACGCGTTCAATGACGTTCCGCCAACTGATTGGTGTATAGGCCGCAAAATATTACGCGCGCCTGACAACAGGGATGTACTCGATAGCAAAAGTGTATTTATGCGGTTTTATCTTGCTGTTTTCACATGCGTCTAGCCATAGACTTATGATTATAAGTCTATGGTCTAAGCTATTTAGACACTGCCACAAATAATTTTATCAATGTTTCGAACTATTTTAATGAAGCCAATATTTTTTTCCGAAATATTTTGACGTAAACAATTATTGTAAAAGTAAAATTAAATAAAGGTTAAATAAATACTTAAACACCACGTGCTCTTGTTTCCATCAAGCGTCAGAGTTATTTGATTTAAACTGTTATTATAAACTCCGGGACAAAATTAACACACCACTTTAATTAATCTAAATATTTACAATAAAAACACAAAATAAAACTAAGTCACATTGAAATGATAATGAACACCTATAAATTAGTCAAACACAGGGACCCTTTAAAGTAAGGGGACCCAGCATTATACTTTCCAAAGTGAGGCCGTTTCTTTCCCCATTCTAATGGTCTCAATGATTGATTGTTAGTAAAAATTAATATGATTTCTAAAAATTAGACTTGACAATGTTCTGTCAACAAACACAGAATATGGCAAATGCCAAATGAATCAAATTTATATTATATTTGAATTTGGCGTCCTGCAATTATTTCCAGGAATTTAAGTAATATAAGTAAGGTAAGTCAGTGCTGATTTTGCTTATTTGAGAATTTGTCGCTATTGCACCTTGTTACATCAGGTTCCTCAAACCATTTGTAATATGTAGGTATAATAGGTACGTACTTGAACTTTCTTCCCTTGTTGAATGTATCTACCCAAATAACTTTCACAGATTTCGGGATGGACTAATAAGATTAGGTCTTGTTCTTAGTTCTAATCATGTAGTTTTTCTCGGTGCTCATTTTTGTAATTTTATTTCTCTCCCAAGGTACCTCACAAACGTAAAATAAACTTATAGTTGTAGATAAAAACTGTTTAAAGAAAGACCTGACTGAAGCTACCTGCTTAATAATTTAATATTTAGGAAATACCATTTTTGTTTTGAACTACTTACTTATACGTTAATGCCCACGTAATGGGAATTGCAGGATTAAAAAAATTAACAAATAACCTAGCATAACTCCAAAATAAAAAGGGGAAAAATCAGCAAAACAGAATAAATGCATCTGGGTCAACACTAATACCGTGTAGGCACTGTAGGCCCTCCTCTACTCCTTATCACTGCATTCATGCGTCGAGGCATGCTTGATATTCAACAAAAGCTTGCGGAATATTCTCCCATTCTTCAATAGCGACCTCTATGAGTTCGATGTGACTAGCAACGATTTTGTATTTTTTGTTAGAGATAGTCCCATAGATGCTCTATGGTCCATCTGGAGCTTTAAGGCTAACCGAGAGGCTAACTCTAGTTTCATCGGAGAACAGAACTTGTTTCTAATCATTGATGGTCCAATTCTGATGTAGTCAATGATTAGAAACAAGTTCTATTCTCCGATGAAACTAGAGTTAGCCTCTCGGTTAGCCTTAAAGCTCCAGATGGACCATAGAGCATCTATGGGACTATCTCTAACAAAAAATACAAAATCGTTGTGCTTTGTGTTCTCTGGTAAGCAATGTATTTTGGCAGGTCTGCCAGTCCTTGTAAACAATTTTTATGTTAAACATTTTTCTGTGCCTATACATAGATATAAGAAAGTTACAGCGGTTTAAAAATTTTGATTTTTTCCAATTTTTGGCCACAGTTTTCGTAGATGGCCGTGGACAGCACTTTATCAGTTTTTAAACTTGAAAGATTTCATCCCGGATGCATCGCAAATATTGAATATAGTTATTCATCCATATGCACTTATGGCCGTAAACCGTGGCTGTGGATGGATCGGGATAAGGACGATTTATACGCTACGACTTGCCGTGTACGTTTTATCGGTCATGCAAAATGGAATACAAAACGTACGTTTTGAGAAGTGTTTACATTATACGTATTTTCCTCTGTTTTTGCATCAGTTCGTTCTCAATTTGTGGTGAGTGAAGGTACCCACTATGGAGGAAGAAGCACTATTGTTAATTTCTTTAAGAGACGGATAAAAGATGCTAGGAAAAAAAGAAGGTGGTCAAGGCAGTGGCTTTTAAAAAGAAATCAGTAGATATTCACACGTAAAGTTACTACACGCTCCGACTTACCTGATCAGCTCTCGCAAAAATTTGCTCTGCTCGTCAGTTTTCCGACTTGCCCTTGGATTTCATTTCAACGCAAGACGTACGTTTTGCTATTTACACGCTCCGTTTTACATGATAGGATTTGTCCTATCGGACAAAACGTACGGTAAGTCGTACCGTATAAACCGTCCTATATATTGCGTTGTTGCCAGCGCCGGTTTTAGGGGGGTGCTAGGGCGCTAATAGCATTCGGCGGTTAATTTTAGGAGGCAGTATAAGCTGGTCTAATAAATCACATTTTGCTGCTATGTCACTCACGACACCTTCATTTTGATCGTCGTCTCCAAACATAATCTGAAACGTTCTCCTATTCATCATCTTATTCATCTGTACGTTGAAGATTTTACTCCCCCCCCCCTGGATTTTTGAACGGAAATAAAAATTTCTAAGTGAAAATATCCTAAATGCAGAATATACAACATTGATTCATTGATTGAATATAAATTGGAAAATTGTCATGTAATAATGTGTAACATAGATACATTTATTGAAAAATTTACTTATCATTGTCACGTAGCTAACTACCGGTTCCACGAGACCTAGCTTTTCCATACATAAGCCCAAGGCTGTATTAGTACAGTAAAATTGGGCCAAAACCCAAACATCCAACAAAAAAAGTCCTTTCTAGCGCGAAATAGTTCCATACCCTCCTAAGAGTTAGTACTAAAAAGTTACACCACCACCAGCGTCGGGTTTCGGAGGGAGGGGGTGAAAAGGGTAGGAAATTCTTATTCTTATTCACAGTTTTGCGTGAATATCTAGTGAACTATGAGGTTTAGCGCAAACGTCATCCTATACGCAAATGATATACATTAAATTCCGAACAAGAATTGTTATATACAGAATTATGGTAAAGTGAACGGTTTCCATGATATGGAGCGGTAAAGATTTCTTTGTTTTTATTTCACGTAGTTTTTGTTGAAAAAACTTAAAATGATTACAGTATAAATTAGTAACTGGATAATGTATGTAGAATATATATAGATATATCTATTACACCCATAGATTGTTATTTTTTGTCACAACATAACCTCATAAGTATATGACTGTAAATATATCCTATACAAGTTAGTAGCCTTAGTTAATTTGTACTCACTTTTTGCCCTCATTCATTATAGCGTTCTGATTTCCATTCGTTCTTTTATGTCAAATCATTCCCCTATCTAATTTGTTCTTAGCTTGTAAAAATGAGAAAGTCATGAATAGGAAGCTCTTGTGAAAAGCAAAAATGGGAGGGAAATCAAAATGATACAAAAGGTTATAAGTTTTAGGTGAATCATTAATTGCATTATCAGTCAGCACCAAATAGTTCACTCGGGCTGGTGAGAGGAAACAAATCTTCGTGTTCTTCATCCACTTGAGAATCATCATTTAAATCGTCGTCGATGATTACAGTATCTCTATTGAGACATGCAAGTTCTAAGCAATTGCTGCACATACTTGAACAATTGAGACCACTTCTTCGACACTCGCAGTTTTGGACGCATCCATCTCTGCAGAAGCATACGCTGAGGATTGTTTAATATATTTTTTCTTGTTTTTCACAAGAGCTTCCTATTCATGAGTTTCTCATTTTTACAAGCTAAGGACAAATTAGATATGGGAATGATTTGACATAAAAGAACGAATGGAAATCAGAACGCTATAATGAATGAGGGCAAAAAGTGAGTACAAATTAACTAAGGTTACTAACTTGTATTGGACATATTTACAGTCATGTACTTTTATGTTGTGACAAAAAATAACAATCTATGGGTGTAATATGTATCTACATATGCATAGATATATCTATATATATTCTACATACATTATTCAGTTACTAATTTATACTGTTATCATTTTAAGTTTTTTCAACAAAAACTACGTGAAATAAAAACAAAGAAATCTTTACCCCTCCATATCATGGAAACCGTTCACTTTACCATAATTCTGTATATAACAATTCTTGTTCTGTATATCATTTTCGTATAGGATGACGTTTGCGCTAAACCTCATAGTTTACTAGATATTCACGCAAAACTGTGAAAATAAGAATTTCCTGCCCTTTTCACCCCCTCCCCCCGAAACCCGACGCTGGTGGTAGTGTAACTTTTTAGTACTAACTCTTAGGAGGGTATGGAACTATTTCGCGCTAGAAAGGACTTTTTTTTTTATGTTTGGGTTTGGCCTAATTTTGTGTTAGTTTTACTGTACTATATATATGGTTTGGCGGTTCAAGCCCACTACATTGAGAAAAGACGAAAAATACATTATACTGTTATGATTTTGTAATTTCCTATACCTCTTTTAAACTATTTGTGCTTTATATTTCTAAAAGTTTTCGCCTACGGCGCATTTTAGAAACCAAACACCTCTGCTTTCTTTTGTATAGCCAAATTTCGAAATTTCTATTGGTCACAGTTGCTCCATAAAAGCAGACTGAGTAGCTAAAACCGGCGCTGGCTCACAGAACGAAAAACCTACGTAAATATAATTAAAAAAGACATTGTGGTAATGAATTTGTACATTAAATTTCAACCGATGCCCGGTTTGATCAATATGATGTTTTATTGGTCATTGCTTAAACTTATGGTGATTGTGATTATCATTTCAGGGTGATGGTTTAATGTTGGAAGGCATCATTACTATGTCAATACGGTCTTCCTCGTAATGTCTTTTTACATTGGCTTTATCACTTCAGGACATTGGCTCAATGTTACAAGTTATTATTATTATGTCGAAACGGTCATGCTCGTAGTGATTTCCTGTACATTGGTCTATCAGCTCAGGGCATTGGCTTAATGTTCGAGGACATTAATATTATGATATCACAGACATTCTCATGATGATCTATTATCATTGGTCAATCACTTCAGGGCATTGGCTTAATGTTTGATGTCATTAACATTAGGATTCGTCGTGATGATTTATTATACAGGGTGTGTCAGAACTCCTTTTTATTGATTATTAGCGCTAAAAATGGACGGATTTTGTTTATTAGACAAATTATTCGATTCAGAAAAAATGGAACCAAATGGCTGTTCATACGTTGCTATAAAAGGTATCAAAAACAGATTGTACGAAAAAATTAAGTCAAATTCTGCTAACAGCTTTTGCTAATGAGTATATACCGAGCATATACTGAGTAGGTACGGTAGTTCAGTTTCCATTTCCGACTTCTGGTTTAGCCGGAAGTAGCGGCCACTTAGACAGCATCTTGATCTATACTTGAATATTACCTTCTGGATGTACTGTAATGAACATGTAAAAACCAATATGTTGGTTATTTTTAAATATTTATAGTCATGTTTGTGTACATTATATTGCTGGAATCGCTGGAATATACATATATACCAGGTGGATTTTATAAATCGTTAAATCTGTTAACATTTAGCAATATAATCAATAAAAAACGAGTAATGACACACCCTGTATACATACTTCAATCACTTCGGACCTTTGGTTCAACATTCGATGTAATTCTGATCTAAGTGCCCAATTTTTACTTTTTGATTTTGGACGTTGGATTTTTTCAGTAGTTTTTACCGCTGAGTGACAACGTTTTTTGAACAGAAAATAAAAAAGGATATTTTAAAAACTCTCACCTGTAATTTTATTTAGAAACCAATTTCTTGTATAAAATTTACAATGGATAGGTAAAATCTAGGTCAAAAGAACTAAGAAAACAACAGCGAAATTCTTATAGAACCATTTATTAAACATTTTTTAAATATTCCCATAAATATGTGTTTTGGAGTAGGAATTTGTAGACTGTATTCTATATAAAAAATTTGTCTAAAAAGGTTTGAAACACAACGCTATTGGAAAATTGCTGGGAGTTAAAGTAATTATTTATGAAATGGCATGTTATTTTATATTTTTAGATAAGCAACATTTTTATGAGGTTTCATTTTGTCATTACTCGTGACTATAGGTATACTTACATCATCACACTGAACCTTAATGGACGTACTACTTTGCCTAATTTTTTCCTGTTGCAATCTCTATAGTAGAGTTCTGATGATAGTCTTGCCTTACCATTCATCATTCATATACTCGTATGTGCCTACAGGTATAACTTTTATTGTAGTACTTCCTTTTCCGAACTTATTAGTTCGACCCCATTCTCCGGTCCTATGCTCATAGTAAAGTCCATATTTCTGAAAATACAACAAATTAAATTAAAAATAGCCTCAAAAATGCTGTTTATGTAACGAGTTAGGAAAAAGTCTCTTACTTTTCCTAATTAGGACGATTTGACACCCTTGGGTCTTCCAAATCTCCAACATTATGTAGGTATATATCAAAATTTGAAGTATAAACTTTCAGCCTAAATCTTGACGGTTGTTTGTAAAATGGTAATTTTTCTATAACAGCTGAGTTGAGTCTATCGCACTAATTTCGTTTAGACGATACCTGCTGTCCAGCAATGGTCAATTTTTTCTTGTGACAAGTTATCAGATTTCAATGACCTTATAGTGTTTCGTCTGTATCTTCTGAGTGGTACATACTAAAACAATTATGATTAGATATTGATAACAACTAATACATTTTGAAGATGTTAGTATCTAATGACACTTAGCACTTAGATATTACTAATCTAATAAATTAATGAAAAAAGCATAGGTCTGTAGGTATAATATTTTGAATGTGTGTGAAAGTTTTCATAGTTTTTAGAGTTTAATTTCGCTGGTTGTGCACACACACAATCAAAGATCGTGACTTATCATAACTTAAAGGTTAACCTTTTTAAAGATGCGTTTAAACCGAAAATATACGCGGCGAGCGGTGGGGACCACTGTAAATCACTGTATTTTCTGTTACTTTAACCAAAGTATAGAGTATTCTCTATAGACTTTACTTGAACCATAATATCAGAAATTTGCATATTTAATACCAGATGACTTACCTTAGCAAAACTCTAACAGAATCGTCTCACTAACAGATCGTATTAGTATTATACGCACAGACACAGGATAACTTGACAAGTCAACACACCGGCAGAAAGTTTCATACTAGAGTACAGCGTGGGGCGTGGCCGGTCCACAATAAATAAAAAAGACCAGTATTGATAACTTAGGACATTGTCGCAAGGCACAAGGACATTGACAGCACGCATTAATATATTAACTAATGATATTGTTCCTTATATTTATCCTTGGGTACATTGGCTGATGTTTTTGAACATTACTATGATAATACAGTTGTATTAAACTATAAAACTGTACGTTGACATAATCACCACTGAACATTAGACAATTACGTTATACATCATAGCAACAACATACAGTGATGAACGGTACATAATATTAAACACCTTGAAATCATTAAGTCAATGTATTTGTGCCTTGTTTCAATGCCCAATTTGCATTCACACAACGTATTATTCACTGTAGACATCACTTTTTACATTGAGTTAACGACTTTAGTACATTATAATAATGTTCGTTGGATCATTATGTTAATGAACATGTTAATTACCTAATCACCAACATTCATTGTTACAATCATTTTTGTTCATTGTGTCGATGAAAAAGGCATTGTGACAATGGCTCTGAAGTTAATCACTAGTGGTGATTAATATCATGCCAAGAATTTCTTTCTGTGCTGTTGCCGGCGTTTCCGTGTCCGTCCCGTTCTTAACGACCGTTTCCGACCGGCAGCAGGAGCCGCCGAAGGAGCTCAGCCCGCCGGCGGGCGGCGTCATCGTCGCCGGGCCGGGCGGCGGCGGCGGCCCGTCGGACGACTACCGCCGCCCCGGCGGCGGCGCCGCCCTCTTCAGCAGCCCCTCGATGCCCAACATCTCGGTGGCGGCCCACCACCACCGCGCCGCGCCGCCGACGGTCGTCGGCGCCGGCGACCTGGCCGAGGCGGCGGCGCGGGCGGCCGCCGCGGCGCGCCTCGGCGTCCCGCTCACCGGCCAGATGCTGCCCGGTACGCTGCCCTTCTACCCGTCGCTGCCGGCGATCGACAGCGAGCACGAGGAGGCGGGCGTGTGCCTCGACACCATCACCGAGCTGCAGGTAGGGCCCGCCCGCGCGCGCGATCGGGGCTAGTCCAAGAACGTTAAACCAGACAGGATAGCTCAATCGCGCGAATCTGTCCGCCGAGCCGCCCGACGTGATGACGTCACAGTTAGACGTACTGCGTAAACTTGCATCACGAAACACCCAATCGGGCGCCTTCAGAAAGCGACTTGTGCTTTTTTTTTAAAGTTCATAAAAACAAAAAGTGAGCTTTAGATACTTTTGCTTTTTCGGATTTATTTTTTAAGGATTGTAAACAAATAGAAATCAATAAAGTTCACTCTTGTTTTTTGAACACGAATTTTTTATGACAATTTCTCCAACCAGTACGAGAAAAAAGCGCATTATTGCAGCAAGTGTGTTTTCAGAAGGTGCGAATTTTGCCTTAAATAGTTTTTAGTATGGCACACAGATTATAATATATTATACAGAATTATTCTGTTAATAATTGTGGGCCTCCTTTGATTAGTTTGATTTTGAAGAGCATTTTTGGATTATGATATACCTATTCATATTATAATATGTGATGGTGAATCAATAATAATAAAAAATAGAACACTAATAAAATGCTCCAAGGCAAATTAAAACACAGTTGAAAACATAGGTATAGTCATTTATTTATTCATAATAATTCATAAATAATAAATATTCTAATTTATAATTTTGTTTAATTTCCGCTTTTTTTTTCAAAGAGGATCCACAGAACTATTTATTTGTGAAGTATTATGCTTTTAAATTTCGAAAATTGATTCTAATAATAGTTCTTAATTTACAAAAATCTTTTATAACTACAAAAGGCATGTTAACTTCTTTTTTAAAAACTTCATCTGATTCCTGAATAATTGCTTGTCGGGGAATTCCAATTTCAGTAAGTGTCGCTGGGGAAGAACTGCCTTCTAATTTTGCAGTTTCTCCACCTTCTATTGCAGACAAATCAACAAATAATTTTTCTATTTCTTCCTTTCTTTGTCTTTCGGTAAGTCTATCAGAACGTGATGTATTAGTTGTTGCCGAGGTTGTTGCAGTAATAGTTTTTGTGGAAGGTATTTTTAATGTAGGAACTGCGTTTTTTTAAATGCTTTCTTAAAGGTAACCCTTAAATTAAAAAATATATATTTATATTCTTGCACTTTTTAGATGGCTAGCTAGGAAAGAAAATTTTACTTACCTAATAATTCATTTCGAAGATCTCTTTCGTAGTCATTGTCTACAAAATGTTGTGAACATATATGGCTAGTGTTAGGGTTGAATTTGCCTTTTCTTTTGCACCTTGATATCCACTCACTTTGTATAGTTTTAGATAAAAGGTCCTTTGGTTTTGGAAAAGCATGAAATATGATATTCTGCCCAGTTTGGGCTTTTGTAGCATAATAAGTGTTATTACACCCATATACGGCACACCTTGTTCCCCCTGGCCTAGTCCCCGGCATATTTTCGTTAATAGGACTATTCTGTAAAGTACCCAAAAATAGTATATTATCAACCTCGTACTTTTATTATTAATAATATGTCAAGAAATCCTCACCTTCCCTTCTGTAGAAATTCAAGTATCAGGCACTTAGTGTCTCTGAATAATAATAAACACGGCACAAAAATCAAATAAAAACAAGACACAGGCACACTTTATAACAGGTAAAACTCAAAAAACTCACAATAATAAAGTAAAACCGAAAGAAATACGATAGAAAACTAGAAAAACAAAGGTAAACAACGGGCGTACGATGTAACTTTCACCTAACGACGTCTACCGGTGACGTCACGCACTCGGTGGACGCCGCGAACATTACACCATTCAGATTGAGCTATCCTGTCTGGTTTAACGTTCTTGGGGCTAGTCTAGGCCGCACAACAAATACAGGGCGGCAGGCGGAGCCGGTGACGTCACGAGAACCGACCGATTTTTACATTGGCTGATATGGAGCGCGCAACGTTTTTATATTTTTTAATGTTGTTAAATTATGATTTTGGCAAATTTTTCTGGCTGTTATGCTTACATTTATTAGTAAGAAAAAAAAAAGAATAGTATACACCGTGTCCCGGATAAGAATGAACAGCATGGGGATATTGCAAACGGTGAGAGATAGGGCAACGGTTAAATGGGGAAAAAGTTGCGCAATTTTGAGGTCAATAAAATGGCACAAACAGATTTCTAATATCTTTTTTCGTTTTTGAGTTATTTTGAAAAAAGTAAAATTTTGTGTTTTCGATTTTATTTTTTTCTGAAGTTGCTATCACAGATAGAGAAAAAAAAAGCACTTTCTTATGTCACTTTTTAACATGCCTTAAGATGGCGTTTTTAGATTTGTTCTACAACGTTTCGTTTTTGAGAAACCATCTTCAACTTTATTTTTTTAAATACGGACCTGGATTTTTTTTGTAGATTTTGAAAGCACTTTTCATTGCAAATACCATGATGTATGACACGAAATAATTTTAAAATGATTTGAGAACATTATACTGAAAATTCATTTTTTCTATTCATTTTTGTCTAATGCGGCCCTGTATTTAATAATAAGGAGTCTAAATATTAATCAGTATTGACAACAATTTAACTTACAGTTTATTTTTACTTCGAAAATTTAATATTTTTAAATTGTACGGCCCTGCGTCTGGTAAAGTGTTTTCCTCTGTTGTTGTACAGCAAACAGTGTCGCATTGTGTTTTGGAGTAAATTCTTCGCTTTTAATAATTGCGGGAAGAAAGCTTTAAGCCAACGTAATCAATAACTTTTGCCATTTATTAATTGCAAAAATACATTCGTTCGGCCTCTACACTATTTCTGTGACACAAGATATAACATGCTGACATGTTAAATTTGTCGTCATTTGAAAAAGCACCCTCCATTTGTAATGAAATAAATTGTTAACTAAATGATACAGTGGGAGTTATGACAAATGACAAGGGGTTGGTTTCGTTGTTTCAAAGCCTTCTAGGTGGAGGATTTTTATTTATTTTTTAATATCGTATGTGCCGTCCTTTTTTTAGTTCTCCAATCGAAAGATAAGTTGTAAGTTAAATTGTTGACAATACTGATTAATATTTAGACTTCTTATTATTAAATACAGGGCCGCATTAGAAAAAAAATGGAAAAAAGGAATTTTCAGTATAATTGTCTCAAAACATTTTTAAAATATTTCTTATCATACATCATGGTATTTGCAATGAAAAGTGCTTTCAAAATCTGCAAAAAAAAATCCAGATCCGTATTTAAAAAAATTAAGTTGAAGATGGTTTCTCAAAAACAAAACGTTGAAGAACAAATCTAAAAAGGCCATCTTAAGGCCCGTTAAAAAGTGCCATAAGAAAGTGTTGTTTGTAACGCCTTGGATTTCCATGTTATCCCACTTTGACAACCATTGTAAAAAGCATACTAAAAATTTAAAATTACCATAATTTCGGAAATCTGAAAAGATTAGATTATAATGTGGGTCTTTAAGTCTGTCGCCTTTAAATTTTGATTTACAGTTTGCTACTTTCCACCAATGTAGTATATTTTCCATAAAACTTTGGGTACCCTCTACCATAGTAATATGTTTTGTGTGTATATTTCAGTGTATTTATATTTTTATCGTCCAACAGTTTTATGCAATATCCAACATTCTGACTTTCTGTGGAAGAAGGAAATAGCACTTTCTTGCTCAGGGAAGGCCCTAATTTAATTAAATTATATTCTTCTTCTTAATGGTCTATGCAAACAGCGGAGTATTCAGTAACAACAAAGTTTTTCCGATGAATACGTCTAAGCCAAAGGTCTCTTCTTTCGGCATCTTTTGGAAATAAAAATACCGATACATTGCCCACGACTTTTTTTGTTGTATCATAGCATTAAGTAAAGGAATAATTCCTTTACTCAATGATCATAGGTATTTTTATTTTACGCCCTGGAACACAACACCGAGACGGCATTTTTACCTGCATAAATAAAAGTATTTTCAATTAGATTACTCAAAAATGAAATAATTAAAAACCAATATTTTCTTGGATAGTTTAACATACCTGGTAATAACTTGATTTTAATTCGATTTAGATTGTTTTAATTTAACTCCTATTAGTTTTTTGATAATTAAAAGCTGTAAATAATTAATTTTTAAACTGCAGCATTGATTGACCGATGCGGACGGATCGGTCGGTTAGCGTGACGTAGGTGGAGAGAGAGATAGCTATATATGCCGGCCTGTGATTGTTGTGCGGCCCAGGGCTAGTGCGCAGAGCTATATAGGAAAGATCGCGCCAAAAAAGATCTAGATCATAGATCAGATCGTCTTTTTAAAAAAGATCTAAGATCGTTAAAAAATAGACCTTTTCGCAAGTAATATCATAAGGGCATCTAATTTTTCACATTTCGAAGTAATATTTTAACAAGAAGCATGAGTGCTGTTGGCAACAAAAATCCGAGTCGAAGACCTGCACGAATGCATTTTGTTAAAAAAATATTACTTAGCATTGTGTTTTTTTTCTCACAGGAAAAATTAGATGCCCGAATGGAATTTAACAAGACTATTTCATGAGTAACACATTATTTTGCATACACATAGCTTACAAAACATATAGTCCAAGAAATTTGTCATTTTTTTTATAGAGGTAGAAAAAAATTCTTATCAGGTAGATATTTTCAGGGTTGGTTGTGGGTAGCACCCTGAGTATAACCCCAAAAAATCACCATCGAATTCATGTTACAAACCCCGCAATAGGGGTGGTTCTGCAAACATTTTTTTTTCAATTTTTTTATGCATATTTCATTCTCTACAACTTTCCCTTATGAAGTTTTTTTTAACTTCAATACTTCACGAGATATACAGGGTGTCTACTTTTAAGTGTATACAAATCGATAAAAAATGTATTTTGTGGGATATTTTCAAAAACCTTTTTTTTGTTCGAAAGGTCTTCAAAAAACGCTTCTTTTGACGTTTTTACTTTTGTCAAAATGCAAATCCAGGGACGGCTACGATTTTTTTATACCCCGATTTTCACAAAAACCATTTAGCGATTTTTTTATTTAAAATCTGACCCCACAGCGTTAATCAGAACACCCAAAAACCCATATATACCAAATTTGAACAAACAATGTAGAGGGTGTTCGGTTCTACACCGTGTTAAAGTTGAGCAAAATAGGGACTTCAAAGGCACCTGCAAAGTCAAGTGTGCCATGGAATCCCCTCAAAACAGTTAAATGGTTAATAGGACCACTCAAGGTGTTGGTGTGCAAAGGTCCAATTCAAAATATACAGAATGTTCTTATCTGTGCCATCTCAAAATGCTGTATTTTTATGAAACTTTAAACGAGTCATGAGTGCTGTGGAATCATTGAAAAAATATTGATAAACAAAAAAGTAATGTATTTCTTTACAAAATGCCAACTAACAAATAAAAACAATTTAAATTGTTGGACCTTACTCAACAAAGTCACTGTCTAAGATGATACATTTTCTGTGCGTTTCCTGTTGTGGTACACCAGCCACCTTAACTGATATGGACTTACTGACTGGCAGACTTCTGTATTTTTTAGATTTAGTTCGTTTATAGTGTGTGGAGCGGTTTTGATATACTCGATTTTTGACCAGTATAAAGTTAAAAAAATTCAGTACCTAATTTAAGATGGCACAGATAAGAACACTCTATATATTTTGCATTGGATCTTTGCACACCAACACCTTGAGTGGTCCTATTGACCATTCAACTGTTTTGAGGGGATTCCATGGCACTCTTGACTTGGCAGATGCTTTTAAAATTCCTATTTTGCTCAACTTTGGGGTCATATTTTAAATAAAAAAAATCGCTAAATGGTTTTTGTAAAAATCGGCCTTGGATTTGCATTTTGAAAATGACAGAAAGGTCAAAAGAAGCGGTTTTTGAAGGCCTTTCGAACAAAAAAAGGTTTTTGAAAATATCTCACGAAATACATTTTTTATCGAATTGTATACACTTACCTATATACCTGTAGGTAAAAGATCACCACTAGCTAAAGTGCTTCATAAGGGTGAAAAAAAATTCTTTAAAATAAGCTGCTTTTTTCAGGGTTAACTGGGGGTGCACTCCTAAGTACCCCCAGTTAAAGTTAGGTTTTGTTTCATTGGGAGTAATTATAAAAACAATTTTTTTGACATTTATTTAAACTTTCTAATTTATTTCACACCAAGCATTTACACTCTAATATATCTACACATATCTTTACTCTGCATGTGTATTATAAAAATAGGTATAAAAACCGAGATAAAAAACGACTAAACTACAAAAAAATAATAAATTTTACTGCTATCTAGAATGTAGCAACTCTTCCTCTTCAGAATAATCACTAGGTACCTACTACTCGTAAAACTGTCATCCCTTAAAGAAGCTATCAGAGGCTCGACAGTCTGTACCTAACTACATCAATTTCCCACATTTTTTCCTCTTCCTTAATAAATTGTTCTACACATTTACGCCAATTTTGTACAGTCACCTGTTTTACCTCTTCTTCGAAAAGCTGGTAGCAAAGCAAGAACTAAAGTATAGGTAAATGAACTCATTTGGAACACAGTGATATACGGGACACGATCTATTTCATAGTATTTACCATGCTCTGCTACTAGTAAAAATACCAGACTTATCTGCAGAAATCACCCGTATTAAATTCAAAGGATTTTATGCGGTCGACGTCGACCTAGTCAAGGAGGCAGCCAGTAAGAAAGCGAGCGTAGCAATTTGATCGGTCGGCGTTCCACGGAGCAGATGTCGACGTGGGCCAGTTAGGCCAGTATAACCAGTGCCGTACACGGAAATAAGGATTGCGCTTTATTTAACGGATTTTGGTTTTGTGTATAGATTTTTGTGTGGTGTTCTTTTGTGTATAACAAAATTATTGGTTTGCTTCGGTTTGAATTATTTCAAAGTTTATTTTATTCTTTTTTAGAACATTTAAATGAAATTTGTATAATATTATTAAGGGCCGCGCGCCGCCTACGACTCGGTCTTGTTCAACGAAGCAAGCGCCGCCCAATCGTTTTTATGCTGTTCCAAGTGAGTTCATTTATACCATACCCTACCCTACCTACCTATATATAAGCTATTTTTGCCGGATTTCGCAGAAGTGGAATAATAAAGAGCTTCGATTAATATGCATTAAAATACAATAAAGACGGCCACATTTTTTTCTCTAAATCAACTAGCCCCCCATCTTTTACATTTTGGGAGATGCCACCTGTTATTAAATGGTATAAAAAAGCGAACACGCCGTATACCGGTATTATACGTACCTACACCCTTTTCTAAACTTTTCGTTGGTATAAAATATATCATAAAATATTACACAGATCACCCGAATATTAATTTGCGCATTTATCCACATCAGATTTGTATCAATCCAATCTTTGAAACCGACATCATAATGTATTAACCCATTAGCGCCTTGCGTTACCGTATGGCAACGTCCAACAGGTGATCTTTTCGACGCGTCCTAACTTGTCAGCGATTTTATTTCGTTTACGGTAGGAATCTTATTACCGACGTATTACTGTTTGGAATACATTCGTACTGGCAAATTCAGTTTACATTTGATTGTTAGAGTGTGAGCAGTGCTAGAATATACCATTCAAATAAATCATCGAAAAAAATGGAGCCTCGGTTTGAGTAAGTATGTTTATTTTTATGTGTCACATATTTTTGTTACTTTGGATTTATATTTATGTATAGAATGCGTTAGAGTATTCATTGACAAAATATAAAGACATTTTACTAAAAACTGGCTGACTTACATATTCGTAAACATGACTGTTGCCATATGGCAACGCTAGGCGCTTACATTCAGTAAATATTTATTTTTCAATTCCAGGAGAGGATTCTCAGTTTCTCAAGCACTAGATCTGATTTACAATTATGAAACTTAGACCAATGATTGAAATGCCAAAAGATCGATGTATCCACAATTTTGTTCCGGAATTGAACCTAGCATACGATGAAAGTATGGTAAAGTATTATGGGAAGCACAGTTGCAAACAGTTTATTCGGGGCAAGCCAATCAGGTTTGGCTACAAAATCTGGAGCCTATAGGCTCCAGATTTAGTGTTTATAAACACTAAAGATGGCTACCTAATAAACTTTGATTTTTATCAGGGAAAGAGTCCTAAAATGAATTCGGACTATGATGTTTTATTTGGTAAAGTCGCTAGCCCACTTCTGATAATGTTAGATGAACTTCCGCTAGGAAAAAGACAGTTGGGGTATACTTTCTATATGGATAATTTATTTTCTAATCCAGCACTATTTTCTTTTTTGCAATTTCGCGGCTATTCCGCCATTGGGACAATTCGAGAAAATAGAAGTCCAACACAGTGCACCCTAACTAACAACTTGCGTATCAAGTTCGTCCTAAAGGTGCTGGAAGACATGCAGGATCAATAGAGTCCTCAGATAATAGCCGTATTTCTTTCAGATAATATTAGATTTGATAGAATTGACCACTTTGTTCAGCATACAGAAGGCCATAAAAAAAGAAGGTGCGCGCGCAGTACATGCAAGTCCATAATTAGAACAATGTGCTGGAAGTGTAATGTAGCCTTGTGTATTGACTATTTCCAGCCATTCCATTGTCGATAGCATAATCTGCTATTGCATATTATTGAAAATAATATATACTTGACGATATTACACTGTTTCATTGCTTTCCAAATAACTGCCAAAACCTTTTTGATTTCTTATAAAATTAGACACTTTGACTTCACAAGCTCCTAGCGTTACCATATGGCAACAGCCTATATTTCAAAAAGTACTACTCAGATATTTTTGGAATAAAATATTTTCGTTTCAGGGAGTCATTTTTTACACTTATTTAAAAAAATATATCTAAATTTGAAAAAATACATAATTCAGGCGTTAATGGGTTAAAACCGCGTGCGGCAACTTCAGGGTACCCAATTTATTAGTGATTTGTGGGCTGACACTAAAGTATGGTTACGTATTACTATCACAGACTAACGAGAACGAGTAATACAGACAATTCCTTAGCGACATGTGTCTATGGGAGACTCGCTTTTTAGCGAAATATCTTCTAAAGACATTAATAATAATGTGCATTTTATTTGATTTTACGTTAATCTACATGGTAAAGAGATTGTATGTTTATTTATGTATAAAATACTGTCTGTCTTTCTGTAAATTGAAATAGAGACTCGCTTTTTTTGTCACATGCCCGTAAGGAGGCTTCTGTTGCAAAGCAATTTATTCTGTGCTACTAGCTGCTCTGAGGCTGGACTCTAAGAATAAAACTGCTTGCTTCAAGTGTCTTTGTTGTTACGAAAGCCTGGAGGGTGGTTGATACCTATATACCCATTAATATCTTTTATAAATAAATAATGTAAAAACTTAAATCCGACAGTACTTCCATATAACTATTTTGTTTGTTTGAAAACATATTTTCCATTTAGTGCTTGTGAAAGTAACCTATTGAAGTTAGTTTTGAAAACGGGCACTATATTAGTATGAGTCCCGGTTACACTCATATATCATATTAAGTAACAATTTAGATCTATTTTCACCAGATAATAGAACTGTGAAAGTACCTACAAGGGTGGTTAAATTTATATATTTTTAATATTATCTTAGGTAGTAAATATTCCTGGTTACAAGTTATGTATGCCACTTTGAAAAAACGCAATCCTAGGAAGGAGTCAAAGCTCTATGTGTATTATAAAATACGTGAGACAGACATCGCCCTGAGTAGTAACCAAGTTTTGACACAATATTTTGATATGTGGTAGGTGTCAGTATGTGGTATTTAGATACTTTTTCGAGTTATTATGCTTTGCTGTGCAGCTTGTAGCACTTCCCTGACCTCCAAAACTAAAATGTTTGAGGATAATAATCCATCGATATGTAATTTTGTTTAAATTACCTTTTGAGGCCATGCGCCAAAGTGGCATATGCGTTTGAGGGATTCTTAAACTTAAAGACATAAACGTGCCTTACAATTTTTTGCCTGTATTGTAGGTACTGATTTCACGAAAAACGAGTATTTCTGCCTCCATTAGTTTGTCGAAAAAACTCAGAGCCCAAATTTGCTCCCTCCTGGGGTTCTTTATTGAAAAATTTAGTTGCAATTCTTCAAAGACCTCTCCCCAGGAGACAAAATTTGATGTAATGTAAAATGTAACCTAAAGTAATTCGTATATTATTCAACTGCGGGTTATGATACTCATTTACTCGTTCGGGAGAACTCGGGCAATCCACTGCCTTGATTTTCTAGGATTTTAGATGTTTATCTGTACCCTGGTATCCGCTAACTTGTAAATTATTTTATTGGCATTGATCAGGTTAGTTATTAGAGGTGTAGTGGTGAAGTATCGACAATATTACATTCGATATCGAAACTATTAAACTAAGGTAAAATTCATTCAATTATTGCGATTCACATACTCATCACAACTAATTAAATATCGCTAAAGTTGACACATTGTCAAAATCTTAACTCGCGATTTTCCCTTAAAATATCATCTTGACAGATTCCCATCTTTATGCCCCAGTCTGATGTTATCACTGTTATCAACGATGTACAATCTGCATGGACCGACACTATATTAAAGACCCGAGCATGACGTCATATTTCATTGTTGATTACGGACTGGGGTGGTCCTACTCGACGAAAAAAATGGCGACTTATTATAGGTTATGGGGGGTATTCTGTGGTTATTGGTATGTCAGTTACTGGCGTTTAAAACGTCCCAAATTTTAAATATCCAGCTTTATTACGATTTGCCTTCTTTTTACGGTAACGAATTGTCCTTGCTTCCAGTATTTAGCAGTTTTATCTTATTAACACAGCTTTTATAGGTAGATTTGTTTGTGATAAACATGACATTTCCATGCACATGAAGAAAATGGTATGCACACTGCACAGACCATTAGGTGAATTGCAGAAGAATAAACACTATTTTGGAATTATGGGATGATCTGATCAACCAGCTGAAGGAGCGAAAATTCTAGATATTATTTTGGAAGAGTATTTTGTAACGTATGCAAGAATGAAAATAGAACATTTTGTTTATAGCTCCAAAGCGAACCGATAGTCCTCCATATAAAGAAGAAACTCAAAAATCTAATGCGTTTTATACTTACTTACCCTACAACTAGCCATGGACTTCAGACTTCATTTCAAACTAAAAGGTACCAAATACTCTTGTTGCTTACTATGTTTTATTTTATTTTTGATATTAATTTCGTTGTAACAGACATATTTGCACGTTTTTATTTTATAAAAGATTCTGCAAAAATGGTGTTTTAACCTTAAACCACCGTGTAAATTTATTTCGTCGTGTGGCGCCAGTGGCGATTGCTTGAAACAGCGCTATGCACAGGTCTTTATAGTCCAAGAAAATTGTAATTTTTTTATAGAGGTAGAAAAAAATCATAACAGGTAGATATTTTCAGGGTTGGTTGTGGGTAGCGTCCTGAGTATAACCCCAAAAAATCACCATCGAAGTCGTGTTACGAACCCCGCAATAGGGGTGGATTTGCAAACATTTTTTTGCAATTTTTTTTTCTTATGTGTACATTTTTTTCTTATGTGTACATTATTACATTCTCTACAACTTTCCCTTATGAAGTTTTTTTTAACTTCAATACTTCACGAGATATAGCTAAAAGATCACCACTAGCTAAAGTGCTTTATAAGGGTGAAAAAAATTTTCTTTAAAACAAGCTGATTTTTTCAGGGTTAACTCGGGTGCACTCCTAAGTTAACCCCCAGTCTCCATGTATAATTTTCTTGAACTATTAATGTAGTGTCGGTCCAGGTACAATAGCTTCAAATTACCCTAGAGCCATAGATAAAGGATTTGTATATACTAGAGCGCAAGCGCGTCGACTGACAATGTCACCCATTGTAGAACTATCAGCTAGGTCGTACACAAATAATGTTTTAATGAGAAATATGCAGATTTTATTTGGAGGATGTTTAAAGAAAAATTATTTGTGTTTGTAATCTGGTACACTGCGAGTAGGTTTAAATCATTGACATATTAGTACGTCAATGGTTTAAATCTGTTTAGCATGTCTCGGTCTTACGATATCAAACAATACCTAATCGTCGTATGTAGGATGTTTGCAAACTCGTGCCGTTCTCTACTAACAATATTATTATAAGACTTCTTGGAAGTAATTTCCCCTTACCTAGCTGCCATTATTACCAATCAATATACTTGCACGTTTCTCGGGCGCCTACAGTATTTTATCAACTAATAGGAAATTGTTGCTGTATGTTCTCTTTCAACTTTCAGCTAATGTCCGCGGAATGAAATGAATGAAATAAACTGGTTGTGGTCGTTGACTGAAATAACGTTGTAGTTTAGAACAAATAAATTGCTTTCTACATATTATTTGATGTCTACACCGTATGTGAATGGTATTACTGAGAACAATTTTACTAACAAAGTGCCCTTATCTTTCGTGTGTTTGTTCGATGCCGTATATTTTGATTGGATCAATTAAAATTAGGTATGACTAAACTAGCAGGTGTAAACTATTATGAATAGTTACCTAATAACAAACTGCTTTTCCTGGAATCATTATAAAGGTATTATTCTGAACACATTTATTATTTTCCTCAAAAACAGTAACTGCTCGAGTAACTGTATATTTACTAAACAATTGTTGTTTAAAGACTAGATAGTCTAGTTTATGTTTTGTAATGGAAAATAAAATATGCACATAGAAAAATGTGTTATCAGAATCTCATAATTTTAGTTTTTCGAGATAGCACGGTAGTTTTTAGCAAACGAAATTAGCACAGAGTGGTTAGTAGAGAGTATTTTTGAAATTATTACAAAAACGGGTTGTGTGAAGGGGGTCGAATTTTAAAAAATAGCGAGATACTTAAGGTCGTGTTCAATGTTTTCAGAGACCATAAATAAGTTGGAACTACAGTTTCACAGGTATTAGGATACCAAAAGAAAACAAACAACTTTTCAACTAAGCCGACGTTTCGTCGATATATTTCGACATCTTCAGGGCTAAAAACATAGTTATGTACAGTGTCGGGAAACTGACCAACGCCACATTTAACCAAGAGATAAACATTAAAAATATTAAAATTATTAAAAACAGTTCCATATTTATCGAGATATTTATACTCATTTAAAAACAGAAAAACAAACATTCACTAGAAGTCCCAGAACTAATCATACCGCAAGACTCACTCAAAAAAGACTTGTGGACTAAACAGCTACCTAACAACTTCAAAATGACTTACCAAGTTAAAGAAAGACTTTACACATTCTATAAAATATACATATATGGTGTGAAGCAACACTTGACAATGAGAGTTCGAAAATCAATAATTAAAGTTTAGAAAGTACTACAAAATGAGTAGGAACGATATGCCTCGTAAACGACTTGAGCCATAATGTTGGATATTCGTATCTTGGCCAGTTGAAGCCTCGAAACTCGAAACAAAAACACTGGAGGCATCTTTTTTCTGGTTTTCAAAGAAACCCACAAAAACTAACGAAAAAATTTTTCTCCTGAATGTACGGTGTGGGCTAGGAAGAGTTGCCAATGCAAATGCTAGTGAAGACTAATGTTCCGTTTATGTATTTGTAAATTTAACACATTGCCAAAAGTCCCGCCGAAATTTTGTGTATCAGTCCTGTAGGTATTGTAATGTTGAATATGGAACATTTCACTGACGCACTTCTTATGGTAATTCACCTCAGTGTCAAAATCAAAACAATCTGACGTATTGAAATGGTAGGATGCTAAGGCAGTTTCTTCTTTTTGTTTTTGTGTTTGTCTTTTTACAATCATAAATACATATACGAGTATATTGTTTCAGACGGATTTTTTTCTCCAAGTTTAAAACGTGGGGCAAATGAACCTTAGTATCCGAGTAACCCGATGCTTCTTGCTTCAGTATCAACTGTCAAAGTTGGCACTGAAGAGCTGATGTTGTCTTCAATCATTTTTTTTGTGGGAGGTGAAACTGAAGAAATAAGAAATACCTATACCTTTTATCTGCATTTTTGGTGCATTCAGTCTTGATTCTACAAAGGGCAAGCGTTATAACACTTCAAACAACTTAAGAAAATGTTGTATTAGTATTAGTTTTGTGTTTTGTCTGCTACTGCAGTCTCTGCAAACAACGTGCATCCTTTGTGGGAAACTAAGAGCTTCCTATAATACTCCTACACACCCACTAATTACTATTGATTGACATTGAAAAATCAAAAATGTAATAAATTCACTTAGACTATGCATAGATTTTTTGAAATATGTTGGAAAAGGTACAAAAAAGTAAATTTACGATATGTTGTGCAACTGGGGGTCGGTAGCCGTTAACAAGTGGTTTTAATACATTTCTAAAAATATTTTTATTTTTTTTGTTTACTTTTGAATTTTTTAATCTCGAATTCGTAATGAGCTCTCTTTTTCCCACCTGTGGTTAAAATTTTTTACATCGTGACTGAATCACCCTGTATGTTTTAGCCCTGAAGATGTCGAAATATATCGACGAAACGTCGGCTTAGTTGAAAAGTTGTTTGTTTTGTTTGGACTCCTAATACCTGTGAAACTGTAGTACCATTTTGATTGGGAAACGTGATCAGATCGGATCAGATCCTGCTAAAAATAAATACAATTTTGGTATTATTTTGAACAACCAAAGTGATTTGAATTGGTCAAATTAGGATTTGCGTTAATGTACAGGGTGGTCAGATAAGAATGCAAAGTGCTGTATCTCGGAAACTATTCGTCGTAGAGACTTGCGGTAAAATTTTTTTAGAATAAAGTGGCCAAGAGAAAAACCTGGAAATTATTTTCAGATTTCCAAGAGAGTCACCAGGGGGCGTAACCGCCATATTAAACTTTTAAAGTGATTTTTCACTGAAATCCACCTAGTAATGTTACCAAAATAATATATGCTTTTTAAACGTAAGCTTTATTCGAGTAATTTTTGTTCAACACTTTTTGACATATCTATTAAAATAAAGTGGTGGCTAGTGATTCAATGTTTTTTTTTTTTAATAAACAGCTGTAACTCCTAAATGACTGAACGGATTTTGACAAACTTGGTCTCGTTGGAAAAAGCATTTATTGGTTCATCAAACCCATCTTACCCGTGATATTACAGAATATTGCAAAATTCTCGAAAAAATTAAATGCAATAATATTACTTTTTTTCATAAAAATGTAGTGAAATGATACCTAAATAGGCTAGTGAAAACCGTATCTCGATATCCTATTCCTAGCTGAAAATATCAAAGAAAGAAAATTTAGTTTTATCATAAAATTTTAAAAAGACGCTGTTACACCGGTATTTATTCTTATTTGTCTTTTTTTAAGATTTAATGATAAACTTTCATAATTTTATCATTTTTTAATTACAAAAGTAAAGTATACTTAGTTCAAAAAATTAAAAAAAAAACGTGTAGGGGCATAATAATCAATGCATTTAATATGCAAGTGCAAGGTAGGCAAAATAAGAAGGGTAGGCCATGGAGGAAAAACAAATGCCTAAAATCAACTTGTCAACAAATATTAAAATCCTATTCCTAACTGAAAATGTTTTTTTTTTAAATGCTCGAACTGTCTTCCATCACAGTCAATGCATTGTTGAATATCGAGATACGGTTTTCACTAGCCTATTTAGGTATCATTTCACTACATTTTTATGAAAAAAAAAGTAATATTATTGCATTTAATTTTTTCGAGAATTTTGAAATTTTCTGTTATATCAAAAAACGCGCTCTAGCGGCATCCCTGTGACTTATCACGGGTAAGATGGGTTTGATGGACCAATAAATGCTTTTTCCAACGAGACCAAGTTTCTTAAAATCCGTTCAGTCATTTAGGAGTTACAGCTGTTTATTTAAAAAAAAAAACATTGAATCACTCCCCCACCACTTTATTTTAATAGATATGTCAAAAAGTGTTAAACAAAAATTACTCGAATAAAGCTTACCTTTAAAAACCATATATTATTATTTTGGTACCATTGCTAGGTGGATTTCAGTGAAAAATCACTTTAAAAGTTTAAGATGGCGGTTACGCCCCCTGGTGACTATCTTGGAAATCTGAATATAATTTCCAGGTTTTTCTCTTGGCCACTTTATTCTAAAAAAAATTTACCGCAAGTCTCTACGACGAATAGTTTCCGAGATACAGCACTTTGCATTCTTATCTGACCACCCTGTACTTAAATGATTTAAAATAAAGTGATGTGGAGGTGATGAATACCATTGAAAAACTAGACAATATTAAAAATCGAAATGGTACCGTTCATTTGAGTTAATTTGAAATAACCCCTTCCCCAGGAACCGCAGACGAGAGGGCTGATCCGCGCCCTTGGACGCACCCAATCCTCCCCCCTGCCTCTGGGCCACCCCTTGCTCAGGGGCGGCAGCGGGCCGCCGCTGCCCGAAGGCGCGATCGTAGAAACCCTGCAACCACCCGCCGAAGAACAAGAACAACGGGACCTGGAACTTAGGGCCAACGAGTCGCGCAGGTGAGTTCAGCTTGTCATCGTGCACTTTTTCGGTTGTTCGGTTATTTCTCTGGGTTTTATACGCGACGCGCCGTCGCTGGGCCACAGCCGACTCTAGGAAAGCCCTGAAGTTGAGAAAGCTGGCAACATGGCTTGCGGGTCTGCGCGGCGTGGCCTGTCACTCCCTCTAAGTTGATTTTACAAGAAATTTACCAGAATTAATTTGTGTAGTGCGGGTAGTGCTATCGTCGCCAGATTGCTCCGACGAGGCAGTGTGTCTCTGGGTGGAAACAGACAGCCCGAAGTGCTGGCGACAGCTTTTTTATAAATTTGTTTTGTTTGTGAAAAAATGAGAGATTTCTCTAAAAGTTCGAAGTGAAGAATCGTTCCTTTACAATTTCAAGCCTCAAGATGCCTAGAACCGTCGAGGGAAGCTAGAACTTAGTTATATACCTGACTGTCATTGAATCGTAATAATAACTTGAAGTAGCTAGATTTTCTTTGCTTGACGGCAAGCGGTCAACTTGTATTCGTTTTGGGCTTTCCAAAGGACGAAAATTTAAGAATAAAATGATTAAGGGCCAATCGCATAGACAAACTAAAGTACCCTTTAAAATTGAAGGAGCTTTCTAACCAGGGACTCTTTAAAATAAGGGGACCCAGCATGTCACAGTCTATCACATAGGAAAAGTGAAGCCTTGAGGGGAAGTTTGTTTTCTGTTGACTCCAAGGAGGCCACAAGGGGGCTGATACAAGGTTATGTTATATGTCAGTGTCCAACTGCCATCAGGTTTTATGTGACATGCCAGTGCCATAGATTCTAAAGGAGGCAAAATATTTCCCATCATAATTCACAATTTTTAACTTTTATAACTTCCAGATACTCAGATGTGCCAATTAAAGGTAATGCGGCCGCCTGTAGTAGTCCCAATAATTGCAACCAGATTTTTCCTGTATCACCTTTAGTAATCCTACAATTCCCATTACGTGGGCATTACGTATAAGTAGGTAGTTCAAAACAAATCGTATTTCGAAAATTTTAAATTAAGCAGGTAGCTTCAGTCAGGTCTTTTTTTAAAGAGTTTTTATCTATGACTACAAGTTTATTTTAGGTTTGTGAGGTACCTTGGGAGAGAAATAAAATTACAAAAATTTTATAATGAACACCGGGAAAAACTACATCATTAGACCTAATCTTACTAGTCCATCCCGAAATCTGTGAAAGTTCTTTGGATAGATAAGTACATTCAACAAGGGAAGAAAGTTCAAGTATACATATTACAAATGGATTAAGGAACCTGCGGGAACCTGGTAACAAGGTGCAATAGCGACAAATTCTTAAATAAGCAAAATCGACACTGACTTACCATACTTATTACTTAAATTCGTGGAAATAATTACTGGAAATCAAAATTTCATCTATAAAATAAATTTCTTTCATTTGACAGTTGCCACATTCTTCAATTGTATAGGTACACAAAATTGTCAATTCTAATTTTTAGAAATCATGGAAACTATTATTAATTTTTACTAACAATCAAAGTACCTAATTTATTCATAGATTCTCCATCCAACCATTGTTTAGTATTGTTGCAAAAGTTTCTTTACCTAATCTTAAAGTCAAAAGATAATTCAGTTGAATGTATTATGAAATTGACCCTAACTGCCATTTCAATCAGAAGAGATTACTCTCCTTCACAACATGCTGTTGTCTGTTCGCTTGTTGTTTGTATTTTTATGAAAATTTAACCATAAGGGAAGATAGGTAATCATCATTTGCCTGATGGCGCACTTTGCGAAAAATTCTCACAAAAATTCGACTGCAAAATGTAGTCCCCTCTATTTGCCCAAATTTACCATATTATGTGTCGAAAATGTACACACCAGGAATCGTACTTATTATAAATACTTATACTTTTGTGTATATTTTGTTACTTGTTACTGCTTTTATTGTCTGTTAAACAAACGTACCTACTTACTTAGGTACCCAATTATTGAAACAAAGTTCACAAATGTATATAATTATAATTAAAAAGAGGGTTGAACATTTATTAGAAAGGATAAACTAAGCCAAAATGCAGACTGCTCTATACTGCATAGACCCGTTGAACCGTGCCGCTGCGGCGTTGCCACATGTTTGCACAGGGCTTGTAAGCTTGAGGTTGTGTCAATGCCCTTGTTGCCGCGGTATCTCTGTCTGCGTACTAAATATCGACCATGCACAGATTTTTTCTTTTAGGCGGGAAATTCAAAATACAACGCATTAATTCTGGTGTTTCTACCAACTTTCAAAATTGTCGGCTTTTTAATTTTTTTAGGGCTTAGTACACTGAGCAAAATCTGCCGTTTTGTCCTCGGTTTTGTCAGAAACACACAATTCAATGAGATGCTACATTTGGTATTTCTCAAACAAAATGACATTTCACTCAAGCAGAAGCCTATACAATGTACCTACAGGGTGTCCTAGGGTTTTTGATCAGGACCTTGACATTTTGTACCAAAACTCATAAGGTGCGTTGCTCGTAAATAATATGTCCTAAAGTTCTTCGTTTCTGCGCTACAGGGCATTGTAGTTCTCTTTGGGAAATCGATTTATGGCAATATATCCCAAAATAATCGAGCTGCTGAACTGAAATGTAGCAATGGAGAATAAGCTGAAAATGTCAATTTCTACGTATCTCACAGAGGGCGCCACTTGCGTGATTTTTGGGGTGGTGCCTTTACACGTAACTTTTTTAAGGTTCTCTTTTTGGTCTTGCAGGTCCATCATTTTAGGACTTATTTTCATTTGCAATAAAAGTGAACTCTTGTTTCATAACGATAAATTCATTTGGGTAATAGATAAAAAAATTCACATTTGGTGCTTACATTTTTATGAATAGCGCTGTACGCCGTATAACTTGTAAATCATAAGGATTAGAAAAATAAGAAAAAAATACTCGCAAAAAATATACCAATTAGTATCAATAATTATTGGGATTTAATTGGGAATGCTCAACATTTTATAAAAAAAGGCCCGATCCTTATGTTTATACGGGCGCCGAAAAGTTTTTTCAAAATTTAATATTTTAGTATTAAAGCGGCAAATTGCAAAAACCAAATCCAACATGGAGGCTACTAGACTACTTCCTTCATTAAATGCTTTGTTAAACCGCGGCTGACCAAGTTTAAATACCGTCATAATTTTAGACGCAATAGACTAGGTAATTCGTACGCAACATTTTAATGAATAATAATTAATAAGGTTCGCGAACAGCGCTTTAGTTGATGGCACCATTAAATATACGGAGTCGAGTCTTTGATGTTTGAGAGTAATTTGGCGAGCAAGCGTCTCAGTTGATTTTTACAAGAGGTTGTGCGAGTCATTGAATTATTTTGACGATTCCATTAATATTTGTTACTTATATGAAAGAAGTTCATGTTATCGTAGTGTTGGATCTAGAGATAATAGCTATTTATGTAACAAGTTAGGAAATGTCAGATTCGCTTCGCTCGTCAAGTAAATATCCCACTATATAGTTACACGCACATACTTATACAGCGTGTTCACGTTAAGGAATTACATCCTTGTAATTGACATTTAATTAAAAAAAATAGTCCCTGCCTACCATTTTCATTTTTTAAATTCGCCGGAAGCGTTTTTTAAATTGAACTGCCTCTGAATATAGGACAAAGTATTCACCACTACTCTCCGTAAACAATATTGTGGGTTTCTACCCTTAGTATGCATAAGGCGCAAAAATAAAACAAAATTTTGTGGAATAACATCTCAGGGGAGGCTTAAGAGACCCCCTCAAAACTATCTGTAGAATAATTCCTCCAAATATTTGCACACCATTGCGAAGAACCCTGTATATCTCCTTCGCGTTGAGGGATTTTGCCCAAAAGCAATCCGAATCGTCTTATTGTCCGAAAATTGTTGATGTTTCAGAAAATTGTAAGCCGATTTAGCGACTAAAAATTTGTTTTTTTTTTTTGCTGAAACAATACACTTCCGCTCACGTGGTGAATTAAAAATACCAAAACTTTTATCGAAAAAAAAAAGGAACTGAAGAGGGGGTTGCCGACAGCGAAAGTGACGTTAGATTTCGTATTTTTTTAAGTTGTATAGCATAAAATCTAATAACATTTTACCTGGCAAAAATTTAGTACAAACATCTCTGTCTTCATTTTAATCATAAGATCTTGCAAGCAGTGTTTTGTTTTGTAGGTTATGAAAACCTTGGGAAAAATAATAATTCCAGTGCATATGCTTTTAAGACCTTATGATTAAAATGAAGACAGAGATGTTTGTACTAAATTTTTGCCAGGTAAAATGTTATTAGATTTTATGCTATACAACTTAAAAAAAAACGAAATCTAACGTCACTTTCGCTGTCGGCAACCCCCTCTGAAACTCCTAAAACGGTACTTTTGCAACCAATGTCCAATTTCGGTGAATGCGCTAGGAACAATGCCCGGCATACATTATTTTGAAACGATAATAGCGTTGACTGAAGAGTGAATCCTCACCCAACGATAAGAGGCTATTTCTACCATCTCATCGCTTATTGCTTTCCAGTTTTCCAAGTAGAGGAATAATCTCCTCTTCAAGTTAAACCAGATGATGCAATAACACAATAAATTTGACTTTGCCTTATCGAGGAAGGAAAATGTAACAAAGAACGCTTCAGCATAATAGAAATTATTTTGGTCACTGCGTATCGGTTACTTTGACATTTGGTCTTTGGAATATTTAGTGTTTTCGGATGTTTTTCTGTCATCTTGTCTGACTGTAGTCCTGGGTTTTCATACTTCAGGAAATATTGAAATAAAGGGAGCTTTAGAAAGAACTATTGACTCTACATACGTAAATAGTCCAATGAAGATGTCAGTTTTGCAAAAAAATCCATCACATCAGGATGATTTTTTTGAGGGTTGCTTGGGCACTGTCTCCTGAGTCTCCAACCAAAAAGATCACACTCGAACTCCTGGTACGAGTTGCGCTATAGGGTGATTTCCTAAACAATAGGGGTGGCTTCCTAAACATTTTTTAGAGCAAAATATCCCTAATAAAAGTTGTAGGGGATCAAAGTATGAACAACTTTTCCTCATATTTTTTTTGTATCTCTAATACATAACGAGTTACAGCGCATTTCTTATATGACAAAAATTCCGCAAGCTGCAGGGGTGGTCTTGTAAACATTTTTTTTACAAAAAAATTACCTTAATTAAAGTTTTAGAGGATGAACTTCTGGTCAACTTTTTCTTATAAAATTTAAAATTGTGTGTCTCTTATAGGTACACTTAATGATTTACAGTGCATTATATTTTTTAATTAATTTTCTGTTATACAGGATGGTCCAAAATTTATCAGCAATACTTTCAAAACTGCTAGAAAATTTAAAAAAAAGGAGATTTTTTCATATAAACATATATGGAAATTCTAGCGGTTTTCGTTATACAGGATGTCAAAGTTTAATTTTTTTCAAGTTTTCTTCTATTTTTCCCAAAAGGACGACAGCTATGGCAGACATATTTGGTACAGTTTAGACACAAATGCTATAAATTAAAAATAATTTTACCTGTCTACTTCCACCAGTGCCGGAGACGCGGGGGTCAACCATAATATTTTTTTATAAAAAAATGGTACGCCACTGGTAAAGTAATCTTTTTTTGCTTCCACTAAATTTCACAACCAATTCTAAGATACAAAGTATTCTTTAAAGTTTGAATTCACACTTTAAAGTCTGATCTGAATTCTGACTTTAAAGTCTGAACTAACACTTAAGAATCTGAATTCACACTTTAAACTCTGAATTCACACTTCAAAGTCTGAATTCAGCCTTTAAAGTGTGAATTCAGACCTTAAAGTCTTTAAAGTCTGAATTCAGACTTTGAAGTGTGAATTCAGACTTTGAAGTATAATTAAGACTTTCAAGTGTGAATTCAGAGTTTAAAGTATGAATACTAGAAGAATTTACAAGCGTGGCCCCTCTACGCCTTCGTAGGAGTTAACTACTGCCATAGAGCAGATTTTTTTTTCGTCCGAAGTCTCCTCTGAAATACTAATCGAAGATTCAGAGCTTGATTTGTATGTGTGCTCAGTCTTTTTTGCTTTTTTATTTCTTCTTCACTTCTTCAAGTTCACGAAAACATATGGCCCAGTTAATTTCCTTTGGATGACTAAATATTACGGGCAAATGGGCGTCAGCCTTGGAAAACACTATATTTCATACTCGTACGACATCAATATCTTAATAGAATTGATAAAATCATATTGACTAGTTACTACATATCTTCTAGCAGTTATACTTGTAGCCTATTGTATGGTAAGTAACAAACACTTTTTAATTTTTGTATATATTTGGAGCTTCAATACACGTGCAACTACTACTGGGTGTACAACGTTGCCACTACATCGCTTTTTTGTCAGATTTTAATGTAATTCTACAACAGTAAGAAAATTTACTTGGAGGGCGATATTTTTATGTCGTCAGATTTAAATCAAACAAAACCTACTTAAACTTAAACCTTGCTCTCGAAAATACGGCTATTATTATTTAATTTTGTATTATATTTATATTTTTATAATATATGTATACTACATGCTGTCATATATTTATATTTTTTATAATTAGCTATAATAACAGTCATAGAAAAAGCGTGTATAACTAACATGGAAGGTTCATCTCCCACCCATAATGTTTGCAGCACTCCCCTGCGACTCGTGCCGCAAACAGTCATACTCGTGGGAAATAAATGTCATTCTAAGCTAGATTGTACATACAATATACTATTTTCGTCAACTTCTCTTTTACATCCTACACCTAACGCAAGTTGTTCCATACTTATTAAAATTGCGGCTATCACAGAAAATAATTTCTGGAGTAGCCGCACGTGGATGATCCTTATTTACCCTCAAGTTCCAAGTTTGTCCTGCCAACTTGTTTCCCTTAAGGTTTAGCTCGGGAATATTGCTGGTCCCTTTCAGAGGATATTACCTGAGCCCACGCGCACACCCACGCCAGCAGTTACGTAAAGATGTCTTTTCATGTAACTGGCTTGGTACCTTGTTATTGCGTCCCGGCGCCTTTGCCCAGGTATATTTAGAATCCAATCGAACAGCAAGAAAAGCTGCGAACGAAGGGTCTTCCCTTTTAACGAATTTCGTTTTAGGAGGTATAAATAAATGAAGCCCCCGCATTTCTCGGGTTATTATTTTCGTATGAGAATGACGGCGTGTTTATCAATTTCGTTGATAGGTTATAAATAGAATTAATCAATAAAACCACATCCTCTAAATTGAGTTCCTTTTCTTTAAAATTACAGCTGGTTTAAACGATAAAACCTCGAGATAAAGCAGAGTGTAGACTAGATCCTATATTTCGATTTAGTGGAGCCACGAAAATTAAAAATTTATAGCCAAGAAATAATCAGAGGGAATGTCGAAAAGCTTGAGATTGCACAAAAAATACATGATTTTGAAACGAACTACTGTCTGCGATTTTTATCGCTTACCGGGAATAATGTACGATAAATCCCTGGCGTTGCCTCGTAATGCCCAAGCAGCCTAAAGAGAGAAGTATTGAACCCAGTGGCGTATCCATTGGGAGGGGGATCTTCAGCTCCACCCAATGCTTCACATTATACAGGGTGTTCGAAAAATAGACGGAGATATTTTAGAGGGTGATTCCCTGTTAAGAAATATGAAAAAAAGTTTCTATAAACATGGGTCCGGAAATGCAGAGTTTTCAAGATACAGGATGTTAAATATATTGCATGTCACTGGACAAAATTGGTTTATCAATTTTTGCAAAAAAAAATCACAAGTGCCTTGGAAAACAAATAATCAAAAGCATTTCTAGGAAAGAGTGTTATTGCAACTTTTCCAATATCATAACATAAAGTACACTACAACCAATTTTGTCCAGTGACATGCAATAAAACGGTTTTTATTTTTTTTCTCGAAAACGAAGTGAGATAGGAAAACAATACAAGAGGGAAAGAAGTTGTATTTTTAGATGCTTAATCAAACAAAAAATATTAAAGTTACAAAAAAGGTAGTGGCGTAGGTACATTTTTTTGATAATAATATTCGCTAAGGTGCCCCCCGGGACGCCACTGGACTTAATAAATTTAATCTAGTTAGGGCGAAATTAGCCCCTTAATACAACAAATAACATTGCCAAATTTCAACAGAATCGAGTAAATAATTTTTAAGACATTAATAAGTTCATGTTTTATTTTTTTTTATTTAACATCCTGTATCTTGAAAACTCTGCATTTCCGGACCCATGTTTATAGAAACTTTTTTTCATATTTCTTAACAGGGAATCACCCTCTAAAATATCTCCGTCTATTTTTCGAACACCCTGTATTATCTTTTCAAATTTTCCGCCAATTAGGGAAGGGGAATATTATCAGAATATTTGATCATAGTGTGTACGTTGTGTCTCCATTGTTTTTCTTCTCTCTTCTGGTCTGGTGTGAAAAGATTTACTACAAAAATATACAGGGTATTTTTCTCTGAGCCATCTCAAAATTATGAAATTTTAAGTAACTTATACGGATCAAGAGTGCTCTGGAATCATTGAAAAAATATTGATAAACATAATGTATGTATGTAATGTATTTCTTTACAAAACGCCAACTAACAAATAGAATAAATTTAAATTATTGGACCTTTCTTAACAAAGTCACTGTCTAAGATTATACATTTTCTGTACGTTTCCTGTTGTGGCACACCAGTCACCTTAACTTACATATATGGACTTACTGACTGGCAGGCTTCTGTATTTTTTAGATTTAGTTCGTTTATAGTGTGTGGAGCGATTTTGATATACTCGATTTTTGACCCGTATAAAGTTCCCCAAAAACTCAGTGCCTAATTGAATGGCACAGATAAGAACACTCTGTATATTTTGTATTGGACCTTTGCACACCAACACCTTGAGTGGTCCTATTGACCATTCAACTGTTTTGAGGTGATTCCATGGCACACTTGACTTGGCAGGTGCCTTTAAAATTATTCCTATTTTGCTCAACTCTGATACCCTGGAGAATGGAATTCCCTGTATATTTTTTATTAAAATTTGGTATATAGGGGTTTTGGGGTGTTCTGATTAACGCTGTGGGATCAGATTTTAAATAAAAAAATCGCCAAATGATTTTCGTGAAAATCAGGGGTATAAAAAATCTCCGCCGGCCCTGGATTTGCATTTTGAAAATGGCAGAAAGGTCAAAAGAAGCGGTTTTTGAAGGCCTTTCAAACAAAAAAAAGTTTAGGTTTTTATCTCCAAAAGATTTTACTGATTTGTACAGTTTTAAAGTTGGACACCCTGTATACAGTGACCGGCAGAAAGTTGGACACAAATGGAAAACTTTTTTATTATTAATTCCTCAGAAAATTTTATTCTTCATTAAAGTTGGTGCATCATTTCGAACTCAAAACGCACATATCAAAATTTAAATACATATTATCTCTTTTTGGATACGAGGTAGATTCAAAAATGTCAAAACAACTCAAGAGTAAAGTACCCTTATTTTTTAAAATACGGTAAAAAGTTACTTGCAAAAGTTGTTTGGAATCAAAGGTGGATGCCAGATTTAAAGTCACAGCCACCTAGTCAAAAAAAGAAATTTATTTTTTTGGTATTTTTTCGACCACCCTGTATTACAAAAAACAAAATACCGCAAACGCAACTTATCATCGGATAACACATGAATTTACTACTAAACTTTAATTTTGTTCGTTAGCAGCTAGAAATTTAAATTAATCGAAATCAGAGTTTAAAAATATTACATTTTTGTGTCCAACTTTCTGCCGGTCACTGTATAACAATGAGATAATTTTTTTTGTTCCACAATAAGACATTGCCTCATTGAGGAGGTATAAAGATGATTTTGTTGGGAAAAACCAAGCGCCAACGGACCCTAATAACGCTTCGAAATAAATATATCTTCATTTAATATTCGGTCGGTACATAAGAATGTATTGCTTTATTTTATCTTCTTAAATCCCCTGAAGATATGTTTATTGTTTAAAAATGGTTTTGAAATAAAACTTAATTTAGATGAAGTGGTTTTTCTCCTTAAATCCAGCATTCATTCCTTATAAAGAGGGCCATACTTTACAAATAATATTTATTTTCGGAGAACTTTATTTGAAAAAAAAAAAAACTTTTGATGGGTTAAATTTACCGAAAATTGCCGAAACTTCTTCGGCTTATACTTTTTTGTTTCAAGAGTTAATGAAAAAAATTCTTAATGACATTATTTGTGGGCAAAACTGAGTGCTTTAAGCCTATTTTATTAGAATTTAATTCTTGAAACAAAACAGTTACAAGCCGAAGAAGTTTCGGCAGTATTCGGGTTTTTCAAAAATATCTCGGAAAGTGTGCCATGGATCTAAAATATGTATGTTTTCACACAAAGTTAGCTTATCAAAAAGGTATTTTTTTCTTTGAAATAAAGTTCTGTGAAAAATGCATATTTGAAGAGATATTTTCGAGTGGCCCTCCCTATACTTTCTCTTCTACTGTTATTAGAAGTGTTTGAATTGAAATTAGCTTTTTATAATTTAATTATTTTGAACATAAAAAGTAGTTAATAAATTTAAGACAAATTTTAATTTAAGCGTATACAATGTGGCACATTTCCCAACTATAAAGGAACATACAATTAAAGCGATTTTCTCGCGACTTCCTTGCATATTTTTTTATATATAGAACACAAAATGTGGCAATTTTGGACACTAAAAAAGAAATGGGCATTCATTCTCAACTTTTCGCGCAATACTAAATAAACTGGAATCGACAACAATTTTCATAGCCTGAAGGGAGCCACCCTGTGTACTCTTCTGAAACTATTTGCGCATCCGATCGCATAAAGCTTGTCAGTGTCATCAATGTCATCAATAATTTTCAATATAAAAATGTTCTTCTATTTCTTAAAACAAAAAAGCTACGGCTTCAGTTTTACCCCTTAAATGGGACACACTGCAAGCAGAGAACTGTTCTCTGCTGCAAGTATCCAGGTGCGTAAAATATAGTTCACGATCATCAAACCAAATAGAAATTTCGTTTTTTTTTTGCTACTTCATCCCATTATTCGAAATTCTTGGTAAAAAAATCTTAGCCCTCTCCCCCAACACGGGGATTGGGTTATTACCTTAGACAAGGTAAGAGAGAGGACGCCTAACAGCGCCCGCGGCCGTGTTACCGACTGCCACATAGCACGACAGGCCAGTGGTGACAAAAATGTTCAAATGAAAAGATAGTTAATTTTGACTTAGGTACATGTAATCTGAAATCCTATTGGTATTTATTTGCAGATAATTTCCCAAATCTAAAGCTAGTGTCAAGTGCTGAAATGCGGCGATTTCGAATCAATCAAAATAAAATAAATAATGCAGGCCCAGCCCATATTTTATGAAACTATCATAATCAATTAAGAAATTTTTAATAAAAACGATGTTAAAAAATAATTATATTGGTCCTATTTACAAACAAAACAATGCACTTTATCATACTAAAAGGTAGAAGGCATTTGAAGAAGTTATATATTGAGAAAAAATAAAGTTTTAGGGCATCTTCCAAAGGTAGCTTGTTAAATATTTACCTGTGAAACGAAATCCCGGGCTCTTGCTTTTCACTTCTGCTTTTGCATCCAAACGCTGAACAATTCACCATCATAGGAGTATATTTTCTCCTTAATCACTGTTAGTTTTAATTCACAAATTCACGAAATTCTCGAAAAACTCGCAACGTACTCGCTTTGTCTGCCACATATAAAATGGCCGCCGTTCAAAACGACGTAACAAAATCTATACACGGCAGGGTAGGCAAGCGCGGTGCCCTCTCTCTTTCCTCGTCTAAGGTTATTACGCTACTCGAAACCCCTTAATGCTCCCATGCCGTCGTTCGACGACTGTAATTATTGCATCGTGGCTAACTGGCTCACCCTTTGATAAAAATAGCCATCCGCAAATTGGCTTTTCCTTTCCTATATTTATTCGTCCACTAGTCTATTCTCGGTCCGGACTTTTCATCGTCGCCTCACAATAAAGACATATACATATATATTTTCGACGGCGCGGCGTTTGCAACCAATTTGCCGAATCTATTTTTGCGCCAGTGTGTGGACGCTTTATAGTTTATTGATTTTGCTATTTTTAGCGGGTATCCAGCAAGGACGTTTTGAATGTGTACGGGGTGGGCGCCGGGAACGCTGGGGAAATGTATAACGCAAACAAATCACGAATCTGAAGGTCCTGCCAGCGACGGCAGTATTTTATAAATAAATATGTTTCACAACAGATCGATATGAAATTAAATTGAGGGAGAATAGGTGTAGGTGCGTTATAACGTTTTTTCTTAAAAGTTTTAAAAAATCGTTATATTTCAACTTCTACGTTAATTTTATTAGAATTTATGGTGCTGGTCCGGTATGCGCTCTACAGTATGACTAACTGGTCTGGCTTGCGATCTACAGTAATTATGTGATCTACAGTATAAGTTTACATTTTTTATTGATTGTTTAGATTAATATTAATAAGAAATAATAGATATTGGTATGTACTTTTTTTTTATTAAAATGAAAAATAATGAAATACTATACCGCCGCCGTGTATTCGGCTAGGTTCGTCAGTCGTTGGCGGGGGGCGGGGCGTGTTTTTTGCTCGCAAAACTCGACTGATATACTCAAATTATTTTAAGAAGTCCTTACTGGGACTGTCAATTGGTAATTTCGATATCCTAAGTTGGCATCAATGCAGCAAAAAATGCAACCGGGTCATAAGTTCAGATCAGTAACTAGCCCATTTGCACTAATAATACGAAAAGTAACACGGACAAGAACAACACGGATGATGGTAAAACTCATGAAACGTAGAAAACCCGCGAATATTTTCATTGCCGAATGTTTGAACCAGTTTGAACGATCTGGAAAACCTTCACTGTCACTTTGACAAACCGAAGCTAAATTTACCTGAGTCCGCCCATAGACGCTGCCAAAAGCAGCTGATTATTACAAAATACCAAAATGAAAAATGTTTCCATGACGTTTGAAATTATTATTAAAATGAGTTGTAGTCATATAGTTATTGTTATTTATAGGGGTATAATCGTGATTGCAATAGGGTTTTTATTTTATTATGCTCTTTTTTTCGTATCACTTGGGTAACTTTTCACATCATAAATCAATGAGTGACGTCATAAACTGGTTGAGACACATATACCAATCTTATACCCATGGTTAACAGAAAATTCCTAGGGATTTTGTGGCGAATGTCATCTGACAAAATCGGGACTTCTTACAGTAATCGGGGTATAAGCGGTGCGGGACTACTGTGTACTCCCCCCGCCAACGACTGACAAACCTAGCTGGACGCACGGCGACGCGCGGCCTATTCCCCTATGTCTACCAAAACGGTGAAAGTACGGTATAATTAATCACAAATCATCCGCGGTTCCTCTCAGCTGTCCTTGTACGTCAACTGACACCATCTTGCTGCGCACCTCCCGGCACATGTTGAACCAATCAACGATTGCATCTCGACTTCTTCCTGTATGCTGCATTGCATCTTCTATGGACGCATCGAAAATAAAGTACCAAACCAATTCCAAAATCGAGCACAAGCTGCGTTTGCAGTTTAATCTGTCATTGATATCGGTATAGTGGAAGAAACGATTTCCAGTCCGTAAGGACCTCACATTCTGGTATCCTCTTCTGGGGCGACGAAGAACAGGATAAAACTCCCCTTTCCTGTTTTTCCGCCGCTTCTCTAGCATCTCGGATCCACATCGTGTACACGGATCATCTTCAATTTGCAGCAGGTGTTCTTGTAGATATGCCGTAGCTGCGGCCTCGGACGGAATGACCGTGTTGTAAAACTCCTTTGTCAAAATGATGTTAGCGCAGCAGATACAAATTGCAGAATAAGATGTCAATGAAAATTTACCCCTATTTATACTCCTATATTAAATTAAGATCAAATAGCAGGTGCCTATCCAAATATTTATCGTGAGTAATAATGACGATACGGTTATAATAAAATCATAAAGGTTAATACGCATAAAGGGTTTTTATTGACCTGTTTGGGGTGCAAAGAACAATTTTGCAAATTAATAATTATGAAATTATTATTATATTTCTATTTGCATACTTGTTGGCCACAGTTCTTTTCTCCCCAAACAGGTGAATAAAACGATATAATTTTAACGTAGCATAACAGAATAGAGTACTTGAAGGTGTAGATCATATTTTCACGTAGAGCGCATACCAGACCAGCACCGAATTTATTTCCGTTGCCTTTTTTTGTTACGATTTCAACATTCTGTGTCTCGAATTTTTTTTACTTAACCATTGGGTATAAAATTGCGAAAGAAACATATTTTTCTTATGACTTTTTTCGAAATTCGGTTAAATAAGCCCATTTTTCGGACATTTTTTTTTCATTAATGTCAAATTTGACATATAAAAAAGACTACGTCACAACATTTGATTATGTCAATTTTGGTTCTAGAGCAAGCAAAACCTGATGCCGCAAACAAATTTTAGTTAGTTACTTAAAATTTTTCCCCTATGGTGCAGACTTTTTGGCGGGCAACGGTACCAACCAACGATATATATAAGAATAGATACACTACCAAAGGCAACTTGTTTTGCGTCATGATTTCAAAAAGATGTTATGGTTATCACATTCAAGGTTTCCGTTTTTTTATACGATAAGGAATAAGAGAAAAATTTCCATTTCGGTTTTCTATCTTCCTTATGGCTCATGTATTCGTTAGAAAATACATCTGACGTGAATTACCGAAAACAGCACAAAATAACAGTCGCCTACTAAATCAATATCCGGCAGCGCATTTAACAACTGAAGTTGGCCATTCAAGTAACTTTATGTTATTTTCTAATAATACACCTCTGGGTTTTACCAGAAAATACTAAAAGGACAATTTTCACGACTGATCTTGCTTATTAGGAAAATAGCCCTTGAAAATAAATCAAAACGTAATATTTTATATTTATATCTCGAAAACGATACATTGTGAACTTGCTTTTTGAATAATCGCGAAAATTGCAGCTTCCACTGGGGCGTCCGAGAAAATAAACGATATGACGCTTGGATATTCAAGCCAGGCGCAACAAAATCACAACAATAGTAGATGATAAACAAATATTCTACAGGGTGTCCCAGTTAGGACGTTACGAGCGGTTATCTCCATAATTTTTAAGTTAAATTGGTGGCTTAAAAACTAAATTGTGTAGTTTTTCCAAGGAATTGAAAAACAGTGGAATTTCAACCAAAAATTATCAAAAAAAAAACGTCATTTCCGGCTAAACCGGAATTTGTTTTTCCTCGGCGGCATTTAATTTCTTGGAGATGACTACACAAATTTAGTTTTTGGATCACCAATTTATCTTATTAAGAATTACCGAAATAATCGCTCCTAAGGTCTTAACTGGGATACCCTGTATAATATTTGTTTATCATCGAATATTATTGTGATTTAGTTAGGATATTTAATTGTTGTTAGTTATGAGGGTAGATTTAATTTGTTCTGGAGATTACCGTCTTTAATTTAAACATTTAATTTAATTATATTAAATTGCCGCAATTTTGTTTTAGGTTAATAAAATATTACTAAATTCTATGACTATGAAAAAAATAAAATATGGCGGCCACTCGTAAAATTTGTTTTAAAATTTTATTATTGTTTATAAATGTCCCATTTCCTGAAAACTTTAGATGGGGGAACTGACTTTACGTCTTTAAACTGTATAGAATGTTTGGTATACCACAACCTTCTCAAGCTTATAAGCCCTGTGCAAACATGTGGCAACGTCGCAGCGGGACGGTTCAACGGGTCTATGCAGTATCTGCACTTTGGCTTAGTTTATCTTTTCTAATAGATGTTCAACCCTCTTTTTAATCATAATTAAATACATTTGTGAACTTTGTTTCAATAATTGGGTACCTAAGTAAGTACGTACATTTGTTTAACAGACAATAAAAGCAGTAACAAGAACAAGTAACAAGATATACACAGAAATATAAGTATTTATAATAAGTACGACTCCTGGTGTGGATAAGTACATTTTCGACAAATAATATGGTAAATTTGGGCAAATAGAGGGGACTAAATTTTGTTGTAAGTCGAATTTTCGCGAGAATTTCTCGCCAAGTGCGCGATCAGGCAAGTGATCTATCTTCCCTTATGGTTAAATTTTCATAAAAATACAAACGAGCGAACAGAGAAGAGCATGTTGTGAAGGAGAGTAATCTCTTCTGATTGAAATGGCAGTTAGGGTCAATTTCATAAAACATTCAACTAAATTATCTTTTGACTTTGACATTAGGTAAAGAAACTTTTGCAACAATACTAAAAAATAGTTAGATTATTAGAAAGCTCCTTTAATTTTAAAGGGTACTTTAGTTTGCCTATGCATTGGCCCTGAATCATTTCATTCCTAAATTTTCGTCCTTTGGAAAGCCCAAAATGAATAGTTGACCGCTTGTCGTCAAGCAAAGAAAACCTAGCTACTTCAAGTTATTATTATGATTTGACTTACAGCCAGGTATGTGACCAAGTTCTAGCTTCCCCCGACGGTTCTAGGCTTTTATAGAAATATTTCACTTTTGCACAAACAAAACAAATTTATAAAAAAGCTGTCGCCAGCACTTCGGGCTGTATGTTTCCACCCAGAGACACAGTGCCTCGCACTTCACAAATTATTCTGGTACATTTCTTGTAAAATCAACTGACAGGCAGTGTCAGGGCACGCGACGTGGACCCGCCATCCCTTGTTGCCAGTTTTCTCTATAGACCGTCAGACAGTGACAGATTTTCCTTACTGATTTTCTCATTTATGCCTTGGAGAGGGTTGAATGGTAAATCGATGCTGAGTCGGAAAATGGTAATTTTAAGTTTGGCCCCCGGGGAAAACATATGGAAAATTCGATTTTTCAAAACAGAAAAAAAGGTACTAATTCTCACTTATGCCATGTTCACCGTATGATTTCTTATACTATTCCGACCTCGAAAACCCAAAGGCATAAGTGTAGCGTGTGAAAAAAGGGTTTAATTAAGGGTTTGGCAGATCACACAAAAAATGACTTGGTTTACTGACTCCGTCAGTAATGCCGTTAGAAATGGTGAAAACTTATATCCTCACTAGCCCAAAAATTGATTGGCAGAAGTGACTCGTGGGGAAAATACACTTTTGAGTCGGAAAATAAGTCGGAAAAATTTTTTTTTCGTCAACTGATTTCTGCACTTATGCCTCTGAAACTATAGAAAGTTTTATTGCAATTCATTTTATCCCTGACAAAATCAGTTGACGAAAAAAAAAATGTTTCCGACTTATTTTCCGACCCAAAAGTGCATTTTTCCCCACGCGTCACTTCTGCCAATCAATTTTTGGGCTAGTGGTTTCACCATTTCGAACGGCATAACTGACGGAGTCAGTCAACCAAGTCATTTTTTGTGTGATCTGCCAAACCCTTAATTCAACCCTTTTTCCACACGCTACACTTATGCGTTTGGGTTTTCGAGGTCGGAATCGTATAAGAAATCATACGGTGAACATGGCATAAGTGGGAATTAGTACCCTTTTTTTCTGTTTTGAAAAATCGAATTTTCCATATGTTTTCCCCGGGGGCCACACTTAAAATTACTATTTTCCGACTAAGCATCGATTTACCTTTCAACCCTCTCCAAGGCATAAATGAGAAAATCAGTAAGGAAAGTCTGTCACTGTCTGACGGTCTACTACTTCAGGGCTTCTCCCAGAGTCGGCTGTGGTAATACCTACCGCAACATAAGTTTCAAATGCGTAATTTAGAACAGTGCAGAACAGACCAATTTCGACAAATGGGTGCGTGTATTGAGCAGATACGCCGTTGCCAACCGTTGCCCTTCGGATTTACCGCTCCGCGATAATAGGGTACTTGACAATATTTTTAATTGCTCTAAAATTGTACTCTGTTTACAGTAGATGCACCAACATAACACGTAATAAATGAAACAACGGCTTTTAACCCTTATTTTTTATGATAATTAAAGACAAAGTTGCACAATTTTGTTCAGGCTGAAATCTACAGTCTCGTCGTTCTATTGTCCAGAACGCCAAACGTGGCAACTCTGTGCCTCTTAGGAGAAACGGAACTGTAACGTTGCCGGTGCCCGTTTGCAATCATTCGTGGAACAAAGGCAAATTGCAGTTTTCTATTCAAGTATCTCCAGCTTGCCTATGAATATCTGTTACTTAATGTATTGAAACCTTTGAGCTTTAACTAACGCAATTGCACCCACAAATTTTGTCACATAAAGACTTTTTATTACGAATATGTTCCGTATATTGACTCCTCTATATCAAAATGGTGTCTGATTATTATGCTGCACACGCTGGAAACTACTTATATCCTTTATCTCTACCACGTAACACTTTAGTTAAAATATGTGTATACGGAACATACTATAAATATGCAGGTACCAATAATGGGGGAAATATTCGCGTATTTGGCAACGTTACCCGCCCACCTAGGCATCTAACCATATTCATTTATCTACATGTCATCTAACACGTATGGTTTTCTGATCGACAGATGACATCCCGTGATGCCAACTGTCATTCCGTATCTCGCTAAATCAAAATATTAGTAGATAATATCTGTGCCATTTATTATAGTTTGTTATTGATATTTACTATTATATTTTGTTTGCGGACCTAGTTATCGTGTTGTTAGATGTGTAAGGTAAGGTATCATGGACATGGACCCTGAAAGGACAATCCGTAATTTGCCGAAATTGGATGCTGTTAGCGTCTGCCGAAATCCATGGGATAAAACTACTGCAAAGGTTTGTACCTACGTTGTAGGAAGAATACAGTAGGTAGTAGGTATTATGAGTTATTAATAAAGAGAGAACCTCGGCCTATTGACCATCTTGAAGGCGCGTTTATGAAGACGCCATAGTGCTTAGAAGTACCTTCTGAGCCCGAATTTAGGCCCAACCTAGCCAAAAAAATTTACAGAAAAACGATTGACTAAAATCGTCGATGGTGGAAGGAATCAATCAACGCTAAAAGTGGTTTCACGGGGCATCATAAGTCTGGGAGTTTGAGGTTAGAATTGTGAAATTTCAACTTTCCTTGCAACTTTCACTGTCGAATAAGGTTATGTCTCAGAACACTTTAGTGGTATTGCTATGTTGCCAAATTGCCGTTATAAAACACTTGTGACGTCATAAGTGCTTTCCCGCCAAATTCCAAAGAAAGTCTAATAACTTGTTAATTACGTAAATATACAGGGTGATTCAGTTTTAATCTGCAACACTTCAAAAACCAAAAAATAACCGCACTTTCTTCTATAAACTATATAATTTTAAGGCCTTATAAAAAAGTTACAGGGTGTTAAAGTTGCAAGAAATATGTGGAATTTATTGAATATTTTACAAACTAGTTGAGATATTTAAGTCATATTTGGTATACGTTATAACGGCATGGGTTAGCATAAAACCTGTTAATATCAACCATCTTGAACAACCAGTGGCGTAGAAATGGGTAATTAGTATAATTTATTTTGAAAAAAAAAATAGAACCACCTTGTATAGCAATAAAATGTATTCAAATTCTTATGTAATTTTTTATTGTAAACAAAAACTTTCTCTTAGCATTTTTTCATATGTGTCATGGTTTCATAGCAAATTTGATTTTTTCGTATTATTTCGGGGTACTTCTGAAAAATTAACTTAAAACTTTTCTCCATAAGTAACACTCAAAGTATAAAAATGTGTTTTTTACTTTAAATACAGTAACTTTTCCCAATAAACTTACCCATTCAAGGTTTTACTTTTCAAGATACAGAGCGTAACATTAATTGTATCTTCCTTAAATGTTTTAGCCCTGTATCTTCAAAAGTATAGCCTTAAATAGGTGAGTTTATTGGAAAAAGTTACTTTATTTCAGGGAGCAAACATATTTTTTCTAATTTAAGTGTCTTACTTATGGAGAAAAATTTTAAGTTAATTTTTCAGAGTACCCCGAAATAATACTAAAAAATCAAATTTGCTTTGAAACCATGACACATATGAAAAAATGCTAAGAGAACGTTTTTGTTTACAATAAAAATTTACATAAGAATGTGAATAACATTTTATTGCTATACAAGGTGGTTATATTTTTTTTTTCTAAAATAAATTATACTAATTATCCATTTCTACGCCACTGGTTGTTCAAGATGTTTGATATTAACAGGTTTTATGCTAACCTATGCCGTTATAACGTGTACCAAATATGACTTAAATATCTCAACTAGTTTGTAAAATATTCAATAAATTCCACATATTTCTTGCAACTTTAACACCCTGTAACTTTTTATAAGGCCTTAAAATGATATAGTTTATAGAAGAAAGTGCGGTTATTTTTTGGTTTTCTATCATCTGTTGAAGTGTTGCAGATTAAAACTGAATCACCCTGTATATTTTTTTATAAACCGTAGGGTCTTAGGCAAGTGTCCAGGAATTGTTTTATCAAGTTTGTCAAATTTCGTCAAGTACCCTATTCCCAAGAGCATTTATCGCTAGCGAGCGCAAGCGATCGGTCGTTATCCGTAAAACGCCCGCAGCAGAAATAACGCGTGTCGACTTTCCAGCGCTCGGCCGCTGTCGCGGGCCCTCAGCAGCCCCGTGGTGCACCTGGGCGCGCCCGACGGCGCGGCGGCGACGACGCGGCGGCGGGCCTCCTCGACGCCGACCACCGGCCTCGCCTACGACAGCCAGATGCTGAAGCACGCGTGCGCGTGCGGCAACAACGCCATCCACCCGGAGCACGCCGGCCGGCTGCAGAGCATCTGGTCGAGGCTGCTGGAGACGGGGCTGGTCGCGAGGTGCGACCGGCTGCGGCCGAGGAAGGTAAGTCCGAACGGGGAGAAGTGTGCGCGGTCAAATCCCGACACGACGACTGTCCTACTTGGACTAGCTTCGATCGCTGTTTTGGCTAACGACGGTCGGAGCGGCACCGTCGCAACGACAAGGCCCGGCAGCTGAAAGCGATGAGTCATCCAAGGGAGGTGGGCCTAAGGCGCCAAATTCCAATTTCAAGATGTCAACTTGTTTACATATATAGCTCATGGTTTTACAACACGGATAATAATCTACGAGAGTGAAAGTCCCATTTTCAAGGGCTTTTGGGGCATTTAGATATCTACCGGTAAAATTTTTCGTAAATGCCAATTATTTCTTATTTGCCTGCCTAGATACAACTAAATTCGAATGAATAAAACCATAAAACTTCCTGATTTCAAGATTGTTACGTTTAATCACGTAAAATTGTTAGGAATAACACTCTGCAACAGTTCAAACCAAAACCCTGGAAGACTGTGTACGACCAAAATCTCTTCTGATGGCCTTAACCCACTTTTCCCTTAAAATGGGGTCTTTAGGGAGGAAAAGAGGACACTTTAGGACCGTCTTTGTAGTTCCCCTTGGAGTTGGGAACGCAAAACGTCCACTTGATGATTTAAATAAGTCCGAAACTATAGACACAATCTAAAACCTATAAACTAAAATTGAATATAATATCACTTTATTTTGAATCACTGCTGTTTTACCACCTTATTAACACAGTCCAACACACAATAAACACAACAAACGTTCTTTAAAACAGGAAAATCGCCAGCCAAGTAAACGTAAACAAAAATCTACCTCCCTGTGATGACGTTTCGCGTCGCCAGCTGGCAGGCCTTTATCATTGCGACGGTGCCGGTCAGAGGCGGTCCAACTTGGGCCGGCTGTGATTGTTGTCGAGATTTGACAGGATTATTGTTGGGCCAGCTGTGACTGGAGTATACCTAGTCTAGATTTGGCCCGGGTTGCTCCTCTTACCCCGTTCTTCGCTCAGTGGCGAGAGAGTATAAGATGCGCTGATGCCGTTTCACAGCTGATGTGCCTTTACTCTAAGAAAAATTCGAACAGAGAAAAGTATACTGTCAATTCTCGACAACAAAAGGTCAACGATTGTCCTGCTTGGACCATTGCTGTCGGCAACAGGTCAAACATGGTCCAACTTGGACCAGTTTTGATTGTTGTCTGGATTTGACAGGATTCTTGACATATACTATATTTAGTCTGTTATTAAAAGAAGACACTCAAAAATCACAAAGCCATATTAGGCATTTTTTTTAAAATAAATGGTAAGTGCCATCGAATTGCCCAAAGTTGTAATTTTCAATTTTTTTTTTGTAACTATGTAAGTACCTCAAATTTTTCAAGGTCCAAAATTACATTCTAAACAAAATAACTTTTTGTGATACCTCGTCATTTAACGTCACTTTTTAACTCAATGGTAGTTTTTTTGAAATTGCAGCTATATTGGTGGTGATTTGACCTCGGATTTGACATACAGGATGCCTACTTTTAAATATAGTATACAAAATCAAAAATTCTTTAATTTTGAAGATAATCGTCTGAACTTTTTTGTTTGGAATGCCTTCAAAAACCGCTTCTTTTGAACTTCCTACAATTTTCAAAATGCAAATCCAGGGCCGGCTACGATTTTTTATACCCCCGATTTTCGCGAAAACCATTTAGCGATTTTTTATTTAAAATCTGAGTTAACAACGACACCCCAAAACCCCCACATACCAAATTTGGACAAAAAATGTACAAGGAGTTCCATTCTGAACTAAATCTAAAAAATACAGGAAACGCACAGAAAACGTATCATCTTAGACAGCGAGTTTGTTGAGAAAGGTCCATTAATTTAAATTGTTTTTATTTGTTGGTTGGCATTTTGTAAAAAAATAAATTACATTTGTGTTTTTCGTGTTTTTTCAATAATTCCCGAGCACTCTTGACCAGAGTAAAGTTTCATAAAAATTCAGCATTTTGAGATGGCCCAGTGACATCTTCAACATTAACACCTTGCAGAATGGAACAAATTTTATACAGTGTGGTCATTTAAGTGTGCAACATATGGGACTTTTTTTTATTAATTGCACAACGAAAATACAAATATTCCCGAAAGTTGGTGCATTGTCGATAATCATATTAGGCGCACTTAGAATGGTTGCAAGTCAAACAGCATACAGGGTAGGTCAAAAAATATAAAAATTTTACAGGAGGTAGTACCTACAATATTTCAGAAAATTCAGCAAAACGTTATTAAAAAAATTGTCTAGAATTAAAAGTTATGTCTAAATACCAAAACATGACCTCTTAAGAAAAAGAAATATATTTTTTGAAAAACAATAATTTCCTATACAAGTTTTGTTTTAATATTCACCTTAAACAATTTCATAAATGAATTAAAATTATATCATTTTCGCATAACTTTGTTCAAATTCAAGCATATTTGTAAAATTAACTTAGATTTTTAATTTTTTAGGGAATCATAAACTTCATGTTTGTTGCAACGATATTAAACAAAACTTTAAAATTTCGCAAAAATTCTTCTGAACAAGGTAAAACATTAGTAATGATAATGTGTATATAAAAAACTCTCATTTAAGGTGCAAAATTTTTATTTTAAATGTTTATTAAGAAACTGGAAATTAATTGACGAATAATTTTTTTCTTAGAAAGCTATGTTTTTGTATTTAGGCATAGCTTTTAATTCTAAACAACTTTTCTTAATAACCTTTTACTGAATTTTTTGAAATTGGGGTACTTTACTCTTGTGCAATATTGAACATGCATCAACTTTCGGCAATGTCTGTATTTCGATTGTGCAATTAATAAAAAAAAGTCCCATATGTTGCACACTTAAATGACCACACTGTATATGGGGGTTTTGGGGTGCCCTGATTGACGCTATGGTGTCAGATTTTAAATGAAAAAAATCGTTAAATGTTTTTCGTGAAAATCTTGAGTGAAATGCCCGTAGAGCAATAAATTATGCTAGCGGCGCTCCAGCGGCATTTTCGCGTCGCGCTTCTTATTAAACGTTCCCGCGTCGTCCCCCGCAGGCGTCGACGGCCGAGCTGCAGACCTGCCACTCGGAGGCGCACGCGCTGCTGTACGGCACGGGCGCCCAGCAGCGCTTCAAGCTCGACATGAGCAAGCTGAGCGCGCTGCCGCTCGCCGCGTTCGTCCGGCTGCCGTGCGGCGGCGTCGGCGTCGACGCCGACACCACCTGGAACGAGCACCACACGGCGGCGGCGGCGCGCGTCGCCGCCGGCTGCGTCGTCGAGCTGGCGGCGAGGGCGTGGACGGGCGACGTGCGCAACGGGTTCGCGGTGGTGAGGCCGCCCGGCCACCACGCGGCGCCGCAGCAGGTACGTGGGCCTTTCTCGATGTTTACCCCAAGAACGGTAGACGCACACGATTGCTCGATCTCGTAAGCGTAATGTTCGCCAGTCGGCAGTCGGGTGTGACGTCAGCGCTAGACTAACGGTGTTATTTGTACATCAGCGGTGCGGGTTTTGACTGTGTTTTCTTTATTTTATGTAACCGGTTTTTAGTTTTCAATCTATTATTGAATATTTATACTAAAACGTAAGAACTAATATATTTTGTCAAATTATCTCTCTAATATCGAATGTTTTGTGCCATTATAGGTACTTATATTTTATCATTTTATCATTTTAAATACACTTTACCCTATACTTTATTTTTATTATTTATTTAGAATACATTATGACAGGAACGAGGTCTGCTGTTTATGGTTTTAATACAACTTACGCTTTAAAAAAAGCAGGCGAAAATATTATGTTCCATACCTTCCCCAAGTCAAAAGATATGGTTTCACAAACGATTAGGAGAGCATGGGTGGCAAGATGTAAAAGAATGGACAGTTTCAACCCTAACAACAGTCATATTTGTTCTCGTCATTTTACGGAAAATGACTATGAAACAGATTTACAGAGTGAACTGAAGAGTAGTTGAAAATGCATTTGGCATTTTAGCCAAACGATTTAGAGTTTTTTGACTAAAATTAATTTGAATGTGGAAAAAGTGCAAACCATAACATTGGCATGTTGCACATTACATAATTTTTGAGACCCGAATGTCCTACTTGCATCCTAGAAGAGCTTGATACAAACTATATATTTCAATTTGGACTTTCTTACCAAACATGCTCACCAAGACATGCTTGCGTTGCTGCCCAAGAGGAGTTTTGTGATTATTTCGTGAATGAGGGAGCTGTGCCTTGGCAGCGGAATACATAAATAAAACATATTGTAACATTTCACACACTTTTTATCTAAGTATATTATCTTTAAAACTATGTACTCTCTCCTCTTTCTCGTCTAATGTCTCAAACAAAACTAGTATCAAAATATAACCTTCCTTGTGTTCAAATTTTCAATGTTAGTACTCCTGAAGTTCACGCAAAACTTGACGGAAAATAGGACATGCTCTAATTCGTGAAGTAACTTCATGAAGAAATTGCCAGTGTAATACACGACTCTTTATAATAATTTGCCCTTGAAGTGACTTCATGAATTAATTCATGAAGAAATTGTCAATGTAAAACAGGCATCACAGAGTGTGTACCAGTACTGGTGCAATAAAACCAAATGTCAAGTCCTATAAGCGTCTTTTATCGAACCTTTTGTGAAACATAATTTTCATAGTGTTTATTAAGAGTATTATACTCGTAATAAATTGAAACTAAAATTTGGCATACATTATCTTTAATATTAATTTATAAAATAATATCGCAAAAGATTAGTATCATACTTACCGTCATTCAAACGTTCAAAATACTTTGTATAATAATAATATTTTATATTTCCCTCAGCCAGAGGCCTCGGCAACTAAATTCCACATGAGTCATAAAAAGTTGAACTTCAGTGCCTTGGTACATAAATAACTATTTTCGAAATTTTCTTCAGTATGCAATTATTCCATATATTGGCAATTTTATAAATTAATCCCTTAGTCTTGATACATTCTAAGTAAAAAATAAAAGTTCTCTGTACTCTTAATAGTGTATAAAAATCAAAGGATTGGCAAAAGTAGCTCAAAAACACAGAACATCCACAGAAAACCCACCCTTTCTATATTTTAAACGGTAGCTCCCGGCGCGCTTAGCAGATAGCAGTCTAGCGGTGACGTCACGCCGGCGGAGAGATTTGCCCGATCGAGCAATCCTGTGCGTCTACCGTTCTTGGTTTACCCAAGCCGATTTCAGGCGGACGACCATTAACAACCGGCAAGTAAGGGGGGAATTACTCTGCGTTCACGTCACGAGTGTTTCACGTCACTTCACGTGAATTCACGTGAAACAGTTATTTGATGAACCCTCATTTTCTCATGTCTTGCTGTGGTTTAGAGACACACTGTTGTTACATGTTGCAATCACGTGATGTCACGTGACACTGCAATCCACCACGCGCTCATTTTTTCTGTTTGGACATCAAATTCCGTGAGGCGTGACAGCGTGAGCGAAGGAAAATGGAGCAGTTGTTAATAGAAAAAGTGCGACAACATGACTTATTGCTATTCACAATTGTGTATTTTGTCCAGAAATATCATTTTTATTTAGGTCATATAAATAATCAAATTCTCTTTTATTCATGCGTAAATACATCTGAAAACGATGTTCGTCACCTTCTAATAATTCTTGGAATAAATTGTTAAATTCGCCTTGTTCTGTTCTTTTCAAATTAATGTCGTGTATCCACAGCCTTTTCCTTTTTCTTTCATTTCCTACAAGTAATAAACCACATGCATTTTCTAAATCTTCCTCAAAATCGGAATCGGAAGATGAAGTGCTGTTAACCATTTCGCGAACAAACACACACGTGTAACGTGAGGTGAGACGAATGTGATTCCAAAACATTTTTGTACGGTTTTTTTATTCTCTCACGTCACGTGAGGTGACGTGAATTCACGTGACGTGAACGCAGTGTGATTCCCCCTTAAGGCGCGTATTCACTTGCAACAAATTTCTCCGAACGCGCAGAACGCGACGCGCGCGCTGCGCTAAATTCGCTAGTGAGTACGCCACGCCGAACGTGCAAGAACGCGCAAAACATTTTCCGAGGCTTGTCGGTAGACCGGATCTGCACAAAGGGAATTAGTTGTTCGCTGGTGCGCAGTGGGTACGGATGTTTGCAGAGTTTGCTGTGTTCGCAGCGTTTGCCCTGTTCGCAGCATATTTGTTGTTTCAAAACATACAACTAAACGCATCAACTTCTCACAATTTTCTGCAGCCATCCTCGTAAAATTCTGCAAGTGTAGATGATATCCATGCCCCGGAGCAGTGTTTTAAAAAATACGTCTTTTCCACAATTTTCTTTTTCTCGTGTTTTTTCTTTTATCTCTTTTTTATTACTAGTTAAAGCATCTATGGTTCGTACAACCCAAATTCCGTTGCACGCCATCAATAACAATTAATGACGAAAATTGTGTTACCAACGTTTTATATGAAAACATATGTGATTTTGTGTGTTGATATTTGAATTTGGCCTAGTATTATGTTGGTACCGCTGTTAACGCTACGGGCGACGTTGCCGAATTTACAACCGCCAGAGCCCGAGTTATAAGTTATAACCTCGTGGACGCGCACGTGAACGTTTCCACGCGTTTTGCATTGGTTACCGGCTTGGTGTACGTTTTTCGAGGTTTTGCTATACTTAATTTGCGACCGAGTAAAACAACTGTTTATCATATAAAATACATTTTATGCTTGTGGTTTAAAAATATGGCGAATGCGACGGTTATTGTTTATATCTTTATTTATCACGATACGGCAACGCTGCGTCCCTATGACGAGTCTTTTCCAATGCCTTATACGATGACGTGCATCGGAATTTGTTTTGTATAAACCATATAATCAAAAGAGCGCTGGCAGCCACTACCACGTTATCATCTGCATCCATCTCTCTGAAGAACGCGCGGACCAACACAATGGACTAATACACCACTTTTTTTTTATTTGCTCATCGGATAGTATTGGGTGAGATATACTTGCTGTATTTTTTTTTAATTTTTTTTTCGCCCCCGTTTTGCCGCAATTAATTTTTAAAGTTCAATGTACGTAACTACCTGTTGGATTTTATTTTTCCCTAAATTTACCGCCGTGGCACCAGGTTTGGCAACGCCGCACCTTAATGCCAAGCTGTCAGCCTGCGAGAACATAAACATAACCTATTTTGTGGCGTCACAAATCGGAACATCGGATCCCGCGGCCCGCGTGTTTTACAAGCTTTTATTTTTTATGATTTGAACTATTTTCACCATTCATTCTAATAATCCATGACTGAAATGAACTATTCTATTTTGCTGAGGAAAATGCTGGGAGCACTAGGTATTGGTATTGATGATTCGGACGTTATGCTGGTTGGTTTACAAAACTTTTTTTTTATTGGAATCAAGTCGATTTTATCTATAAAACGACACAATTCGTAAGTACCTAACTGAACTTGCACAAATTAGATATCTAGACTTGCTGATATATTAAAGACAATAAAGAACCAACCAGGGGTAACATTTTAGCTGACGATTTTAGATTAGTGGCTCTGCCAAACGATTTTTTACTTGTTATCAAGTATATTCCAGCGACTGCTAGTTGTTTGAAGAAACTGATGATATTTTAGCCTCAATACCTAGTGTCACAGAATAAATAGCTTCACAACAGAAGCGTCCATAAGGACATGTGTCAAAAGGATGCTGGCTTTGACGCGAAATATCTTCTAAAGGGATAAACATTGTGCATTTTGTTTGATTTTACATTAATCCACATTGCAAAGAGATTGTATTAGGACCAAATGTATGTACAAGTTATTGGTTATTTTCCTGTAAATTGAAATGGAGCTCGCTTATTTTTGACACGTCTTTATGGACGCTTCTGTTGTGAAGCTATTTATTCTGTGCTAGTGTTAATCAACAGCATTGATTGGTTATAAACTAAACTGAGAAAAGTCAATCCTCTAGACGTCAAGCACATACCTGGTCCGAATATAAAAAATATATTACTTTAATTTCATGAGCCCTTACTTACAGAATTAAGTTAGTAGTTAGACCTGCATCGGTTCAAAAATGTAACGCTAGAATATTGGAGAAGGTGCCAGTTCTTGGTGATGTTAGAAACATAACATGTAAAACGCAATAAAGCCAAGTTTTCAGTCGAAAAACTTTATTGTCATAGCTTGAACTATTTTAGACCCATTTAGGTAAATTATATTGTGATTGCCGAAGCATCCTCATAAAAAATGACATAATTCTTTAGGATTTTTTCACTATACATATTATATACCTATTTTTTCTGGAAAATAAATTTTCATAAGCATATTTTGTGATTGTGGTTAATGGAAGTTAAAAATAAAAAAATATAATGCAGCAGCCGGCCAAAAATTAAGATTTCTTTAATTTGCAAGAAAAAAAAATTATTTTGCATTCTATGGCAAAACCCCAAATAAGTTATCTATTAAATTTAGTGAAAATATTCCAAATCAATTTTCAATTTCATGTCGCATGCACAGAGTGCAACAAACTGGATGTTTTTTTGGAGGGTTTCTTCTATTCTGCGAAGAGATAGACAAAGAGTAGGTAGGTGTACTGTGCTTGATTTTTGAGGGCAGTGGAAAGCAGTTGAATCTCAAAATCTTGATTCGTTTTGGAGATACAGGGCATTTTTCGTTTTTTAACATGTCAGACAGTCCCTCCTTGTAATATGTTTTGATTTTTGCCAAAAATCTTCTGTCATACTACTCCAATGTATAATAATTATTGAGGTATGTCGGTATGTCTTTGTCAACTAAATCCTGTAAGGTAGACCTTCATATTTTTTTATTGCACTTGTGTTGACTTTTTCCAATATAACAATCTACTGATGTTGTCCATGATTCTTCGCTATTTCCAGGAAGTCAGCTTACATTCATCTAAAATAAGTTTCCCATTAATATGTGCAAAAATTTTACAAGCGTGCTTAGTTCTATTAGTTGACAAAGTTAATGTCACTAGTGCAGAAAAGTACAACTTTCCGCATCAAAATGGATGCGACAAAGTGTACTACTACGGACTTAATTAATTAAATACTTCATTAGATCATACAAGAAAAAAATACCCGCAAAAAGTCATTGACGGTCAAGCACTTGATATCGAATGAAACTCTGCTGTCGAACTTGCATTGACTTTAGATTATTTAAATTAGTTCTGAATCATGGTTTTCACATGTAGATATCAACTATTGTTTTTACAAACGCATGATTTCTTGTTTTGATAATCGATTTCAACATTGGGCTGTGCGACACCCCCACGCCCCCTCCCCCATATCTTAACTATAGGTATATACACAATAAGTATTTCTTTACTGTACTAGCAACTAAACTAGAAGCACAAAAAGCTGTATCTACGTATGTGCCACGATGTATGATCCTCGTACATCGTGGTATGTGCATAATTTAGGACTAATCTGCTTATGTTGGGTAATTACAACATAATATACCTACTTCCACAACTATTCAGTTGAATTTCTTCATTTTTAACCACAGTATCATTAACATTTTTCTTATTAATTTTGTGCTCGGGGGTAATTTTTGCCTTAACCGGGCATTATGCATTCATTGCTATGTTCTTTCCTCTGCGTGTCTCCAATAACATTGTTACCATAATATTTATTCTCTAGTCTACCTAAAACCAGAATTTAAGCTATATCATCATCATTAAGCAATATTAAAACAATATACAAATCAAATATCAAACATACCTCTTCATTTCTCCATGTTTTGCTCCCCGTTTTTATTGATAAAATTGACACACCATATCAAAATCTATGCAAGGCAAGTTATCAGGACAAGCTTTAACAAATCTTGTCTTCATTATAAACCGAAAAAATAAAGTATTCACAGCAAGATTCTTTTAAAACTGAGAATAGAATTTATTTAGTTTTCACTAAGGTTATTAACCTTGGTTTCGACGTTCCGCGGGCGAAAGTGAGGTTATATGCAAAGTGCGGCGTTGCCGACGATTTTCTTTAAAGCATTGAGTAATATGTCATCTGTCATATTTTATAGGGGGCATCTAATAAGTTCAGAATGGGATCAGTAAAATCCAAATATTTCATTGAGATGCTACGAAATTTGATTATTTCTCATCAGGCGCATACAAACTGAATCTAATAATTTGCCTGGGAATGCTTGGTTATATAAAAAAAGACGAAATAAGTACTAAGAAAATAGCAGGTACTTATTGAAATTAGGGATCGTGACGTCACATTCCCTACTTTTGCGACCGTTTTTTTCAATTTTTGAGGAAACTAATGGGGAAAAAAATCTGTTGGTGGGGTTCCGTGATTATCTAGACATGTTTTACAAATTCCAAGGCAAAAAATTATTTTTCATTCCTAAGTATACTTGTCCATTACTACTACAACGGCTGCCGGGTGCTGTCGGGAACGCGACGAACACAGCGAACACTCCAAACGGCACGAACTTTGCGCTAAAAGGTTCGTTCCATTCTGCGTAGCGCGCGCGGCCTGTTCCGCGCGTTCGGGGCATTTTATTGCAGGTGAATACGCGCCTTATCAAATACGTTTACGCTTTGAATGGAGAACCCCAGGAAGGAGCAAATTTGGGCTTAACGCTGGACAAACTAATCGACGCAGAAATCCTCATTTTTAACTGACTTCAAAAAAGGAGGAGGTTATCAATTCTGTTGTATGTTTTTTTTATGTTTGTTACCTCAGAACTCCGTCATTTATAAACCGACTTGGACAATTCTTGTTTTATTTGAAGGGGTATACCTACCCATTTAAATTTAAAGAAAAAATTCCACCCCTAAAGGTGGAAAAATAGGGGATGAAATTTCATATTGGACCGATTTCGATGATTCTTTCTTTATTGGAAAGGGGGTACCTTAGGTGTGGTCCCATTTAATTTTAAAGAAAAAATTCCACCCCTAAGGGTAGATTTGGATGATTCTTATTTTATTAGAAAGGGGTTACCTTAGGGGTGATCACATTTTAATTTAAAGAGAAATTAAATTTGATGAGAAAAATTTCACTCCTAAGGGTGGACAAATAGGGGATGAAGTTTAATATTGGACCTATTTCGATAATTCTTAATAATTCACTAAAAAGTAAGAAATAAAAAAATTAAAACCGACTTCACAAATTTGCCCGTATGCACATTTCAACTAAAATTTTAGAAATATTTTTCTCTTTCTAAATTAAGTTATCTTTGGGGTCGGTGATATGATGTATTCGTATCTAATATCTAAATAGATTTAAATTCCTTGCCTTGACACCAAATCCAAAGATAACTCAATTTAGAAAGAGGAAAATCGTTGACTGACGTATTAATAAAGATTGCTCACGGCAGTCATGTTTGACAGTTCTCTAGCTCACCATGCGTTTCCCGGAGACAAAATACAATGCAAAATACATTGTTGACCATAGGGGACATGAAGCTATAACCGTGAGAAATTTGTGAATTCGGCGTTATTTTTTTTTGTTATTTTTTTTTAATTTTTAGTGGAGTGTGCATACGGGCAAATTTTTGAAGTCGGTTTTAATTTTTTTGTTAAAATTTTTTTAATCTTTACCTAAAACACAGGCAAAACATTATAAGTCACGTTTATGTCTTAGGAATCCCTAATTTCAAATTTCCAAATATGAAGAAGTAGCTACCTATACAAACGCCTATGCCACATTGGTGCATGGCCTCAAAAGTTAATTTTAATTACAAAATTACTTACCAATTGATTATTATCCTCAAACATTTTAGTTCTGGCGGTCAAGAAAGTGCCACAAGCCGCACAGCTAAGCATAATGACTCGAAAAAATATCTAAATACCACATACTGACACCTATCACCGTGTCTGATATCAAAATATTGTGCCAAAACGTGGTTACTACTCAGAGCGATTTCCGCCTTGACACCTTCCTGGGGTTCTTTATTCAAAGCGTTTACGCGATCCGGTTATTATTAGTTATGGCTCTCTGACTTCATAGCTGGGGAGTAATCGATTACTTTTGAAACCGATCACTAGGAATCGATTACTTTTACTGTAATCAGGAATCGCCGCCGATTCCTTTTTTTTTCAGTATAGTCCAATAAAGAAGCCAGTTTTGCAAAAAAATCCAAACAAGATGATTTTCCTCAGGGTTGCTTGGGAATTGCCTCCCGAGTGCCCAACCAAAAGATCACACTCGAACTCCTGGTACGAATTGAGCTATAGGGTGGTATCCTAAACAATATGGGTGGTTTCCTTAACATTTTGTAGGGCAAAATGACCCTAATAAAAGTTGTGGGGGATCAGAGTATGAACAACTTTTCCTAATATTTTTTTTGTATCTCTAATACATAACGAGTTACAGCGCATTAATTATAAGACAAAAATAAAAAAGTTTAGAAGCAAAATTCACCAGAAGTTCATCTTCTAAAACTTTTTATTAAGGTCATTTTTTTGTAAAAAAGTGTTTACAAATCCACCCTTGCAGCGTGCGGAATTTTTGTCATATAATTAATGCCCTGTAACTCGTTATGTATTAGAAATACAAAAAAAAATATTAGGAAAAGTTGTTCATACTTTGATCCCCTACAACTTTTATTAGGGTCATTTTGCTCTACAAAATGTTTAGGATACCACCCTATAATTCGTACCAGGAATTCAAAGGCCCCAGATCCTACTTGACTTTGTTGGGGTTAATTTGCTTATTCACTCTCCCTACCTAAAGAGAGGTAAACATACACATTAATTTAATTTTATTTTTATAAGTTATTGTCTCAAAGTAATAGCAATAATATTTTATTTGGGTTTCAAGTGGTGTCAGGTGTGGGGTAAAAATTCACACTAAACTTAATTACTGTGAATAATAATAATTATTATAATAATAAAAATAAATTAAAGGAATGTAAGTACTTCTGGCTATTTTAATGTTTCTGTAGATTTAGATTTATGGATTTTGGTTATAATTTAAAATTAGTGAATATATGTACATACTGAATAATAATTAATATGAAAGGTATATTAGTCGGTAGAGACCTGAATTTTAGTTACATGTAAAATAGTTTGTGATATTTTAATTTATCAATATTTTTGCATCAATTTAGTTCCAGAAAATTTAATGTACTTAAATAAATTTATATCCTAAATGCTAGACGGTACATCAACTTTGCAGCAAACATAGCAGAATTTTAAAGAGTTAATATCACTTCCTTTTGAAAAGGGCATATTCTTATCCATATTTAGTAATAAATATTTAATAGAATGAAAAAGCTAGTGATATAAAATAGTTTTTCGAAGTTACTACTTTTTAACATTTTCACAAATTTCATAAATAATAAAAACGCAAAAACTACATAATTTTTTGTGTGGAGGTAGGATTTCCATTAATAGCAACAGTTTTTATGATAAGATTTATCAAGTTTACCAAGGAATATGACTAAAACAAGCGAATAAGGTCGGCGGAAAGTCAATTTGTTTGTACAGGGTGGCCAACTAAGAATGCGAAGTACTGTATCGGGGAAATTATACATCGTAGAGGTTTGCGGCAAAAAATTTTATGACTAAAACGGCCAAGAGAAAAACTTGGAAAATATTTTCAAGTTTCTGAAATAGCCGCTAGGGGGCGTAACTGCAATCTTGAATCTAAAAAAGTGATGTTTCTGTGAATTCCGCTATATTAACCTAACAAAAAAATACCTGATCTTTAAAGTCGAGGATAATTTGAACCTTTTTTGTTTGACAAGTTTTGCCGTATCTCTAAAAATAAAGTGGTGGTGGGTATTCAAAAGTTTCCGTAAAAAACACCCTGTATCTTCGAAACGGCTGAGCCGACTTTAACAAACTTGAGCTTTTTAAAAAGAGCTACTCGTGGGCTACAAATGTTATAATATTTGAAGTTTTGGTAATTAGAGGGCTTTTTTCGATATTCCGACAGAAATGGTTAATTTTCTCAAAAAAATTAAATGCATTGGTATGATTTTTTTTTTCATGAAAATGTAGCTAAATAGTGCCTAAACAAGCTCGCGAAAGCCGCATCTCGATATCTTGTTCCTAACCTAAAATTTAGGTCAAAGAAAATTTTATACGGAAATCCCTTAAATTTTTATTTTCTTAAACTAATTTTTCTGGAATTCCTTTTTTGTTCGCCAGATTAAAATCGCCCTTTTTGGAAATATTACAAAATATCCCTAAAAGGTAAGTAATGTTAATAACAAAATGCATATTTTTTGTTCAAATGCATATTATTCATTATGGGTTATGGGTATATACGAAAAAGACAATTAATAGTAGCAGGCCATGGAATTCCAAAACAAATACCTAATCAAAACATAAATCATCCTCAAATTGTCAATAGTTGTGAATAGTTTCGAGTTACTTTGAGCAATTTTTGTGCTTACAAAATGCGTTTTACGAACGACGAAGCTGTTGATATGCTTGCAGTTTATTTTGAATGTCTTCAGAATGCCGCAGTAGCAAAAAGAGTTTACGCGGCTCGATATCCAAATCGGCGTCCATGCGATGTGAGAGTTTTTCACCGTTAGTGGCGAGCTTACGAGCCAATGGTAGTTTTAGGCCTACGTTTCAACCGCAAAGAATTGGAAGAACAGAAGAAAATATTAACCGCGTACCTACTGGGATATATTGAAGGAAATCCTCATGTTAGCACAAGAGCATTATCCCTTGAGTTGGGCATATCACGAACAACGGTTCAAAATATTTTGAAAGACCATAGGTAAGTTCTAATTGCCATCAAAATATAGGGATTTATTTAAATTTAACTTTTTTTAAATTACTTTTAGAATGCACCCATATCATGTCGTTTTGCATCAGGCCTTGAAAGAGGAAGACTTTGATCGGAGGTTGGACTACTGCCATTGGATGTTAGGCATGATACGCGAAAATAGAGAATTTTTATTTCAAATTCTTTGGACCGATGAAGCCACCTTTAATAGTAACAGGAAAATCAATCTGCGCAATAGGTATGCATTATTGGTCTGCAGAAAATGCGCATTGGTTGCGTGAAGTTCAGCACCAAGGACGTTGGAGTTTAAATGTGTGGTGTGGCATACTGGGAGGCAGAATTATTGGGCCATATTTTTTCGAGCAATCCCTAAATGGCAATGTCTTTCTTGACTTTTTGGCCAATCAGTTACCGTTGTTGTTGGAAGATGTGCCACTGGAAACACGGCAAAACTTGTTCTTGCAGTTGGATGGTTGCCCAGCACATTTTGCTATTATTGTGCGCGAGCATATTAATGCAGTATTTCATCAGCGGTGGATTGGAAGAGGAAGTCTGTTTCCATGGCCTCCGCGATCACCAGACTTAACTTGTCTTGATTTTTATTTATGGGGGCGGTTAAAGGACATCGTGTTTCAGACTCAACCTACGACCAGAGAAAATATGAAAAAACCGGATTCGTAATGCAATATGTAACATACCGAGAGCCGAAATTGAAGCTGCAGTTTTGTCTACCCATGAGAGGCTTCAGCAATGCATAGAGCGTGATGGTCAGCCATTTACGGGACACTAAAAACTTTTCTTTTTTAAATCGGTCCTTTTTAGGGCCACAACTTACATAATAAAAAGAATTTCGGAAAAATTAGTTTAAGAAAATAAAAATTTAAGGGATCTTCCTTATAAAATTTTCTTTGGCCTAAATTTTAGGTTAGGAACAAGATATCGAGATGCGGTTTTCGCGAGCTTGTTTAGGCACTATTTAGCTACATTTTCATGAAAAAAAAAATCATACCAATGCATTTAATTTTTTTTGAGAAAATTAACCATTTCTGTCGGAATATCGAAAAAAGCCCTCTAGCGGAGACATGTGAAATTACCAAAACTTCAAATATTATAACAATTGTAGCCCACGAGTAGCTCTTTTTAACAAGCTCAAGTTTGTTAAAATCGGCTCAGCCGTTTCGAAGATACAGGGTGTTTTTTACGGAAACTTTTGAATACCCACCACCACTTTATTTTTAGAGTTTTTCTCTTGGCCGTTTTAGTCATAAATTTTTTTGCTGCAAGCCTCTACGATGGATAATTTCCCAGATACAGTACCTCGCATTCTTAGTTGGCCACCCTGTACATGTTACTATTATTCTATGACAATAATTACATAGAACTTCCACATGAGTGAGAGTATTGCTTCTGCAAAAAATAAACTTTGAAGAAACAACATTGTTTAACGATAAGTCATCAGAAACTTTTTCTTTAGGGCAAAACGGCACTATGACTATGATACATTTTTTGGATCAAAATTGGACAAATCATATTGTTCTCATATATCTCATAATTTTTACGTATTAGGGTTTTTGTATTTTGGTCGATCTACCTATTGACATTATTATTATTTATAATAGAGTAAATTACAGTTTTAATTGTTTTTAATTCTCATGCAACTTGATTTAAGTGAGTAGGCAGGTAAAACACTAGATATAAACAAAATCACATGACCGCTTTGCGATCGATTACCAATGTCTGACTAATACAGGGACCGGCAGAAAGTTGGACACAAAAATTTAATATTTTTAAACTGTGATTTCGATTAATTTAAATTTCTAGCTGCTAATCGAACAAAATTAAAGTTTAGTAGCAAATTCATGTGTATTATCCGATGATAAGTTGCGCTTGCAGTATTTTGTTTTTGTAATACATAGGGTGGTCGAAAAAAAAAATACAAAAAAAGTTAAATTTCATTTGTGCGTTTTGAGTTTGAAATGATGCACCAACTTTTATCAGGAATAAAATTTCCTGAGAAATTAATAATAAAAAAGTTGTCCACTTGTGCCCAACTTTCTGCCGGTCACCGTATATGAGATATTCTGCAACAAGTCTGCGCGCGATCCTACCTATGCAGGAAATTCGACTGAGGGAAGAGCCGGCCCTGCATTCCACTCGCCACCTAAACACTTGAGATTTTATCACTGGAGATTTTATCACATCGCGACCACGTGGTGGTCAATGTTTTGATTCACTGCCTCTGTAATTTGGATATGGTATACAAACCCGTTTTAAGGAATGCCCAATCCAGTGGCGAAGTCAGAATTTTTATAAAAATACGCCTAATACGATTTGTCCAATTTTATCGCATAAAATATGTCGTAGTATTATACAGGGTGAGTTTTTTCGATGCCCACTATGGGGATCTCGGAAACTAGCAGAGCTAGAACAAAGGTTAAATGGGGAAATAATTGCAGTTTTGAATGCTCAATCTAATGCCCCTTTTGGATTTTTTAAAAAGTTCACGGTGTAGTGCCTTCTTATAATTATCATTATCATTATCCATATCGTTATTTTATTTATTAGTTTAAACATAAATATAGCTAGGCAGCAGTTTAGAATGTAGGACAATTGTATATTGGAACAGACGAATTGAAGCATTCATAGAATAAAGATCTGACATCGACAACCAACCTGTTTGATTCCACTACAACGGCTCACTAGATATTTTGAAAAAAGTGATTTTTTGCTATTTCTTCAGATCTCTGTAGCTCCGTTATTTCTGATTATACAGAAAAACTGTAGAGACAAAAATTGTAGATAATTTTGGGCTTAATAAGATAATCTAATCCAATTTTTTATGTTCTTTGATATTTTTGAGATATGACATAAACTTGTGTTTTTTTAAATGTAAATCATAGTTGGCTGTGGCCTTATAAAATCGGGCCATTTTTTTGAGCTTTCCAAAGATATAATACTCGGCATAGTTATTACAAAAAATAAAAGAGCTATGGCTAATTTTCTGATTTTTTTTAAATTTTCACATATTCAGCCATGGAATATTTTCATAATTACGTTCTATTTTATAATTAGAAATATTTAAAACTTTCTAATATTTTGTTTTTAGTTGGTAACAAAATGTAAGAAAATAAAACAAAAATTAAAAAACTCAAATTCAAATTATGTATTATTCTTTTAAAAGGTCACCTTTTAAAATAAAAAAAGGTGTTCAAACAATCCACCATTATTATTTATGCAAATATTGCATCTTTTTAAAGCTGAATTTGTCGCCTTTCTTAGAGAGCGCCTGTCAATACTGGCAATTGGTTATAAAACAGCTGCTCTTAATTTAACAATTGCCTCATACTTTATTTTGTACTGTTCCCCACAAAAAGAAATCCAAAACAGACAAATCGGGGCATCGGGACTGCCAGGAAATAGGTCTATTTCTCCCTATCCAACTATTTGGATAGAGCTGATCTAGGTAATTTCTTACGGGCAAGTAATTATGTGGTGGAGCTCCATCATGATAATTTTTGTTTTATTTTGTTACATTTTGTTACCAGCTTAAAACAAAATATTTGAAAGTTTGAAGTATGTCTTATTATACAATAGAACGTAATTATGAAAATATTCCATGGCTGACTATGTAAAAATTAAAAAAAAAAACAGAAAATTAGCCATAGCTCTTTTATTTTTTGTAATAACTATGCCGAGTATTATATCTTTGGAAAGCTCAAAAAATGGCCGATTTTATAAGGCCACAGCCAACTATGATTTACATTTAAAATAACACAAGTTTATGTCATATCTCAAAAATCACAAACAACATAAAAAACTGGATTAGATTATCTTATTAAGCCCAAAATTATCTACAATTTTTGTCTCTACAGTTTTTCTGTTTTCTTTTCAAAATATCTAGTGAGCCATGAACTTTTTTAAAAATCCAAAAGGGGCATTACATTGAGCATTCAAAACTGCAATTCTTTCCCCATTTAACCTTTGTTCTAGCTCCGCTAGTTTCCGAGATCCCCATAGTGGCCATCGAAAAAAACTCACCCTGTATATTTATTATATATTTATCCCATAAAATATGTCGTAGTATTATATATAATATATTTATTATATATTTATCCCATAAAATATGTCGTAGTGTTTTGTCCTAAAGTGCGGGTTTCCGATGCCACCACAAATTTCCGGTTTCGGACTTGTCCAAAATCCCGCGACTAACCCCGCCCCCCACCCCTCCGCCGTTCCAGGCGATGGGCTTCTGCTTCTTCAACTCGGTGGCGATAGCGGCGCGGGTGCTGCAGCGCGAGCACCGCGCCCACAAGATCCTGATCTTCGACTGGGACGTCCACCACGGCAACGGCACGCAGGACATCTTCTACGACGACCCGCGCGTCCTCGTCGTCTCGATGCACCGGCACGACGACGGCAACTTCTTCCCGGGCACGGGCAGCCCGGCCGAGTGCGGCGCCGGCGCCGGCCTCGGCTACAACGTCAACGTCGCGTGGTCGGGCGGGCTGGAGCCGCCCCTCGCCGACGCCGACTACCTGGCCGCCTTCCGGTCCGTGGTGGGTACACAGCTAATATGAGCGTAGCAAAGATCTACCGTACTTTCACCGTTTTAGTAGACATAGGGGAATAGGCCGCGCGTCGCCGTGCGTCCAGCTAGGTTTGTCAGTCGTTGGCGGGGGGGAGTACACAGTAGTCCCGCACGGCTTGTCAGTCGAGTTTTGCGAGCAAAAAACACGCCCCGCCCCCCGCCAACGACTGACGAACCTAGCCGAATACACGGCGGCGCGCCGCCCAGCCATGGCTATGTCTACTAAAACGGTGAAAGTACGGTATAGTAAGGGCGGAATGTAAAGGCAGAGAACAAGGAAGGGGAGAATTTAAACTCAAGGGGGCGGAGCTAGCCTGCGCATCTGGGCGGCGCAGCCCATATATCAGCCATGTTTTCAGTTTAGACAGAGGCGTCACTTTCAGTTTAGCGTTTCCAGCGAACAGATCTTCAGTGGCGGCGTTAATTTAAAGTTTTCTTTATTGCGAGTGTGTTGTTTTGTTCAGTGTTTTGTCTTATGATCATGAGTGATGATCAGCGTAAGGCTGCGTGGGTGAACAAAAGTTACAACTGCAGGTTATCGTTTTTCTCCTTTCCAAAAGAGCATTGGTAGATAATTAATTGTGAAATCTCTGGGAATTAGTTGCTGTTCAGGTGCAATTTACTGTATTATCATAACCTTCCACCTAAGTATCTAAAGGCAGACTTAATTTAAGAATTTAATTTAAAAATCGTAAGTTAAAACACTGAAAATGCATGGTTCACGCGATTTCACTTAAGAATAAGTTAATATCTTAAGTCATTCGTAAATAAAATTATCGAACTTACATGTAATTTAAGACAAAAAGTAACAAAAACAACAAAAAACCCTTTCAAATCAAAAATATGTTTTTTGGGCTAAATTTTACAGGAAGCAAATATGGATAAATAGAATACATAATAAGGGTTAAATTAAATCATAAATCCTGTCCTTAAATTAAGTCTGCATAAACAGACAGGCCATACGTTATTGTTACCTGTGTGGGTTTACTCCGTTTACCTGTGTTCATACCTATATACCTATGAATACTAATTGCGCTTAGTTTTTTTTATCAAGAAGTTAGGCACCCTTCTAAAGTACATAATAACGACAAACATGCGTGTAATATAGTACGTAATAGCATTAAAAATTATAGACAGAAATTGAAAATGTACAAACAAAAATAAGCTTATTATATGGAAACATCAATAAAGTTTATTTTATGGAAAAATAGATTTTTTTTACTAAGTATATCTATTCGCATACAAATGTCCTAGTTTTTTCGTATAGTCGTAGGTACCTACTGATTTTAATGAAGGAGACAAAAACGAAACTGTTTTAGAACTGGGTAGGTATATTTAATTAATCCGATGAAGACAATATTCTAATACATATACCTATGTTTTGTTTTTCATTTGTATTCTACAAAATGATTGCTTAAAAAATATTGCTCGGGCAGTCATCAAATTTTAAGATCAATAAAATATTAAATTTTTGGAATAAGATAAGAAAAATCGCCTTTCCATGCCTACTAAATATTTCAGTTATCTAACTACCTTAAATTAAAAATATTCCTTCAAAATCCAATTAACATTTTTGCCTGTTCCAATCATCATTTCAGTATGTATGATTTGTTTTGTGTTTATAAATGAAGGATTTAAAATATCTGAGTACAGACCTACATTATCCCTTCACTAAATACGGCCCTGTTTTCTAAACAGAGAACATGGCGACCACCGGCTTCCAAAGATCAAAGGCGCCGCCGTCGAGTTTATATTCTCCCCTTCCTTGTTCTCTGGTATAGGCGAAGTCGGCAATAAATCACCAAAGAGAGAGCGCTATATCTATTGCTTTACTTGCACTCGCACAATTACACTCATGTCTCCTCCTCTAATTTATATTCGACGTACCTACGTCTTAAAGTGCGCTGAGCACCTTTCATGAAAGGAAGAGAGATAGAAAACCTGGTACTTGTCTTGTATTACTAGTTGATTGTTTAAGGCAGGCAGGGTCGGCCTGGAATAAATTATTGCTTTACTACCTGGTGTGAACGGACGGATTAAAAATTTGTACTTAGGTAGGTACCTGTTGTAATTTCGTTTGTAATTTTTGAAGATTAATTCCGTAATTTAAACTGTCAATTAAAAGATAATGATCCTGAAATTCAAAGTAGGTCTTAGGTATTTAAATAATTATTGTAATGGTTAGGCAAAAAAATATATATTTATATTTTAGTTACAAATTAAATATCAACATAAAATAAACTTTACATAGTCAAAAGTCAATATATACATAATTAATAAATAATAATAATATACATTTAATTCGTGATGAATTTTAGTCAGAATATAAAATACTATCATCCGAATATCTCTAGTTAAGTGTTGCTTGTTAGTTGTAATGTCATAAATCAAACGTCTTATTTCTCCTTTATCCGATTCTGTCAAATCTTTAGTTTTCGGGGCTGCTTTACTTTTAGTGTGTACCATATTAATATGTTTAATGCCTTCTTGCCTAATTCGCGAAATGGTACTTGTACTAATCTGTAACGCCTCCGAAGTACCGATAAATTTTCACGTGTGTTCTCTTTTTTTTTTCTTGGAAATGTTTCACCACATTTAATATTAATTTTCTACTTTGGGCACTGAATACTTCACGCTGCATCGTTATTACAGGAAATCTAGCACCAAAATAAACCAAATATTTAATTACTGCCCTGTTTTATAGGCGTACTCCCATTTGAATATATTATCTTTATTAACATAATGTATCAGACAAGGACAGAGCAATAAAAAGTTGGTCTTGCGGTTCTTTAAGCCGAACCCCTCGCTCCAAAACATAAGGGAGAGCAGGTAGGAAAATCATAGCCCATCTCTCTCGATTTTATGGCCGACTTCGCCTTTACATTCTGCCCTTACTATATAATAAAATCAAGTAACTCTTACGCCTGGCGTAAATAAAAGCACGTGATCGATGACGTTCCGCGAAATAAGGGGATTGGTCACTAGGCCATAAAATATCAGCGCGTCTGGCAACAGGGATGTACTCGATCGCAAAAGCGTATTTATGTGGGTTTATCTTGTTGTTTTCAGCTATTTAGACACTGCCACAAATAATTTTATCGATGTTTTGACTCGTTTTAATTAAGCCAATAATTTTTTTCCGAAATATTTTGACGTAAACAATTGTAAAAGTAAAATTAAATAAAGGTCGGGCCTCAGTGTTTAGATCAGGCTTAAGACATATTTGATTTTAGTATAGATACATAGAGCTCGGGCGGAGCTTGCCAATGACCACTTAGAAAAATATGGTTCGTCTACTCAATGCCAGATGGCGCAATTATCAATTTATTTGCAGAGCCAGTAGATAGGCATTTATTTGGAGAATCGGCGAATCTGTTATTTTATTGATTGTTCATGGGCTTTGCTTTTGAATATTGACACCGGCGTGGATACGAGCTGGACCAACACTATATTAAAGATCTGTGCATAGCGCTGTTTCAAGCGATTGCCACTGGCGCCACACGACGAAACAAATTTACACGGTGGTTTAATGTTAAAACACCATTGTTGCAGAACCTTTTATAAAATAGAAACATGCAAATGTGTCTGTTAGAACGAATTTAATATCCGAAATAAAATAAAATATTTGTTTGTTATGTTCCTCTAATTTGACAAGTTCACATGGCATATTTCCATACATTTTGTTAAGAAAAGCGAGTCTAAAAAGCAAGCAAAAGCATTAGATTTTTCAATTTCTTCTTTATATGGAGGACTATTGGTTCGCTTTGGAGCTATAAACAAAATTTTCTATTTCCATTCTTGCATACGTTACAAAATAGTCTTCCAAAATAATATCTAGAATTTTCGCTTCTTCAGCTGGTTGATCAGATCATCCCATAATTCCAAAATAGTGTTTATTCTTCTGCAATTCACCTAACGGTCTATAAAGTGTGCATACCATACCATTTTCTTCATGTGCATGAAAATTTCATGTTATCACAAACAAATCTACCTATCTACCTATAAAAGTTGTGTTAATAGGATAAAACTGCTAAATACTGGACGCAAAGACAATTTGTTACCGTAAAAAGAAGGCAAATCGTAATAAAGCTGGATATTTAAAATTTGCGACATTTTAAACTGACATACCAACAACCACAGAATACCCCCCTATAACCTATAAGTCGCCATTTTTTTGTCGAGTGGCGCCACCCCAGTCCGTAAACAACAGTGAAATATGACGTCATGCTCGGGTCTTTAATATAGTGTCATTCCAGATACACGAGAGGCTAAAACCACTGAATAAATAGCTGCATTTTATTTGATTTTACATTAATCCACATTGCAAAGAGATTGTATTAGGACCAAATTTATGTATAAGTTATTGGTTATTTTTCTGTAAATTGAAATGGAGGCTCGCTTATTTTTGACACGTCTTTATGGACGCTTCTGTTGTGAAGCTATTTATTCTGTGCTAAAACTCACTTTGCATTCCACGTTTTCATTTATCGGCTCAAGGTTACATGAATTTGAACATTGTACGCTTGTGAGGTTGTTTAGAATCACATTGCAACAGTTTCTTCCAGCATAATAATGTCTTAGTTAATCACTTATCTGAAGAACATATGGTAATTATGGAACATCCCGTATGCACCGCGCGATTTTCTTGAAATTTTGGCTACCCCCCCCCCCCATTTTCGAGGTCCCTGAACACGAATCTGACCTCTATAATCGAGATGAATTTAGCTCAAACTGCGCCGAATGTCGGGCGAAAACAGCGGCCGGGCCGGACGTAAACACGGCACCGCATCTTTCAAAATTTCGGTTTTTCCGCGGCTATTCGCGAAGTGTTGATGTTGCAAAAGGTGCAAATAGGGTGGTGATCGGTTTGAGCTGCATACAGTAAAATTTCATCCGGATTTGACGTTATTTCTTAATTCATTTGCATAATTTATATCACAACGGGCTATCGAATACAAGACGAGAGGCTTAATATTCATGTAACCTTGAGTCGATCAATGAAAACGTGGAATTAGCCTCTCGTCCAGATACGAGCAGCGTTGCCACATGTCCTACACAATGCTAACGGTAATTTTTGAATTTTATGTTTTTTTGGAGTGAATACCCTGGAATCTTCTCGCCTCCTAAAATCAGATACGCAACTAAGAACAGTGGCGTATTAGCCCCACATACCTATATAGTACATATACGGCGCAAAAGATACGACCGACCGGGGTAACTTTTCAATCAAGGACGGCGGCCATTTGTAACCTTATTTAAGGCGGGAATTTTAAGTTACTATGTTAATATGGCCTATGTAGGGTACTAAAGACATACCTATAAGCATTTCATTGCTCCAAATATGTAAGTATTATGCTTGGTTTAGATTTTAATTTTTTTAATAAGCTTATTTTCACATAACACAAAATGACAGTCTTATATTTTACTCTCTGAAGAAAGCAAAACGTAAAAAAAGGCAGCTGTATAAATTATACAACTACAAGGTAGAATTATTTTTATTAAAAAAACGCAATATGTACTCTGTAAAATCTAATGCAGCAAAAATACCTACCTAGATAATTACTTTGTACAGAAGTAATAACTTACCTTTACCTGTAAAATTTAATAGAACTTTCAGGAGGCACCAGTCTTTTGAGATTTTTACAATGCTTCACAAAGCAAGCCATTGTTCTCGTCTAGTCGTAATAATCACAGCAATAAAACACTTTCTTGTATGTAAGCACTACACTGTCACTAAAAAACGGTTAGTAACAGGCTATTTTCGAAATACCTAGATAACAAAAACTTGGGGGAAAACCGAAAACGAGCAGGGAAAACGAATAAACACAAAACAGCTGTTCCGATAAATGTCAATATAAGGTTACAAATGGAGGCATCATGCATCCTTTACTATGACCCGCGCACTAGCGTGCGCAGACGGTTAAAAATCAGTATATCGTAACCTCCAATGTGACAATTAGGTTCATTTTAACATTGCGCGTCTATGTAGAATACCTACAATGTGACATAATAGTATTTACCCCTACCTATACCTGATATTAACATCTCTAATGTGCCGAGGTACTGCAGAATGAGACAAAAACATCTCTTATGTGCATTTATGTAACATCGTTGATATTACCCGTTCTAAAAATATCTCCGATGTGACGTCTGGCTGTCACATTGGATATATTTTGATATTTCGATTCAGTACATCGGAGCTATTCTGCGTGTCAAATTTATAATCTCAATGTTTTGATAGTTAGGTACATTTAATTTTAGTCAATGACGTCAAAACCTATCTGACGTCATTGATTTTAGTGCTTGAGTTTTTAAAGCTTTTTTAAAAAAATGTTTAAATAACTGCGCCAAATATTTGTAGAATGTAGAATATTTTAAATAGTTTTAAGTAGGTCTTGCACATTGTAAATTTTATTACCTTATTATGTAATTGAATGAATCTACAAAATATAGGTACTGTCTAATTTGCCAGTTGGCCCACGCTTTATACCTATTTGACCATAATTTAAAAAATCATTTATAAATTTAATAAACACTTTTTAATAATTTCCCTACCAAAACACAAACAGTAATATTAATATTTATGCAAGGCATGGGCGTAGGAAATGTTTCGCTAAAATGCAATTTTGAAAATCTAATTTTCACTTTGATCTATAAAAAGAATGTTCTCCTGTTACATTTGGATCACATGTATATTGAGGTGGACGCATTGAGTAAATGTATTCCTTTACTCAGTGGTGGAAGGTAAGGTCGAAGATAATGTTTTGTAGTAAATATGTATTGCGTTAATAATTAATTTCTTATATTGTTGGAATTTATTTCCATCGATCGTGGAAATTATTCCCAGAACTCCCTCCTGTTACATACTATCACAGAGAAGATCAGAATACAGAGAGTCGCATCTTGTCAAATATGTCAAATGGAGCCCAACTTTTACGTAATTTTTCACACACCCGATAAGATCGTTCAGATAAATTATGAAGTATACTGCCTTCTTCATTTATTATAGATTAATTTAAAAGTGATAAAGAAGATCCACAGTGACCTACAATGGATTAATTACCATTTAAAGTTGGGCTCAATTTGATAAGATAATGGGTTCACATGAAGGCCTGGAAGGGACACTCACCTTTTTTTCTAGATCCGCTCCTAAAATTTTGACTTATAAGCCGAAACTTTAAAATTTCGACTTATAAGTTGAAATATTGACCCAGTCAATATTTCGACTTATAACTCGAAGCTTTAAAGTGTTGACTTGTAATCGAAATATTGACCATCAATATTTCGACATCTAAGTTGAAGCTTTAAAGTTTCGAGTTATAAGTCGAAATTTTAGTTCAATATTTCGACTTATAAGTCGAAACTTTAAAGCTTCGAGTTATAAAGTCGAAATTTTGGGTCAAGATTTGGAAATTTTAAAGTTTAGACTTATAAGTCGCAATTTTAGAAGCGGAAATAGAAAAAAAGGCGAATGTCATTTCCAAGCCTTCGTAGGTTCATGGCCATTTTCTGAGATTCTTGTTTGTTTTTCAATAGCTCCATAATTTGTATAAGTGAAACGTATTTTTTCATTATTAATCTTTGATTAAAAAATACATGTCTTCTTAGATTATTGCTATTTACAAGCCTGAAAAATACCAACAATGTGCTATTGGACAAGAATATAATTCCTCCAATGTGACTAAAAAATCAGTTTTTTTGTCTTTATTTACCTTTTACTGCTATCACACCTTAATTAATTAGTTTGTTTAATTTTTTTACAATATACAATATGCATTAAAGTATTTTAGATATGATATAATTTAACAGTAACAAGTTTTTTGGCTTTCCTGAAAATTTTGATTTTTTTCACATTGGAGATATTACACGCTCGACGACGATATGTACACGCGCGGCCTCATAAATCGTTCCACTAGGCATGAGAAATAAGCAAGAAATCAAGAATTTCGGGTAAGTGCGGCAACGTTGCGCCAATTCCACGGCTTCTCAAATCAACAACTTCCCCTACATTCCCTCGTACCGACCCGCTCCTCCCCGTAGAAAATAAAAATTGCGATAAGTACGTCAGTCAGCGAAAATAGGTTAATAAATCGCTGCATTATCATTATAATAAAGTGGATTTAAAGTTTTACACAGTTTCTTGGTGTTTTGAGATTCACGTAACGTGAAATTACGCGGATTTCTTTGATTGTCAAAGTGGTATTATAAGGTATAATATCTAAGTATAATTGTGTTATTATAGAAGAATCTCGTAGTGGTTTTTTACATTGGTTTATTACACTTTTTTTATCTTAACCGCGAACCAAATCTTTGATTTATTTCAATTTTTAAAGCTTCCCTGGACTCCTCGGGTGAGGTTCCGATGTTTCCCGGGCCCCCGAAAAATCGAGAAATGAGAAAAAACAAGCAATTTCCAATAGTGGTTTCAGAGGATTTTCCGTCGGTTTCGTCGATTCTACAGCCGTCCCGTTTCTCGAAAGTGGTTAATCGTGAATCGGGAATTTCTCTTAGATATTGGATTTTCGCGGTTCTTTTTGCTACCGGAGGAAAGTACGACACCCAATTGAGAGATTTACCACCTTTTTCGATTTTTAGAACGGCTCTATTCGAGGTTGTCGTAAGACTTTTGCGAAAAAAACCACCAATGTCCATGGGCAGGGTTATAAGATTTTCCACTAGGTATATTCAGGTAATCGTAAGGCCAACCTAACAGCGCCGAATTTACTGTTTTTCGCACGGTAACTGGCAATGTCACGTAAGGCAATGTCGCGTAATAAGATGTTAGATTTGCCGTCAGTCACTTACGCTTTTAAGGTTATCGCTGGCTTTCAAACCGCGAGAGAGGGGAGGGGTAGAGGCCTTGTATGACACAAAAAGTGACAGTTATTCGTTTTAACAGAGGTTGGACAACAGATTTTGGCAGATCTAGTAACATTGTTTTTATTATGTTCTTATCTTGGCGGGTGCCAGTTTGTCAACAAAACTGTCGACAAATTATTGAGCGTGCTCATTTTCTTTTGCAAAAAGGAATGTTAACAGTTAAAAGTGACATCTTGTGTAATAAGAAACTGCAAGAATTCTGAGCAGGATGAATTTTTCATAACACCCTTTCCAAAAAGCGCAGAAGAACGAGCACGATGGTGCAAATGAAATACCCTAACATGAGAGTTGGAAATGATACGAAAATTTGCGAGGTAAGTAAATTTAATTACATAAGTATCTCTAGTTCCTTTTATTTTTTGTTTGATCTGTGATTTTAATCTGCAGAATAATTTTCTTAATCTGCATCAGCAACATAACATAAGATACCTAAATTAATACCTATTAAATATTAGTACCTACCTATTTATTTTCAATAAAAGTCCATAAGGTTCTACAAACCCCCTATTAGAATTCTTATGAAAATTTCCCAATGTTAAAGAGATAAAATTAAAATTTTTGCCCTTCAAGAAGGTAAAACCTGTTAGGTATATTTACATTGGACCGGGCTAGGCATTTTTCGTTTCATGGAATAATAAAAATGTAAGTATATGTGTTAGAGAGAGGCAGTTTTGAAGGTGCTTTATTTTGCACCAAGACCAACAAAATCGGACAAAAAAGAAGTTAACACGGGTGGAAATATAAAGAACCCTTTTTGTGTAGTCAGTTAAATGTGTGAGCTTATATTCCATTACAAATTTCTTGCTGATAAAAAAATAGCATTTGATGGCAGCGTTTTATTATGTTTAGGTAGCTTAAATTTATAGTTCTTTAACTTTCAGAGGTTCACTTCTCCGACATGGATTTTGAGTGTCAGGTTGTGCTGAAGAAAGGATCATCTCCTGCAACGTTTGATGAACGTGACTTTAGCAAGAAAGAACCATTATTAAATATGTATAAATTTCTGAGAACTTGTACTAGTTTGATTTTTCCTATTTACTTACAATATATCTTTAAAAACAAAAATACTGTTGTCTTCTTTATTGAAATGTAGTTGATCTCTCTTGCATTAAAAAGTTATTAACTTTTATTTTACCAAAAAAAGAATGAGAGACTAATATATCGATATTAAATACCTAGGTACTCATTTTTTTATTCAGCCTAATTCCTTATTATTATTGGTTGATTCATATTACCAAAACAAACTTTCCAACTTTTTGTTCCGTACAAATTTCACTATTAATTGTCTTAAAATTATGATGGTATGTATAAGAAGAGAGTTTGAAGAAACGAAACCATACAGTAAAACCATTTAAAAGACCTTTTTTATTTTTAAATGAACGGAATAATTATTATTGCAGCTATGATTCCTATTGAAGAAATATTCGAAAGTTTGATTAGTTGGTATGCTAGAGCCTTGTTTAATTTTATGTACATACCTATCTACATATACCACCCTCCTACAAAAATTTAATAAATGTTTTTATCCTGATATCCTAAAATTTCTGTTTTCTTGGAACAAATTATATGTTTCTTCACTTTTCCATTCAAACTTCAATAATATTATTAGTTAAGCTTTGCAAATAACATACTACTACCTAACCTATTTACCTATTTATTGGTTTTATCTATATTTTTATACATTTTAAACTGTGCCCTCATCTACCTACGCTTATGGCAGTTAACTGTCGTTAGCTTAACCTTAAAATCCAATTTTGATACATCGTGCTGCTAGGGGAATGTTAGAAAGAGCGAAAAAATATATGTCTGTTGCACAAAATGAATTTCATAGGGAAAATAAGACCCTCGCCAGAGACAGAGATCCGATCGTTGTCCAACCTCTGTTAAAAGGAATAACTCTCACTTTTTGTGTCATACAGGGCCTCTAGGGAGGGGTAATTGCATCGTTGTCAGTTGAACGCCTTTGCGTCCGCACGTATTGGAACGATTTCAAGGGCCGCGCGTGTACTACATAGGTATGTGATTAGCCCGTGCCGCCCCTTTTCGTTCCCTGTACGACCGAAAGCGCGGTATTATGTCAGTGTAGCGGCCGTGTGGTTCCAGGTGATGCCGATAGCGCGCGACTTCGACCCCGACATCGTCCTGGTGTCGGCCGGCTTCGACGCGGCCGACGGCCACCAGCCGCCGCTCGGCGGCTACCGCGTGTCGGCCGCCTGCTTCGGCCACATGACGCGCCAGCTGATGCAGCTGGCGCGCGGCCGCCTCGTGCTCTCGCTCGAGGGCGGCTACGACCTGCCCTCCATATGCGACGCGGCCGAGGAGTGCGTCCGGGTGCTGCTCGGCGAGCGGCCGTCGCCCATCGAGCCGGCCGAGCTGGCGCGCGCGCCCTGCGCCAACGCCGTCGTCGCGCTGCAGAAGGTAAGGCGCGCGCGCGCGAATGTTGGCGCTCGGCAGAGCTGTCAAAGTTACCTTTTCAGTGGCGGCTCAAGTGGTAAAATTTTGGTTAGGCCAGGCCAACATATGAAAAAGAAATATAAATAATGCAAAAAACATGAAAATAGTATGTAGTATAAAAGTTTGAGCTGACTTTGTGATTTTCAACTAAAAATTGGGAATCTAAGTGATACAAAAACAAAATTAGATTTATTTTCTTCCCCTATTTTGTTAGAAATACACATAACAACAATATGAAATAATTATGCTTTGCTATTTTCTCATCCTTTTGTCCGATGCATAATTCTAGAGTGGACCACTCACGCATAATAATATTTTTTCCCTGGACTTCGGCTCTTCTGGCTAATGGCGATTCCAATAGCGAAACAACGATATCCAATATTAGTATTACTGGAACTAGCTGTAGCCTCAAAACAACTAATTTTTCTTTAGTTAGTGCCGTAATCACGAAATCACCCCGAAAAAATCAGCCGCGAACGGCGAAATACAGTGGAAATAATAACACAGGCCAGTATGAGGCGGGCCTACAAGCCTGCAATACACCGCGTAATATAAACCCTGCCTCTCGCCGTTGCACAGACGACACGCGCCGTTTCTATGGAGCTCCTATTAGTACGGTAAACGTACCAGAGTATTATACGTGGGGGGTGCAACAAAATAGTGACAAGCTGATCTAAGCCGGAATCTTTAGATAACACCCTCCTATTTAATCCTTCAAAAGTCCCATTCAGTCCCAGTGGGGGAAGTTCGAAAAAAAAATCGCCGCCATCTTGAATTTTTTCCTTTTTTACAAATGTCTCCGTTTGCAACAGTTTTTTCAAAAAAGCATAAGAGGCATTTTTTGTAAAGAATAAAATTTTAAAAATTTCATCTGGTTAACATTTTTCTCTAAAGTGAATGGTAACAGGGATAGAGCTATTAATTAGAGGCGGTTGTATACATATTTTTTGCACAAAAAAATAATAAGTAGATAGATAATAATTAATCATCCGCGTATCTTACCCCATATTTATATATCCCCTAGTTTTAAGCATACCTATTTCTACATAAAATTTACCGAAATTGGCAACTGGAGCGTCCGCCCCACCCTTCTAAAAACCGACGATCGACGAAGTACCATCAGAGAACATTACGACGATATTTTAGTCAAATGCAAATATTACTTACGTGTTAGGACGATTTCTAACTGTATTAGTGCAAAAGTGACTATGGCTTTGTTAAGAAACATATTATGCAGTATTTATGAGAAAGACAATGGCGAAAAGACAGTTCATGTGACTTACAAGGGATTTCCAAGTTTAGTAACATATTTTTCACATATCTCACCATCATTTGATGAAATAATATGTTTAGGCGACTTTAACACAGACTTTTTAAATCTTAACAATCCAGTCAGCACATGTCTAGCGTCTTATAATTTGGTGCAGATTTTGAATGAGCCGACAAGAGTAACAGGAACATCGATTAAGTTAATTGAACCTATATTTGTCTCTTGCAGTGATGCTGTTTTTGCTATAGGTACAATATCAACCCATCATATCTCTGATCATTGCCTTACTTTTTGCGAATTAAAGATAGCAAAGCCCAAAATCAAATAGCGACTTAAAAACATATATTTATAGTATCCCTCCCTCTGAACTGAACCTCCAACTGAATCCTACCAAATGCTGACTCAACCAGAAATTTGGGAATCATGGACAAAGATTTTAGATATCGAGATCATGTTAAAAAGGCTATACAGAAATCATGTTGCTCCCTAAAATTAGTGCTCTATATTCTAATAAACACTTTCTTAGACAAAATATTCGAAAGAATCTGTGTGAGGCTCTTGTAATGTCTCACTTATATTACTGTAACTTCTATTATTATCAAATCTAGAATACAATAAGTTCTAAATATCTATTGTCGACTGGTTTGTAATTTGAGAAAATATGATCATGTCTCCGCTAAAATAAATGAGTTGGGATGGCTCAGTTTAAAAATTAGCCCTATCTCTTTTATTACTCAACTTAGAGAAAAAGTGTAAGGAAATAAAATGTTCATAATCATTTCCCCTACAAAAAAGGTCTCTTATGTTTTTTTGAAAAAACTGTTGCAAATGGAGATATTTGAAAAAAAGAAAGAAATCCAAGATGGCGGGGATTTTTTCGACCTTCCCCACTGGGACTGAATGGGACTTTTGAGAGGTTAAATAGGAGATTATTATCTAATGATTCCCGCTGAAAGAAGTTTGTTACTAATTTGTTACACCCTAACCCCCAGATTGGCTCCACTATATGTAAACGTGGTCGGCCTATTAGATTCGGGCCTATTCAGTGATTTTTAAATTGCGTTAAGACGACTCGGTGTTTTCGTCATTAAATAACTTTTGCACGGACATTATTAAATGAAAGATTTTTAATATTTAGAAGATATTTTTATTCCTTGATGCTATTTTTCAATAAAATTATGCGATTATTAGTATTCCCAAGATTATTGGGTAGGCCCGGCCTACCCTGCCTACCCTGACAAGCCGCCTCTGTACCTTTTAAAAGTAACTAAAGTCTATCCAAGTTCCAGAGGCAGTGGATCAAAACATTGGCCACCACGTGACCTATTCTCTTATTGGTCTGGCCGTCATAAAATTTCAAGTGTTTACGCGGCGAGCAGAATGCAGGGCCGGCTCTTCCCTTAGTCGAGTTTCCTGCATATTTTAGATCGGATCGCGAGCAGTATATTCTGTAAATTTATTTTGCTACTTAATTTAAGGAAATTCATAAAGATTCACGAAAGGTAGAAACACACATTTTAGAACTTCTAAAAGAATTAGTTCAGAATTACAAGCCACTTGGAATCTCATATTAGTCCGACCCTGGTAATCGATTGCAAGGCGGTCATGCAACTTTGTTTATATCTACTGCCGCTGTAACTTGGATAGACTATAGTTACTTTGTATCTACTTATGCTTAAAAAGAAACTAGATACTTTTGAAAGATTGTTATTTTTCTACAAAAGTAACTAAGTTACAAGTTACTTCCCAAAAGTATCTAGTTATTGTAACTAAGTTACTTAAGAAGTAATTAAAATACTTTTCAGGTAACTAGTTACTTGAGTAAATTACTTACTTTAAAAGTAACTAGTTACTTAAGTAACTTAGTTAGTTTGAAAGTAACTAGTTATTAAGTTATTTTAATTTTATACATCATACCCAGAGTACCAGAGATTTTACACATCCAATCTGTAGGTATGTCTGACTTCGGAAATGTTTAATATTGTCTACATTTTCTTATTATTTTTATGTTTTATAAAAAAACAGCTAAAGCAACAAACGTGAAATATATTTTTTCTAAGTAGGGGTACCTATACAGGGTGATTCAAAACTATGCGGCACCTTTTCAAGGGCGTAATTTACTCGTTAAAATAAGACGAAAAGTTCATATCAAAATGGGTCCAAAAACGCTTTCGTTACGTAGATTCCGGGTGATTAAGCTTTCAAAAAAATATAGATTTTTGTTTATACCTTCCAAACCAATAAGAATATTTAAACCAAACATGGTACACAATAATACCCTCATAGGGTGACATAACACATGTTAATATCAGGTCTCCAAACTAACCAATGGCGGAGGTATAGGTAATCAATACCATTAATTAAACAATGTAAAATACAAAATTTTATTATCTTGTTGAATAAACAATACAATATGGAACAAAAAATGCCTCTTTCATTTTTTCATATCTCTCTCCCATTCGCGGAAAATTTGAGTTTTTCCTATTTCTCATCTTTTTTGGACTTTTTACTTTACTTTGAAGTAACTATTATTTTAAGTAAACGAAATGATTTTCAAATGGGATTGCAGTAGGAGTAGGTAATTTTTGATTATTATGGGTTTGGAAGGTATAAACAAAAATTGATATATTTTTGAAAGCTTAATCACCCTGTATGTTCGTAACGAAGTGTTTTTGGACCCATGTTGATATTAACTTTTTATCTTATTTTAACGAGTAAATTACGCCCCTGAAAGGCTGCCGCGTAGTTTTGAATCACCCTGTATAACTATAAAAATATAATCACAGGATTTACAATCTAAATCACAAAACCAGGTACAAAAAATTCTGTAAACATAGGGAGTTCAAAAAAATAGAACAGTATAGATTTCAAATGCTTTTGTTTGCTTTTAGCAATACAAGTGTCTCAAAGTTTATATGGAAAATAACTATCTACTTGAAAAAGTAACTAGTTACTTTCAAAAGTAACTATAGGTACATTAAAAAGTAACTAGATACTTCTATAGTAACTAGTTACTTTAAAAAGTAAATAGTTACCGAACAAATGTACAAGTTACAAGTTACTTTTTGAAAGTATCTAGGTACAAAAATATACGGGGTATTTTTCTCTGAGCCATCTCAAAATTCTGAAATTTTATGAAACTTAATACCTGTCAAGAGTGCTCTGGAATCATTGAAAAAATATTAATAAACACAAAAGTAATGTATTTCTTTACAAAATGCCAACTAAGAAATAAAAACAATTTGAATTAGTGGACCTTTCTCAACAAAGTCACTGTCTAAGATGATACATTTTCTGTGCATTTCCTGTTGTGGCACGGCAGCCACCTTAAGTGATATGGACTTACTGACTGGCAGCCTTCTGTATTTTTTAGATTTAGTTCGTTTATAGTGTGTAGAGCGGTTTTGATATACTCGATTTTTGACCCATATAAAGTTCCAAAAATTCAGTAATTTGAGATGGCACAGATAAGAATATGTATTGGACCTTTATACACCAACACCTTGAGTGATCCTATTGACCATTCAACTGTTTTGAGGGGATTCCATGGCACACTGGACTTGGTAGATGCCTTTAAAATTCCTATTTTCGGGGTATAAAACCAAGTTTCATCAAAGTAAAAAATGTTTCTTCAATACAAAATAAAATTTTTAAAATGATATAATATGTATATAGTATAAAGTAGAATAACTAGGATTATGATATCAATAACAAAGTATAAAAAATAATGTTAGAGACGGCCGTATTACTACTAGTGTCAGGTGTGGGGTTGTTAATTTCAATGTTACAACAGGATTTTTTTGCCACTTATTTTTTATTTAAAGTGAAAGTGAAACACAATTTTCTCAAAATTACCAATTAAAATTAATGGTGCTATAGCATAGACATATCTCAATTTAGAATTTCGTATAGAACGAATTAATAAAGTAACAAAATCCCCTTTTTGTGTGCATCGCGTAGGTAATAGCTTTAAAGTCGCACAAAGCTGACTAGAGGAGTAAAGTACCCTTATTTTTAATTTTAGAGGAAAGGTGTAAGTATTATGAAAAGTTTTCTAGAATTAAAATATAAGCCCAACAATGAAGTTAAAGTTTCTATTCCATAAAACACCTTTTCGGCATTTTTTTTATAATTTACCCTGTATAGAAATTAAAACCACTTAATTTAATATGCCAGATCCGTTTCAGAGAGGATCTATCATTTATAGACGTAAGTTTCATAAAAATTATTTGTTTGAACAGTATTTTATGGCTCCTGCAAAATAATAACGAAAAGATTGATGCAAACTTTCGACAGGTCACTGTATAATGAATTACACTTTAAAGTCAAATATCACAAATATGTTTTCTCCTTTAAATCAGCGTGCTTGCTTGGGTACTAATCATTATTACAGTATACTAGCGCTCGTTTCTGAACACCTGAGTATTAGACTGATCTGAGTATGTCTAAAGTCTATCCAAGTTACAGAGGCAGTGGATCAAAACATTGGCCACCACGTGACCTATTCTCTTATTGGTCTGGCCGTCATAAAATGTCGAGTGTTTACGCGGCGAGCAGAATGCAGGGCCGGCTCTTCCCTCAGTCGAGTTTCCTGCATATTTAGATCGGATCGCGAGCATATATTCTGTAAATTTATTTTGCTACTTAATTTAAGGAAATTTATAAAGATCCACGAAAGGTAAAAACACAATTTTTAGAACTTCTAAGCCAGAATTACAAGCCACTGGGAATCTCATATTAGTCAGACCCAGGTAATCGATCGCAATGCGGTCATGTGACTTTGTTTATATCTACTGCCGCTGTAACTTGGATAGACTTTAGTGTCAGGTGTTGGGTCTATTTTTGATCAAGTTCATATTTTTAGCTCATTTGGAATAAAACCTCTAAATTAATCTTCTATTCTAATAATAATGGTGCAGTCTTTACGCGAAAACCCCGACCCCCTATTATTTCTCTAATTTTTGATGATAGAGAAAAAAGTTTTATATACGAGTTGCAGAATATCTATCGGTCTTTAGAATGGTAGGGTTGCGAATTATATAGGGTGTATCATAAAAATTGGCTAAAATATTTGTTTTCTTTTTTAATAAACACCCTGTATATTTGTGAGTGTTTTGAAGAAGCCATTTTTTTTAATGCAATAGTATATAACATGTTCGCATTTGCTTTTCCCTTTAACAAGATATGTTGTTTTTAAATTTTCCAAAAATTTATTTAGAAAATCGCATTTAACAGTTCGTTAGGGATGAAATCAAAGCGTATTTTTGATAGTTATTCCACATTATCAGGGGTAATAGAACAAGTGGTGTGCCTTTTAAAATACGACGACTGCGCAGGTGAACAGGAGTGGTATTTTCTTTGCATTGAGATTATAATGAGTTAGTGAGTAATAAATTGACGAAAGGTATTATCTGATTATTAGGCATACCACGAGTTGTATTTAGGAAGAGAATTTAACAATTGTAAATAATTAATTCATTATTCATTGTTTAGGCCTAATTTGACAACCAAACTTATTAGATAAGTTAACTACAAAAATTATAAATAATTTGCCTCTTCGAAAATGTGATTTAAAAAATAAAATAAGTAGCCACAACTGGGATTTGAACCCGGGACCTCTCGCACCCAAGGTGAGAATCATGCCACTAGACCATTGTGCTTCCATATAAAATTTACTTAACTAGCCGCATTTAAATACCACGCTTAAAAGTTGAAGTATATTTGATAGCTGCGCAGTCGTGGTATTTTCAGCTTTGGGATTCTAATTCGTAAAATTAACGAAAGGTATTATCGATAATAGGCACACCACTTGTTATATTACCCCTAATTATTTCCCTCATACTGCTTGCATCCAATCATTATGCCTCTGCTAGCGATAATTGCATTTGTGCAAAACCAAAGCGGTAATACCACTTGTGCAATTATCACTTCGTTGCTTAGCAACCGCGAATCTTTTCGATACAAACACGTACTTCTTAAAATTGGTGTGTTTTACACTGTTCTAAATTATGTTGCGGTATTATTAAGCATTGTATCAATGAATTTATATAACTTTTACATTGCTAAATTGTTGTTACTAGACCTATGTCTCCGTTTAAATTTGACACATGACACACATTCAGAAAATAAACCAACGCTAACAGGGTGTAAGTATAATCGCATTTGCCTTGGATATCCAAGCGTCATGTTTGTTTATTCGAACGCTACAGTCGCAGCTGTCAATAAACTCATTCAAAATGAGTCGTTTTGGAAATGTGAACATAGAAAAATTAATACAGAAATTATTAAATCGTATTCGTGAAATAATCTCGACAAATACCATTACCATTCGTGACGGAAATTTTTCTAAATTATTTTATTCTCAAGCGCTATTTTGCCCATTAGCAAAACCACTCGTACAAATTATTGTGCTTTTATTTTCAGAGAAGAATGCTGGAAATCAAGAATCGGCAAAAAAATTCGTATTGTGCCTTGAAAGTTGAGATAAAGCCCTAAAATTTTCCACCAAAACACATATTTTTTGCTTATCGTTAATAGTTATAAATATAGATGGCAAATGTCCGAGCATTTATGATTTAGAGCAGGACCCTTTTAAAAACGTCTGCCGATGCCTCGAGCATTTATGGACATTTTTGAAAATGGTGCCATTCGATTGCTTGTGAAAAGACCTTTAAAACAAGACCCCATGTGTATGACTTTTGATTAAAAAGTATAAAGTAAAACTAAAATAAGAACAATTAAAATATGTAAAATTAAAAAAAAATGTTTCTATTTACAGACTGAAGACAGATTTAGAAGACCCAACATGTAGCATGTAGGTTAGTTAGAAATACTTTTTACATTTTTGTTATTAAATCTAAATAACTTCTTTATCTGTACTGGAGCCTTTGAACATTGAATTAAATGTTTTCTCATTCTTCCTGCATGGGCAAAATATTCAGCTTTACAAAATTCACAAATAGCATATTTTAATTTTTGGTCACTTCTTTTCTTGAAGTCATTCCAGACTATTGAATTTTGTTTGACCATTTTGCATAGTAGGTTCACAGTTCGCAATACTCTAGGTTAGAATTAGAAACGGTTTTGTAGTTTTATAGGTTAGAAATGGAGGGATTTTTTTTATAAATTACCATAAATGCTCACAAGTGACCAGAAATTCCCATTAATTCTCTAATTGACGACATTTATATAAATGATCATAAATGCTCCAAAACTGCCGGACAATGACCAAAAACGGCAAGACACTTTTAAAAATGTCCTGCTCATAAATGCTCAAAATGCTCTTGCTCATAAATGCTCCAGCCATCTATAGTAGTTATAAATAACCCTGCTAAAATCGAATGAGAAATAAAAAACGTATGGGATGCTTCCATTTCAAATGGGCCACTCTGTACAGGGAGTCCCAGTTTCGATACTTTTGCAAAGTATCTCGGTTATTTTTAGAGATAGGGAGTTGCGGTTTTTGGGACACCGACCTACTTTTTCATAAAAAAGACAGACCCCGTAAACGGAATTTTCATATCCTCCTTAGTTTTTGAGATACAAGGTGATTTCCCCCGTATATACAGTGTGGATAGAAATTGTGGAATATTGCTTATATTTCTTAAAATATTCCTCATATCAAAAACATGTTTTAATAAAAGTGTTAGGGGAAATTATTTCCTGTTTAGTGATATCAAGCAATCTTTCGTAGCACAAAAAATGTGGTTGCCATGGTAACCGATTTAATTTTTTTAAATGGCGCCATATACTTTTTTGAATACGATACAATACAATTTTAATGGGGTCGTATAAGAAAAAGATACAAAAAAATAAGTTTTCTATTATGCTATTGACAATGTTTATCAAAATAATTATTAGCATAAAGTTAGCCATGCCAAAGTCAGAACAATGCGAAACTGTCACTAGCTGTGTAACTGTGAACATTGTTATACCCCGATTACTGTAAGAAGTCCCGATTTTGTCAGATGACATTCTCTACAAAATCCCTAGGAATTTTCTGTTAACCATGGGTATAACGTATAACATTGGTATATGCGTCTCAACCAGTTAATGACGTCACTTATTGATTTATGATGTGAAAAGTTACCCGAGTGATACGAGAAAAAGAACATAATAAGATAAAAACCCTATTGCAATCTCGATTATACCGCTATAAATAAAAATAACTAGGTCTACAACTAATTTTAATAATAATTTCAAACGTCATGGAAACACTTTCATTTTGGTATTTTCGTATAATCAGCTGCTTTTGGCAGCGTCTATGGGCGGACTCAGGCAAATTTAGCTTCTGTGTGTCAAAGTGACAGTGAAGGTTTTCCAGATCGTTCAAACTGGTTCAAACATTCGGCAATGAAAATATTCGCGGGTTTTCTACGTTTCGTGAGTTTTACCGTTATCTGTGTTGTTCTTGTAACTTTTCGTGTTATTAGTGCAAATGGGCTCGTTACTGACCTGAACTTATGACCCGGTTGCATTTTTTGCTGCATTGACGCCAACTTAGGATATCGAAATTACCAATTGACAGTCCCAGTAAGGACTTCTTAAAATAATTTGAGTATACACTAAACTTACTTTTTTACTCAATTTTGTGTGTACTTAAGTACTTAGTATGTTAACCTGTATTCTTTCCGTTTCACTTAATTCAAGCGCCATTGTAACTTACTAAGTACTTAAGTACACAGAAAATTGAGTAAAAAAGTACGTTTACTGTAACAATGCACACAATTACAAGCAACTGGCAGCTAGTGACAGTTTTCCATTGTTCTGATTTTGGCATGGCTAACTTGATGTTAATAATTATTTTGATAAACATTGTCAATAGCATAATAGAAAACTTATTTTTTTGTATTTTTTTCTTATGTGACCCCATTAAAATTGTGTTGTATCGTATTCAGAAAGTTCCAATGTATCAATTTTCACAAAAAAACGTATATGGTGCCATTTAAAAAAATCCAAGTCGGTTACCATGGCAACCACATTTTTTGTGCTACGAAAGATTGCTTGATATCACTAAACGGGAAATGATTTCCCCTAACACTTTTACTAAAACACGTTTTTCATATGAGGAATATTTTAAGAAATATAAGCAATATTCCACAATTTCTATCCACACTGTATTGTCGACCCTCGTGGATTTTTCACGTAGAATAATTCAGCGGCGTACACGGATTTTTTTCCAGGAGGTGAGAACTTCCCAAAAATCACTCCCTGACCTGGCCCTCTCCGTTGCAGGTCGTGGCGGCGCAGGCGCCGCACTGGCCGTGCCTGCGCGAGGCCGCCAAGTCGATGGCGTGCTCGCACAGCGACGCGCTGCGCGACGAGAAGGACGACAAGGACACGGTGTCGGCGATGGCGGGCCTGTCGATGCGCCACCAGCGGGCGGCCGCGGCGGCGGCGGCGGCGTCGCCGACGTCGATGGCGTCGTCGCCGCCGCCGCAGGTCGCGTTCGCCGCGCCGCCGCCGGCGGCCGGCAGGTCGCCGGCCTGACCCCGCCGCGCCCAGCACCCCGCCTAGGCCGGCCACGGACGCGTACCACACCGGGAGATAGTGACAGATTTTTGGACGTGATTTTACTCGGTACGCCTTGCAAAGGGCATTATGTGGCACATATTCTCACAATAATAGGGTATGAATCAGAGAGACGTCCTGGGTTCTTCATGTGAAAAACTGAGTTTTCAATTGAAGGGCTCGGGTGTAAAAAGTGGTAACTGCGAATTTTGAAAGTCTTAGATATAGCGTATGAAAAGTTTGGAAAATTATCCTGAAAATGGGTACAGCTTTTTGAAATTGAATTAAATAGAAACAGTACTTTCTACATTATTATATCGAGATTATTTTACAAAAAGGCTGTAAATACTTTTTTATTTTTGTAAAAAGCAACATTTTTCGGAAAAAAGTAGATAAGTAGATACCATTGTTTACAGAAAAAAATATTTATTCTCAAAACCACATACCTAGCTCTCATTTTAAACATACTTAAGCTAAGTTGAACAAGTCAAAAGTAAATGTAACAAACTATTTTGAATCTTAAAAAAGTAAAACATTTTCTTTTGCAGTTACAATCCGGACCTATAACCTTCTCTTGTTGTTCTTGTCCCTTGCCCCTATAGGACTTGTATTTTTTCCACTGTTTCTTTTTTTTTTTGCTCAATTTGTGTACACTTGCCTCTTTTACGTTTTCTGCCTTTACGGGTTTTGGGAGTTACATTTTCTTCTTGACTATTGTTTCTTTCTTGTACATCACTTTGATCCCCCTCATCTTCTAAAACTTCAGGATTATTACCTTCTGGCATATATCATCATTGGACGTTCAAAGTGCAGTCAAATATCTCAGAGAACTCTTCTGTAACAAAAAAAAAGTTTTAGATCTATTAGATAAAAAACAGCATAAACAATTTCTAAACAGACTGTAATTTTAAATTGTCGTTCTAACTAAAATTTAAACTGTTTCATGTAAATAATGGTATATGTAACACATACCAAATACACTGTGTCGGCATGTAAAAAATGGCATCTGATAATAGATGTCATGGTTTACATGCTGCACGGTTTATTCAATTTAACCTTAAAATAAAATATTTGTTTTTCATCACTGGGGATGTATTCTGGGTCTTGGTCAGAGTCGTACACATCACTTTCGCTATATTCAACCGAATTTTCACTATGGTTTTGAGCAACAGAAATACCAGAATGTTGATCACTTTCCGCCATTTTTTACACTTACCATTTACATAGAAGCAATGTTACTTCACACAAATCGGCCACACTAATTTGATGCCATCTATTGAGATATTGTAAAAACTCTTAACAGATTACTGTTTAGTTGCTCATATACCATTGTTTTCACCAAAGAACTCAAAATGGAAAATTTTGTCAGATACCACTTTTTACACCCGAGCCCTTCAATTATTCGAAAAATATGCGTTTTGATATGATTTTATACAGGCTGCCATGTGTTTTATAATGAAGTTCAAAATAGAAAATTCCTCGGAAAACCATAGGCATACCGTTAGGGTGGGTCCAAAGGGCTATTATTGCCACGTGTTCTTGTATTTTAATAATTAACTTTTCCACGTTTCTGAACAGGCTGCCAATGAGAAGTATGCAAGTTCTTGTTATGAAACTGCTGAAAAAAAGATGGCATACCTTTAGCGCATGTCCAAGTACTTTTTAAATTGAATGTTATTTAATCATTTAAACGAGTTATTCGATGTAAAGTGTACTTGGACATGCGCAAACGGTATGCCATCTTTTCTTCAGCAGTTTCATAACAAGAACTTGCATATTCTCATTGGCAGCCTGTTCAGAAACGTGGAAAAATTAATTATTAAAATACAAGATCACGTGGCAATAATGGCCCTTTGGACCCACCCTAACGGTATGCCTATGGTTTTCCGAGGAATTTTCTATTTTGAACTTCAATATAAAACACATGGCAGCCTGTATAAAATCATATCAAAACGCATATTTTTCGAATAATTGAAAACTGAGTTTTTCACATGAAGAACCCAGGATGACTCTCTGATTCATACCTTATTATTGTGAGAATATGTGCCACATAATGCCCTTTGCAAGGCATACTGAGTAAAATCACGTCCAAAAATCTGTCACTATCTCCCGGTCCATACCGTTCACATCGTAAATGGCACCCAGAGATACGGAGGAAGAGAATGCGCTTTGACCACTGCGCATCCGATTTTTCGGCTACACAGAGGGCGCTTATATCGCCGCCGCCATTTTAACCCAGTCTTGTCTTGTAGTTTGTTTACGTTTTGACGTGCTTACTTCTTGATTGCTTTTTTAAGGTCTTTTTCGCGCGTTTAGCGTTTTTGCCGGCGTGTTTTTGTAATCGTGTTGTGTTCATTAACATGTCTCGCTCTGTAAGAACATGCACAAATTGGTGGGCAATAAGAAATGTCTCCAATCGACTTCTACACCGTCGGAAAATGAATCTGACCGACAACAAAGTGGTCTAGAGATGGGAAAGTTTCCAATTTACGAAAATTCCCGGAAAGTTTCCAACAAAAATTTCCGAAACTTTCGGAAAGTTTTCAGTCTTCTTTTTTTAGTGTTTAGTTTAATTAGTCACACTTAGAGCTTTCCAAAAATACCAAATATGTCATATTTTGAGTGAAATTTGTTAAAGATATTGCAGAAAAAGTATAATATCACAAAGTGTGAAAGTTTTGCTTTGTATACTTGGTATTTCATGATCATACGTCAAAATTCCACTTTCAGATTTTAAATTATTAGTATCATTATTATTTAATTACTACCTACAGCAAAAAACGTAGGAAGTGACTTTTTTTGTTAAAAAAATACCATTATTTTTTGCAGATTTAGCTGGGGCAAAAAAAACATTGCTTCCGCTAAACCGAAAGTGATATGCAACCGTGCTGTGCAGATTTTTTTAAGTTTAGTATTTGAACAGCCAATGTATCTTAAAAATTACCGAGATAATCGCTAGTAACATCTTAATTGTGTCACCCTGTACAAAAGTAAACATAATAAAACAGACTGAAAAAAGATAGATAAATAAAAAAAGATAAAAAAGATAAAACCAAACTTATTAAATTTCAGTCAAAAAGTATATAGAATATAACAAAATATATTTGATCTGTTATATTCTTCTTTGTTCTTTTTTGTATATTTTAGGTTATGTCATGAATGTTGGCCAGGCATTTATGGCGGCAAATTTAAAATTTCTACATAAATTCCCGGAAAACTTTCCGGGAAAGTTTCCCAGCAATGTTTCCGAAACTCTCAGGGAAAGTTTCCTAAACCTTGAAAGTTTCTTCCCGGAAAGTTTCCAAAAAAACTTGGAAAGTTTCCGTTGCCCATCTCTAAAGTGGTCCGAACCTACCACAAGCTTCAACTTCAACAGATTCAATGATTTCTCCTAATGAGGCACCAAGGCAGATTCGCCGAAAACGGTCCAGGTAAAAATAAACTTTTTTTGACTAAAGTTACTTCCACATCAATATAAAATTATACCTAAACGTAAATAAATGCAACAGAAATTTGAAAAAGCAAATTTTTTTGAATTGGTGCACTTTCGTGGGTTAAAATGGCGGTAGAAAAATTAGCAGTCTTGCGCACGTTGACAAGCATTCTCCCCCCTCTATATCTCTGATGGCACCGCGGTATCGTGACTTCGCCAACGTTCGGGAACGACCGCCGCGACACGTGGTCTCAAAAAGGAACATCTAGCTAGACCGCGGTCCCTCGAAATAGTACAGTAAAATTGGGCCAAAACCCAAACATCAAAAAAAAAGTTCTTTCTGGCGCGAAATAATTCCATAACCTCCTAAGAGTTAGTACTAACGAGTTACACCACCACCAGGGTCGGGTTTCGGGGGGAGGGGGTGAAAAGGGCAGGAAATTCTTATTTTTCACAGTTTTGCCTGAATATCTAGTAAACTATGAGGTTTAGCGCAAACGTCATCCAATAAGCAAATGATATACATTAAATTCCGAACAAGAATTGTTATATACAGAATTATGGTAAAGTGAACGGTTTCCATGATATGGAGGGGTAAAGATTTCTTTGTTTTTATTTCACGTAGTTTTTGTTGAAAAAACTTAAAATGATTACAGTATAAATTAGTAACTGAATAATGTATGTAGAATATATATAGATATATCTATACATATATATACCCATAGATTGTAATTTGTCCTTAGCTTGTAAAAATGAGAAAGTCACGAATAGGAAGCTCATGTGAAAACCAAGAAAATATATTAAACAATCTATATTGAAAAAATGGGAGGGAAATCAAAATGATACAAAAGGTTATAAGCGTTGACTGAATGTTAAATCTTCACCCAACGTTATAAGTTTTCGGTGAATCATTAATTGCGTTATCAGTCAGCACCAAATAGTTCACTCGGGCTGGTGAGAGGAAACAAATCTTCGTGTTGTTCGTCCACTTGAGAATCATCATTTAAATCGTTGTCGATGATTACAGTATCTCTATTGAGACATGCAAGTCCTAAGCAATTGCTGCACATACTTGAACAATTGAGACCACTTCTTCGACACTCGCAGTTTTGGACGCGTCCATCTCTGCAGAAGCATACGATGAGGATTGTTTAATATATATTTTCTTGTTTTTCACATGAGCTTCCTATTCATGACTTTCTCATTTTTACAAGCTAAGGACAAATTAGATATGGGAACGATTTGAACGAATGGAAATCATAACGCTATAATGAATGAGGGCAAAAAGTGAGAACAAATTAACTAAGGCTACTAACTTGTATTGGACATATTTACAGTCATATACTTATGAGGTTATGTTGTGACAAAAAATAACAATCTATGGGTGTGATATGTATCTATACATGCATAGATATATCTATATATATTCTACATACATTATTCAGTTACTAATTTATACTGTAATCATTTTAAGTTTTTTCAACAAAAACTACGTGAAATAAAAACAAAGAAATCTTTACCCCTCCATATCATGGAAACCGTTCACTTTACCATAATTCTGTATATAACAATAATTCTTGTTCGGAATTTAATGTATATCATTTGCGTATAGGATGACGTTTGCGCTAAACCTCATAGTTTACTAGATATTCACACAAAACTGTGAAAAATAAGAATTTCCTGCCCTTTTCACCCCCTCCCCCTGAAACCCGACGCTGGTGGTGGTGTAACTTTTTAGTACTAACTCTTAGGAGGGTATGGAACTATTTCGCGCCAGAAAGAACTTTTTTTTTATGTTTGGGTTTGGCCTAATTTTGTGTTAGTTTTACTGTACTAAAAAGAATCGTGCTGTCTGGCATGTTCTTCCTACGGCGTTGCGGCGAGTGACGTCGGTTATTTACGAACTTTCACGAAGTTGCTATACGCCTCGTGCCGTTTTTACGAACACGCGGCCGGGATTTTTCGTATAAGGTCTCTTCTCGAATTTTCGATGGAAAAAGTGCTAAGGAAATCTGTTTCGGTGGGAGCTAAGCATGCGAAATCGTCAAAAGTCTTGATTTTTTTAACATGCTTTTGGATGAAGCCAAATATCTGTTCGTTCTGGATTGAAAACGTTCACTGACACGATCATTGAATAAGTCTGACAAAAAAATGGAGACGTGATCATGAAAAAAATATTCAAAACTATTAGTTTGTCCATGGATGGACTTGACAAGGAGAACAGTAATTGTAATTATTGATTTTACGACCAGTCATTCTTTATATAAAAAAATCAGCTTGTCCAGAAAACAACATTACCATCATATAAAAATCAAAGATAACCTACATTATTATTGATAGTTCAAAACTAAACTTGTATACAGTGTGGTCATTTAGGTAAGTGTGCAACATAATATGGGATTTTTTTAAATTAATTGCATAACCAAAATACAGATATTGCCGAAAGTTGGTGCATATTCCATAATCATATTTAGGCGCACTTAGAATGGTTGCAAGTCAAACAACTTTTCTTAATATCATTTTGTTGAATTTTTTGGAATAAGGGTACTTCACTCTTGTACAATTTTTATATTTTTTTACCTACCCTGTATACTGTTTAACTTGCAACCATTCTACGTGCACCTAATATGATTATTGGACATGCATCAACTTTCGGCAATATGTGTATTTTGGTTGTGCAATTAATAAAAAAAATCCCATATGTTGCACACTTAAATAGCCACACTGTATACAGAATGTCCCCGGTTGTGGTTTACAAGAAGTGAAATTGCCAAAAAATTTCATTTTTTTTTTAAGTTATCAAGACTCACATTGAGAAAATATTAATTTATTATACGGGGTGTTCAAAAATTTAAAATTTTGAAATTGGGTCATTAGTTGTTTGGCATTGAGAGAAGACATTATCAAATACCAAATCACAAGCGCCTACTCTTAAAATATTTTGTTCACATTCTTATTTTTTCTTAAATAATACTAAAATGGCGAGGAAGATTTTATTGCAAAATTGATTATCTTTAATTTACTATTATTTAATGAAAAACTTTAAAATACAGAGTAAATAAATACCATAATTACTAGATAAGACCAATAATAATAACAAAAAATTTTTTCGAGTGATTTGGTATTTGACATCTTCTCTCAATGCCAAACAACTTTTGTAACTAACTTCTTGAAATATTTTGAAAACTAGGAGTACTTCACGCTTGACCGACTTGACCGACTTCTTAACGTAAGTAAATCAAAAACTATTATGAGGAATAACTTTTTGCGAAAAGTTAAATTTTTTGGCAATTTTTCCTCTTGTAAACCCCGGCCAGGGACATGTATATAATAATATGTATATGTATAATATATTAATATACAGGGTGTTGTTAGAAAGTTATTTAAAAAAATACTGTTTACAAAAAGTTATGAAATTGAATTTTAACACGGAATTTTCCGGTTTGACCGGAAGTGAGCATCACTTTGCGAGATTTTTTAGGCACCCTGTATATTTTGGGTTTTTATTCATTTTGTTCTCCCATTCCCAACTATACAGGGTGAGTCACATCTAAAGGCAGAGCACATAAAGCATTTTCAAATAAAAAATCAAGAAAGATGGAGAATTTGATAGGTCAACTCCAATTTACAAGCAAATAGGCATATTTTGTTGTATTTTGTATTCATATTTTCTAGAAATCTCCACTTAAATATGTTTATTTATTTATTAGGACACAAGTTTTAACTAAGTTTTTTTGTGGCAAATTAAATCATTTACATAAATACCACAAATTAATGCTTACTTAACAGACGACTTTTAAAATAAATTTATTTTTATTGGGCAAATGTTTCAGAAGATTTTTACATCCTAATCCTACCTCAAAATTGTAGGTATATTTTATTCTGTCAAGAATTTATTTAATAATTTATTAAAATTATTATATTATTTATTTAATTTATTTAAAAAATAATACCAATATTGTGAACCTGATATGAATATTAAAATAAAACCCACGATGTGATTTTGTCTCCATCGGATATCGTAGTTAATTATTATTTAACAGCAGCCGCTTTCGTAACTATAGAAAATCGAGTAAAATGTTAACAATTAAATCAATTATGCTCACAAAGAATGAACAGTACCTAACTTCTGCTAATAATCCCGTTTTGAGGCTTTAGTTTCCAAGGTTTATGAAGGTGTAGTTAATCTAATTGCAGCTAGAAAATTTCTTTAGTACTTTTACCCATATACAATTTGAAACTAAAGCCTTTGTGTGAAACAATATGTTGAAATTTAGGTATATTTCCAAAAATTAACAGGAATAGATTTCCTATTTTTCCAATCATCTTGGGTTTAAAGAATCAGAACAAATTTTCTTAGCTTTTTCAAAATATCAAATATTTCGATTATGAGATGGAGACCTACACGAAATATCAAGCCAGCCATGTCCCTCCCCCCCACACACCGAACATTCCCGCTGTCGCTCAAAGTGACCGCCACTTCTGTCTAAGAATAAGATCAAACGATCATGTGTTTTATTTTTGTTAAAATATTGACAAGTTTTTAATAAAAACATTTATTTACTTTAATATTTGTTATTTTTATTTATTATATAGAGATGGTTAAAATATTAAATATATCTATCCTATTTACACATATTATATATAATATGTTCAAACAAAACAAAATCGTGATAAATAAATCTGTTTGAAGTACAAAACTGAAGCTTTCTTTTCGGAAAATTATATATTGTAAGGGTTTAGGCTGAGGGTTACAGAAAATATACGTTCCGCGTAGCGAGTGTATAATTTGTGATTAGTAAGATGTGTCCACAATTTTTTGAACACCACTCGCACAAAAATTAGAAGATAAAATATCCCAACTAAGTAGGAAATTTCGCAAATTTTTCATTTAATTTTTAATAATAATAAATTCTGTCATTTCACTTTGACCGTTGAGTGAGGAATAATAAGAGGCGCAACCTTACGGGGCGCATCGAGGCAAAATACACATCCTTCCAGTAAAATAAAAAATAAATAAAATTGTACCGTTAGCCCGTTGCAGAGGGATCGGTGTTCTCGAAAACATAAACAAGTTGTAAAAATCCGTGGTCGCTAGGCGACTATAGCGAGTGGGGGCAACGGGGGGGCTTCAGGGTAAGCACACGCAAACCGGTCACGCAATTTTATATGGGCGTTGCGCCTCTTATTATTCCTCACTCAACGCTTTGACTTAACATTATGTTTGAGAAATAAGGGAGATTTATTGTCCGAAAGCTCAGAAAACTTTTTGTCTTTTAATTAGTTTGGTTCAAGTTTCTGTGGCGAATAACCCAATTAAAAATTGAGTGGATATGTTTGCGCCACCAAAAAATTCCTGTATAGGCCAGGGAAATTACGGTAAAAAATAACGAAACCTAGACAAAATTCATAACCGCATTTTTCTAATGCCATCACAAAATATTGGTAATAAATGAACGCCAGAATTGTTTTTTATACAAAATAAATATACGCGTGTGGGCGTTTTTTAGAAAAATACATTTTCTTGTAATAAAGACGGCATAAATATTAACTGCGAATTTTAAGCTGCATTTATTAGTAAGTAAGGTATATAAAGTTGAGATTGATAAATTAAACAGATTACGTTTGCGCAAGTATCCGAATGATGTAAAAATGACATTTTGCGTAATATTTTATTGGGCAAAAATATTAACTGCGTTTTTATTATTTATAATTAACTTAAAAATCAAGTATTAACAGTTTGTTCTGAAATTAAACATATTGTTTCGCCGAAAATCGCATTTTACAGAAATTTGAAGCTGTCTTTGAGAGCAAAATTATTAACTGGCTGATTTTTGTTAAACTTTGTAAGTGGATACTAAGTCTTGTTAAATTTTTTGAAATTAAACAAAAATTGGTAACGGAAGTATTTTGAAATGACAAATGACAGTTGACTTACACGCGCCGTAAAATAAATGTTTAATTTCGCTATATGTGATCTAATATAGTTATATTGTAAAAAGTTAAACAAAAAAAAACAGTTAATATTTTTGCTTTCCTAAAGAAATAACAAGTGACAGTTGACCTATATGCGCCGTAAACAAATGTTTAATTTCGCTATATATATGATTCAATATAGTTATATTGTAAAAAGTTAAACAAAAAAAAACCAGTTAATATTTTTGCCTAGTCTATACCAATGAGAAGTGACAGCTGACGTACATGCGGCTCAGATAAATGTTTAATTTTGTATAAGTTACATTCTATTTGTAAAAGGGAATGATCATCTGCAATAATAACGTAGTTAATATTTTTGCTTTTGCCGAAATAGAAAATTATCCGATTTTTATCCCTCTTTGTCGATCTAAGTTACTTCCATATTCTTAAAATGTTTAATTTCTTAATATATGTTAGCAAGGGAAGTTTTTTTACCTAAAGAGTCTAAAAAAATCCAGTTAACATTTTTGCTCGAAATTTCTAACGAAAAATAGGTGTTTTTTGAGGTAACTGAAGGTTCCGTTTTTTCAAAATGTTTAATTTTTGGTTTCTACCAACGTATTTACTTATAACTTTTATATGGTAAAACAAAATTGCAGTTAATATTTTTTTCTAGGTCAAATTCTATTTTCCCTGGCCTAATAATAAAAATATATTAGCAAAATGTTGTTTGGAATCTGTGATTTCAATCTACAGAATAACTTTGCCAACAGAACAACAATGCTAATGGGATTAGTGAAATATGTCTGGTAAACCGACCAGGAAATTTGATTATTCCTGGACTAAAACGCATGTCGGAACAGTATTTAGAATCAAAAATACATTAAGATCGATCACTCAATGAAGTAAAAAGTAAAAAAAAAAGCATTTACAAAATTCCTTGTGAATGTGGAAAGTTCTATGTTAGGGAGGCTTGTAGGTCATTTAACGTTCGCTTAAAAGACCGTAAAAATTATATCAGGCAAAAAGAAGTTTCAAAGTCAAAAATATGTATGAACACTCTTTTAATAATAATCATAGAATGTTGTGGTATAGGTCCCAACCAATTATCAAAGATGTAGGAAATAGGCGAAAAATTAAGGAATCGGCCTTTATTTTAGGAAATACGGACAACTGTGTTGCTGAATGTTTAGTGGAACCACAGATAAGACCAGAATACAGAGCCCGTCTTGTCAAATATGTCAAATGGAACCCAACTTTTATGTAATTTTTCAGACACTCGATAAAATCGTTCAGATAAACTATGAAGTAGACTGCGTTCTTCATTTATTAAAGATTAATTATTTAAAACTGAGAAAGAAGATCCACAGTGACCTACAATGGATTAATTAGCGTATAAAGTTGGTCTCCATTTGACATATTTGACAAGATAAACTCTCTGTATTCTGGTCTTCTCTGTGGTGGAGTTCAGTAAAATATTATTGGCAATTAATCAGAGAGAAGTTAGTATAGATAATAAGATAGAACACAGGGTACAAACATGTTCGGGTGTGTCATGGATCAAACGGCCCTGGGTGACAACAAGGGAGGCCATTTGCGACAAGAAAAACCCAATATGTTGTTACCATAGACTTATAAGTCTATGGTTGTTACCCAATTGTTAACTGTTTCAAGATACGGGGTGTTGAAATTATTTTTGAAACTATTTTTGCTTTATATCCGAAACTAGAAAAGATATTTGAAATAAAATTTGGTATACGACATGTTGCCATGAGGAGCCACAACTCCTGCCAGTATCAAGCTCACCGGTTAAAAAGTGGCGGAGATAGGGGCCACCGGGAAAAATAATAATTTTATAAAAAAATAATGTAATACTCGGTGGACGATTAAAAAAAAATACAATTTTTAGACACACAATTTATTTTGCAACAAATTTGGATACTTGTTTCGTATCGGCTACCATTTTGCAGTAAATGCGATTTTTTTTTGTTAATTTTTAACATGTTGAAAATTTAAACAAATGTATTTCATTATTTCAGAAGATGTTCAAAATATCCCCTCAGTTTTAATTGCGCGTTACCAATAGTAGATTTAACATAACGTTAAAAATTAAAAAAGCGCATTTACTGCAAAATGGTAGCCAATACGAAACAAGCAAACAAATTTGTTGCCAAATAAATTATGTATCTAAAAATTTTATTTTTTAAATCGTACACCGTATTCGGACATAAAGCAAAAATTGTTTTTTTTTTCATGAAAATTTCAACACCCTGTATCTTGAAAACGGAAACATAAAATAAAAAACTAAATATTGTTGAACTCTATTGTGCGTAAAAAGACTTGGGTGCAGTGTATAAGAAATAAGAAGTAGGTACTTTACTGATCCGAGTATACTTATTTATGCTTGAAAATATTTTTTTCTACTCCTATACTAGTAACATACCTATTAAGTAACGGTTTAGTTTGTAAGTAAGTCCATTGTTACGAACACTGACACGTAATGACTGACACGTAATAATAGTATATTACATAGCGAGAGTCGTAAACAGCTTATTACGTATGAGTTAAAAAGTTGCGACGAGCCGCGCAGCGGCGAGTGCTGTAATTCCACGAGTAGCGAAGCTATACATATAGGTCTGTGGTAATAAGCTTACAACTCGAGTTTTGTACTATAATTTTTCTTCGACGATAGCAAAACTATTATAATAGATACACTATACTTCAGATTATCTGACAGGCAACAATTAGTATGTTGGTTGGTTGCTATGGTGGCGCGGATGCCGCGCTAACAAGGCACCCGTGATAATCGTGTTTTAATTAAGAACAGATATGTAATTTTTTTTTTATTACGTGTCAATGTTCGTAACAATGGACTTACTTATAACCTAAACCGTTACTTAATAGGTATGTTACTATAGTCCAAAGCACGAAAGAAAACGTTTCTAAAGAATGCGGGCAGCGTTGCGAGATTTCCTATACGAGTAGTCGTTATTTATTGGCGAATACAAGTTTTATCATATTGGAGCCGAATTTCTGAACTCTGTTATAACGAAAAAATAAAGCTCGCATCACGGGACCACTTACCTATTTTTGTTTATCATTTATTTTTAACGCGGTGTGATAAAACACCTACTATATTTTTTCAACATCGTCGCGTCTACCATCGCCTTTGAAATACGACAACACAGCACTTCTACGAAGGAGTCGGCTGACAAAATCAGTTAGCCAACGCGTTTTGTGCCTGTTTCTATAGTACGTAAAGTTAACTGCGAATTTGGGCTACCATACAGTAGACCTCATTTTTTAGGCCGCTGGCAAGTTTTTTCCGCCGGCTCAGAGAGCTCAGTGGCGTTTCGTATGTTCGGGAGTTAACGTGTGCAAAATGAGTAAACAGGGAAGAACGTTGCGCGTTGCATTCTCAAGCACGAGAAATAATTGCCAATGTTATAATAAGGGTTTACCTTCCTCCATAATCTAAGGCATCACCGTTAAGAATAATATTAACAATAAATTAAATAACAATTATATGAAAATTAAGTCAGTGAGTTACACGAGCTACGCCCCTGAACTGTGACTAATTCTATAATATTTGCGAGTTCTTCCCCCTTACGTCGCACGGATTCTGCCGTAAGGAGGACTAAAACAAAATTACGACGGGTGCCTTGTTAGCGCGGCATCAGCGCCACCATAGCAACCAACCAACATACTAATTTTTGCCTGTCAGATAATCAGAAGTATAGTTTATCTATTATAAAGGTGGATTTATAAACTCGACGTTTGCGTTGGCGCTCGGAAGTTGACGGTGACCTTCGCAGTTTGCGTCCAGAAATGTGAACGACGGAACGTGAAAGATGAAATTAGTTTATCTCGGACGGCATCGGACGCAGACGGCAACGTTCGACGGCGTTTGTAAACGATTACACGTAAAGTATTGGGCTTGAATTTTCGACGCAAACGGCAACGGCGAGCCCAACGCAAACGTCGAGTTTATAAATCCACCTTAATAGTTTTTCTTTCGTCGAAGAAAAATTATATTACAAAACTCGAGTTGTAAGCTTATTACACTCGTGAAATTACAGCACTCGCCGCTGCGCGGCTCGTGAGCAACTTTTCCACTCATACGTAATAAGCTGTTTACAACTCTCGCTATGTAATGTACTATTTCGTTTGACGAAACAAGATATAAACAGTTAGAAAATATGCATATTAATAAAAAATAGCCAACATTAATTAAAATAATAAAAAAAATCATGGTGTTTTTAAAAAATTGTTGATTTAGACGGATATTTGGATAAACCGTGAAAATATAATTTGACAAATTACACTAACCTTTTGTAATAAAATAGATACAAGGCGATTGGTTGATTTCGGTTTCATATTCTACCTATACGACTGTATTTTGTGGGGAAATAAGAATCTGTGCTAAAAATAATAACGTTCAATTTGCCAGAAGAGGCACCTAGACCTAGTCTCCTTTAAAACTATAAATTTTGCCATTTTTAAATACGACATTAAAAAAATACTATATTATTGTTTAGTTTAGGTTGTTGCGATTAAAAAATATAATAAACATGCATTGTGATACCGTACTACTGCCTGTGTTGATATTATTTTTAGACTACTTTATCGTCGCTGTTCATATAATATTGTGTGTTACATAATATAAGCAATTTACGCCCCTATATGATATTTCGTACAATAATTATATCCTACCGTTTGGCAGTCTTTAGTATTTGTGCTGGAAAACCACAGGAAAATGCGAAATGCACATACAATAATTAATAATTTGCACCACCAAATGTTAGCGAAGTCGCTCACCTCAACTTTGAGTGCCTAAGTAATTTAAGAGCTTGCGTTAACTATGTCATCTCAAATGCGGATAGCAAATGCGTTGAAATTGTTGCAGTACAAGAAGTTTTGTGTTAAATGATTGGTGGCAACATTGCAGAAAAGGTGAGTGAAGTGGTTTAGACCTATAAAAAATTAATAGGTTAAAAAACAAAAAAAAACCTTTTTGTGTCGACTAAAAACACGATGTTATCCTCATACATCGTGACGAAAAAGTAAAAAATAATTTATTCTAAAAGCGTTTCTTAAGTTATTATAACTATTTAACCAACAACAAATCGATACCGTTTCAGAAGTTATTATTTATTTTCTAAATTAAACAATGCCTGTATCACAGAATCGCCACACCTCTCTGTACTAACAACTAACAGCGACAAAAATTATTTCTAGAGCTAAAATTTAGCAATAAGCATTTGGGGATTTTTAGAAAAAAATAATGTAGTAAAGGATTCCCATTGAGTACCTACTATGTACGTATTGTTGTATAGTATAGCATAAATAAAAAAATATCGGTACTTAAAAATTCAGATTTGTTCATCGAGAGTTTCATCCTAGACAAAAATAGCAAAACATTCAATTTATTGGAAACGATGTGAATTTATGGCGAAGTGTATGGGCCGTTATTATTAAGTATTTTTTGGTGCTACGAATCGATAACACGGATAAATTGTAAAAAAAATCAAGCAGAGCAAACTGAAACTACGGCTGATCGTGTCAGTCATCTGATTATCTGATTTAACATTATGAAAGATTGGGTTTCTATAAATAAGCCATATGGAAGCCTGAAACTTTGGAACATTAAAAGACAACATACGTAATTGTAGGATACTTAACAAATTTCCTTAAGTTTTTATCTCCCATGGTCTTGGTTACTCGCTCACAAAGGTTTTTCTGAGATGCAAGTAGAATTTCATGTTTCGCTTCTGTCAATATTAGAATATGTACTAAAATGATGTCATTACCACACCTGTTTGTATGAAACTGATTATAGAAAGCAAACTAAAACTTATTTTAGTATTTAGTTATGCCAATGGATTTGCCTGAAATCTCGGAGAGTTTTGGCTCCATATCGTGAAAATAAAATAAAGGGTAACAATTCTTTAAAAAAATCTCACGAGGAAAATCTTAGAGATCGCGCGATACAATTTTTATTTTTAATATGTACATACAGGGTATCTACTTTCAAGCATATACAAATACATGAAATCTTTATGGGTGTATCTTTGATAGGTACAGAAATTTTAACCACGTAATCGGGGACGTTCATAAAACCGAAAAATGAAAAAACAAATTTTTTTACTCGATGTTTAGAAAATGGGGCAAATCAATCTTTATCCGTGCTCAATGCACGCCGCTGGATCGTCACTAGAAGCGCTTAGAGGGGAGGTCTAACCTCTCCCTAGGAGATGGAGGGGAATAACGTTAGATTAGGAAGGGGAATACCGCGACGTTGCCGCATGTCAGAGTGGAATAAATCTGCTTGCAGAATTAGGTACCTAGCTACCTTTGAAAATTACTGCTGGTAGGTATCCACGTTTTTTTTTATGATGTCGGTTGCTGTGATCCAGATCCGTTCGCCATTTTTTTGGACCAGCAGTGATGTCCAAACCTGTTGCAATTGCCGCTACGAATTTGCAGTGAAATAACAAGTGATTTTTTCATATTTCCGTTAAGAAATGCAGTGTTAAACGTTCGCGGCCTTCGTATGAAAACAGTGCTAGATAGGTTCCTACTAGGTACCCCAATTACGCGCGAGGATAAAAGAAGCAGCTTCAAGGGTTCGCGAAAATTCGGGTTTTATTAGACGCATACGGTATGGATCTAATTGTACAATCCACCTAGTCGAGTCCCCGTTGGAATAAATCAGCTGAGGGAAACCGAGACGTCCCTAATATTTGGCATCGCGCCGCTTTAAGTGTGCAGTGAAAAAAAAAACAAGTGTTTTGTTCGTATTTCCGTAAAAAGAGACTACGAAGTGTTATACCTTCGCGACCATCGTATAAAAACAGTGCCACTAGTTAGGTAGGTACTTAGTGCTTTATGTGATTTTGTGAAGATTTTTGGATAGTATCTAAACACAAGAAAATAGTAAAAATAATCGATGCATCTCAAAGGTAGGCTTTTTCATGCTATTCGTCGAGCTATTCGCTAAAAGAACCTTTAAGGAGTTGTCCAAAAATTATTTATTTATTTATTTAATCTCCACATACACCAAATGCTACATGGTTGCGTCAATATTCTTCAAATACTGCGAAGAAGCCTCGGAAAAAGCGATTCGACTGGCAACCAGTTACCTAGTGCTTCTTGTGATTTTCGAGAGGATTTTTGGATAACATAAGAAAGGAGTAAGGAAAATCATCCAGGCATCCGAAAGGTAGTTTTTTTGCATGCTATTCGCTAAAAGAACCATTAAAGATTTGTTCAAAAATTAGTTGAAAGACTATTCCTGAAATACTGTGAAAGAGCTATACGTCTGGCAACGCTGCACGGCGGAATTGGGGGGGATCCGCCGGAACCGGCCTAAGTTCCAGCTGGTCCCGGCAAGGTGAAGGACCCATGGCCGTAGCGTCGGAAAAAGGGGTTTTAATAGCGTTTTAAAAAAAATTATTTCTGACGTTAATATGCACTTTAGAAAAATTTTAATTGCATAGGCGTAACAAGCGCATTTTTCCCGACCTGCCCTTAAAATTTCTGTACTTATCAAAGTTACACCCTGATATATAATCGCCTGCATTTTTTTGTTTGAAAGGCCTTCAAAAGCCGCTTCTTTTGACCTTTCTACTATTTTCAAAGTGCAAATCCAGGACCGGCTGCTATATAAGTACCCCCGATTTTCACAAAAACCATTTAGCGATTTTGTTTATTTAATATATGACCCTACAGAGTTAATCCGGACACCCCAAACCCCCACGTACCAAATTTGAACAAAAAATGTACAGATTGGGCCAAATTGGACATTTCTTTTAAAGGGAAACTCCTATTTTAACGGAGACAGACGAAAACTGATATCGGTGTCTGAGGCTCATTTTTTATGATAAACTTAATGGCGAAAACCGAAAATCGATATCATGTCACTGTTCTTGAGGTACAGGGCGTTTTTCGAAAATGTGCTTTCTCGAAAAGTGATCATCATAACTTTTACCATTCAAATATGTAACACTTAATGATTTACTTAAGTATAATTATCAATGGGGAGCTGTTTATCATAAAAAATGTGCCTCAGACACTGACATCAGTTTTTGTCTATCTCCGTCAATAATAGGAGTTTCCCTTTAAAAGTGTCAAATTTGGCCCACCCTGTACAGGGAGTTCCATTCTGCAGGGTGTCAAAGTTGGGAGAGATTGGAACTTTAAAGGAATCCGGCGAATCAAGTGCGCCATGGAATCGTCTCAAAACAGTTGAATAGTCAACAGGACCACTGAAAGTGTTAGTGTGCAAAGATTCAATACAATATTGTACAGGATGTTTGTCTCTGGGTCATCTGAAAATGCAGCATTTTTTAACCTTTATCGGGGTCCAGAGCCTCCTGGAATTATTATTGGAAAACTGCTAACAAACACAAAACTAATTTATTTTTATTTTACAAAATATCAACCAACATCTAAAAAAAAATAGATTTTAAATTATTGGGCCCTTCTTGACAAAGCCGCATCCTCTAAGTAAGATGATACAGTTTTCTATGCGCTTCCTGTTATGGAACACTACAAGTCCCTACTGACCGGCAGACTTCTGTAATTTTTAGGCATAGTTCGTGCATATTTCTGGGGTTGTAGAGATATACTCGATTTTTTAACGCACCCTAAAAATAAAAGGCCATCGGGGACAAAAAGTCTGGCGATCTTGGCGGCCATCTAATTAATTAACTATTCCGGCCTATCCATCTAAAAGAAGACATTAAAGTAAATGGTACAAGAAACTCGAAACTTATAAATTTAACAATACCTGTTGGAAAAATTAGCGTTTAGCAATGACGTCAAAACCTATAGACGTGGTGCCCCATTGTTAAAATGCCCTTTATTTTGACTCCAAGATTAAATATATCCATACTACTCTAAAAACATGCTACAAACAAAGACAGAAAGTCTACTATCAACCAACTATACACCCGGTGATTCCCGGTTATAGTTCCTCCAGAATCGCACTTTGATATCGCATGTTTTTTCTTGTTTGGGGGCGCCGGAAGCATCGGAACCTCACCTGAACACTCGGGGGACGGTCTAACGACGCCAGCCTCCGAGCCCAGAGTCGAAATAAGTTCGCTACGGCTCGACAAAAAGGGGCAATTTCTGACAATCTCTCGACATTTTCGGAATAATCTTAAATCACGTGACCATCTTAGTCAGACGTTACATGTCATTTGTCACATAACTGAAAGCGGCAGCTTGGGTTTTGAGAAGTTTTCAATGTTTAAAGTGTTTTTAAACGTCTTAGTTTATCTTTTAGAAACAAGTTTGTGTCTAGTGCGCGTGTGTCCTGGCGGAGGGGAACCGCCCAGGTGTTATTATGGCCTCTGGGTGGGAGTCGTGCCGTCCAAGAGTATTGGTGCCGCTCGCACCGACGCGACGCGTGAGCGCTGTAAGGGGAATTCTCCCCCGAACCACAGAATAGGGAACCCGGAATGGACTATTATGGACATGGGACAGTATTAGTATTGGACAGTGGAGCCTGAGACACAGAGGGGTGAACTGCTTACGGGAGATCCGCGAGTTCAGACGGTCCGGGTGGCTGGAAGCCGTTCCCGTTAACCACGTTCGGGTTTGTGTATTATTGTATTCACCATTCACCTTGTGCGAAATAAATCAGTGTTGTAACGTACTCGAGGATTTTCGTTGTCGACCTACGCCCTGATATGGTCTTTCACGCTGCCGATCAACTGAGATCTCGTCAATATTTACAGTATACCTACTGAGGTTAGTTTTCATTTTTATTTCGTAAAAAATAACCTAAGTACCAAATATTGGGTCTGTTTATATTATATTTATACATATTACAAAAGCCAGGAAGAAAGTGTCGCCATAACAAACATTTGTTTTGCCTCGGGACAACTGAGATTTAATTTCTAAAAAACCCGTAAGTATGTGTGGCTAACACATTTTCAAGAAAGTGAAACAATAATTAAAGTGGACAAATGTGTTGTGGGAGGAAAATACCTACATATAGAGAGTATCACCTAAGCTAAAGGAAGGTGATGTCCCAACAATTTTTGAGAATGTGCCAAAATATTGTGAGTGCAGTGTCGTTTAACTCTCAGCCTAAAACAGCTGAGGCAGGTTGAAAATTTTTAAAAAGCTTGGATTCACAAATCCTATAATGTAATAGATGAAAGAAAACTTGCCAAATTTTGTTACGAAATTTGTTTTTTCTACTTACCTCCAAAAATGCCTTTCATTATATAGAACTAAGTTGGTCACGTGACTACGCGATTATGCGTTAGCGCCGTGGCCTGTCTTTATCGTTGGCCTCGCGTTTAGCTTTAGCCACTCAACACTCAACGACCGGCCGAGTTGCGTGGATACGTGCTCCATTCAATTGCATCATTATTAAATCTCTAGTTTCTACTAGTGAGAGCTCGTCAAGTACATTTTGGAACTACCCTCTTAAGAATTCAAGAAAACGGGCACTATTTAGTGATCCGTTAGAAAAGAAAGGCCTATCACCATCACCCTTTTGGCAGGTTATTCCACAGAATACCTACATTTATTTTATGTGAGAACTGACTCTTGCAGTGCACAAAAAAATTGGGGTTGTCTTCTCCTCAGTGACGGGTGCTTTGAGGTGAAACTATTTCTTTTAGGAAACCGTCATCGTTTAAATATTTCCCTTGCGTGCCCACAAACAATCCTCCATCTTTTATCATCTTCTTCTAATGTATGCAAATTGCTCTAAATGGCTTTATTTTTATTTTTTGACTGCATCATTTAAAGAATTTTGGGTGTGGGTTTCGTCTTAGATAGATTTCCTACAAAACATTGCAGGTTATACAATATTACATAGGTAGGTACTTTCCAAACTTCTTATAGCTTATTCCACCTCTTTCATCAAATTTTCTGTTTATTATCGCTATAGTTATAAATTGTTGTTACTTACGTTCCCAATAAACATTTTTGGTTTTATAAGAGTAACCACAACTATTAGATTACCTAACTTAAACCACTGTTAGTAATTTAATATAGTTGCGGAAATATTTCGGTTACCTTTATAAACCCATTAAAACACTTAAATGGAGCAATTTATAAAGGTCACCAGCACCTATTTTAGTACCGTTATACGACTTTAAAGTATATAACCAATAGTAGAGTAAATGTTTCCATCACCTTTATATAACCTACGTATACAACCCGGCTCATTTCAGTGCTAAATTTGGTTCTATAAGGTTTGCAGTTTCCCTTATAAACTTTGCCTATAATGGTGTTAGTAATATTTCACGGGATTTAGATATCGGACGCCTACTTCCATCTCTGTTTAACTATTGTTGAGCGCCTATCCTTTCCACTCACTTCAAAATGTTATGGTTGGGGATGTCAATGGGCATGGGAATATTTTTGCTAAGTATAATAATAGATGTTTCCCTATGCATACTTGAAATTGTGTGTGGCAAGAAAATTTTTCCGCAAATATGAACAATATACCTTCAAAAAATTCACGGGCCTTCGAAATACTCCTAAATAAGCAATTTTGTTTGCATTAAAAAAACTTATTTTTTTTTATTTTCAAAAATTACGAGAAAAAAAGTTTAAAAATATGCCCGTGTCACATAAAAGTATATTTTGTTAAAATTTCTGCGGAATAAAATAAAATATGCTAATAAATTCGTAATTGTGGATCGTGTCGATTCTGTTCTATATTTGCATCATGGCGTCTCTTAGTAGATTACCCTTAAAGGCTTTGGTGACAATAATATCACTTATTAGAGCAACGTTACATAAATTGAAACAATGCTATAAACCTTCTTTAGTACTTTTTTATAAAACTATAAGTTTCCTATATATCCTTAGGTGATATAACGCTACCAGTAGTGTTACTATAAAACCGAAGGTAATATAACGCTACCAGTGGTGTTACTATAAAACCAAAGGTAATATAGTGCTACCAGTAGTGTTACAATAAAACCAAAGCTATTTTAAAGACCTCTCGGAGATGTAGGGCTGCAATAATTTCATAACCTTCGGTAGATAACCCGTTAAACACTAATTTTCACGTTCTGAACTAAATTTGAGTTTGCGTGGGGCTCATTTATACCGGTGGATAGATCGACAATGATTTTCAATTTATTTTAACCCGTTTCACTTTTACACAGTTTCAAACAATTTCTTCTCATTAACAACACATACTTCACTTATTTTTACTCTCCTCCTGTTATACATTTTCATTCGTTTTTTAATATAATGCTCTACATCATGCAGGTATCAACAATAATAAGTGCTTAATCAGCCATCTTTAAAATGAAAACATATTTGTATAAGAGTAATTTATATCACTAAAAGTTGTAAAAGCCTATAATAGTTATTTATGTACCAAGGCACTGAAGTTCAACTTTTTATGACTCATGTGGAGTTTAGTTGCTGAGGCGTCTGGCCGAGGCAAATAAACCACATGAGTCATAAAAAGAACTTCAGTGCCGAGGTACATATTATTTTTTTTTTTGAAATCGGAAAAAAAAAAGTTTTATTAGGCAAGAAAATAATAATAAGGGATCACCCGTAAACGAACCGACTACGCGCGGCGTTGCTTGACTTTACCGATCGCTCTACCTAGGACAAGTATAATGATGTACGGCACCTTCTGACAGAAAAACCAAACTGCTGCTTCTTGTGCAGCCTACACAACAAATCTATTGATTTTCAAATTTACTAAAATATGTATACTGAAGGATTGCGCTTCTATAGGAAACAATTTCGCAATGTGTACGAAAAGTTAAATGAGCCTTTATCGGCCGGGTTTTGAATATTTGGTCACTTTTGACGGGCGATTTCTCCGCGTCTGGCGTTTGATGTTTACATATCGCCAAGGCCTACTTATTGAAAAAATCGTACAATAATGGGCTACATTATTGTACGATTTCTGTGCTTTTAATGACGATTTTGGGACATTTTAATGTCGATTTCAAGAAAAGGTTAGTTTGGTACGAAATTGGCAACCAAAAGGTATATAATGTGTTCAGTAAAACACAATTAGCTCCAGGGTTTTATAGAAGTAATTAGGAATGCTGTTATATAACTCGGGAAATCATAGTTTTATAATATAGGTATTGGAAACTCTTATACAAACATGTTATATATCTTATAGTAACGGTCACTCCAAGTGCTATAAAATGGTGTTGGAAACATTTAAACCATTTAATTATAGCCCTAGTACCTATATTGATATTATATAACCCTTATAAACTCCAATTACTGGAGGTGATAAGCGGTTCCTTTCATATAAAACTCCGCAACCTTTATATGACATTTATATAACTAGGTATCACTTGTGGTAACGAAAAATGTTTATTGGGTTCATCACTACTACTCGGGTACTAAGGTTAATTTGCCCCACGTTTTAAACTTCGAGAAAAAAATTTCTTTCTCATTTTCCTTCTTAGTAGACCTCAGCCACGGTGTGGTTAAATTTTTTACATAATGACCGAATCACCCTGTTTACTATAATCTCTCTTTAGCTGGGTACACTAGATTGTGACAGGTAAATATTTCATATCCCTAGAATTCTGTAAGCGGCGGCCATGTTGATATTATTGATAGGTGACGGAGGAGGCCGTAATCAACAGAATTTACGTTTTACGCACACGCACACGAATCTAAATTTGAATCACGGGCGTAGCCAAGGGGGGGGGTTTCGGTGGTTCAACCCCCCCCCCCCGAAATAAGCAAAATATTACCTAATATTATACCGAAAAAATACGAGGAGTGAAGAGTTAAATTATTATTACGTTTGAATATATTATGTAGTAATAGTAGCGCCTAGCGCCATCTTTTGACGAGAGGCAGACGCAGTTGCAGCCGAACTATTTTGTATTGGAGGGACACTTTGCGTTGTTTCTCGATTATTCGCCACGCCCCTAGGTCGAAATGAGCGGAACTTTGTGGAAGTTCGTGGAAGTTTCTGGACGGCTACTGGGCTGCTATATAAGCGGCGCCGCGGCGCGTGACCGCGCTTACGGCAGTATTGTTCCATGCAAACTCGAAGCGAATAAAAGTGAAAAGTGGTGAACGAATAGTGAAGAGAATTAAGTGTACCGTGTAAGTGAGTAATTTTAGTGCACTGTTATTCGATGACCTTGTTAAGGATAGATACGTGAATCATTATTGATAAACCTAAAGGTATGGACTACTGGAAAAAGTGGTGTAGTCAAGGTCAAGGGGTTTCTAATAAAGAAACAAATTTGGATTTAGCTATCAAAGCTTCAGCTACCTTGCATGCTGATAAGAAGACTGCCTACCCCGAAATCTAGTTTGGAATGCCTAGATATGTGCGATAAAAACCTTTATCCTAATATTTACACATTACTACAAATCTTGGCTACCATTCCTGTATCCACTGCTACCCCAGAAAGGTCTTTCTCGAGCCTAAGGAGACTGAAAAACTATTTACGAAACACTACAAGTGAAAACAGACTTAATGGTTTGGCTCTAATGAACATTCACTATGGAACAGAAATTCATGCAGATGAAGTAGTGGATATATTTAAAAGAAAAAGCCGAAGATTTCTTCTTTAATGGTTTTAGATTTAGCGCAGAGGAACGACATTAATTTATCCATTTCATTTAAAGTTAAGAACTTTATAAATATGTCGTAGTTTTTCGGATGAATATATAGATATTAAATTTCATGTAAGTATATTTTTGTTGTTTTATTTACTTCTCAAACTAAACCCCCCCCCCCAAAACTAAATCCTGGCTACGCCCGTGATTTGAATAGATAGAAATTGACATTAAACTCTGTCGTTTGAAGCACAGAAAAGGGCTATAGTTTCTGTCTGCGAAGTTAGGTTAGAACTACAGAATATCAAGGTTAAGGGTTAAGGTTAGGCCTCCTGCCACAAGGTTAGTAGAGAGCAGGTTGAACGGTAACTAGGGTGAGGCGAGCGGGAAGGGGGAAGGCTGTGACGTCACATGTGGATAAAATGGATATTTGCTTTGAGTTTACATCATAGAGATCGATCTCTATGGTTTAGCGTTCTCTGGTTTCAGCTCATGTAAATTACCTCGATTTTAGCACGTCTGTGGCGTACAAGCCACGTACAAGCTAATATTATATGCGCACGATATCCATATGTGACGTCATCGCATGAACCGAAAAAGTTACCGTTCAACCTACTCTCTACTAACCTTGCTCCTGCCATAAGTTCTATGACATTTCTGCCAGACATGCTAAATACGCCTCTGGATAGACGCGCCCAAAACAATGCTGCCAACCTTGGATTACCAAATTAAGAAATGTCATAACATAATTTGTAATGTACAGTGTAGTTAAAGCGTCCAGTTAAAGAGAGATTTTAGTGTAGTAATGTATGTAACAAGTGCGTAAAATGGTGTTTTTTGCCGAAAAAAACGTTTACCTAGGCAAGTGCAAGTAGTTTCGAACAGAATAAATGAAGCGGGGCCAAGAAAGCAATATCAGGTATGCAGGTGCAATAGGGTCTTATATGCTTTGAACATGGCCAACAGTGCGCAAAATGGAGTTTTAAATGAAACTTTACGCACCGCATATACTGCGAGACCGGTGTGAATTTAGCAACGTTGCTAGCAACGTTTCTGGTGAGCGCGTCGAAAATTGTTCATTTTCGCCACTGGTCGATCGAAATTGACTTGTAAACTTTTACAAAGATATTCGGGAAAACTAAACGTTACAGCCTTGCGCAAAACGGTTGTCGCTTAAGATAAAAATGTCCACAGATTTCAAGAAGATAAAAAACCGAATTTGCGACCGTTTCTAGCAGATTTCATAGATTTTCCAGAGAGCGGAAGATTGTGCCACCTAAATTTTTTTACACGAAACGTGGAAAGGGATGTCACCAAGGGAAAAGCTGTCAACATTTTCCCAGGATGCCCATGGGCCGAGAAAAAGTAAAAAATCCGAATTTTCAACCGTTTCTAGCAGTTTTCGTAGATTTTCCAGAGAACGGAAAGTTGTGCCACCTCATTTTTTTATATGACACGGGGAAAGGAATGTCACTAACGGAAAAGGTGTCAAAATTGTTCCAGGATTCCCATGGGCGGAGAACAAAAATAAAAATGCCGAAATTGCGACCGTTTCTAGCAGATTTCATAGATTTTCCAGAGAGCGGAAGATTGTGCCACCTAAATTTTTTTACACGAAACGTGGAAAGGGATGTCACCAAGGGAAAAGCTGTCAACATTTTCCCAGGATGCCCATGGGCCGAGAAAAAGTAAAAAATCCGAATTTTCAACCGTTTCTAGCAGTTTTCGTAGATTTTCCAGAGAACGGAAAGTTGTGCCACCTCATTTTTTTATATGACACGGGGAAAGGAATGTCACTAACGGAAAAGGTGTCAAAATTGTTCCAGGATTCCCATGGGCGGAGAACAAAAATAAAAATGCCGAAATTGCGACCGTTTCTAGCAGATTTCATAGATTTTCCAGAGAGCGGAAGATTGTGCCACCTAAATTTTTTTACACGAAACGTGGAAAGGGATGTCACCAAGGGAAAAGCTGTCAACATTTTCCCAGGATGCCCATGGGCCGAGAAAAAGTAAAAAATCCCAATTTTCAACCGTTTCTAGCAGTTTTCGTAGATTTTCCAAAGAACGGAAAGTTGTGCCACCTCATTTTTTTATATGACACGTGGAAAGGAATGTCACTAACGGAAAAGGTGTCAAAATTGTTCCAGGATTCCCATGGGCGGGGATCAAAAATAAAAATGCCGAAATTGCGACCGTTTCTAGAAGTCTTCGTAGATTTTCCAGAGAACGGAAAGTTGTGCCTCCTCAATTTTTTTACATGACACGTGGAAAGGAATGTCACTAACGGAAAATGTGTCACATTTTTGCCAAGATTCCCATGGGCGGAGAAAAAAATAAAAAGGCCGAATTTGCGACCGTTTCTAGCAGTTTTCGTAGATTTTTCAAAGAACGGAAAGTTGTGCCACCTCATTTTTTTATATGACACGTGGAAAGGAATGTCACTAACGGAAAAGGTGTCAAAATTGTTCCAGGATTCCCATGGGCTGAGAACAAAAATAAAAATGCCGAAATTGCGACCGTTTCTAGGAGTCTTCGTAGATTTTCCAGAGAACGGAAAGTTGTGCCTCCTCAATTTTTTTACATGACACGTGGAAAGGAATGTCACTAACGGAAAATGTGTCACATTTTTGCCAGGATTCCCATGGGCGGAGAAAAAATAAAAAGGCCGAATTTGCGACCGTTTCTAGCAGTTTTCGTAGATTTTTCAAAGAACGGAAAGTTGTGCCACCTCATTTTTTTATATGACACGTGGAAAGGAATGCCACTAACGGAAAAGGTGTCAAAATTTTTCCAGGATTCCCATAGGCGGAGAAAAAAATAAAAAGGCCGAATTCTCTGGAATATCTAGGAAAACTGCTAGAAACGGTCGCAAATTCGGCCTTTTTATTTTTTTCTCCGTCCATGGGAATCCTGAAAAAATTGTGTCACATTTCCCATTAGTGATATCCTTTTCCACGTGTCATATAAAAAAAATGGAGGTGGCACAACTTTCCGTTCAGGGGAAAATCTAAGTAGACTTCTAGAAACAGTCGCAATTTCGACATTTTTATTTTTGTTCTCCGCCCTTGGGAATCCTGGTAAAATTTTGACACCTTTTCCATTAATGACATCCCTTTCCACGTGTCATAAAAAAATTGAGGTAGCACAACTTTCCGTTCTTTGGAAAATCTACGAAATCTGCTATAGAAACGGTCGCAAATTCGGTTATCTTCTTTTTCCGCTCCTGGGAATTGGCGGGGAAATCTGTGGACATTTTTATCTTAAGCGACAACCGTTTTGCGCAATCTTCCAAAGTTTTGGATTTGTGTGAGGCTGTTACGTTTAGTTTTCCCGAATATCTTTGTAAAAGTTTACAAAATAAACGACAAGTCAACCTCGAACGACCAGTGGCGAGAATGAACAATTTTCGACGCGCTCTCGCTAGCAACGTTGCTAAATTCACACCGGTTACTGCGAGGACCTTCGAGATTCCTTCGTCCCGCGCAGTTCCTCCACCCCCCGCCAGGCGACGCGCCGCCGCCCGCGGCGTCGCGACGCGTGCGCCTCTCGCCCCTATGGATTTTCCGGCGGCTGCCGCCCCCAGTTGTGGCCATGGCGCCGGCGGCCGTCGCTTCGTCCCCCAGGTGAGTCACCCGGCGGCGTGTGGCGGCGGCGGCGTCCCGCCATAGCCTACTGGGAGGGGGTGATGTCCATGTCGGTTTGCGTTCGCGGGACTTTTGGTAGTGGGGGGTATTGTGCGTGTTGGTAAACAACACTATCGTTTTGTCATTACAAAGCAGCTCTACCTACGTTAGAAATAGGAACAGCGCCCTATATGTACAGGGTTTTTCCGTATATTTTTCAACCCACCCTAGAACCTCCATTTTGATCCTAGAAAAAAACTTTTTATATGAAAGTTATAGGATTTTTTACGAGCCATTTGAATCTGTTAACAGATGAAACAAACGAACGTCGGAAAATTGAGAAAAATATATAAACTTTTGTTTTTTAAATGGAACACCCTGTATATTTTTAGATTTTTGAAATCTACTGGTTCTTCTGATTCCAACGATATATATATGTTACATATTTGCTCCACCCGCCTGCTCAGTATTTCACGTTGCATAATTTGACTATATATTGTAAGGATCAAGAGACCCATGGAAAACAAATTTGTATTTATTCATAGATATTTTAATAACTTTATTAGAACTTTACTAACAAAAAGAAAAATAAAATAATAAAGGGTTATATCTCGACGTATCCACCATTAACTTCGTAACATCTTGTGATATTGTTTTCCATTTATTTAAGGCATTTCTAACGAATTGAGAGTCTTCCGTATTTAGTTAAAAAATCTCTACTTCTAATTTATTTCGAAGGGTATTGATATTTTCCGGTCTGTCATAATATATTTTGTTTTTTAAATATCCCCACAGAAATATATCCAAGGAAGGCAGGTCCGGGCTGTTTGCCGGCCATCTAATTGAACCATGTTTTCCTATCCATGAATCATATTTGTCATTCAAATAATTTGTAATAACGGAGCTACAGCGATCTGATGAAATAGCAAAAAAATCACTCTTTTCAAAATATCTAGTGAGCCATGAACTTTTTTAAAAATCCAAAAAAGGCATTAGACTGAGCATTCAAAACTGCAATTCTTTCCCCATTTAACCTTTGTTCTAGCTCTGCTAGTTTCCGAGATCCCCATAGTGGGCATCGAAAAAAACTCACCCTGTATACAGTGTGGCAGACATAACTTATGTTTTCATAAATGGAACACCTTGTATATTTTTGGATTAATGAATTCTACGCATTTTTCCGATTCCAACGAAGTATACAGTGTCCTCCAAAAAGTTATCGTTATCTGTCAAAAATGACATTTAAAAAAATATATCGCCAAAAAGGGATTTATTTGTTAAAATATCAAAAAGCTTTACTTGAAAAAGTTGTTTCTTTTTCGATTTTATGTAAGTGCACCAAATTTGAACGCTCTACTAAAATATTTAGTTTTTTGCAAATTTTCAATATTTATGAAATTTCTGAAAATTTTAAAAACTCGAAACTTCGTAAAATCTATTTAGTATCACTAGCTTTATTTTTTATTACTAATTACCGATAAGAATAGGTATTTTTCAAAAGAAAATGTATTTACGCTTTAAAATTCTGTTATGTTTGTTGCAAAGTTGATGTACCGTCTAGCATTTGGGGTATAAATTTAGTTACATTACGTTTCCCAGTTCTAAATTGATGCCAAACTAATAATAAATTAAAATATCATCAAACTATTTTACGTATCTAAGCAAAATTCTTGACTTTTATGGAACAAATAATTATAACCTTTAAGCGTTCTTTAAGTTTAATTTCACATTAATCGATAATGATGAGTAGGCCATGGAGAGAATAGAAGCAATTGTTTTTATTTGAAAGTTGTTTTTATTTGACAGTTATCAAACTCCCATAATTTTTTAATACTACTACTTCTACAATATATGAAAAATGAATTAACTTAATTTTTTTAAAGCACTAGACTAGTTCATGATCATGATGTCATGATGTCCAAACTGCGGTTGACGAGAATACTCGATCACGTGATTCAATCACATGGCTAATTTTGACCAATAAGAAGGATTTGCCTGACCCCATTTTAGTCGGCTCCCGCATGCGTTTAGCAGAAATTCCTTTGCGTTCATACTCGTCAATATAGCAGCGAAATGGATTATTTCACTTTTTTTGAAGAGTTTTGAAATTTTTTACACCTACCCAGTTTTTCATCATGAATATCATTTTGTCGTGAAACCTACATCCTACAGAATGGACACTTTTCTAAAAAAAATGGGGAAAAGGCTAATAATATCATTAAAGTAGACTTAGACTTGAAATTTCGCAAACTTACTCAGTTTTTGAATCTGAACAATAACAAGTTTCCCGTGAAAGCTACAGAAAGGGCAGTCTTCTAAAAAAGGTAGTTAAACATTATTTTAATTAAAGGTAGCTGTGCAAGGAAGGATATGATTAGGCAACCCATGCGCGATTTGCTTGTGTCTACAATATCTTTTATAAAAAAAATACCTTCATATACAGATGAGGGTATTAGACTATGAGAATTGGCGAATGTTTTTGAAAATAGTCAAACTTTTTATGGCGTTGGCACTTCATCCAAATTGATATTAATTTGGGTTTTAATAGTAAATAAAATGTTTATCGATAATTTCGGCTTTTTAATTAATATATGGCAATCAATTAGGCTACTTGAAATAAAGTTTGATAAGAAGAATAATAAGTAAATATAAATAAACATGTTAAGTTAGGTTGTTTAAATTTTATGATATCAGACATACTCTGTATCTGACCTTGATCTCTTATAATAGCCACGTCCAAAAATTATCTATTAAGCAAACTACAAAGGTATGTTCCTGTAACGTTATACTAAAATCTCTCACTAGAAATGACATTTCTTAATATGGTAATCCAGGGACTCTTTAAAATAAGTGGACCCAGCATGTCACAGTCTATCACATAGGAAAAGTGAAGCGTTGAGGGGAAGTTTGTTTTCTGTATACTCCAAGGAGACCACATAAGGGGGCTGGTACAAGGTTATGTTATATGTCAGTGTCCAACTGCCATCAGGTTTTATGTGACATGCCAGTGCCATAGATTCCAAAGGAGGCAAAATATTTCCCATCATAGTTCACAATTTTTAAGTTTTGTAACTTCCAGATAGTCAATTAAAGGTAATGGGGCCGCCTGTAGTGGTCCCAATAATTGCAACCAGATTTTTTTTGTCTCACCTTTAGTAATCCTACAATTCCCATTACGTGAGCATTACGTATAAGTAGGTAGTTCGAAACAAATCGTATTTCGAAAATTTTAAATTATTAAGCAGGTAGCTTCAGTCAGGTCTTTTTTAAACAGTTTTTATCTACGACTACAAGTTTATTTTAAGTTTGTGAGGTACCTTGGGAGAGAAATAAAAGTACAAAAATTTTATAATGAGCACCGAGAAAAACTACATGATTAGAACTAAGTACAAGTTCTTTGGGTAGATACATTCAACAAGGGAAGAAAGTTCAAGTACGTACCTATTATACCTACATAATATTACAAATGGTTTGAGGAATCTGGTACCTAACAAGGTGCAATAGCGACAAATTCTCAAATAAGCAAAATCGGCACTGACTTACCATACTTATATTACTTAAATTCCTGGAAATAATTGCAGGAAACCAAATTCAAATAGAAAATAAATTTCTTTCATTTGGCACTTGCCATATTCTGTGTTTGTTGACATGGTCAAGTCTAATTTTTAGAAATCATGGAAACCATTATTAATTTTTACTAACAATCAAAGTACCTGTTATATTCATAGATTCTCCAATAAAATGGCATACTTGGCATCATTGAGAGTATTAGAATGAGGAAAGAAACGGCCTCCTCACTTTGGAAAGTATAATGCTGGGTCCCCTTACTTTAAAGGGTCCCTGTTGTAATCCAACGTCTGGCAGAAATGTCAGAACTTAATTGTGACAGAGACCTAAGCTTAACCTTGATATATTCCGTGGTTTGTAATCTAACTTCAAACACAGAAACTATAACCTTTTCTATGCTTCAAAGAACAGAGTTTATAATGTTAATTTCTATCTATTCAAATTTAGGATCAGTGTGCGTAAAACGTAAATTCTGTTGATTATGGCCTTTTCCGTCACATATCAATAATATTAATATGGCCGCCACTTGCGGAATTCTAGGGACATGAAATATTTACCTGTCACACAATCTAGTGTACAGTTAAAGAGAGCTTTTAGTATACTGAGTTTACGATCTCCTGATCAATAAAAGCACAGTTCGTCGCTGATGACAAGGTTATCATGCTGTGACCAGTGTTCTTTACTGACTGGACTGATTTTAGATTTCGTCTAATATACACTGGCCCCATCTGACACTGATAGGAGCTGGACCAACACTATTGGTCTAGGCAAAAAAATATTTTTATTTAATTCTCTATAACTTATGGCGAGATAAGTGAGGTTATTTCGTTTCACGAAACTAATTTGATATTACTGATAACAGATATGCATGTTATTTCGTTCGTTTATTTAGTTCTAGTTGTGTGTTAAATTGGCAGCATGGTATGCGCACTTAAATTATATATTGTAGGTATTAAAAAACAATCGCGGTAAGTAATTACAATTAATTAAATTTTTCATTAATTAATTACTTAATAAACTATGAGGCAAAACAATCAGACATCTCCCAAATCACGCATATACAGTGCCCGCCAAAAAGTCTGCACCATATGGGAAAAATTTTTAGTAAATAACTTACGGAAAATTTGTTTGCGGCATCAGGTTTTGCTTGCTCTAGAACCAAAATTGACATAATCAAATGTTGTGACGTAGTCTTTTCTATATGTCAAATTTGACATTAATGAAAAAAATGTCCGAAAAATGGGCTTATTTAACCGAATTTCGAAAAAAGTCATAAGAAAAATATGATTCTTTCGCAATTTTATACTCCTTTGCAAAATTTCAAGAGCCTACTACGATTTTCATATTTTGCCGTTTGTTGCCCTTTTCCGTATTTGTTAATCCATAAAAGTCGATCCTATGTAATTTAAAACACTCATTGACTGAATAGATACTGCACAATACTTAGTTTACGGTCTAAATATCCTTCTTTTCCTATTTTTTTGCAAAAAAATTAAAATGAGGGCTTGTTGAAGAAGCACGCTTGATGCAAAACTGATCTCATTTTTACAGATAAACACATAAATTCGATTTACAAACTTCTTTCTATAGTAAATGGTTGTAAAAACACACAAATATTTCTGTCATGCTGATCTGATCAGAAATATCAAGAAAATTTAAAATATTGTGTCCAATAATATCCAACAAAGGGCAAAATATGAAAATCGTTGAAATTTTGCACAGGGATATAAAATTGCGAAAGAAACATATTTTTCTTATGACTTTTTTCGAAATTCGGTTAAATAAGCCCGTTTTTCGGACATTTTTTCATTAATGTCAAATTTGACATATAAAAAAGACTACGTCACAACATTTGATTATATCAATTTTGGTTCTAGAGCAAGCAAAACCTGATGCCGCAAACAAATTTTCCGTAAGTTATTTACTACAAATTTTTCCCATATGGTGCAGACTTTTTGGCGGGCACTGTATATGTGACTTATGTGACACACAAACAAATTTCCATGTCCTCTTCGACAAAAATTACTACTTAGCTTAGACCCCCAAAAACAAAAATTCCAAAAATACAAACATAATAATCATGATAAACCCAAATATTTTACTACCAATTATTTCCAAAAATAATCTCGAATTGACTCCAAAAGTATTTGGTTACCTATATCTAGCTAATTCAAGGACCCTATTACACATGTCTGATATTTATGCAAATAATGATTTCTACAGTATATTTGCTGTTTTTCTTTTTCCCTTGAAGTTGTTAGCATAATATACAGTGTTACACATACAGAGCTGGGAAATATCGCGCCAAAAAAGATCTAAATCATAGATCAGATCATTTAAAAAAAGATGTAAAAGATGTAAAAAAGTGTAAAAATAGATCTTTTCATACAAAAACGATCTGTTTAAAAAAGATCATTCGATCAAAGATCTTTTAAACGATCTAAGATCTTGTAAACGATCTAGACCTTCTGAACGATCTAAGATCTTCTAACGATCTAAGATTTTCTAAGTTCTTCTAAACTATCTAAGATCTTCTAAATGATCTAAGATCTTCTAAACGATCTAAGGTCTTTTAAAATATTACATCTAAAAATTCATAAATTATATTAGTTTCCTAATTTTGACATACTTAGTAGAAAGTCACATCTTTCAAAACCGAAGCAAGTGCTATGATCTATGATACGTCAAATTTTGCGTAACTAGTTTTGAAAAGTAAAATTTTACGTAAAGTTACTTCCCTAACAACCGAACTGGTTACGTAATGAATCGTTTGATATACCTATGGATAATAGGCCGGCGCCCTACTACTGCACAATTCGTTTCTCCCTCCCTTTAAAACAATCTTAAATCTTTAAAAGGATCTAAGATAGCCAGATTAAGATCAAAGATCAGATCATTTTGAAACGATCTTTTTAAAAAAGATCGTTCTTTCGTGAAACGTGAAACAAAAAAGATCTAGATCTACGATCAAGATCGCGATCTTAGATCTTTCAAACGATCTTTTTTAAATAGATCTGCCCAGCTCTGCACATAAATAAGTCCTCATAATTTGGAAAGTTTTTGATTATTCCATTTAAGTAAATTTTGATCTTGCCAAATCGTTTTGGAAAGTCATATTTTATTACGTGTTAAATTTGCCATTAAAAAAATTGCTATGCATGACAAAATTAGATTATAATGGGTAGTAACCGCATGCACACGTGTTTCATGCCATTTGGCAATCATCAGTACGGTATACCATTAACCAAATCATAATGATAAGGATGTCTTCATTGCTTGCTTTTGTTGCTTTCCAAATCATGAATAACCTTATGGTTTGGTTAACTAAGTAACATATAACATGTATAGGTACTGATGATTGCAAAATAGCATTAAACACGTGTATACTGGTACCACTTTTTTGTTTGTTTTAGCGACTGCCCATTACGCTTTTTATTGAAAACACTTTTACACTCGTTGATCTTATATCTTATTATTAGACCCTTCTATAGAAATAGAGTAGAAAACGATAGGTAAGGTGAGTGACGCCATACTAAATCCAGTATGGCGGTCGCCCCAAGATGGCGCATTACCTATTTTTTCAGTCAAGTGAAATGAAAGGGTTTGTCAAGCGGAATACGTGACGTCATTCTAATTTCAATATGGCGGATGCCCCAAATTGGCGGACGTATCAAAATGGCGGCCGCCTCAAACTAAAAAGCATGAAATAAAATAGTAAATAAAAACCCTTTTTAAAAACAAGCTTTTTTCGGGGCCGCGGTGGCGTCGCTCGTACCGGCGCTGACTTTTTAGACTGCATGTTTTTCTGCCTTCGACCGACCTCGGTTCGAGGCAGGCACATGCATATGTCTTTAAAGAAAAACACCGCTATGGCCAAGAGCACTGGACAAATGTGGGTTCACGGTATTGCTCCTAAATAGCCTTACCCGCGTGATTCACTAATTGTCCTACACTCACTGGGATTACTACGGTTTTCTAGGGTTTTCCGTAGTACTTGAGCGAATGCTATCCTAGTTCTATCGGGAAAAAAGTCGGCCCTAGCCGCAAATGGCAACGAAGACAAAATAATAGTAATTGCCCCCTTCCCCCGCACAAGCATGTGGTTGCTTCTCAGGTACTCCTAGTTTGGAGTATTGTGCTAAAACGAATAAAATAAGTTTAGGTTTTCAAAAAGGTTGTCGCCCAAAATGTTTATAAACGTAGGTACCAACATTAAGTAATTTATTCATTTACTCAATGTATGTCTTTATTCCTTTACTCAATGGTACCGGTACCAATTAATTTCATTGGGCAGTGATTGGTTGATAAGCAAGTACTTGCCGAAGTGTGTATTTTCTTTACTTAGTGTGGTCGCGTCAGCGACAATATTATACCATTATTATGCCATTATTAAAAATATTTTTCAAAAAGTATAATATACGGACGTTTTTATCCTATCTTTTGTTATGAATGTAATCGTGGGTATTCTTACACTTTCCAAAAAATATTGAAATAAAGCGAGTTTTTGAGAAAACTATTGAAACTACATAAAATTGTGCCAAATTTTCAGTTGGTGTACCTACCTACTAAAATCATTTGTATGAATTGTGTTGCTAAGAAGAAAATTAATGTATTTTCTAGAGGTCTGAAATCTGGTATTAGAAGTATAAAATTGAAAGGCTAACAACTATTCTATATACAAAATATTTAGGAATTTTGAGAAATATTGCCATTTTCGACATTTTTTCTTTAAAAAAATGTCAAATTTGACAGATAAAGAAAATCATACGATTGCTTTTGAGCACGACCACTTGGCACTCTTTTTAACTGTAGAAAAGCTTTTTAAACAAGAAATAATCATCGTATACTTGCCGTGCATGTGTATATTATTCCCAATCGCTTATCTCGACATTACAATTGATTGTGTGAATATTCGAAAATCTTATCTCGGTTATCTCTTGGGTTACTTTTTAGAAATAGCGTTCTGATGAATTCGTTTGTCAGTTCCTCCAGTGCGCATAAAAGGTATTTGTACAATTTTATTTTGTATGCTATTTTCGTGACGTCACACCTCGACTGATAAAAGTGTAATATGCAAAAAATATTATCTACATTTATTAAAATAATCTACCTAGTGCCAGTCACTTCCTTGCCGACCTGATAGTGTACTCGATATTAGTAATACAGTGCAGAACATGGTGGCTACTATTAGTGTATATGCAAGGACTGACCGTATATTTAAAAAATATCGTATAGTGCGTGAATAGAAAAAAATCTTAAGCGTGCTGGTGAGATAGGCAAGGAAGATATAACAGTATTATGGTATATATGTTACAGGCCATATATGAAAATAGACCGTTTGTATATGGTCTAGTAAATGGCTCAGACTGTATGTAAATGACATGGTATTTCTTATACGGACTAGACCGTTAATATATGGGCTATTGACATTCAGTCTGTATGTGCAATCTCAGTGAATTACCTTTCTTTTTTTTTATATATAGGCCCATTAAAGAGGATTATGCCTTCTTTTTACTATGTACTTTGCAGAAAAAAACCTAGGGTACATTTAGACTATACTAAATAATTACCTTTTTTCCTTCAAAATACCTACTATGTACCAACAAGAAGTAATAGGTATCCTTCTTTGATGGGCCTATATAAAAAAGGAAGGATAATTCAGGAACGGCGGACGTCGAAACCGCCCGTAAAACATTGCACATAGCAGGGACTCTTTAAAGTAAAGGGGACCCAGCATTATACTTTCCAAAGTGAGGCCTATTCTTTCCCCATTCTAATGGTATCAGTGATGCCAGGTATGCCATTTTATTGGAGAATCTATGAATATAACAGGTACTTTGATTGCTAGTAAAATTAATAATGGTATCCATGATTTCTAAAAATTAGACTTGACAATTTTGTGTCTACAAGTGCAGAATGTGGCAACTGTCAAATGAAAGAAATTTATTTTATAGTTGAAATTGATTTCCAGCTATTATTTACACGAGTTTAAGTAATAAGTATGGTAAGTCAGTAGTGCCGATTTTGCTTATTTAAGAATTTGTCACTATTGCACCTTGTTACCAGGTTCCTCAATCCATTTTTAATATGTATACTTGAACTTTCTTCCCTTGTATCTACCCAAAGAACTTTCACAGATTTCTGGATGGACTAATAAGATTAGATCTAGTAGTTCTAATGATGTAGTTTTTCTCGGTGTTTATTATAAAATTTTTGTAATTTTATTTCTCTCTCAAGGTACCTCACAAAATTAAAGTAAACTTGTAGTCGTACATAAAAACTCTTTAAAAAAAGACCTGACTGAAGCTACCTGCTTAATAATTTAAAATTTTAGAAATACGATTTTTGTTTTGAACTACCTACTTATACGTAATGCTCACGTAATGGGAATTGTGGGATTACTACTACTACTACAGGTGGCCGCATTACCTTTAATTGACACATCTGAGTATCTGGAAGTTAGAAAAGTTAAAAATTGTGAATTATGATGGAGAATCTATGAATAGAACAGGTACACATAAAACCTGATGGCAGTTGGACACTGACATATAACATAACCTTGTATCAGCCCCCTTGTGGTCTCCTTGGAGTCAACAGAAAACAAACTTCCCCTCAAGGCTTCACTTTTCCTGTGTGATAGACTGTGACATGCTGGGTCCCCTTATTTTAAAGAGTCCCTGGCCTGGCACACACCTACACTCTGTCTTTGTTTAAATCTCTCTGTGATGAATGGTCCAGTTGCAGATAGACCGTATATATAAATGGACTAGTACCCCATATTTATTTAGTAACCAATAACTTCTAATATAATGGTAATGCTTCCTCTTCTTTCTAGTTTTGTAAATTTTGTCCTATTTTTTGCTTTGCAACGTTATTGCAAATTAGAAGATTTTAGCTTTCCATAATCAGTTGTGGATATGCTTCATATTCTAAGGGGTTAATGAATTGAATGCGAAAATTGATTCTATAAATTCAATGACTGTTGAACTACCTAGGGTTCTCCTAATAAAGGAACCCTAGAACTACCTACATGCACATATTTTCTGTAATGGGCCAATGTGCGAACAACTACTGAAATGTCAGATTGAAAATAAGACTAAATTTATAAATAATATACAGGGTTATTGGTAATTCAATACATTCCTTTGAAGATGTGATAGGGGAGGAGGTAAGGAGTAAATTTAATCCTAATATTATGCATTATGCAAAACTCAATAGTTTTTGAGATATTTCAATTTTTCCTAGTAGACAAAAAATCTATTTTTTTTTAACTTTTCAACTGGATTACTACTACATTATTTAGATCATAGGAAAATTTTAAATAAAAAATTTTCAAAAATATTACAAAAAATTGAGTTTTGCATAATGCGTAATATAGGATTAAATTTACCCCTTACCTCCTCCCCTATCACATCTCTAAAGGAATGTATTGAATTACCAATAACCCTGTAGGTATAATTTAAATAAGGTTTAGGTTATTTAAAAGATCATACCTAGGTATACAGTGTGTCCCAATTTGATACTGGACACCTCAGAAATATATGAAGGGCAAGGAAAACAAATGGTCTCTATTTTTTATTGGCAGTACGAAGTACCAAGGGAGAGTATCTCATAGGCGGTGGTATTTGGATGGGGTAATTATTTCATGGCCTGCTATGATTTTTTAAAATAGCAAATTTTCAGGAAAACCCATTAAGGATTTTTTTACAACAAAATGTTATTAAGAAAACTTGTTCAGGATGAAAAACTGCGTAGATTCGCAAAATTTCAAAAGGCTAGGCCTACTTTGATTTTTAGATGTGTCTCCCACTTTTATCTTAGAAAAGTGTCCTTTCTGGAGATTTCACGTCAAAATTTTATTTTTTCACGATGATCAAGTTTCCTTAATAATATTTTCACGTGAAAGCTCCAGAAAGGACACATTTCTAAGAAAAAAGTTAGAGAAAAAGGAGAAAAAGCTAAAAATCAAAGTAGGCCCAGACTTTTGAAATTTTGCAATTCCACTCAGTTTTTCATTCTGAACAAGTTTTCTTAATAACATTTTGTGGTAAAAAAATCCCTAATAGGGTTTCTTGAAAATTAGCTATTTTGAAAAATCATAGCAGGCCATGAAATAATTACCCCATCCAAATACCACCGACTATGAGATACTCTCCCTTGGGACTACCAATAAAGAAATAGAGACAATTTGTTTTCCTTGTCCTTCATATAGTTCTAAGGTGTCAAATATCAAATTGGGACACACTGTATTTGCAAATACCACGTGACCATCTCTAGTCAATCTAAGAAATATACAAAGCGATTCAGATTTTAATGCACAAACTTTGACAACAGATGGAACTTCAAAAAATAAAAATAGTTTCTGATTAAACTTTGTCAGTTTAAAAAAAATCGTCTATTTCCTATATTTTCCAAACTATTGGAGATATTTTAGCCAAATTTGGTACACGATACAATGATACAATTCTAAAAGTGTGTGCACTAAAACCAGAATCACCCAGTATATACAGTGACCGGCAGAAAGTTGGACACAAAAATTTAATATTTTTAAACTCTGATTTCAATTAATTTAAATTTCTAGCTGCTAATCGAGCAAAATTAAAGTTTAGTTGCAAATTCATGTGTCATCCTATGATAAGTTGCGTTTGCTGTATTTTGTTTTTTCGTAATACACAGGGTGGTCGAAAAAAATACAAAAAAAGCTAAATTTCTAAAATAAATCGCGCGACTTTTAAACTTTTTATTTGCCGATCCCAAAAATATACAGGGTGTCCAACTTTAAAACTGTACAAATCCGTAAAATCTTCATTTTTGGAGATAACCGCCTAAACTTTTTTTGTTTGAAAGGCCTTAAAAAGCCGCTTCTTTTGACCTTCCTGCCATTTTCAAAATGCAAATCCAGGGCCGGCTGCGATTGTTTCAGCATTTTGAGATGGCACAGATAAGAACACTCTGTATATTTTGTATTTGACCTTTGCACACAAACACCTTGCGTGGTCCTATTGACCATTCAACTATTTTGATGGGATTCCATCAAAATAGTTGACTTGGCATATGCCTTTAAAATTTTTTTTGACTAGGTGGCTATGATTTTAAATCTGACATCCAATTTTGATTCCAAACAACTTTTGTAAGTAACTTTTTACCGTATTCTAAAAAATAAGGGTACTTTACTCCTGAGTTATTTTGACATTTTTGAATCTTGCGTAGGTTTTCTGTAGTACAACGTGTGAAGTTGATTGTTAATTGTTTCTTGAAGACGTTGTCACACAATATCACGATACACAGAAAACGGTATGCCCGCGCGCAGGTGCTGTGACGTCAACGGTGACGCTTATTCGACAAAATCATGGCTTACGGAAATTGGTCTCGTTTTATAGTGAGCTAGGCAACCGCATATACACCGAAGTGTCTCAAGGTGCCTACATTCTATCTTTAGATTTGACTTGACGCGAAATTGATAACTGTCTTAGGTATGTCAGTGAGACTAATTTCTGGACTATTTTTTATAAGTTGGCCGCGCTATTGCCGAAGTGACGTAGATGCGCAGAAGTGTTAAATTTTCGTTCTCCTAGCTGGCATACCGTTATTTGTGTATCGTGCACAATATGTAACAATTATTATTATTATTGCGACATTTGACAGTAATTGTGACGTTTGACAGGTAATGGATTGTCCTTGAAAATGCCTCCGCGACTGTCAGCGCGCAGGCTTTTCTTTTTGGGACTCATCTGCATAGTGGTCACGTTGTTGGTGACAATAAATCTTAGGAGGCCGTGGATCCTACAGAGGCACACTGTCCAGAGCCAGAATGCGGATGATTTGGTAAGATTTTGATTTTTTCATTTCTGATAGGTACGGCGTAGCCCATCCAAGGGGAAAAACTGCGTTACGAGGAGACTCATCATTCAAAAAATTATATTGTAGTAAAAATTTTTATGAAAATGTAAGTATGCAATGTAATATTTTCAATAAGATACAAACAAAATTATGTTAAAATGCTAAGAGCAAATTGTCCCGTAATTATGGTAATATTACGGGTGTTATTATCCTTTGTTTTGCTGATAGATTTACGCAATTATTATTAGGCTTGTTTGGAAATTAAGGTTAGGTTTTTAAAATTTTGCAGTTTAGGGTAAAACGACATAGCAGTTGCTTGGGTAAAATGACAGTATGTCATTTGCACTTACAAGGAAGAAAGCGCAGTTTCATATAATGTATATGTTTTTCTTACAGATGGTTGGAAATTATTGTTGGAATTAGTGTTCGTTTTCTTATTGAGTTTATAGTTATGTTTTTTTAGGTAGTGGCTATTTATACGTCCGACGGATACAAACGTCAGTATACGTCTTGCGCTCTCATTGGCGGGCTGAGTCACGTGACTTCTTTGGACGTGCATTTAACTCCGTACACGTCCGAAGCCGAAGTAAACTAATATTTAGATACGTCGGAAGTGCATTTTTCTCAAGCATCTTTGCAATAAGGAGCGTATGCACTGCTCCTTTTTGGGGGATAGACGCTGCCGTATGAAAAAAGTAGTGGTAATAATTTGCAATGGTGTAACTCGCCCCCGATTTTCTTGAAATTATGGCTACCCCCCGACATTCGGCGCCGCCGGGTAGCCAAAATTTCAGGAAAATCGGGGGGGGATACATCATTGTAAATAATAAAATAACAACTTCATTTTTCATTCCGCAGCGCCCATCGCGGAAAAAGTAGGGCATACGCAATATAAAATGAGACAAGATAGGTCTGAATAATCTCGGACATCATCCAATCGACTTATAGTAAACAACCCGATTCATAATCTATCGGACGGTAGAAGTAAGGTTATGTGTCACGTGGCTCAATCGACCAATGAGAGCGCAAGACGTATACTGACGTTTGTATCCGTCGGACGTATAAATAGCCACTTCCAATATTTTTTGTTAAAATGTATATTTGCAAAGTTTGCCACCAAATACCTATTTATATTTTCGATTTCCTATAATTTGATAATGTGAATGTTTCTTAAGATTCTTTTCATTAATAAAAAATGTTTTTCGTCTATTTCTTCGTATTTTAAAAGTTTTTCTGTATGTATGTCATTTTACCCACATATAAGCCTAAAATGACACAGTAACGCCATTTTAGAAAATTAATGTTTTATTCTAAAATATATTCTTTTAAATTATTTTGATAGGTCATCTAATGTCTAACTACTGGTTTAATAAATTCAGCTCTAAAACAATTTTGATACATTCTGTGATCGAAAATGCTTAGGGTATGTCATTTTAGGCAGAACTCCCCTATATTTCATTACGAGTCTGGAAATAAAGATTTTTCCGTGCGCGCGTGACAAATTCCCGTGTGAGGCGCAGCCGTTACGTTGATGTGAGACAGGTCCGTACTAATTACTTTTTAAATTTAGTGATAGTGAAAACCAATAACTCCACCACTGGTTATTTCAGGACCTTCATATTATCACTAAATATTTTAGTCAAAAAGGTGGTACTACACATCAAATTTGGTTTAGATATCTCCACTGGTTCGGACAGTGTAAAAAATACTTCATATTTTTTCCAACACTTCAACGCCCTGTATCTCGGAAACTAAGCTTTCCTTGATATATGTTGATATAAAATTTTCATTTTAGATTATCTTTTTCTATCTAATGTTAAAGTCCTACCACATAAAAGTGAACCACCCTGTAGAAAAACACCGCTGATGTCTATGAGCACTGGACAAATTGTGGATTCACGGTATTGTTCCTTAATAGCTTATTAGTGTGATTTACTAATTGTCCTACACTCACTGGGATTACTACGGTTTTCTATGGTTTTCCGTAGTACTTGAGCGAATGCTATCCTTGTTCTATCAGGAAAAAGTCGGCCTCAGCCGCAAATGGCAACGAAGACAAAATAATAGTAATTGCCCCCCTCCCCCGCACAAGCATTCATTTGCTTCTGGCACAGCTTATACCCTTTCTGGTGTACTCCTAGTTTGGAGTATTGTGAGAGCGAGAATTATTATTATTATTAATAAGTTTAAGGGTGCACAAGATACCCCCTAACATACACTTAAATAATTTCTGACTATCAATTAGGCTAGCTAGATTTCGGAAAACCGATCCTAGCGAATAGAAAAAATTCCATGCTTTTTTACATATTTAACCCTGTAGGTTTTGAACAATAAAAAACACAGAAATCTTTTCCTACAAAAGTTGTTGAGAATGATAAGGACTTTCAATATATAGAGAAAAAATTGTATGTTTCTGGGGGGAAAATATCGATGACGTCACAGCGGCCATTTTCGCAAATTTTCGGTCATAATAATTGGACCTTGGTATGTCCCATTTAAAAACCCCTGTTCGAAATTTTATCTTCAGTTTTTGTGTTCTCGCAGTATGCCTGGGGCGTCCAGTGAGCAATGCGCATAATTTTTACTGTTGGTCAATACAAAGTTTAAGTAAATCTTCACCCAACGGTTTAAGTTGTATTATTCTCTATGTACCTACAGGGTGTCCCATTTTCGATACTTTTGCGAGCTATCTCGGTTATTTTTAGAAATAGGGAGTTGCGGTTTTCGGGACACTGACCTACTTTTTAATTTTCAGCCAGCCTCCTTAGTTTTTAAATACAAAGTGGTTTATATATCTCTATAGGTATCTCTACAGGGTGTCCAACTTTAAAACTGTACAAATCAGTAAAATCTTCATTTTTGGAGATAATCGCCTAATTTTTTTTGTTTGAAAGGCAATCAAAAACCGATTCTTTTGACCTTCCTGCCATTTTCAAAATGCAAATCCAGGACCGGCTGCGATTTTTTTTATACTCGCCCGATTTTCACGAAAACCATTTAGCGATTTTTTTATTTAAAATCTGACCCCACAGCGTTAATCAGAACACCAGAAAATCCTTATATACCAAATTTGAATAAATAATATACAGTGAGTTCTATTCTGCAAGGTGTCGAAGTTGAGCAAATTAGGAATTTTAAAGGCATATGCCAAGTCAAGTGTGCCATGGAATCCCATCAAACTAGTTGAATGGTCAATAGGACCACTCTTGAGTGGTTTTAATTTTAAACACCTTGGTGTTGGTGTGCAAAGGTCAAATACAAAATATACAGAGTGTTCTTATCTGTGCCATCTCAAAATGCTGAATTTTTATGAAACTTTATACGGGTCATGAGTGCTGTGGAATCATTGAAAAAATATTGATAAACACAAAATTAATGTATTTCTTTACAAAATGCCAACTAACAAATAAAAACAATTTAAATTATTGGACTTTACTCAACAAAGTCACTGTCTAACATGGTACATTTTCTGTGCGTTTCCTGTTATGGCACACCAGCCACCTTAACTGATATATGGACTTAATGACTGGCAGACTTCTGTATTTTTTAGATTTAGTTCGTTTATAGTGTGTGGAGCGGTTTTGATATACTCGATTTTTGACTCCCAAAAATTCAGTATTTTGAGATGGCACAGATAATAACACTCTGTGTATTTTGTATTGGACCTTTGCACACCAACACCTTGAGTGGTCCTATTGACTATTCAACTGTTTTGAGGGGATTCTAAGGCACACTTGACTTGGCAGATGCCTTTAAAATTCCTATTTTGCTCGACTTTGACATCCTGCAGAATGGAACGCCCAGTATATTTTTTATTCAAATTTAGTATATAGGGGTTTTGGGTTGTTCTGATTAACGCTGTGGGGTAAGATTTTAAATAAAAAAATCGCTAAACGGTTTTCGTGAAAATCGGGGGTAAAAAAAATCGCAGCCGGCCCTGGATTTGTTTTTTGAAAATGGCAGGAAGGTCAAAAGGAGCGGTTTTTGAAGGCCTTTCAAACAAAAAAAGTTTAGGCGATTATCTCCATAAATGAAGATTTTACGGATTTGTACAGTTTTAAAGTTGGACACCCTGTATATCCGTTATACGCTAACTTGTTGGAATGGTAAAAAATCGACCCTGGTAGATTTTTTCACCTAGAATTTAGTGGCGTACACGGTTTTTTTCTAGGAGGTAAGAATTTCAAAATATAAATATAACCCGCAGAACTATCGAAAATGGGATATCCTGTACAATGTTTGTCATTGTTACAGCACTTTCATACATAAAACATCACAGGGATCCACCCGATATTTTGAACACGGGCCTACTCAACCGTAGTTACGCCACTGTAAACAGTTAAAAAAATAAACTAGCCAATATTAATTTAAAAAAATCATGTTTTTAAAAAATCGTTGATTTTTGTTTTTTTTTCTTAAATCATGATTTTTATCAACCCCGAAATGGACCGGGAGATAGTGACAGATTTTTGGACGTGATTTTACTCAGTATGCCTTGCAAAGGGCATTATGTGGCACATATTCTCACAATAATAAGGTATTAATCAGAGAGTCATCCTGGGTTCTTCATGTGAAAAACTGAGTTTTCAATTATTCCAAAAATATGCGTTTTGATATGATTTTATACAGGCTGCCATGTTTTTTATAATGAAGTTCAAAATAGAAAATTCCTCATTCATCAAAAAAGGATGGCATACCTTTCGCGCATGTCTAAGTACACTTTACATCGAATAAATCGTTTAAATGATTAAATAACATTCAATTTAAACAGTACTTGGACATGCGCGAAAGGTATGCCATCCTTTTTTCAGCATTTTCATAATAAGAACTTGCATACTTCTCATTGGCAGCCTGTTCAGAAACGTGGAAAAATTAATTATTAAAATACAAGATCACGTTGCAATAATAGCCCTTTGGACCCACCCTAACGGTATGCCTATGGCTTTCCGAGGAATTTTCTATTTTCAACTTCATTATAAAACACATGGCAGCCTGTATAAAATCATGTCAAAACGCATATTTTTCGAATAATTGAAAACTCAGTTTTTCACATAAAGAACCCAGGATGAATCTCTGATTCATACCTTATTATTGTGAGAATATGTGCCACATAATGCCCTTTGCAAGGCATACAGAGTAAAATCACGTCCAAAAATCTGTCACTATCTCCCGGTCCAGTGGCGTAACTACGGGGTGTTCAGAGTGTGCGGTGAACACGGGCCCAGAGCTGCTAGGGGCCCACCGCCACCAAGATTCATGCAGGGCGCATAAATTTCGGTTTTTCCGATGTGAGCCGATTGATGTGATGCTGCGTAATAACCGACGAGTCAGAATCTCTAATTGGTTACATAGAGGGCGATTGAAATTCCCCAACAATAAAAATGCAAGGGTAGTACAAAAAATTTAACTATAATAACTGTAAATGTACTATAGGATGATCCAACTCGGCGCTTCAGGCCTACTGCGGGAACACGAAAATTGAAAATAAAATTTCGAACAGGGGTTCTTAAATGGGACATACTATAAGGCCCAATTATGACCGAAAATTTGCTTTTTTGATGTTTGGGGAAATGGTCGCTGTGACATCATCAATATTTTTCCCCAGAAACATACTTGCCTTTTTTCCTAAATATTGAAAGTCCTTATCATTCTCGACAACTCGAGCGACAACTTTTATAGGAAAAGATTTTCTGTATCTTTTATTGTTCAAAATTTACAATTATTGATAGTCAGAAATTATTTAAGAGAATATTAGGTTGTCTTGTGCGCCCTTAAATTTTTTCAACTGCAATATTAAAAAACAATTTTTGTAACAAACTATAATAGCAAACAAGTCAGTAACAAGCGCAATTCAAAAATTTAAAAAATAGTCCAGTCGAACTAATTTAATGGTGCACAAGGCACCCTAAAAATACTCTTAAATAATTTCTGACTTTTGAAATTGTTTTCATGGCTGACTAGATTTCGGAAAACCGATCCTAGTTAATAAAAAAATTCCATGTTCCATTTAAGAGCTTCTGTTCGAAATTTTATTTTCAGTTTTCGTGTTCCCGCAGTAGGCCTGGGGCATCGAGTTTGGATCACCCTGTACAGAACGTACATGGTGATTCAACCTTTTGACCTATAATGGAATTTTTCGACCTGTAGTGAGCAATGTGCATTATTATTAACTGTTGGTCAATACAAAGTTTAAGTTGGATTATTCTCTATGCACCTACAGGGTGTCCCATTTTTGATACTTTTGTTAGGTATCTCGGTTATTTTTAGAAATAGGGAGTTGCGGTTTTCAGGGCACTGACCTACTTTTTCATAAAAAGAAACGCTCGTATACAGAATTTTCATGCGGCCTCCTTGGCTTTTTTTAAACACAAGGTGATTAGGTGATTCTGAAAATTTGCCATTTTCAGTCACCCCCCTATATCCGTTATACGCTAACTTGTTGAAATGGTAAAAATCGACCGCTATAGATTTTTTCACGTAGAATTCAGTGGCGTTTACGGGTTTTTTCTAGGAGGTAAGAATTTCAAAATATAAATATAACTTGCAAAAGTATCGAAAATGGTACGTCCTGTAGGTATGTTTTTCATTGTTACACCACTTTCAAACATAAAAAAAATATTTTTAAAAAAAGCTTTTATTTAAATGCGCTAAAAAGAATAAAATAATCTTTTCTTTTAAAACTTTTACTATCAACTTATAACGTCATTCCACAATTTATATGATATAAAAGCTTGTCGCGAGATTTAAGTAGTGGTATTTACTTAGTTTGAAAACTTAAATCTCGCGACAAGCTTTTATATCATATAAATTGTGGAATGACGTTATAAGTTGATAGTAAAAGTTTTAAAAGAAAAGATTATTTTATTCTTTTTAGCGCATTTAAATAAAAGCTTTTTTTAAAAATATTTTTTTACTATTAATTTATTTTGTAATTTTTAGTTTGGCCAGGTGTCTGAGTCTATTCATCTCAGTTAACGCATCATTGTTGCAAGGTCGTTTGCCGGTTAGTTTAGAACAGTCTAGCTCTTCAATGAGGAGACCTTCTAATGACCATCTTGGGTGTTCCGCCATGTTGGATTTAGAGTGACGTCACACATATAATCATGCATTGTCATCCAAATTAAACGTGTGTACAAAATTTCAGCTCGATCGGTTGAAATTTAACTAGTCCGCCATCTTGAGTGTTCCGCCATGTTGGATTTAGAATGACGTCACACATATAATCATGCATTGTCATCCAAATTAAACGTGTGTACAAAATTTCAGCTCGATCGGTTGAAATTTAACTAGTCCGCCATCTTGGGTGTTCCGCCATGTTGGATTTAGAATGACGTCACACATATAATCATGCATTGTCATCCAAATTAAACGTGTGTACAAAATTTCAGCTCGATCGGTTGAAATTTAACTAGTCCGCCATCTTGGGTGATCCGCCATGTTGGATTTATAATGACGTCACACATATAATCATGCATTGTCATCCAAATTAAACGTGTGTACAAAATTTCAGCTCGATCGGTTGAAGATATCTGCTTCAAAATTGAGTTGCAAGATTCCACCCGAACAAATTACATACATACATACATACATACATTGCAAGTTAAATAAAAGCTTTTAAAAAAACGCGCGGGGGCCCACCTGAAATTTTGAACACGGGCCTACACTTCCGTAGTTGCGGTCTGAAATGTTCCGATGCTCCCCAGGACGCGGGACGGGCGACGGAGGCGCCCGGCGCGGCGGCCCAGCGCCTCGACGCCCTCGAGGGCGACGAGGCGGACGTCGCCGGGGAGGCGGGCGAAGCCGGCGGCGGCGGTACCGGACCTCCGGCGAGGCCGTGGTACCTGTCGGGCGGTACCGCGTACCCGGAGCCGGCGCGCGGCCTCCCCCTCCGCCTCTTCCCCGACCAGGCCGACGGCGACCGCGTCGTCGAGCAGCTGATGTACGTGCCCGAGGATTACAGGGGTGAGTCCGCGGTTCCGCGAATCGTAGTCCGAAGAAGCCCCCGTATACAGGGTGACATAGAAAAAAGTACATTACATAGTGCCACACCATAGAGGACACTAAAATAAGAAAAAAAGTTCCTATGAACATGGGTCCGCAAGGCCTTCGGTTAAAAGATACGGGGTGTTGAATTGTAATTTTTTTTATTTATTTGCAAAAACAATGATAAATACTTCAACAAAAACAAAACATTAAGGTTTTAGAAGATGTTCAAATTGTTGCCCTTGTACTTCAATACATTTTTCCATTCTTCTTCTTAATGATTGACGGCATCTCTGAAATATTCCTGGGTCATTACGAAATCTATCTGCCGATTCCATAATACTTATCCATAACTGTGCTTCATTATGTATTTCTACAGCATAAACTTCATTTTTCATAAATCCCCAAAATGAAAAATCGAGGGGATTAAGGTCGGGACTACGAGCTGGCCAGCGTACAGGCCCTCCTCGACCAATCCACTTATTTCCAAATCTCCTGTCCAAATATTCCTTTGCCACTCGAGAAAAGTGAGCTGGCGCCCCATCATGCATGTAATACATTCTTCCAGTAATGGCCAATGGGACATCCTCTAATAATGTGTTTAAATCATTCTCAAAGAAATTTCGATACAGTGCACCTGTCAATCGATTGGGCAATCGAAATGGGCCAATTAAGTAATTGTCGATTATACCTGCCCACACATTAATAGAAAACCCATATTGGTGACTTCGAATTACAGTTTGATGAGGATTTTCATCACTCCAATAGTGCATGTTATGTAGGTTCAGAATACCATCACGACTAAAACCAGCTTCGTCAGTAAACAAAATTGATGAAATAATGTTTTGTCTTTGGTTTTGCAACCATTCGCAAAATTGTACACGAAGAAAAAAGTCATGTTGCAATAGTGAATGAATTTTTTGGAAATGGTATGGGCGAAGAAGTTGTTCTTTCAAAATGTGTCTAACTGATTCACGGTTAACGTTTCGCACCGCTGAACTTATTTTCCTGGTGCTTGTTCTCGGATTATTTTCTACCATTCGTAAAACAGTTTCTTCGTTTTGCACAGTGCGACGAGTTCTGGAAACCCCACTATTCACTTTTGGTTTTCTAAAACAGCCATCTTCTCCCAAACGCCTATGCACATCAATAAATGTTCGAACATTAGGAACTTGTTTTAAAGGATATCTTTCTCGATAGATACGTTGAGCTTCGTAAGAATTTGATCTAGCTTCGCCGTAACACATAATCATGTCCCTGTATTCTTCAAAAGTATAGTGAACCATTTTTGAAATCAATTTTGAATCATCAAAGAGAAAACCAATAAAAAACTTAAACAACAACACAAAATACCTACTACCTAATAACAATTATTAAATTAGTTTGACAAGTGTCATTATGACACATTATTTCATTGTTTTTGCAAAGGTTACTTTGATGCTTTTTGAATAAGTAATTTGCATGCATTGTCGGCTTTAGATGCATTTGTACTGGAACCATTGCTTCTAGCGACTTGGACAAGGTATACCTTTCGTAAGTATAAAAGATGGGATAACATTTTTTCAGTCGAAAATAACATACACTGTATAGCAAAAAAGTTAGGACCGATTCAATAGAGATGGAACCCTGTAATGTAGAGCATATTTGAATTTAGCATGATAAAAAAAAAACTGTATACCACATTTTATCCATTTCTTGCGTCTCTGGCTAAAGATATTCGTAAAAAACAAAACAAACAAAAATTACAATTCAACACCCCGTATCTTTTAACCGAAGGCCTTACGGACCCATGTTCATAGAAACTTTTTTTCTTATTTTAGTGTCCTCTATGGTGTGGCAGTATGTAATGTACTTTTTTCTGTGTCACCCTGTATAGGGGATCTTGTTAACAATAGTACAGTAAAATTGGGCCAAAACCCAAACATCCAAAAAAAAGAGTTCTTTCTGGCGCGAAATAGTTCCATACCCTCCTAAGAGTTAGTACTAAAAAGTTACACCGCCACCAGCGTCGGGTTTCGGGGGGAGGGGGTGAAAAGGGCAGGAAATTCTTATTTTTCACAGTTTTGCGTGAATATCTAGTAAACTATGAGGTTTAGCGCAAACGTCATCCTATACGCAAATGATATACATTAAATTCCGAACAAGAATTATTGTTATATACAGAATTATGGTAAAGTGAACGGTTTCCATGATATGGAGGAGTAAAGATTTCTTTGTTTTTATTTCACGTATTTTTGTTGAAAAAACTTAAAATGATTACAGTATAAATTAGTAACAGAATAATGTATGTAGAATATATACAGGGTGATTCAGTTCCGGTGCTCAACATGGGGATCTCGGAAACCGTAACAGATACGAAGTCGGTCAAATGGAGGCAAACTTGCGCCTTTGGGCGCCTAACAATATGCCGTTGAGAAAGTTAAAATATTTTCATGGGTTGCTGAGATATTAACAAAAAACCAAATTTTTGAAATTTAGATTTTATTTTTTTCTGGCGCCATTTGTGATAATATTGACAAATAAATTGTACTTTTTCATTGCAACTTTTTCTGGACTACGTCATAGTATTTTTAGATTTTCGGGGTGACGTTTCGTTTTTGAGATAGAGGGATCATCTTCATTTTTTTAAAAACGGACCTGGATTTTTTATTGCATATTTCGAAATGAATCGTTGTCCTGAGTACAACGATGTATGACACATACATATTTTTTCTCGTTTTAGCTACTTAACTTACGGGATCGGAACAAGACCTTTTTAAAAAAATGCAAAGTTTTTTTTTATTGGCAACTAGTACAGAGTCTGATAGTCAAAAGTCGAAAAATGTGGAGCGCGATAGTTTATATAATTTAAGGAAAGCAGAATTCGCAAGATTTCAAGGTGTTCGAGAGTCCATCTAGACTCTGCTGAGTTTGTAGTTTCTACGGCGTAATTTCTATGATGAGGTAGCAACTTCTAGAACATAACTCCTCCCGCCCTTAGTGGAGACTTCCGGAGTAAACAGGATGGAAGGCGACGTTGTCTTCTCTTCTTTCTTCAAAATTTTGAATTTATTTTTCATTTTCCAAATAGTATAGGTGATCAGGATGATGACGATGCTTCCTACGGTGATCCATAATATCCAATCTATCGGAGTTGAAGTATCGATGTCGACTATGCTGATCGGGTTTGACGCTTGAATTTGTTTTTCCAATTGGTGAATATCTTGAAGGTTTACATTTTCGATTTTCAGGGGGCTTCTTCTTGTTTCGATCTTGATTATTGATGGATTTTGAATTTTAGGTATTAATAAAGGATTTCCAATGGTTTTTGTTTCTTTGTTACCAATTTCATAAGATTTGTATTGAAATGTACAGTTGTAGGGTATCTGAAGTAAGTTGTTGCCTTGTAGAGTATGAAACTTCTTTTCTGGACATGTAGAAGTGGCTTGAATTTCTTCTTCGCTGATTATTATGAAATATTTATTATTAATTTTATTGATGATAAATTTTGGTGGTACGATCGGAATTTGGTTGCATTGATTTGGATGACCATTTATTAAGGTGGTTATGCAGTCATTATTTTCTTGAATATTTTCTAGGTTACAGATGTATATTTCGTCAAGTTGCGGGCATGGTTCTTCCATGTATTGATGAGCCTTTTCTTCTAGGGCCAAGTAAGGTTTTGGGGGTTTAATAATTAGGTTTTTATCCGTAGGGATTGGAAATAAATGAAAATATTGAAAGGTACTAGGATGTTTTATAGGGAATTCCATGGCAAATATTATATTATTTTCCGAAAAATGGCAATTAGTCTTAATTATTGAATACCAAGATTCTAATTTTATATTAAGAATTTCTTGTTTTTTATATTGATTAGAAAGTTCGTTCAAAATATCCACAAGATTTCGCCTTGTCAAAATGTCGGGGTGTGCTACATGTAATTTTGAAAAGGTGACAGCATTCTCTAAATTATCTAGTAAAGTAATAATGATATTAGTATTTATAAAAATTTGTTCAACTATCGACATGTAGGTCGTATATCGGTAAAATTCATTGGTAATATTGGAGATATTGTTTTGGATTTCATTAACTAACTTTGCGATTTTCCTTTGATTGGAATTAATGTCTTCTATAATTCTAGATTGCTTTTGAATTAACTGTTTAGAAAGAGACATTTGTAAATTAACTTCTGAGACAATTTTTTGTTGATTAGATTTTAGTAATTTTAAAGCATTATCATAGCGTTGACCGTCATTAGCATCCAGGGTGCCAAAAAGCCATTTTTGTACAGTGCCTGCTAAATTTACAAAACCTCGTCGTTTCCGTTTGTGATTAAAATTTAAATTTTCATATTTTTCGTTAAGTTCGATAATTAAAGGATATAAGTGTTCTGAAATATTACGAGAATTTCTAAGTGGAAAATTCCAACTTCCAAAGTCGAGTGAGGAATTAATGTTTTGAAAAATGTTTGTTATCCCATCAATTTGAGTTTTTATGTCTAGTAAATTTATATCATATAAGAAAACATGTTTACTTTTTATAACGCGAGCTTGGCCTAATTCAAAGGGGAGAATTCCGGGAGAGTTGATTTTGGATATTTCTGTTTTATTCTGAAATGTCACTATTATTTGCAGCAGAAGTAGAAGGATTCTCAGCTTCATTTTCCTGTAACAAAGGAGGTTGTTTTAGCTCCTTCATATGAATTATTTCTTCTTTATTATTATTTTTGTTTTTTATTTTGAATTTATTATGTTCTAAAATTTCGATAATTACGTATGGACCTATAAATTTGTTGCTCTTTTTATTTCTGTTAAGGGGATTTTTCTTAAATACAATTTGATTAATTTTAAAAGTAGGATTTGTATTGCCCTTTGCATTTTTCGTATTAACAATCTTTTCTTTTTCTTTTATTAACCTCGTTTGGACGTCACCATATACGTGTTTTAATTTTTCCGCGTGATTTTCGACATAGTTTGAGAAGAAGTGTTTAGGAGTAAAAATTTCGGGGTTTCTTAAGTCCGTATGACCGTATACTAATTCAAAAGGCGTGAATGTCGTCGAACTGTGTATTGAGCAATTATAACCTAAAACGGCGTAATTTATTAAGTCGGTTTCGTTAGGGAAAGATTCTTTTAAAATTCGCAGGTGTTCTATTATTGTGGAATGGAAACGTTCTACTATACTGTTTGACTCGTGGTGGCCTGGTGTAGTGAAATGAATATCTATTTTATGTAATTTTAATAATTCCTTAACCGTTTCATTATTGAATTCACGTCCATTGTCTAAAATGATCTGTTGAGGAGTACCAAAAGAACAAAAATATTTTACAAGAGCATCACATATGGTTGTAGCGGATTTTCCGGGAATTAATGTAGCTTGCGCGAATTTCGAGAAAGCGTCAACGAAAGTTAAATAGTTTCTGGTGTCATAATAGAACACATCGACATGAACTAACTGGAATGGTTTACAAGGAGTTTCAGTTAATACTTGAGGTACATATGGAGGGTTTCTACCGTATTTGGTTCTCTGACAAATTTCGCATGCATTTATACATGCAGTAATATCGGACTTCATATTTATCCAAAAATAGTTTCTCTTTAAATAATTTAGTGTTTCTTGTATTCCGCGATGATTAGTTTTTCCTAAATGGTGATTTTTTATTAGTAATAACTGTTCCTCTTTGTCTTTTATGGTATTAATTAATTTTGTACATATTATCAGTTTGGGACCTAATCGATTGAAATGCTCTGAGTAAATATTTGAAAATTGTGTTATAAATTGCGAATGATTAAAATAAATATGATACGTAGTGTTTGGTCTTAGATATTGTTTTAGAAAATCTAGGATTAATTGCTCATTTGAAATTAAAGGAATTTTGACTGTCATAATTTTTTGGTGCAAGTAGTTTTCTTGTTCTACTGAAAGTTTATCGACGTTATTTTTGAAAATATGTATTTGATTCGTTTTATTATTGATAATTTCGTCCAAAATAGGTAAACTTTCATTACATATTTCTTTTGAGAGGGAATGGGCAGTTTCGTCATCACTAATTTCAATAGGTGCGTTATTTAATATTGTCGGTCTAGGTTTATCAGGAGGTCGGATTTGTATGTCGGAGTGAATTATTATCTTAGGTTTCGTTCGCGGGACGGGGTCAGCTGTGTGAGTGTCTGGCGTTAATGAACTTGCTTGGGTATTGTTTACATTACTGTTAGAAATTTCTTGGCTTGTACTGGGTAGTTCAAAATTTTCTGGGTTTTCTACATAGTTCCTTAAAAATTCGAAAGTTTCTTGATTTATATCTCCTGGATTATTGATAACAGATTGGGTTTCATGAATATTCAAATTTATACGAGAGAGTGCGTCGGCATTGGAGTTTAACTTTCCCTTTTTATAAACAATTTTGTAATCATACTCTTCTAATTTGAGACGCCAACGAACCAATTTCGAATTGGGTTCTTTTAAATTAAAAAGCCACGTGAGGGGGCGATGATCGGTAACTATTGTAAATTTTCGACCATAGAGGTAGGGACGAAAGTACTTACAAGCCCAAACAATGCTCAATAACTCTTTCTCAATAGTACTGTAATTTTGTTCACTGTCATTTAGGGTGCGTGAGGCATAGGCAATAGGTTTGTCTTGTCCAATGGTGCCTTGGGATAATACTGCGCCGATAGCGATGTTGGAAGCATCAGTAGTTAGAATGAATTCTTTGGAAAAGTCAGGATACTGTAATATCGGATCATTACACAAAATTTTCTTACATGTGTTGAAAGCTTCTATGAATTTTTGACTATGAGTAACTTGAGCGTTCTTCTTTAAACAGAGAGTTAAAGGTTTAGTTATTTTTGCGAAATCTTTAATAAAGCGGCGGTAATATCCAAGTAATCCAAGGAATGATTTTATTTCTTTTTGAGTTTTAGGAATGGGGAATTTTTGAATACAGGAAATTTTTTCGGGATTGGGTTTCACTCCTTCTGATGTAATAATGTGTCCGAGGTAAGCAACAGTTTTTTGTAGAAAGTCGCATTTGTCAAGTTGTACTTTAAAATTCGCGTCACGTAGTCTGTCGAAAACTTTTTTGAGATTAATTATATGTTCTTGGAGAGATGTACTGAAAACTATTATGTCATCTAAATATACGAGACAAATTTCGTTTGTTAAACCACGTAAAATATTATCTATTAATCTCTGAAATGTACTGGGTGCATTTTTAAGACCGAATGGCATTCGTAAGAATTGATAATGTCCAGAATCAGTAGAAAATGCAGTTTTGGGTACATCATTTTCGTCAACTTCAATTTGATGATAACCGGAGGCCAAATCGAGTGTTGTAAAGTAATTCGCACGTCCTAGTCTGTCTAATATGTCCGTTATGTTTGGAAGGGGATATTTGTCACTAATAGTTTTGTCATTTAACTTACGATAGTCGATGACTACTCGCCATTTCCTTTTTTTACTAGCGTCGAGTTTCTTTGGAACGATCCAGATTGGACTGCTCCACGGGGATGTGGATGGTTCAATAATTTTTTGTTGTAACATTTTATCTATTTGGGATTTTACTTCTTGTCGATGGATTTCGGGAAACCTATACGATTTAGTAAAAATAGGTTTTTCGTCTGTGAGATTAATTTTATGTTTGACTTTATTTGTAAAGCTAAGAGGTATTTTTTCACAGTAAAAGATGTCCCTGTATGAATAACAAAGTTTACGTAAAGCGGACTTTTCTTCATAATTGCAATGATCAAGTCTAATATTTTTTAAATTTTGTTTTAGTAGATTATCTTCAGTTTCTGAGAGTTCCGAATTATCTTCGATTTTGTCGATAAAGTTAATCTCATTAGGGTTTAAAATTTCAACGTCTAAAAGTTCAGTAATTATGACTTCAAAGGGTTCTAAATTTGGATTTATAATTGTTGTTGTCGCGAAATAATTTTGAATATCAACTACAGCACGAGGGGATTCTAAATTGTTATCAAAATTATTGTAATCTAAAATACCGAGGCCATTTTTATAGCATACTGGAACTTTAACTATTTTTTGAGTTCGAGGTGGTATAATTAAAGAGTGATAACATTTTTGGAAATTTTTCTGTTGTTTTGAATTGGAGTTTTCCGAAAGTAGAGGTATTTGAACTTTGGGAGTCTTTAGTAATTTATTGTCGAGATCTATATTTGATCGTAGTCTTTTCAATAAGTCCATGCCAATAAGACCGTGATATTTTGGGGAAAAATCATAGATATAAAATTTATAAAATCGATTTACGTTAAAAATGTCGAAAAGTGGAATTATGGCAATTTCATTGTGAAAAGTAATATCGTGAGAGGTCTGAATACGAAAATCTTCATGAAAAATGCAATTACTGTAAAACTTATAAGCTACATCGGGGTTAATTATACTACGGGAACTACCTGTATCTATAAGGAATCTGGCATTAATTTCTGGAATTTCTATATACGTTAAATCGCTCTTATGTAGATGATTTAAGTCAATTATTACGTTGGGTTCTGTGGATTCGAAGCCTGGGAAAAATTTTCAAAACTTTCATAAGTTTCGTTCGGTACGAAATTTTTATCGGAGTTTTCATGGTAAAAATCGGGAAAAATTTCATCGGGATTTTCCGGGTTTTCGAGATTTTCGTCGAAGCTAAAATCTGCCTCTTCAATATTGTGGAGTTGTGGAGTTTGGTAATTTTTTGGAAAATTATTTCTGAATTGAGTTTGTATAGTAGGAATTCGTGATGTAGTAGACATCGGTTCAGGTTTATGTTGCGGAGTTATACCGGTGGGTTTAAAAACATTTCTGGAAGTGTTAGGGGCTCCAAATACTTGTTTATTGGTAAAGAATTTAGGGGAAGGCATATTCTGTCGAGGTTGGATGTTTATAGGTTGAGATGGGAATTGAGCTCTTTCGGGAAAATTTTGATTTTGGGAATAATTTTGATTTTGCGAAAAATTTTTATTATTTGGCGGAAACATTGATTGTTGTCGTGGTGTTATAGCTTGTTGATTATTATAAGAATTCATTTTTGGAAAGTGTTGAGGATTTTTATTTGGTAATGTTGAATTTTGGAAATTACTTGTTTGAGACTTTTGAAATAAAATAAAGTTTTCTTCTTCAATAACATACGATATTGCGAGTTCTAGACTGTCAGGATTTCTTAAACGAACCATATCTTCCTCTTATAAAGGTTTTTAGTGAAAGTTCATCATAATTTTTAATTTTAAAAGCATTTCTTGCACTAAGCAATCAAGGTTTCTTTGGTCACCGAAACTTACTCTTAATAATTCTTTTAAATTTGCCCAATTTCTTACGTCAGGTCTACTACCAGCAATAACTAAAGCGTGTCCTGTTAATTTTCCAATAACAGCACGTATTAGGAAGGTATTTATGGGATCAGCGGGGTTTGCATTGGAATATGTGGAAATAAGAAAATCACAATGTTCTATAAAAATTTCGAGAGTGTGTGGGTCTCCATTAAAATTTGGAATTGTATCGACATACAATCTAAGCAGACTATAATTGATTTGTGCAGGTTGAGGTTGATTATTCATGATTTCTTCTTCAATTGTACCAATACTATCACTATCACTATCACTTAAATCTAGAGAACGGAACGAGTTTGAAATATCTTCGAGTGAATCAATTTTGAAATTTAAAATTGAAACTTAAAATGAAATTGAACTTCTTAACCTAACTTAATTATATCTTTTGAAGTATTATATGCTCTAATATTTCGCAAGACGCAATCTTATGAATAGATTCAACTAGAAAAACATATACACTGGATTTCTAGGGACCTAAGACTGACCTGTTTGCCACAGAAAGGACAAGGGAAAGGAAACACGGATTGGCCCTTACCTTGGTCTCTCCCTGGCTCTGCAGCTTCAATCGGATCTTGAAGTTCTTGTTTGTTGGGAGTTCGATACTCCAGAAGCGCGAGACCGATGGCGCCACGCAACTCAAACAATCCGCACGACTGCGCCACTTAACTTACGGGATCGGAACAAGACCTTTTTAAAAAAAATGCAAAGTTTTTTTATTGGCAACTAGTACAGAGTCTGATAGTCAAAAGTCGAAAAATGTGGAGCGCGATAGTTTATATAATTTAAGGAAAGCAGAATTCGCAAGATTTCAAGGTGTTCGAGAGTCCATCTAGACTCTGCTGAGTTTGTAGTTTCTACGGCGTAATTTCTATGATGAGGTAGCAACTTCTAGAACATAACTAGCTGCTATAATGCACATTTACTAAGAAAAAAATTAATACGGTCCTGGACTATGCATTTTTCTCTTTTTTCAAAGCTATTCCAATTAGAACAGGTGATCATTATTTTAATACCTACTGTTAATGATACTCCATGTTTGTCATATTTAGAATTTTTTTATACTTTAGGTAAATAACCACAATAATAATTATTACTAACAATAGTGAGATACATTTTACCTAAAGTATAAAAAAGAATTTCAAAATATGACAAACATAGAGTTTAATTAATCCAGTAGGTATAAAAAATTATCACGTTATAATTGGAATAGTTTTGAAAAAAATGCATAGTCCAGGACGGTATTAATTTTTTTCTTAGTAAATGTGCATTATAGCAGCTAAAACGAGAAAAAATATGTATGTGTCATACATCGTTGTACTCAGGACAACGATTCATTTCGAAATATGCAATAAAAAATCAAGGTCCGTTTTTAAAAAAATGAAGATGATCCCTCTATCTCAAAAACGAAACGTCACCCCGAAAATCTAAAAATACTATGACGTAGTCCAGAAAAAGTTGCAATGAAAATGTATAATTTATTTGTCAATATTATCACAAATGGCGCCAGAAAAAAATAAAATCTAAATTTCAAAAATTCGGTTTTTTGTTAATATCTCAGCAACCCATGAAAATATTTTAACTTTCTCAACGGCATATTGTTAGGCGCCCAAAGGCGCAAGTTTGCCTCCATTTGACCGACTTCGTATCTGTTACGGTTTCCGAGATCCCCATGTTGAGCACCGGAACTGAATCACCCTGTATAGATATATCTATGCATATATAGATACATATTACACCCATAGATTGTTATTTTTTGTCACAACATAACCTCATAAGTATATGACTGTAAATATGTCCAATACAAGTTAGCAGCCTTAGTTAATTTGTACTCACTTTTTGCCCTCATTCGTTATAGCGTTCTGATTTCCATTCGTTCTTTTATGTCAAATCATTCCCATATATAATTTGTCCTTAGCTTGTAAAAATGAGAAAGTCATGAATAGGAAGCTCATGTGAAAAACAAGAAAATATATTAAACAATCTATATTGAAAAAATGGGAGGGAAATCAAAATGATACAAAAGGTTACAAGTTTTAGGTGAATCATTAATTGCGTTATCAGTCAGCACCAAATAGTTCACTCGGGCTGGTGAGCGGAAACAAATCTTCGTGTTCTTCGTCCACTTGAGAATCATCATTTAAATCGTTGTTGATGATTACAGTATCTCTATTGAGACATGCAAGTCCTAAGCAATTGCTGCACATACTTGAACAATTGAGACCACTTCTTCGACACTCGCAGTTTTGGACGCATCCATCTCTGCAGAAGCATACGAAGAAGATTGTTTAATATATATTTTCTTGTTTTTCACATGAGCTTCCTATTCATATTCATGACTTTCTCATTTTTACAAGCTAAGGACAAATTATATATGGGAATGATTTGACATAAAAGAACGAATGGAAATCAGAACGCTATAACGAATGAGGGCAAAAAGTGAGTACAAATTAACTAAGGCTACTAACTTTTATTGGACATATTTACAGTCATATACTTATGAGGTTATGTTGTGACAAAAAATAACAATCTATGGGTGTAATATGTATCTATATATGCATAGATATATCTATATATATTCTACATACATTTTTCTGTTACTAATTTATACTATAATCATTTTAAGTTTTTTCAACAAAAACTACGTGAAATAAAAACAAAGAAATCTTTACCCCTCCACATCATGGAAACCGTTCACTTTACCATAATTCTGTATATAACAATTCTTGTTCTGAATTTAATGTATATCATTTGCGTATAGGATGATGTTTGCGCTAAACCTCATAGTTTACTAGATATTCACGCAAAACTGTGAATAATAAGAATTTCCTGCCCTTTTCACCCCCTCCCCTCGAAACCCGAAGCTGGTGGTGGTGTAACTTTTTAGTACTAACTCTTAGGAAGGTATGGAACTATTTCGCGCTAGAAAAGACTTTTTTTTATGTTTGAGTTTGGCCTAATTTTGTGTTAGTTTTACTGTACTACAAGCGTCTACCGGCCCTGCCGGACCATAGGCCTTGTTGTGGCTCCCGCTCCTGTTTAGTAATACGTGTACCTATGCTCTCGTCTACAGGACGCAGTTTTCGATATTTCGAGCCCAAATTTGGCGTACGGCCGTCCGAGCCCAAGGGGAACAACCCTATTGAAGGGCGTCCGAATCGGGAGAGACGTTCGGCCCCCGGAATTTTTTCCCCGTTTTTTTCGAGAAAAACGGCTAGCGATTGGAAGGGGGAGCGCCTGGCGAGTCCAATTTTCGCGTGGGGCCACCGAAGGATACGGGCCTCTCGCCTGACAGAGGGCACCCCGATCGAAAAAGCCATTCGGCCGTTTGGGCCGCCTTTTTTTCGCGATTTGGCGAGGTCCGCGGGATCATACTGTATACATCGTGGCCGACGCACAAGCCCCGCCCCCCGATACTTATTCGTATTGACATTTGGTATTGTTTTGGTGTGGAGAATTTCCAAATTTCGTACCGATTTTGGACTGTGGGGGCTCAGAGGCCCATCTGTTATTACATATGTGACTTTTTCAGGTACGGGCGCGATGTATTTTTATATAAAATCTTTTTAGAAAACCCCATGGGACACCAACTATGCCTTATACGGCTGTATCTTTTGAATCGTAATAGGTAGACACTTGAAATTTTCACAGAGTGTATACACACTAAAACAACAAATAATAAAAGTAAAATAAAGGTAATGTAATAGTTGTTTGGATTTTTGTTAACACATGATGATACGGCTAACTAACTAATAGTTCTCAATAAGCGAAGTAGCTCAGTGGAAGCGCGCTGGGCTCATAACCCAGAGGTCCTGCGTTCGAAACCCCGCTCTAGGGCAAACTTTTTATTTATTTTTTATTTTTGACTAAAGTATTTTTTAAAAATATGTAGTGTTAGATATTGTGCGGTGGTACGGAACCCTTCGTGTGCGAGTTCGACACTTACTTGTGTATTGTTACAGATAGTTGCATTGTATTTGGCATTGCAGGAGCATGCCGCAGAGACGAGTTACAGAAATTATTACCATTAAATGATATTAACGACATGGATTCTATCATAACTGTGAAAATGCCCGATAGCAAGACAAACAAACGCCGATCATTATTTGTAATAAGAATTTTGTTGAAATGTATCGCAAAAATGCATCGCTTCGTCCCCAGTCTACCAGTTACACTAGATTCTTTATAAGTAATTATAACGGAAAATGCTCCGTTCAACCTGTTGGTATAAATAATTTTAGTAAAAATCCAATTTCTAAAAAAAAAAACTGAAACAGGTAGCTGCTCAAATTCTGGAAGGTGAACCAAGTATCAGTACCGGAAATTTCACAACAATTCGAAAAAGAGTTTTAAGTGAAGAACCTGAGACCTTCACAGGCAATGAAGACAACAAAATTTAAAAAAAATACTGGAAATGAAGTTTGTCTATCAGTTACCTCGACTGCGTCTCGAGCTGCACTTTTTGCACTAGTTACACAAATAACTATTTTTCTAAGTATAATAGAATCGTGTTTTTTGCATAGCAAAAAGAGAAACTTTTTCAGGGTATATTAGGTAGATACCTCAAATAAAGTCCGATTATATCCTTAATTTTTGAAATGAAAAGACCAGCTTAAAACCAGGATGATGCAGATTTCTCTGGAGAATCCGAATCTAGCTTCAGAATTTATATACAGAGTGTTCTCGAAAAGTTAAGGACAAAAATACAGGGTGTCTATTTAAGAAGGGTCACTCAAGAAAATCTTGACAAATTTTTCTAAGAACTTTATTAAAAAAAATTGCTTTTTTGATGAGCTAACTTTGCGTATAAACACACTTGAGATCCATGGCCTACTTTCCCGAAAATCGCCGAAATTTCTTCGGCATGTAACTTTTTTGTTTCAAGAGTTACCGAAAAAAATTCTTAATGAAATTTGTGGGCAAAACTGATAAGTTTATCAGAATTTGGAAAAAACCATGGTTTGTTGTGTGCTCTCTTAACACTTAATAATTTTAAAAATGTGAAAAATGTGCAAGATACCGATACCTCGCTAGAAATTTCCAAGATTTCCAATGTAGTATGTTGGGGAAAAAATACCTAAAACATGAAGGCTCGCTACAATAAAATCTAAGAGAACATCCATTAAACCGTGGCATTGTTTTAAATTCCGATAAAGTAGCAATTAGTTTTGCCCACAAATGACACAAAAGTAAATGGTAAGATTTATTGGGGGATTTGTTTGTTGGACGAAAATTGTTATTTGTAAAACAGGCTTTAATAAATGGAGTATTGCGTATAGGCGCTTGTAAGCCTGCCGTGGTTTCAGCACGGCCACAACTGGGCACTCCTCAAGTTGGTGGCGCTCCGAGGTCTGTACTTGTTATAAACGCCTAGTCCGGCCCTGTTGGACCTCCTAGGTGTTTATAGTCGCCTCCGCTGCTGGCATATGTATGTGTGTGTGTGTGTGTGTGTGTGTGTGTATGTACGCCCCAGACCACTTCCCCGGCGTCTACAGGGCGCAGTTTTCAATATTTTGAGTCGAAATTTCGTGTAGGGCGGCGCATGCGTACTTACTACAGACCTATTGAAGGGCGCCCGAATCGGAAAATCCGTTTGGCCCCTGGAATTTTGTTTTTGTTTTTTTTTTTAAAGGAGCCGTCGTTTCGAACCTAGGTCGTCGATCGAGTTCCACTTTTGCGTGGACCCGTACGGGCCTCTCCCGTGCCGAAGGGCGCCCCGATCGGAAAAGCGGTTCGGCCGTTTGGGACATTTTCCGATTGTCGGTTTCGCTTCTTTTTTTCGACGGGCTAGCGTTTCGAACCTAGATCGTCGATCGAGTTCAATTTTCGCACGGAGCCCCGGACGGATATGGGCTTCACTCGTGCCGAAGGGCGCCCCGATCGGAAAAGCCGTTCGGCCGTTTGGACCATTTTTCCGACTCTGGGCTTCGCGGATCACGCTGTATATACACAACCCCGTTCGTAGTTCGTCATTCGGCAAGGTTCGGTTTCTCTTTCGGTTGCTGTCGGTCGGCTCCTCCTCCTCCGGCACAGGGCAATGATGGCGGCTGGCGTCATGCAAAGCATAGTGACAGTGTAAATGAGGAAACGAAATGACTAAAGTTTAAAGTGAGATTCTATTGGAGAATGCGGACTGTGGTAGTTTCTAGTGACAAGTTTTTCAGAATTTCAAATTTTAAATTCCTCCGTTTTGGACACAGAACATCCACGAGCCACGGTTAAGTGGCGATCAGCTGTTCGATCGATTCTTTGGTGGGTATAATGAACTGTGAGATCGTGAGTAAAATGGATCAACTTAAGAAACCAAATACATGAACCACGCAAATGGGTAATGAACGAAAAATGTGTTAATCGGAAGCTAAAAGGTGATTGTTTGGCACAATACGTAGTAGTACCTGATGAATTACACAGGAAATTAAAGGAAAATGTCACCTTACAGAGTGTCAAAAAATTTTATGTGTCAAATCACAAAACACAAACGTTAACTGACTTATTATTAATAAACAGTGCTCACAGCTGTCACGTCTGACACTTTTTAGCCCACATAACCCAAGAACGGTAGACGCACAGGATTGCTCGATGTCGTAAGCGTAATGTTCGCCAGTCGGCAGATGGGTGTGACGTCAGCGCTAGACTAACGGTGTTATTTGTACATCAGCGGTGCGGGTTTTGACGCGGGTTTTGACTGTGTTTTCTTTATTTTATGTACCCTGTTTTAAGTTTTCAATCTATTATTAAATATTTATACTAAATTAGTACCATCTTGCTTAGTATTAAAAACGTAAGAACTAATATATTTTGTCAAATTATCTCTCTAATATCGAATGTTTTGTGCCATTATAGGTACTTATATTTTATCATTTCATCATTTTAAATACACTTTACCCTATACTTTATTTTTATTATTTATTTAGAATACATTATGACAGGAAGGAGGTGTGCTGTTTATGGTTGTAATACAACTTACGCTTTAAAAAAAGCAGGCGAAAATATTATGTTCCATACCTTCCCCAAGTCAAAAGATATGGTTTCACAAACGATTAGGAGAGCATGGGTGGCAAGATGTAAAAGAATGGACAGTTTCAACCCTAACAACGGTCATATTTGTTCTCGTCATTTTACGGAAAATTACCATGAAAGAGATTTACAGAGTGAACTGCTAGGTAAAAGAGTTTAACCTTTCCATCTTCATCCAAAGCTTCTTTAACTACAGATTAAATCTGGCAAGAAGAGTAGTTGAAAATGCATTTGCCATTTTAGCCAAACGATTTAGAGTTTTTTGACTAAAATTAATTTGAATGTGGAAAAAGTGCAAACCATAACATTGGCATGTTGCACATTACATAATTTTTGAGACCCGAATGTCCTACTTCCATCCTAGAAGAGCTTGATAAAGACTATATATTTCAATTTGAACTTTCTTACCAAACATGCTCACCAAGACATGCTTGCGTTGCTGCCCAAGAGGAGTTTTGTGATTATTTCGTGAATGAGGGAGCTGTGCCTTGGCAGCGGAGTACATAAATAAAACATATTGTAACATTTCACACACTTTTTATCTAAGTATATTATCTTTAAAACTATGTACTCTCCTCTTTCTCGTCTAATGCCTCAAACAAAACTAGTATCAAAATATAACCTTCCTTGTGTTCAAATTTTCAATGTTAGTACGCAAAACTTGACGGAAAATAGGACATGCTCTAATTCGTGAAGTAACTTCATGAAGAAATTCATGAATTAATTCATGAATAAATTGCCAGTGTAATACACGACTTTTTATAATAATTTGCCCTTGAAGTGACTTCATGAATTAATTCATGAAGAAATTGTCAATGTAAAACAGGCATCACAGAGTGTGTAAAACCAAATGTCAAGTCCTATAAGCGCCTTTTATCGAACCTTTTGTGATATATAATTTTCATAGTGTTTATTAAGAGTATTATACTCGTAATAAATTGAAACTCGAATTTGGCATACATTATTTTTAATATTAATTTATAAAATAATATCGCAAAAGATTAGTATCATACATACCGTCTTTCAAACGTTCAAAATACTTTGTATAATAATAATATTTTATATTTGCCTCAGCCAGAGGCCTCGGCAACTAAATTCCACATGAGTCATAAAAAGTTGAACTTCAGTGCCTTGGTACATAAATAACTATTTTCGAAATTTTCTTCTATGCAATTATTCCATATATTGGCAATTTTATAAATTAATCCCTTAGGCTTGATACATTCTAAGAAAAATAAAAGTTCTCTGTACTCTTAATAGTGTATAAAAATCAAAGGATTGGCAAAAGTAGCTCAAAAACACAGAACATCCACAGAAAACCCACCCTTTCTATATTTTAAACGGTAGCGCCCGGCGCGCTTAGCAGATAGCAGTCTAGCGGTGACGTCACGCCGGCGGAGAGATTTGCCCGATCGAGCAATCCTGTGCGTCTACCGTTCTTGCACATAACCCTTTCGAAATACATTGTTAGCCATCAGCGCCATCTGTTTCCCAGGACATGAAGATCTAGCCGTGGGAAGTGTACCTACGTCATGCGTCAGTCGGCCAAGGCCTACTATAAAGACAGGCCCTGGCGCACAAAAATCACGTGACCATCTTAGGCCGACGTTACATGTCATTTGTCACATAATTGAAAGCGGCAGCTTGGATTTTGAGAAGTTTTAAATGTTTAAATTGATTTTAAATGTGTTAATTTATATTTTAGAAACAAGTTTGTATCTAGTGCGCGTGTGTCCTGGCGGAGGGGAACAGCCCAGGTGTTATTATGGCCTCTGGGTGGGAGTCTCAGACTAATGATTAGTCTGAGGCGGGAGTCGTGCCGTTCAAGAGTATTGGTGCCGCCCGCACCGACGCGTGAGCGCTGTAAAGGGGAATTCTCCCCCGAACCGCAGAATAGGGAGCCCGGAATTCCGGAATGGACTATTATGGACATGGACCGTATTGGACAGTGGAGCCTGAGACACAGAGGGGTGAATTGCTTACGGGAGATCTGCGAGTTCAGACGGTCCGGGTGGCTGGAAGCCGTTCCCGTTGACCACGTTCGGGTTTGTGTATTTATTGTATTCACCATTCACCTTGTGCGAAATAAATCAGTGTTGTAACCGTTGATTTTCGTTGTCGACCCACGCCCCGATACGGTTTCTATTCGGTCTTTCACGCTGCCGAACAACTGAGACCTCTTCAATATTCACAGTATACCTATTGAGGTTAGTTTTCATTTTTATTTCGTAAAAAATAACCTAAATACCAAATATTGGGTCTGTTTATATTATATTTATACATATTACAAAAGCCAGGAAGAAAGTGTCGCCATAACAAACATTTGTTTTGCCGCGGGATGATAATTTCCGCCAAAAATGGATTCGTCAAATTCCAACTGAGATTTAATTTCTTTTTCAAGAAAGTGAAACAATTAAAGTGGACAAATGTGTTGTGGGAGGAAAATACCTATAGAGAATATCACCTAAGCTAAAGGAAGGTGATGTCCCAACAATTTTTGAGAAGTGCCAAAATATTGTGAGTGCAGTGCCGTTTAACTCTCAGCCAAAAACAGCTGAGGCAGGTTGAAAATTTTGAAAAAACAATTAGAGAAAGCTTGGATGCACAAAACCAATAATGTAATAGATGAAAGAAAACTTGCCAAATTGTTACGAAATTTGTTTTTCCTACTTATCTCCAAAAATGCCTTTCATTATATAGCACTAAGTTTGTCACGTGACTACGCGATTATGCGTTAGCGCCGTGGCCTGTCTTTATCGTTGGCCTCGTCAGTCGGCACTTAGTAGGTACCTAACAGGTTTTTAATATCTAAAATCTGAAGCACTGGTAATTTTATCGAAATCTAGGTAAATATTTGATAGCGAAAATGTGTGTCAAATGTTAGCTAAATATTTTCTCGCTAGAAAAACTATAAAGTATAAAGTGTGAAAACAAAGTCCCTGAAAAAAACCGGGAGAACACCGTACGTACAGTACAGGGTTATCCAACGAATTTTTTTATTTTTGACTCCAGAAACAACAGTTCAATATAAAAGTTGTAAAGGGTGGTCCAATTTAAATGTGCACTGAATTTTATGGGGAATCCGAATATTATTTCAGGTTTTTTTATACAGGGATCGTCAAAAGTTATTAAAAAAAATTTTTCGGAAAAAATGAGGGCGACTTTTATCAGGGAATGTTAGCAGTGACTATACAGGGAGTAGCAAAAAATTGTCTGTTCTTATTTCTGTCTTCTGGTTTGACTGGAAGTGAGTATTACTTTAACAATTACGTGATTTTTTTGCAAATCTGGACATTTCCAAAATTTTACGGAAAATTTCTCGATTTTTTTTTATTTTTATTTCGTCAAAAAAAAACAAAAGGAAAAATCTGATTCTTTTTGTGTAGTTCAATCTCAATAAGATATTTTTGAGAAACCCGTAAGGGATGTATACATAGAGTATATCTGCAGGGGTGGCGCGATAAACGACAGTGGCGTCGCAAAAAAAGCAATAGAAAATTGTAATTTTTTTTTTGTTTAAATTAATCTTATTAAATATATGTTTGGGAGGCACGTAGGAGAAGTAGGACTAGGTATAGAAAAACCTGTGGGTGTGCCGTAGAAACGATAGTGGCGTCTCAAAAAATCCAAAAAATCTTTTTTTTGTGTAGATCAATCTCAGTCTCAAAAATATTTTCGTAGGGAATATACGAGTAGGAGTAGATATGGAACAAACCTGTAGAGCTGCTGTGAATAACAACAGTGGAGTTGCAAAAAATCCAAGAAAAAATCTTATTTTTTGAGTAAATCAATCTTAATCTCAAAGATATCTTTGGGATACGCATAGGGGATGTAGTAGTATAGAAAAAGTCGCTAGGGGGTGCCGTGACAAACGACAGTGGCGTCGCAAAAAATCCAATAAAAACATTATTTCTTTGTGTAAATCAATCTTAATCTCAAATATATTTCTGGGAGACGCTAGTAGTAATAGGGGATGTAGTAGTATAGAAAAAATCTGTAGAGGTGCAACGACAAACGATAGTGGAAAAATCTGTTTTTTTTTTTTTGTAAATCAATATCAGTCTTAAAGATATTTTTAGGGGACACGTATAGGGGACGTAGGAGTAGGTATAGAAAAAACCTGTAGGGGTGCCGTGACTGTCGTGAGTAACAACAGTGGCGTCACAAAAAATCCAAGGAAAAAATCTTATTTTTTTGTGTAAATCAATCTTAATCTCAATGATATTTTTGGGAGATGCATAGGGGATGTGGTAATATAGAAAAAAAGTTGTAGTTGGTGCCATGAGTAACGACAGTAGCGTCACAAAAAATCCAAGGAAAAATCTTATTTTTGTGTAAATCAATATAAATCTCAACGATATATTTTTGGGGATGTAGTAGTATAGAAAAAATATGTAGGGGGTGCCTTGTCAAACGACAGTGGCGTCGCAAAAATCACAAAAAATCTTATTCTTTTTGTGTAAATCAATGTCGGTCTTAAAGATATTTTCGAGTGACGCATAATTCAATTATTAAATTATTAAATAATTTCAATTTTCAAGATCCAAAACGCCGACGCGTATTTTTCTATTATTTGATAAGGCCAAGGTCACAACCGACTCTAGGAAAGCCCTGAAGTTGAGAAAGCTGGCAACATGGCTTGCGGGTCTGCGTGGCGTGGCCTGTCACTCCCTGTCAGTTAATTTTACAAGAAATTTACCAGAATTAATTTGTGTAGTGCGGGTAGTGCTATCGTCGCCAGATTGCTACGACGAGGCAGTGTGTCTCTGGGTGGAAACAGACAGCCCGAAGTGTTGGCGACAGCTTTTTTATAAATTTGTGAAAAAATTAAACATTTCTCTAATAGTTCGAACCGAAGAATCGTTCCTTTACAGTTTCAAGCGTCAAGATGCCTAGAACCGTCGAGGGAAGCTAGAACTTAGTTATACAGGGTGTTTCATTAAGGGTGAAGAGGTACCGTATCTCAGGAATTAATAGTCCTGGAGCTTTGGGAAAAAAATTTCTTAAGTAATGTGGTCACTAGTTGAGTTTTCTCAAAAAATCACTAATAAATGTATATCAAAAATAATTTTATTGTACTCTTCAGCAAATTCTGAACAATTTTCGTTAAGAATTTTTTGCTCTATCTCTTCAAATAGAGGAGAAACTGGCGGATAAACCTTGACTTGAAAAAATGCCTGTAACTTGGGTTTGGCTTAACCGAATTGGTCGAATTTGGGCTTGTTGAAGAGAGCTCTCCTTCTTCTATCCAATGATTGTCCAGTAAGGTCATTTCGAATTTCGTGGTCACCGCTAGAGGGCGCAATTTGAAAAATTTCCCTTTTATTACAATTTTCTCCGAAATTTTAAATGCAATGACATATTTATTCTGTTATAATCGAAAAGTAGATTAAATTTTTAACAAAAAATACCCAAGGTTCAAATCGATATCTTCATTAGTTTCGGAGTTATCACCAAAAGAATAATTTTTTTTTATTATTTTATTTAAATAGGTAAAAAATAAAAAACTAAGTCGGCCTATTTGCTTGAAAAGATACAATCGGGCACGTCTTTTATTTCTAAACAACTTTTCTAAATAAATGTTTTTGATATTTTAAAAAACAAAGGAGTTTCACACTTGGCAATAAAAAAATCGAAGTTGGCTGATTTGTTTGAAAAGTGACACGGACACATCTTTTAATTCTAAACAACTTCTTTAAGTAAAAGTTTTTGATACTTTTAAAAATAAAGGTAGTTTATTCTTGACGGTATTTCATGTTTTTGTATTTTTTGGGCATCCTGTATACAAAAACCAAAAATTCAGTAGACCATATTCTTTCTAGAAGCATAAACTTTATCAAAAATGACTTTTTGCCGAAAAATTAAATTTTTGGTCCATTTGTCCTCTTGGGGACTCCATCCGCGGACACTCTGTATATATCGATTTGCAATTTCTTCATTTTTCAAGCAATTAAAGTGTAAATTTCAATAAATAGCGCAACATTTTAAACAAAGATTTTTTTTTTTTTTGAAATCGAGTTTTTTTTTTGCATTCTCTGAGAACATTTTCCATAGTGATGTAATATATTTTTTTACAACATCAGAAAGTAGATGTTTCAACGAACAAAAAGCCCACCGACTTTTTTAAAAAGCAGTTTTTTTTACGTGGGTATTTTCAATTGAAAATGAGTTTTCCTTTTTCGGTTTAAAATCAAAATAAGGAGTAAAAATAAATATTTTGATTCGAATCAAGGTCAATCGAAGGCAGGAAAGCATACAGTCTAAATAGTTAGCAATGTCGGATTTTTCAAGGGTTTTTCCCTTGTAAAAAACCCGCTTTGGGATTTTCTTGGGAAGTTACGAATTTTATAAATAGGAAAATAGGTAGGTACCTACTTACTTTATAATATGTGCCCTCAATTTGGCTACCTTGGGAAGAATATTGTTTACTGCAATATTTACATTTCGATACTTTTTTATTTTTAAGCTTTTCATTATCATTACTCTTTGTTTTTATTTTTTATTATCCTAAAATGTGTCCATTCTTCGGAACAATGTCTTGGCATCTTTTTAATATTTCATTTAGTATAACCGTTGAGTGATTATTCCTCACTCAACGGTATAACCGTTGAGTGAGGCGTTGAGTGAGGAATAATAAGAGGCGCAACGCCCATATAAAATTGCGTGACCGGTTTTCGTGTGCTTACCCTGAAGCCTCCCGTTGCCCCCACTCGCTATAGTCGCCTAGCGACCGCGATACACTTAATTACCCACGGTATGTCATTGCGCATCTTGTGACGTCAGTTGCGAATCAGAATTTAAATTGCTCCGTATGTTTTACACAGCAGTAGATACTTTTTTATGGGTTTTTGCTTATTTTAAAATTTTAAACGTTTTCTTTTAAATAAATGGAAATCTATAGTACTTAATTTCCGTTCCCTTACTGTTTCTGTTATTATTTGGACAAACCTCCGACGCGACGGACAAACGCTGACTGCACATCCCGGCATTTCTGGCCTATTTTAAAGCACTGTCGAGCTGGACTGACGATCTGTCAGTTGTTTACACTTTTTTCTTGACACATTAAACTGTAAACTATAAAAAATCGTAAAACACAACCGCAGCCGCCCATTATTTTGAATTCGTGATTCGCAACTGACGTAGATGCGCAGATTTGCCTTGTATTCGGATTCGTTAGTGACATACCGTGGGTAAGTGTATCGTGCTAGCGACCACGGATTTTTACAACTTGTTTATGTTTTCGAGAACACCGATTCCTCTACAACGGGCTAACGGTGCAATTTTTTTTTATTTTACTGGAAGGATATGTAGTTTTTTTGTCTCGGACGCTTTTTGTCTCGGACGCTTTTCGGGCCGCATTTTCGGCTACGCTGCCTCTCGTAAGGTTGCGCTCCTTATTATTCCTCATTATTCCTCACTCAACGGTATAACTTTGGTAATGCAACTGGGAAATAATTTGTAGAAAGTGGAAATGTTTTCTACGAACTGAAACCTGAAACTCACTCTTAACCTATGTCATGTGTCAAATCTGTCAAAAGTCAAAAATAATATATTGAAAAAACCTTCAGGGAAAACCCTCAAAAACCCCCGGTTTAAACCCCCAAAAAAGAAATGATATCAAAGATAAAGATCATGTTTAATATTATGATCTTTGATTCCGCACTGAAGATAGATACGCCGGCAGCAAGGTTAGTGGACTAACGGGGAACATAGCCGGCAAAACGAGAACCATCTCACCGCTTCCTGTTATCCAGTGTTCTACAAAAGCCTATCGTTTTTACGGACCCTTCGAAGAGTTCTTACGAAGAGGAGTAACTTATCGGTTTCTTCATATCACACACAACAAGACACGATCGAAACGCGTATGTGAATTTTTGTATAAAGTATAAGGAGCGAAACAGGGTTGTGCTTGCTATTACAATTGTACTAGATCTGTTACAATTACAATTTACCAGTTGCTATTACGCTATTACTACAACAGCAAAAATCCCAATAATCTATTACAATTTCGATTTCCGACATTATAGGTGCTTTTCATTGAACTGAACTACTGATCCTGATTCCTGTGTCACCTAGGATCACTTAGAATCGCTTGTGATTGGTCGATTAAGCGACCTTAAGCAGTACATCAGTTATTTGGATCAGTCCGATGAAAAGCACCGCATAACTTTTTACTGTTATTTTAAGTTTATTTATTTTTAACTGTAAAATATTTACTCGTATATAGTTACCTTACTACTACTGGTATGGTTTTTTGTTGTTTTTTGTTTTTGTACGATAAAATTTATATTTTTTTAGAAATTGAACGTTTTATTTTTGTTAAATAAAGCTATATTTATATGACCAGAAACTGTTTCAATAAAAAATGGTAGGTAGAATTTGACCTGAATTCGGATCTATTACAATTTAGTACAATTTTGTGAACAATTCTAGTACATTTGCCTTAGGTCAAAAGCACAACCCTGAGCGAAAAGCTCCTGTGAAATAATTTAAACAAAATGAAAATGTTTGCAACTTGCAACTGCTAAGCTAACGCTAACAGTGTTAACAGAGAACAATGTTCTCTGGTGTTAAGTTAGAGAACAATCTTCCTTGTTCTCTGGTTAAGTGCTAGCTAACAGTGTGGCCAGATTGGGCGATTTATCGCAAATTGGGCTATTTTTAAAGAAATTTTGCGACCGTTTTGACACTTTGACCTTTGGCAGGGACGCAGGGAACAACCGGCAACGTCGTTAATCGGCTGAACCGGCAACCCTGCGTGACACGGTGGCTTGGCTTGATGTTTTGTGGGTAGTGCCAACAAAACATCAAGCACTGGGCGCATTGTCGACTGTCGTTTTTTTTACGGTTTTCAGGTTTTGTCCGTTCTGTGATAACAGCAACAGCTTTCTTTGGTATCTATTGTATCTAATCGTGCTGTACTTAAATGTAATTATGGGGAAATGGGGGAAATACGAAAAAAAAAACACATAAAGGAATTATTGAAATCACAAAATGTTTTTTTTTTCGCGCGCGCCATCTATTGGTGAGGGTATAAACTAAAGTGGCGATTTTGGGCGATAAATTTTGAGCTGCCTGGCGACTATGCTTTGAGAAATCTGGCAACACCGCTACTAAGCTAACTGCTACTGCTAGTGACTGCTTACCACAAAATATAATTATAGGTTAGTGCTTACTGGCTTACTGCCTAGGCCCTAGGCTCAGGCCTAGTCCCTGGAGACTGCAGTGTTGCCAGGTCTACCGATTTTTCGGTAGATCCACCAGGTTCTACCGATTTAAAATAAAATTCTACCGAAAAATTAAAAAAATTATTGTTATCAATATTTTCATTTTCCACTTAATATTATATACCTACTAGACTACAAAGACGGTAGTTTTGAGTAAATTTTTGAAAAACATAGAAATTATTTAGATATTGCCTATGCTGATTTTTACCAAATCGGAACGCAACATATGTGTTAGTATAAGTTATAATACCCAAGGTTAGTTAACTAACCTTGATAATACCTAAAAATTACCAAATTAGGGATGACGCGAACTGACACTCAAAAATTCAAGGTTATAATCTAAATGGAAATTAGGTTATTCTCTAGAATTCTGAAAATATCACTGATTTTGATATTTTGTGGGTATTTCTAATTGGCCCATAATGACTGTAGACGGAGGTCTTTACTTGTAACTTGTCGCTGTCAGTAAATTTCTACAATCTACCGAATTTCGCCGTAAACTACCGAAAATTTACGATCGTCTCTACCGATAAAGCATGGGTTGGACCTGGCAACACTGCTGGAGAGTGCCTAGTGATGGGGACGAGTGCCTAGACTCTAGACCCTAGACTAGAGTGTAGTGTAGTTTTGATTTTTTAATCACGTTGTCTGTCGTGACTGATTATAACTTTGTTTGTGTTTTTTTATATCAGTGATTTATTTTAAAAGCCACTGGCGGCGATAAGGCGCCCGCAAAGCCCGCGGTGCAGAAGGGGGGGGGGCAGCTCAGGAGATGACTTAATCATTTCTTGATGATGCTAACATGGTTAGCGAAACGCGAGTCGAGTGCAAAAAAAAACAAAGTTTTGGTGTGTGGAGTTAAGCAAAAGAAGTATTTTCTAAGTGCCAAAGGTTCCTGATTCCCAACTTATTTTCATTTTTGGCTCAATTAAGGCATAAAAAATCGAATAACCGAGGTTGCCTATATACCAACATCTAGAGGCTCTTCACAAAATCCAAGTGAAAAATCAAGAATTTGTTCTTTAGTGTATTAGTCCATTCCCAAGAGCATTTATTAATATTAAAAGAGATGCCTTATTGGGTACAACTGGTATGAGGGAAATAATCGTCTTAAAAAGTAATTTTCTGTTCGATGTTAAAGTCTTGCTACGAAAAACTGAATCACCTTCTATAGTGGACACCACGAATGTTAATGTTAACTTGCTTGCTTTTTAGACTCGCTTTTCTTAAGAAAATGTATGGAAATATGCCAAATTAGAGGGACATAACCAACAAATATTTTATTTTATTTTGAATATTAAATTCGTTGTAACAGACATATTTTCGTGTTTTTATTTTATAAAAGATTCTGCAACAATGGTGTTTCAACATTAAACCACCGTGTAAATTTGTTTCGTCGTATGGCGCCAGTGGCGATCGCTTGAAACACCGCTATGCACAGGTCTTTAATATAGCGGAGTGTTTTTTTTTAATAGGAAACTGAAACAATAACTACGTGGAGTTTTATTAATAAGGTGGTAAAACAGCAGTGGTTCAGAATAAAGAATAAAGTGATTAAAGTTCAATTTTAGTTTATAGGTTTTAGCTTGTGTCTATAGTTTCGGACTAATTTAAATCATGCCATCGACGTGTTCCGTTCCCAACTGCAAGGGAAACTACAAAGGCGGTCCTAATGTGTCCGCTTTTTCCTCCATAAAGACCCCATTTTAAGGGAAAAGTGGGTTAAGGCCATCAAAAGAGATATTGTTTCTACACAGTTTTCCAGGATTTTGGTTTGGACTGTTGGAGAGTGTTATAGCTAACAATTTTACGTGATTAAACGTAACCACCTTGAAATCAGTAAGTTTTATGGTTTTATTTATTCGAATTTAGTTGTATCTAGGCAGGCAAATTAGAAATAATTGGCATTTACCAAAATTTTACCGGTAGATATCTAAATGCACTAAAACCCCTTGAAAATGTGACTTTCACTCTCGTAGATTATTATCCGTGTTGTAAAACCATGAGCTATATATGTAAACAATAATTTTAAAGTGTTTTTTTACCAAATTTATCAAGTTGACACCTTGAAATTTGAATTTGGCGCCTTAGACTCACCTCCCTTGGATGACTCATCGCTTTCAGCTGGCGGGCCTTGTTATTGCGACGGTGCCGGCTGGAGGGCCTTTACCATTACGCGACAGTGCCGGTCCAGAATCAACTAATACCTGCGCAACTTAAAAAACATTTCGTGACTAGGTTGTATTCATGACACTGACATTCCTTCTTCAAAATTCTCCTTGAAAACACCCAAAAGATGGCGGCCAGACTCCCCGACGTGTTCCTCCGCGAACGCTTCGAGAAAGATGAGAAATACATCACGGTCTACGACAAGTACCGGCCCGACTTCGGCAAGACCGTCGTCACCGCCAAGTTCTACTCGCGCCACGAGGGCGAGAAGCTGGAGCTGGTGGACGAGCAGCTGCTCGCCAACCTGATAAGGGCCAAGGACAAGGGGCCGAAGGCGAAGCTGAGCTGGCCGGAGACGGTGAACCAGGAGTACGGGTGGTTCCTCGAGCCCTTCGTAGAGTTGGACCGTTCGGATCCCAGGTTCTACTTCCCCAAGTTGTACAACGAGATCACCGAGTTTGGGCTGAAGATGATGCAAGAGAAACACGGGCACCGTTAACGAAGGCATAGAGAAAATCGTGTGGTTCACACTGTAGGGTTAAGGTTGTAAAATCGTTCTTCAACAAGTTTCACACAAGCTACGCTTTATTATTGATGTAGGTACCTAAGTTCAAATTTCCAAACGTGCGATCCACTGATTTCAATATACTAATCGTACTTTTGGAACACAAGTTAAAGACATACAAAAAATTGTATGAAGAAAAGTTGTTCAGAACTTATTATTATTATTATTTTCAGGAGCTTTTGGTGCATTTTAATATCTACCGATAAAATTTTCGTAAATGCCAATTATTTCTTATTTGCGCGCCTAGATATAACTAAATTCGAATGAATAAAACCATAAAACTTCCTGATTTTGAGGTTGTTACGTTTAATCATGTAAAATTGTTAGGTTTAAAACTCTCCAAACAGTCCAAACCAAAACCACTTTTACCCTGGAAGACTGTGGGAACAAAATCTCTTTTACTGGCCTTAACCCACTTTTCCCTTAAAATGGGGTCTTTAGGGAGGAAAAGCGGACACTTTAGGACCGCCTTTGTAGTTTCCCTTGCAGTTGGGAACGGAACACGTCCACGGCATGATTTAAATAAGTCCGAAACTATAGACACAACCTAAAACCTACAAACTTAAATTGAATTTTAATCAGTTTATTCTGAATCCCTGATGTTTTACCACCGTATTAATAAAACTCCACGTCCTATATTACTAAAAAACACAGTCCAACGCACAACAAACGTTCTATAAAACAGGAAAATCGCCTGTCAATAAACGTAAACAACTTCAAAAAGCTACCACGCTGTGATGACGTACTGAAGTTTCGCGTCGCCAGCTGGTGGGCCTCTATTATTGCGACGGTGCCGCCCCATTCCGCAAACAACAATGAAATAGGTATGACGTCATGCTCGGGTTTTTAATGTTGGTCCAGCATCAACTAATACCTACGCTCACACGTTAAAAATTCAAAAACATCTCGTGACTAGCTTGTTTGCATGACACTGACATTCCTTCTTCAAAATTCTCCTTGAAAACACCCAAAAGATGGCGGCCAGACTCCCCGACGTGTTCCTCCGCGAACGCTTCGAGAAAGACGAGAAATACATCACGGTCTACGACAAGTACCGGCCCGACTTCGGCAAGACCGTCGTCACCGCCAAGTTCTACTCGCGCCACGAGGGCGAGAAGCTGGAGCTGGTGGACGAGCAGCTGCTCGCCAACCTGATAAGGGCCAAGGACAAGGGGCCGAAGGCGAAGCTGCGCTGGCCGGAGACGGTGAACCAGGAGTACGGGTGGTTCCTCGAGCCCTTCGTAGAGTTGGACCGTTCGGATCCCAGGTTCTACTTCCCCAAGTTGTACAACGAGATCACCGAGTTTGGGCTGAAGATGATGCAAGAGAAACACGGGCACCGTTAACGAAGGCATAGAGAAAATCGCGTGGTTCACTGTAGGGTTAAGGTTGTAAAATCGTTCTTCAACAAGTTTCACACAAGCTACGCTTTATTATTGATGTAGGTACCTAAGTTCAACTTTAAAAAGGTGCAATCCACGGATTTCAATATACTGATCGCACTTTTGGAACACAAGTTAAGGTCATTTTTTTGTATTAAGGTAGATAATTTTGCTCTAAAAAATGTTTAGAAAACCACCCCTATAGCGCAATTCGTACCAGGGTTTCCAGTGTGATCTTTTGGTTGGACACTCAGGAGGCAGTCCTCAAGCAACACTGAAAAAATTCATCCTGTTTGGAATTTTTTGCGACCCCTATAAGCCGAGCACTTATTGGATAAGACCTTTGAATAAGGAATCCTAGGGAGGAGCAAAAAATTATAAGGCACGTTTATGTCTTTAAGTTTGGGACTCCATCAGTATATAGCAATAATTCTAATTTTAAATGTCCAATTATGAGGAAATAGGTACTTACACAAAAGCTTATGCAACTTTAGTGCATGACCCTACAAAATTACTTACTGAAGGATTATTATCGTCGAGTGAAATATTTGGATAGAAGACCAACGACTGTCAAATAATTTCTTGGAAAACGAAGGAGTGGTCAGAAAACATTAGTCAACAATGCCATTTAGATTGTTAAAAATAGGCTTTAAATCACATATGTATTTTTAGGCAGCTAGTTTCATTCCTTAGAACTTTTAAAAAATACAAGCAAAAGAAAACTTGGTAACTTCAACTTCTAAGCACCACTTTAATCTTTGCTTCAAAAATGCAAGTGAAGTGATTTCTAATTACGCCGTTCTTTGATAAGCTTCAATAATTTTGCTGGCGGTGATCTGCAGTCAACAGAGGTTTACTTGCTGCTGCTGTTTGCATTTCTTCGGTTAATTCTATTTGCTCCAGAAATGCGGCTCTCTTCGTCGTATCGAGAATTACAATGTCTCAATCTTGCTCATCTCCATGAGTTACTACTTGAACAGGAATGAATGTCTTTGGTGGTTTTACCAATTTTGACTCCACTACTTATTCGGTTAGGTTTCTAGATGGTAGAGCGCTACTTTTCGCGTTCTTCCTTATTGCATTAAAAAATCATATTCATCAAAATGAATAGAACATGTAGTGTAGAGTCGAGGCACAATCCCGTGTGCCTCGATAGAGTCCTTCCAGAGAATATTATTATCGATGACACCTAGAGTACTAAGCCACTTTCTAAATTTAGTTTCTTCTCTTGAAAACCTAAAAATCAGCAAGAAATCAGAAAATATCAATGAAAAAATAATTAAGTATTATTTGGCAAAAAATTATACCTAATATTTACTTATCTATGGAATGTAATTTCACAATCTGGACGTAAAAGTCTCTTCGCATTTGCACCAAGTCATTTTTTGATCTCGTAAATATGAAAGCGAAAAGCTATTAACCATACCAAATATAAAAGAAAAAATCGCGATTAAAAACTAAAAACGTATCTCTCAAAAAAGCATCTCAAAGTGACTTTTATGATTTTACCGGCGCCTTCAAAAAGTATAATGCAATTTCCTTCATTCAGTATAAAAAATTTAAACAAGGAATAAAGTAGCCACTATTCAAACTGTCAATATAGGGCCAGAGGCGGTATATGTAAATATACAGTGGCATATGCATATTGGACAGACCTAAAGTACTTTCCCAACACCGCATATTGTCGTCGCAAAGCGTACTTTGAAGAGAAGGATCATTTGGTAAATGTGAGCCGACGATTTGTCGAATAGGTACGAGTTCTGGAATTTAGGTTTCGCGAAATGTCTGCCTTGCTTGCGGGACGCTTAGAATTTAAATTTTATTGCAAGCGTGACTTTTTATGGACTTTATGGGAAACTCTTGCCGTGCAATACCCCAATGGTTTGGCATTCTCCCAAAGGTAATTTCAGGAAGCACCCGCAAGTCGCAAGAATCTAATTTTCTTGGTGCACTGTGAGCAAGGAACTATGTAACGTTAGCAACTGAATTTCAAGTAGGTACCTGGCATATACACTAAAGCTTTCAATGAAAATACTCCATTATATAAATATATAGGCTAAAGCCTACATTTTTCGAAAGATAAGAGGCTAAAAATCGACGTTCGTTTATAATAGTATATTTACTAACAAGTGCGGAAAGTGCCACTTTTCCGCACGCGATTGCAGTTGGCTGAACGACGCGTTGGTGTCATGTCATTCAAATTTTTAAATAAAACTCGTAGCGTCAACCCTCAGAGAAATAAAACAGCATCAAAATACACACATTTGTAGTCAACCAACATCTAACGGAAATTTACCTAAGTAAACAAACATTACGCCCGTGTTTACAAAGTTTTCCCGTGATATGTTATATCCTGAGAAATATCAATTTGGCCACACCACACACACTTTCTGCGTCCCACTGTATACAAAATCAGTCACTATATCCTAAATACTAATAAATTGTCTATAAATTAACAAAAAAACAATTGAAAACACGGAAAATACATACACAAACAATCGGAAAACTTGACTTGCTGGGCGAACACAAAACAAATACCGCCGAGTAATGAACGCGGCGGCAACGGCGGCGTTGCCATGTTGGGCAGTTTGAGGTATCTGTTCACGATTTAATTAAAATGATAATTAGCATACTATAATTACAGCGCAATTTAGTTTTAGTTTAAAATTGTTACATAAAAGAAATTAATAGTTGAGGTTGTTAATTTAGCGTTATGGGAGGTGTGCGTTCATTTAATCCCATTATTAAACCCGTCTATTTTGAAATGAAATGCTGTAAACAATGGAGTACGTGACATCACCTCAAAAAGATGTTGGCTCTGTTTACTTTTTGTTCTTACGCCCTCCATACTTGGTTATTCCTCTGAGTGTCAACCCCACAAAATAACATAAGTTAATAAAACCTACCTACTGAAACTACTTCTACTTGGAATGTATTGTGGCATTGGTGCCTACGAATAATGGCTTCTGTAAAAAGGAAAATGCCGGGTCGATCCGTGACGTAAATGGTTATAATTAACGTAAATTACTATACCTACTATAGGCACTAGGTAATTGCTCATATAAAGCTAAAGCTACAGGGAAAGTATTTATGTCACCCAACTCCACTGTTGATTATTATTATTATTATTTAGGTTCTTTTTATGACAACCAACTCTCTTTTACGGACAGTATTTCGCAATTTTGTTATATGAACATAGTTTTATAGGTAGATTTTATTTGTGATAACGCGAAATTACCATGCACAGACCATTTTGGTATTACAACTAGAGTTGTAACGTAGGCAGGATTGAAAATTAGATAAGCGGATGATATTGTGCAAATTGATAGAGTAGGTAACTCCCAATCCATTGGCAACCTAACATTTGGAAGGGACTCAGTATCGTTTACACAGGGCACTCTCAAAAGTCGATTTTTTCATTTTTTGCACCTAAATTGTGAACACTCGGTATAAGTTACGACATTGAAACTTGTTATTCTGGGTATCCAGATGTGCTTAAATCGATAGAGATATTTGTTTTTTTCGTAAAAAAAATGCCTAATATACTTTCTTCATTTTTGGGGTCTTATTTGTTATCGTAGTAGGCTAGGGAAAGGGCGAATTTTAAAGTAGCATGTACCAGGATGTAGAGCTTTTGGAGTACCATATTTAAAAAAAAAGTTTTCGAGAATAGGCCGCCCCGTTAAAAAATAATGAATTGTCGCCACTTAAAGTGAAACACACTGTATATACACTATACAGGATGGTTTTTTTAGGTCTACCACCGCTATTTTCTCGCTAATTTTGCGGCCTACAAAAAAAACGTAAGAAACAAAAATGTGGCAATTTTGGACAGCTAAGTGGAGCCGTAAAAGAAATCGGCATCCATGGCCAACTTGTCGCGCATTATTAAAAGAACCTCAAATTGAGCAAAACTATTAATGGTCATGGAATGTTTATTTTAAGAGACAGAGGAAAACTTTTATATTGAAAATTGATGGCACTGAGAAGCTTTATCCACCCAGGTGCTCAGATAGTTTCAGCAAATTACACAGGGTCTTCGGCTCTCTTGAGACCATGAAAATTTTTGTCGATTTTAGGTTTTTTTAGTACACCGCGAAAAGTTGGGTATGGAGGCCCATTCCTTTTTTAATGTCGCCTCGCTGACCAAAATTGCCACATTTTGTTTTCTTACATATTTTCTGTGCGGCCCAAAATAAGCGAGAAAATCGCTTAATAAGAAATAAACAAAAAAAATTCATAGCCTCAAGAGAGCCGAAGACCCTGTGTAATTTTCTGAAACTATCTGAGTACTCAGTTGCATAAAGCTTCTTAGTGCCATCAATTTTCAATATAAAAGTTTTTCTCTGTCTCTTAAAATAAACATTCTACGGCCATTAATAGTTTTGCTCAATTTGAGTTTTTTTTTAATATTGCGCGACAAGTTGGCCATGGATGCCGATTTCTTTTGCAGCACCACTTAGCTGTCCAAAATTGACACATTTTTGTTTCTTACGTTTTTTTGTAGGCCGCAAAATGAGCGATAAAATCGCGGTGGTAGACCTAAAAAAATCATCCTGTATAGTTGTATAGCAAATCTGGCGAGTCCACTGAGCCATGGAATCACTTAAAAACAGTGGAATGATGAAGAGGACCATTCCCAGTGTTGATGCGCAAAGATCCAACAAAAAATATACAAAGTGGTCTTCTCTGTGCTAACTCAAAATACTGAATTTTTGGGGTCAAAAATCGAGTATATCAAAACTGCCCCAGACACTATAAACGAACTAAGTCTAACACTTTGAGTAGTCCTGTTGATCATTCATCTGTTTTAACGGGATCCAAATTCATATTTTGCTCAACTTTGGCCCCCTACAGAATGGAATTCCCTGTACCTATATTTTTTGTTCAAATCTGGTATATGGTGGTGGGATTGTCTTTGGTGGGGGTTATGGCACAGAATAAGACTGACTATTCTGTGTATTCTGTGGTTATGGTGTGTCCTGATTAACGCTGTGGTGTCAGATTTTAAATAAAAAAATGCCTAATATGGTTTTTCGAAAAACAAATGATGACCTTTCAGGGACATACCGATAAAAAATTCACCAGTTCAATTCCTATAGCCCTATAGCCTACTAGGATTTTCAAGGGTGTATACATGAAAAACGGGACACAGTGTATAAAGAAAACACTTGAAAACAGGAAAAATCTTAGAAAAGGAAAGAGAGAGGGCCCTTAACAGCGCTCACGGCCGTGTTACCGACTGCCACATCGCACGACAAGCCAGTGGCGTAGCATGAAACGCGTTCTTAGCCAATATCACAAACATTTTAAAAATGAAAAGATACCTAGTTAATTTTGACTTACATGTACGAGTAATTTGAAATATTGGTATTTATTTGCAGATAAGCTATAGCTATAGTGTCAAGTGCTGAAATATATTTATTTGCGCCCATGGAAACCTGTATGAAACTATTATAATCAATTAGGAAATTTTCAATAAAAACGTAGTTAAAAAATAATTATATTGGTCCTATTTACAAAGAAAACAATGCACTTTATCATACTAAAAGGTAGAAAAAATTTGAAGAAGTTATATTGAGAAAAAGTAAAGTTTTAGGGCATCTTTCAAAGGTAGCTTGTTAAATATTTACTTGGGAAACGAAATCCCAGCTCTTGTTTTTCACTTCTGCTTTTGCAGACAAACGCTGAACAATTCACCATCGTAAGAGTATAATATTTTCCCCTTAACCGCTGTTACTTTTAATTCACAAATTCACGAAATTAACTCACAACGTACTCGCTTTGTCTGCCACATATAAAATGGCCGCCGTTCAAAACGAAGTAACAAAATCTAAACACGGCAGGGTAGGCAAGCGCGGTGTCCTCTCCTTTTCCTTGTCTAAGGGAAAAATACACACGTAAATAATCAGAGAAATGTCACACTGGTGTAAACGATGCAAAAAAATGCAGAGATTCGACGCGGCGGCAGACGGCGGCGTTGCCATGTTGGGCGATTCGAAGTGTCTGTTGACGATTTTATTAAAGTGATAATAATTAGTAGATATACTATAATTACAATTAAGGCCCAAAAAGATCGAATAACTGCGGTTCTCTATATACCTATCTAGAGCTCTTCATAAAATCCAAGTCAAAAATCAAGAATTTGTTCTTTAGTTTAATAGCCCAATGATATATGGACTATATGTCAATGACCCGCGTATTGTTGCTTTCATGCACTGCATCTTGAAACAGCGCCAGTTTTAGGGGGGGTGCTAGGGCGCTAATAGCACCCGGCGGTTAATTTTAGTAGGCGGTATAAGCTGGTCTAATAACTAAAAATAAATCACATTTTATTGCTATGTCACTCACGACGCGACACCTCCGTTTTGACCGTCGTCTGCAAACATAACATCTGAAACGTTCTCCTATTCATCATCTTATTCAGAGAAGATTTTACTCCTCCCCCTGGATTTTTGGACGAAAATAAAAATTTCTAAGTGAAAATATCCTAAACGCAGAATATACAATATTGACTGTATTGATTGAATATAAATTCGAAAATTATCATGTAATAATGCGTAAGAATGACATAGATACATTTATTGAAAAATGTAGGTACTTATTATTGTCAAGTAGCTAACTACCGATTCTACGAGACCTGGCTTTTCCCATATATAAGCCCAGGGCTGAGGGCTGTATATGGTTTGTGGGTTCAAGCCTACTACATTGAGAAAAGACGAAAAATACATTATACTGTTATGATTCTGTAATTTCCTATACCTCTTTTAAACTATCTGTGCTTTATATTTTTTAAATTTTCGCCTACGGCGAATTTTAGTAAACAAACACTTCTGCTTCTTTTGTATAGCCGCTTTAAAAAGCAACGATTTTTGTGGGCTCACACTAAAACAAATTTCGAAATTTCTATTGGTCACAGTTGTTCTATAGACTGAGTAGGACTTCTTGGCTACAAATGTTATGAGTCATAGTGAACAAAAAAAATACCACCAATTAACAATAATATGTTTTATTTAATTTTCGAGATCAAACTGATCGAAAGACAACTTTTTCAAGTTGCCTGGAAAATTCATAAATTCTTAACAGTGAATGAACGAAACTTTAAACGTGTAACTCAAAAAATAACTTCAACAAATTTGTTTTCTGAGCTTCCGGAGAATAAATCTTCCTCCTTTCTCAAAGATCTTGCCACGTCAAAGTGAAGTGACAGATTCTGGATTCTTTCTCTTATCAGCATCATACTACATCTGAACAATATTTTGCTACATTTCCTACTAGTAAAAGGTTCTTTTAGGCGTAATCCTTTTGGTATAATATCAGCTTGTCTACATTTACATAAATATGTCAATCCATTTTCGCGTTAGATAATTTGAAGAACTTCATCTCTAATAATCTGAAATTATTGCAAACATTAAGCCCATACCTTTGTTCTAGATATTTTCTAAAATTTATTTGTGGCGCAAATAGATCCATTTAATTTTTAATTGGGTTTTTCGCCACCAAACTGATCGAAAGACAACTTTTTCAAGTTGTCTGGAAAATTCATAAATTCTTAACAGTGAATGAACAAAACTTTAAACGTGTAACTCCAAAAATAACTTCAACAAATTTGTTTTCTGAGCTTTCGGAGAATAAATCTTCCTCCTTTCTCAAAGATCTTGCCACGTCAAAGTGAAGTGTGTTCACAACTTGAAAAAGTTGTCTTTCGATCAGTTTGGTGGTGAAAAAACCCAATTAAAAATTAAATGGATCTATTTGCGCCACAAATAAATTTTAGAAAATATCAAAAATATGTTTTGCTTGGAATTTCTTTTTGTTAATTTAAACTGTTTGACTTTGAATATTTTAAATTTTTTTGTCTGCGGCGCAATTTTGTACCAAAAAGATTCAATTTTTTTAAATTTCTGACTACCTTCCAACTAAAAAGTTTAGCTTATTGGGCAAAAGTAAAAAATTGAGGGGAAAGATAACGCGTTATTTAAACTTAGCACCCGGCGGTAGTCAAGCTAAAACCGGCGCTGCCTTGAAATTGTATAATATGGTGTAGATATTATTGTATTTAATCGAAATAGTCGGAAATTTGTTTGTACGCCAGCAATAGTGTCACTTGATTACGAAGGCGTAGAAGGGCCAACGATTTTTTCTTTATTTTAACGCAATTTGCAATCGACAATTGTCGGCCCGATCGACAATTGTCGACCCGTTCGATAATTGTCGACCCGATCGACAATAATTGTCGGCCCGATCGACAATTTTCCATTCAATGGTAAACCGTCAGTATGGTCTTGACTCAGGGCCGTATCTAGCGAAAATTTGGAAAATTAAGAACAAATTTTAGAAAGAAAGAAAGAATTCTCAAAGAAGAAGTAGGAAATAGGCGAAAAATTAAGGAATCAGCATTTATTTTAGGAAATACAGACAACTGTGTTGCTAAATGTTCAGTGGAATTCAGTAAAATATTATTGCCACTTATTCAAACAGAAGTTAGTATAAATAATTATATAGAACACAGGGTACAATATCAGGCAGGTGGCTAGGCTATTGTTTCTGTTGTCATGACATTTTAACCTGAAATTTATTAATCTGTCATTTCACTTTGACATGACACGATCTTTGAGAAAGGAGGAAGATTTATTCTCCGAAAGTTCAGGAAACAAATTTGTTGAAGATATTTTTTTTGGAGTTACATGTTCGAAGTTTAGTTCATTTACTGTTAAGAATTTATTAATTTTCCAGACAACTTGAAAAAGTTGTTTTTTAACAAGATTGGTGGCGAAAAACCCAATTAAAATTCAATGAATTGCATACCTATTTAAAAGAATTCTGTAAAATACGCCGCAGGCGAAATTTTTTAGAAATGTTAAGTAAAATTACTTAAAATTAGTCTTGGTAAATCCCAGTATCTTCAGATTTTCAAACTGCAGTGAATATTTTCAAATTTTTTAATAAAAAAACTGAAACAGGTTTAAGTTGAAAAAGTTTAACATTTTAACAGTTTAACTTTAAAAATATTAATAATTATAATAATAGCTGAATATTCCTTCTCGCATTTATACCTATCCCTTTTCTACTTATTTCATTTATCATTATTACGGATATATTCCTACATTCCTACACATTCTTCGTCTGGCCTGACGACACCTTTAGAATTGGCAGTAGGTATGGTAAAAGATTTCTAAAAAATTTCGCCTGCGGCGCATTTTACAGAATTGTTTTAAATATGCAATTGTCCATTTAATTTTTAATTGGGTTTTTCGCCACCAAACTGATCTAAAGACAACTTTTTCAAGTTGCCTGGAAAATTCATAAATTCTTAACAGTAAATCAACTAAACTTTGAACTTGTAACTCAAAAAATATCTTCAACAAATTTGTTTTCTGAGCTTTCGGAGAATAAATCTTCCCCCTTTCTCAAAGATCATGCCACGTCAAAGTGAAGTGACAGATTAATAAATTTCAGATTAAAATGTCATGACAACAGAAACAATAGCCTAGCCACCTGCCTGATATTGTACCCTGTGTTCTATCTAATTATCTATACTAACTTCTGTTTGAATAAGTGGCAATAATATTTTACTGAATTCCACTGAACATTCAGCAACACAGTTACCCGTATTTCCTAGAATAAATGCAGATTCTTTAATTTTTCGTCTATTTCCTACTTCTTCTTTGAGAATTGGTTTGGATCTATCCCACAATATCCTATGATTGTTATTAAAAGAATGTTCACATATTTTTGACTTCGAAATTTTATTTTGCCTGATATAATTTTTATGTTCTTTTAAACGAACGTTAAATGGCCTACAAGTCTCCCCAACATAGAACTTTCCACATTCACAAGGAATTTTATAAATGCAATTTTTTGAACTTTGTACCTCATTAAATGGTTTCGTTTTAACTAGCATCGATCTTAATGTATTTTTGGTTTTAAATACTGTTCTGACATTAAAACGATTGCCTATGCGTTTTAGATTATCTGATAGTCCAGGAATATAAGGAATTATTAACTTTACTGGTCGGTCCACCAGATTTATTTCTCTAATTCTATTAGCATTGTTATTTTGTTGGCAATCCTGAAAAACTTGCTCAACAAATTCAATAGGATAACTATTCTTCTCAAGAACATGTTTTATATGTTTAATTTCCTCCTCAAATTTTGTGTTATTAGGACAAATCGTTCTAGCCCTGTCATACAAACTTTTAATTACCTACTCCTTTTTTAACACTAATATGATGATTGGAGTTGAAAGATATCTATTAGTATAAAATATTATATAAAACCCAATTAAAAATTAAATGGATCTGTTTGCGCCACAAATAAATTTTAGAAAATATGCAATTGCCTACTTTTTTAAAAAGTGACATGCAAAAAATATACCATTTCGTACTTGATCGTTTCGCAATAAGAATGTGTTTGCGTGCAGGTTACGACAGTCCGGAGAAGACTTTGCTGGCGTACAACGGGCTGGGCGCTTGGGGACAGAAGGCCGGCGCCGCCGCCTTCCACGGCTGCCCGGTGAGCCGGTGCTCGCTGACCGACGACAGGGCGCGCGCCGCCGACGCCGACGCCATCCTGTACAAGGACCACTTCATACACCCGGGCGTGCCCCGGCCCACCAACCAGGTGATGGCCGCCTTGCCTTTCCGATAATTTCGAGGTTTTTATCACTACGAGCCCAGAGATCTCCACATAAAACCCCCACTCTCCGTACATTAAAAATATATCGTGTTTCTAATATCCATTTTGTTCCCATTCTGGCAAAGTCTAGAGAATACTATTAAGTCCGCTCACTTGGCCTGTGTAATCAAAAATATTTCCCTTCTGCCCGATCCCGCTCCGTTCGCTTTAGCCCCCGATCGATATCCCGCTGAGCGGGCGATTGCGAGCGTCACTTTGTTCCACAGTGTCTCTCGGAACAGTGTGCTTCGCACGGGCGTAGCCAGGATTTAGTTTTGGGGGGGGGGGTTAGTTTGAGAAGTAAATAAAACAACAAAAATATACTTACATGAAATTTAATATCTATATATTCATCCGAAAAACTACGACATATTTATAAAGTTCTTAACTTTAAATGAAATGGATAAATTAATTTCGTTCCTCTGCGCTAAATCTAAAACCATTAAAGAAGAAATCTTCGGCTTTTTCTTTTAAATATATCCACTACTTCATCTGCATGAATTTCTGTTCCATAGTGAATGTTCATTAGAGCCAAACCATTAAGTCTGTTTTCACTTGTAGTGTTTCGTAAATAGTTTTTCAGTCTCCTTAGGCTCGAGAAAGACCTTTCTGGGGTAGCAGTGGATACAGGAATGGTAGCCAAGATTTGTAGTAATGTGTAAATATTAGGATAAAGGTTTTTATCGCACATATCTAGGCATTCCAAACTAGATTTCGGGGTAGGCAGTCTTCTTATCAGCATGCAAGGTAGCTGAAGCTTTGATAGCTAAATCCAAATTTGTTTCTTTATTAGAAACCCCTTGACCTTGACTACACCACTTTTTCCAATAGTCCATACCTTTAGGTTTATCACCCTTCCTTTTTTTCCCCTCCATTTTTCGACAGTAATAATGATTCACGTATCTATCCTTAACAAGGTCATCGAATAACAGCGCACTAAAATTACTCACTTACACGGTACACTTAATTCTCTTCACTATTCGTTCACCACTTTTCACTTTTATTCGCTTCGAGTTCGCATGGAACAATACTGCCGTAAGCGCGGTCACGCGCCGCGGCGCCGCTTATATAGCAGCCCAGTAGCCGTCCAGAAACTTCCACGAACTTCCACAAAGATCCGCTCATTTCGACCTAGGGGCGTGGCGAATAATCGAGAAACAACGCAAAGTGTCCCTACAATACAAAATAGTTCGGCTGCAACTGCGTCTGCCTCTCGTCAAAAGATGGCGCTAGGCGCTACTATTACTACATATATTCAAACGTAATAATAATTTAACTCTTCACTCCCCGTATTTTTTCGGTATATTAGGTAATATTTTGCTTATTTCGGGGGGGGGGGGGGGGTTGAACCCCCGAAACCCCCCCCTTGGCTACGCCCGTGGCGCTTCGTATTGTACACGCGCGGCCCTTGAAATCGTTCCAATACGCACGGTCGCGGTCGCAAAAGCGTTCAACTGACAACGTTGCAATTGCCCCTCCCCTCTCTCGCGGTTTGAAAGCACCCATAACCTCAAAGCAGAGAAATGGAGTGGCGAGAATACGCTACAAGCTGCGCGAACTGCCTAATAAAAGTGGCGGCCATATTAAACCAACTTCATCCATGGGCGTATCATTGTTAACAGACTTGGCACTGCAGACTGCTTTAGAGGTCTTCGTCCTCGTTCGCCACGATGTACAGTAAAGGCGCCAGCAGCAAAATGTTTTGAACAAACAAATTTATTTGAACTCAAAGTCCAATCAGTCCCCAAGTAAAGAATTTTTAACCACATATTCAACATGTTATCATCTTTAGGAAATCTGCAAAATCATTAAAATTATACAGATGCGCGCCTATGGTGCCCAAAATTTCGGCAATTGTTTTTACTAAACGTACCGAAAAAATGATACTCCGCGAACCAAAACTTTTATTTTTTTTTTGAATTTTTAAAGCTTCTCTGGAGTCTTCGGGTGAGGTTCTGATGCTTGCCGGGCCCCCGAAAAATCGAGAAATAAGAAAAAACACGCAATTTCCAAGAGTGGTTTCAGAGGACTTTCCGTCGGTTTAGTTGATTCTACAGCCGTCCCCTTTCTCAAAGGTGGTTAATCGTTTATCGGAAAATTCTTTTAGATATCGGATTTTCGAGGTTTTTTTGGTACCGGAGGAAACTAAGAACCCAATTAAGAGATTTACCACCTCCTTCAATTTTTAGAACGGCTCTATTCAAGGTTGTCGAAAGTCTTTTGCGACAAAAGCCGCCAATATCCGTGGGCAGGGTTGTTATGTAAGATTTTCCACTATTATTCTGGCAATCTAAGGCCAACCTAACAGCGTCGAATTTACTGTTTAATGTCGCGTAGTAAGATGTTAAATTGTGCCGTCACTTACGCCTTTGAGGCAGAGAAATGGAGTGGGGAGAACGCGCTTTGACCTACTGCGCATCCTATTTCCAGGCAAATTTAATGGCCGCCATATTGTTCTCACTTTGACGTTTGCAGTTTGTTCTCAACTGTAGTTGTTGTATTTTCAGCAGAGAATTGGTCAGTGTTTTTGGAAAATGTCGTGTGCAGTACCAAGCTGTAAGAATTATAAGTCTAGGAGACCTCCGGGTGTCTTACTTTTCCGCACGCTTGTAGAAAAAATAGTGTTCCTAACTCTTGCGGAAAGTGTCTTTTCCACACTCGATTTCTTGGCTGAACTCCGCTACGCGTTGTTCAGCCAACTGCAATCGCGTGCGGAAAAGTGGCACTTTCCGCACTTGTTAGGAAATATACTATTAATATTAATGCAGCGATTTAACCTATTTTCGTTGAAACGTGAGTCAACGCAATTTTTATTTTCTACGGGGAGGAGCGGGGTGGTACGAGGGAATGTAGGGGGAAGTTTTTGATTTGAGAAGCCGTAGAATTGGCGCAACGTTGCCGCACTTACCCGAAATTCTTGATTCTTTGCTCATTTCTCGTGCCTAGTGAAAAAATTTATGAGGCCGCGCGTGTACCTGGTGCACGTAAATTATATCAAACACCGTTGCCAATTTTCAGCAGTGATGGTTTATCACGGTTCTTGTTGCAGGGCAGATGGCTGTAAAAGCAATTCAAAATCTGTGTCCTTTTTTTGAGTTCCTAAAGACCCTCCGAGGGAGTTTTATTGTAGAGACAATCTGTAGGCTTTAATATAATTAGTTTCCCACACCTGACACCATTTTTTTGTAGTCACCTAATTAATTAGGGGCCTTTTTCACAAAGTTCATGTATTTTGTATGAATAAAAAAAGAATATAATGCAGTGCTATGTAGTAAAGTTCGATTTTTGATTAAGTTTTCTTGGACAAGAAATATGTATAAAAATTTAAGTACTGTACCACGTAATGCATTAATGAAAATACAAACTAAATTCAGTTTGTCTTGTTGTCCATGCGAGGGAATTTTCACTAAATTTTTAATGCATGTTACACTTTTTTCCGAATTTCTTAACCATAATTTCGTCAGAAGAAATTCTTGAAAAATTCCTAATATCAAAGTTTACCTACACTTCAGATGTTGCGTAAACGCTTCGGGAAGAACAAAAATTTAATTGCAAATATTTATATTTATAATATTAATTGCAGATTTGGATTTTGTACTTCCTAGAATGCCCGTATCATACCCAAAGTATTAAATTCCCAGACGTGATAAACTGGACTGCTACCTATAGACGAGATAGTGATATTGTAGCGCCTTACGAACGATGGACCTACTTCGATCCTCAGGTAAGTCACTCCTTTTTTTAAATAAAGTAGGTAAACTCTAAGTCGTCCGAGGGTCATTTTTTGAAATAATTATTCTTTAATGGTGCATTCCGCCCTTGTCCTTTAATAGGTGAAGCAAATAGCACAGCCGAGAGATTATGGATCGAATAAGACCAAGAAAGTCGCGTGGTTTGTATCAAACTGCGGCGCCCGCAATGGCCGACTAGCCTATGCCAGAGAACTAGCTAAACACATCTCGGTGGATATCTACGGGACTTGTGGACCTTTGCGATGTCCAAGGTAATTCATAGAATACTTCAAAGGCTTGTGGCATCTGCTTATCTGTCCATAAGTTTCCACTAGTCAAATATTTTTATATAAGAATGAACAGCATGGGAATCTTGCAAACGGTGAGAGATAGAACTGCGGTTAAATGGGGAAAAAGTTGCGCAATTTGAAGGTCAATAAAATGGCACAAACAGATTTCTAATATCTTTTTTCGTTTTTGAGTTATATTGAAAAAAGTAAAATTTTGCGTTTTCGATTTTTTTCTTTAGTTGTTATCACAGATAGAAAAAATAAAACACTTTCTTACGGCACTTTTTAACGGGCTTTAAGATGGCGTTTTTAGATTTGTTCTACAACATTTCGTTTTTGAGGAACTATCTTCAACTTTATTTTTTTAAATACGGACCTGGATTTTTTGCACATTTTGAACGCACTTTTCATTGCAAATACCATGATGTAGGTATGACACGAAATATTTTTAAAATGTTTTGAGACAATTATACTGAAAATTCCTTTTTTTCCATTTTTTTTTTCTATTGCGGCCCTGTATTTAATAATAAGAAGTCTAAATATTAATCAGTATTGTCAACAATTTAACTTACAACTTATCTTTCAATCGGAGAACCAAAAAAAGGACGGCAAAAACTAACAACAGTCACATACGAAAATAAAAAAATAAATAAAAATCCACCACCTAGAAGGCTTTGAAACAACGAAACCAACCCCTTGTCATTTGTCATAATTCCCACTATACCTATCATTTATATTTAGTTAATAATTTGTATTATTAGAAAAGGAGGGTGCTTTTTCAAATGAGTTATGTCAAATCTTTTATAATTCTACGTTTACATCATCAGTATTGAATCCTACGGTTTTCAATCCTCTCTAGGGACATTAACTTATTATACTTATTCCACAATAGGTTGGTGCACATTCTGGCCAACTTCTGTTTGGAAATAGAGGCGTGACTTGAAATTTTAAATATGATTGAATTTCAATCTGTAGGGTTTATGCCGTCAATTTGAGTCCACTCCAGTGAATTTAAACCTCTCTCAATCGGATCGAACGCGTCGAGATAAACGTAGTCTATGTTATATCTAGTGTAGAGGCTGAACGAATGTATTTTTGCAATTAATAAATGGCAAAAGTTATTGGTTTCATTGGCTTAAAGCTTTCTTCTCACAATTAGAAAAAGCGAAGAATTTACTCCATAAATCAATGCAACTCTGCTGTACAACAACAGAGGAAAACATTTACCAGACAGGACCGTATTTAAAAATATTAAGTTTTCGAAGTAAAAATAAACTGTAAGTTAAATTTTTGAAAATACTGATTAATACTTAGATTTCTTATTATGAAATACAGGGCCGCAATAGAAAAAAATGAATGAAAAAAAAAAAAAGAATTTTCAGTATAATTGTCTCAAAACATTTTAAAAATATTTCGTGTCATACCTACATCATGGTATTTGCAATGAAAAGTGATTTCAAAATCTGCAAAAAAATCCAGGTTGGTATTTAAAAAAATAAAGTTGAAGATGGTTTCTGTAGAACAAATCTAAAAACGGCATTTTAAAGCCTGTTAAAAAGTGCCATAAGAAAGTGTTTTTCTTTTTTTTTCTATCTGTGATAACAACTTCAGAAAAAATAAAATCGAAAACGCAAAATTTTACTTTTTCAAAATAACTCAAAAACGATAAAAGATATTAGAAATTTGTTTGTACCATTTTATTGACCTCAAAATTGCGCAACTTTTTCCCCATTTAACCGTTATTCTATCTCTCACCGTTTGCAAGATCCCCATGCTGTTCATTCTTATCACATTGTCTCAATCAACGATAGCCAGTTAATATTACATTGTTATTCAGTCAGTTCTGAGCTATGTTTAAAGTTTCAAGTCACTAGCTCACCGGGAAGTTAGTTTAAAATTTGACGAACAGATAAACAGGAGGGCAAGAAAGCCAGTTAATAAAAACAAAGATATAAAAACGTGGCAACATGTATGTTTTACTTTGACACAATTTTTCGTATTTAGATAAATGTAGTGTACATTGTCTAGGGTTCCTCTAATAAATTAACCCTAGCGTACACAATACGCATATCTACAGATTTTCGTTTTGGCAGGTCAGATAAGAAGTGCTTCGAGATACTCGACCGCGAGTACAAGTTCTACTTGGCGTTTGAGAACTCCAACTGCCGAGACTACATCACGGAAAAGTTCTACGTCAATGGTCTCGGCCAAAACGTGCTTCCGATAGTCATGGGGGCCAGGCCGGAGGACTACCAAAGAAGCGCACCCGAAGGTAACACAATAGACAAACGGGGATTTTCTGATTTGTTTATTGTTTATTCACGAGGTGGATTTTTTCTGTCGGAAAGTTTTCTTTTTCGAAAAAACCCAGGAGTTTTCAGAATAATAATTCATCATTCTAACCATAGGCGTAGCTAGCCTTTTTTCTCCGGGGGGGCTTAAGCCCCTGAAGGAGATGAGAATGAAGAAAATTAAAGTATTTACGCAAACTATAGTAGAGCTCATTTACTTATTAATCGGCACAACGTTATTAATTTAAATACACACAACTTTACTTCATACAGGGTGAGTTTTTCTCGATGCCCACTATGGGGATCTCGGAAACTAGCAGAGCTAGAACAAAGGTTAAATGGGGAAAGAATTGCAGTTTTGTATGCTCAATCTAATGCCCATTTTAGATTTTTAAAAAAGTTCATGGCCCACTAGAAACTTTGAAAATAGTGATTGTAGTGAAAATTGTAGATAATTTTGGGCTTAATAAGATCATCTATCCAATTTTTTATATTGTTTGTAATTTTTGAGATATGACATAAACTTGTGTTTTTTTAAATGTAAATCATAGTTGGCTGTGGCCTTATCAAATCGGCCATTTTTTGAGCTTTCCAAAGTCAGCCATGGAATATTTTCATAATAATTACGTTCTATCGTATAATAAGACATACTTCAAACTTTCAAATATTTTATTTTTAGCTGGTAACAAAATGTAACAAAATAAAACAAAAAATATAATGATGGAGCTCTACCACATAATTATTTGCCCGTAAGAACCTATTTCCTGGCAGCTCCGATCCCCCGATTGTCTATTTTGGATTTCTTTTTGTGGGGAACAGTACAAAATAACGTACGAGACAATTGTTGAACTAAGAGCAGCTGTTTTAGAAGCGATTGCCAGTATTGACAGGCGCTCTCTAAGAAAGGCGGCAAATTCAATTTTAGAAAGATGCAATATTTGCATAAATAATAATGGTGGGCTGTTTGAACACCTTTTTTATTTTAAAAGGTATGTCTAGTTATAAAATAGAACGTAATTATGAGAATATTCCATGGCTGACTATGTGAAAATTTAAAAAAAATCAGAAAATTAGCCATAGCTCTTTTAATTTTTATAATAACTATGCCGAGTATTATATCTTTGGAAAGCTCAAAAATGGCCGATTTTATAAGGCCACAGCCAACTATGATTTACATTTAAAAAAACACAAGTTTATGTTTTATTTAAAAAAATCACAAACAAAATAAAAACAAATTATTAGATATCTTATTAAGCACAAAATTATCTACAATTTTTGTCTCTACAGTTTTTTTGTATAATCAGAAATAACGGACCTACAGAGATCTGATGAAATAGCAAAAAATCACTCTTTTCAAAATATCTAGTGAGCCATGAACTTTTTAAAAAATCCAAAAGGGGCATTAGATTGAGCATTCAAAACTGCAATTCTTTCGCCATTTAACCTTTGTTCTAGCTCTGCTAGTTTCCGAGAAAACAGGTACTTTGATTGTTAGTAAAAATGAATAATGATTTCCACGATTTCTAAATTGTAGTTGACAATGTTGTGTCTACAAATACAGAATTCGCAACTGTCAAATGAAACAAATTTATTGTATAGTTGAAATTCTTTAATTGACACATCTGAGTATCTGGAAGTTAGAAAAGTTAAAAATTGTGAATTATGATGGGAAATTTTTTGCCTCCTTTAGAATCTATGGCACTATCTTATCACATAAAACCTGATGCCAGTTGGACACACTGACATATAACATAACCTTGTACCAGTCCACTTATGTGGTCTCCTTGGAGTCTACAGAAAACAAACTTCCCCTCAAGGCTTCACTTTTCCTATGTGCTGGGTCCCCTTATTTGAAAGAGTCCCTGAGTGATGCTAATTCTGTGAGTGTGGCGTGTGGCGGACTGACGGGGTCGGGTGCGGGGTGAGTGCGTGACGGCAGTGTTGCCAGTGTTCAGTGTTGCCGCTGTTTAGTTTGTTTTATTTTGTCATTATTAGTGTTTTAATCAGTGTCTATTACTACTCGTATACGCAATAACATGAACACGTAACAATATTAAATCAGCTTAGTAAGGTTTTTAATGTAAACCTATAATGTCAAAAAAATTATAAAAATAAACGCTAAAATTTGTCAGGGGGGGCTATTTTTATACCAGGGGGGGCTTAGCCCCCCCCCCCCCAGCCCTCCCTTAGCTACGCCAATGATTCTAACTGTATTCCTTACTTACATGTTTCCTTTTAAATCGATATAATATGATAAGTATAGTGCTTCTACTGAAATGTGAAGATAAAAAATTGAATAAATTTAATAAATAGAATATTAAAGGTTAGGTTTTAGTATTGAGCAAATATGCATATAATATCATATAAGTATTTAATTTTAATGATGGAAATCAATAATAGGGTTATTAGCAACAGTGTTTATTAGAATAATCTTTAATGAACCATAATTATTATAATATGTTCCAAGCTTTCGCCCTTTGATTGAGGTCTTCGTCAGGGAATTATATTAATAGTTCAATTATTGCAAAAATTATATAAATTTGGTGTTTCAAAGGAAGTAATACGGCGGAAGGAATTTGATATGTGATTCTACTGAAATGGAAGATAAAAAATTGGATAAATATCAAATTTCTTCCGCCGTATTAGTCCTTTTTTGGCTATATTGAAACACCAATAATTTATATAATTTTTGGAATAATCAAAGGGCGAAGGTGAAAGCTTGGAACATATATTCATTATGGTTCATTAAAGATTATTGTAATAAACACAGTTGCTGATAACCCTGTTATTGATTTAAATCATTGAATATCTAAAGGCCGGTGCACACGCAACGATGTATCGTATGATTTGCATGCGCAAGTAAATCGTTACAGATAAATCGTTGCGTGTGGACAGCAGATTTGCACAAAATTTAGAACTGTGCAAAGTTGGACGTCGGAGTTGAAAGTCTGAGCCGAAAAGCATAGATTTGGGAGATTTGCGCATGCAAATCGTAACGTGTGTACGCTTGTCCGAGATTTGTACAGTTTTTAGGTGCGACGGTAGCTAACTCCTACTTATTTTTAGTCCGGAAATTATTAAATTAATTAAAACTAAAACAATAACCGATTTATATTAAATTTGTTAAAAAATATGTCGACCATTTCGCGTAATTTTATAATAGAATTCAATTAAAATAGACTTCGTTTCAATAACCACGCTTTAGACCATCTAGTTCTATTTAAACGTTTCTTGATTTCCATCTTCCTTTTAACATTTAAACAAAAAACAAAACGTCGAAATACCTACTCCAAAAAACCCTTCCTCCACGATTATTGTATCAAGCGAAAATTGCAGCTTTACTACGATAAGTTGTTATAATGTGGACGCACTGAATTTGTAACGATTTATCTGTAACGATTTACTTGCGCATGCAAATCGTACAATACATCGTTGCGTGTGGACCGGCCATTATACAGCAGTTACCTTTTCAACTAATTATTTAATTTTAATTAAATAAACAAAACAAAATCAACTTCAACTGAAAACTTACCTAGTACCAGTAGTGAATAAAACTCAAGCACTATACAGGGTGGCCCACCACGAACTGCATCGATCTATATATGGAAAACTAATAGTAGGCAAATTCTGAAAATTTGGCACCTCACTAATGCCGATAGGCGCTGCTCAACTAAAATATTTTGGTGAATCTGACACTTCCGGTTATACCAGAAGTCGATATCAAATTTCTTATCTCAAATAGAACACCCTGTATATTATTGCATTTTTGGATTCTAGGCATCATTTTGAAACAAAAACATGCAACATGTCCTATGTTTAAATCCAACCGTTTTTGAGATATTTGCATTTTTCCGAAAAAAATTACAGGTGCAGACCTAAAGTCAATTAGCAATTTATACGAGGAAACCGCGAAATTTCAAAACGAATTTTTGGCATCGTGTAACAGAAGCCCTGACCTAGTGATCTCTGCTGAGAACCGTTCTTATACACACAAAATATGAATAAAAATTACATTCAAAATGTGCTTAAATCTCGAAATTTTCAAATTGAAACCCCTTTTTTTTAATGCGATCTGTTCACCACTAAAAATGATGACAACTTTGTGTAAGGTTTCCTATACCTAAATGCAGTAATTTTCTTTTAATTTACGAAAAACCCACTTTTCGCCCATAAAATGCGGGGTTTGCTTAACGCTTGGAAAATCATGACATTGAAAAGACAATCGCGGCTGAGGAAATGTCACTTGGTTTATAAATTATTGTCAATAATAATGCCGGCGCGCTTAAATTACACAAACGAAGATTATGTATCGCATGTTCTTGATATTACTTTGTTGCATTCTCCATAGATAATAAACAAATTTAAATAATCTTCGTTTGTGTTACATGATGCCAAAAATTTGTTTTGAAATTTCGCGGTTTCCTCATATAAATTGCTAATTGACTTTAGTTCTGCACCTGTACCTAATTGTTTTCGGAAAAATGCAAATATTTCAAAAACGGTTGGATTTAGACAAAGAACATGTTGCATGTTTTTGTTTCAAAATGATGCCTAGAATCCAAAAATGCAATAATATACAGGGTGTTCCATTTGAGATAAGGAAGTTGATATCGACTTTCGGTATAACCGGAAGTGCCAGATTCACCAAAATATTTTAGTTGATCAGCGCCCATCGGCATTGGTGAGGTGCCAAATTTTCAGAATTTTCTTTCTTTTAGTTTTCCATATATAGATCGATGCAGTTCGTGATGGGCTACCCTGTATACAAGCAGAGAGGAACCTCAGGGGCCCTAGTTCTTCGTTTAAAATTTAAAATTAGAACATTTAAAACCAGGGACTCTTTAAAATAAGAAGGGTCCCTGTTTAAAACGAACGTTTTATTTTTCAAAACCGAAATTTGAGGTTAAATTCTCAATCAGTTAGACAATTGACAGCTTAATGGCGGCAAATTTAAAATTTGATTATGTTCCCGGGAGTTTTGGGAGTTTTCGAGTCAATGCTCCCATTTCTTGGGAATATTCCCAATTTTTTAATCCTTCCATCCCGGGAATATTCCCTAGATATTTCTATAAAATTAATAATTTGAAGGTCACACAGACACCACAAAAGGAAGGTTGTTTGAGAGAATTCTTCTTCTGCTTGTTGGAATTTTTACGTGGGTTTAAACCTCTTTTCATCGCATCACTTATATCACAGAATAGCCATCTTTTGAGAGCAAAAGGAACCAGTAGGTATATTATTTTGGTTCCTATTTTATTTGAAAATTGGGACGAACCGAGGTACTAAACCCCTATTATATCTGCCACTGTCCTTCCGCCAGGCTCGTACATCCACGTGGACGAGTTCTCGGGGCCGGCCGAGCTGGCCGCCTACCTCCACCGCCTCGACGCCGACAACGCCCTCTACAACTCGTACTTCCGCTGGAAGGGCACGGGCGAGTTCATCAACACGTACTTCTGGTGCAGGCTGTGCGCGATGCTGCACGCGCCCGCCGGCGCCGCGGCGCCCCGCCACTACGACGACGTCAACGACTGGTGGCGCGGCGTCGGCGTCTGCACGCCCAAGTCGTGGCGCAACGCCGAATTCGTGTAGCGTGGCGGGAGAGCCGTCGTCGCGGCCACCTCCAGTGGTTTAACTTGGTACGATTCGGGGGGGAAACGGGTGAGACGGGTGACGGGCACGTTTTTTACTATCTGTTGATTCGTGTTTTATACTGTATTGTATACGATCTACATTTGGTTTTACGCTCTATGGTTGAAGATAGAAAACATTTTTATTATGATATGAATATTATTATGGTATGAATAATTATATTATGATATGAATGTACAGTGTCTTCCAAAAAGTTCGCACCATAGGAGGGAAATTTTTCATTAATGTTTTATTTTGAAATTTAATTTTGGAGTTACCTTTTGCTTGAAAAAAGATGATGAACCACTCAAACGTAGTTATGTGACTTTCGTTATCTGTCAAAAATGACATTTAAAAAAATATATCGCCAAAAATGGGTTTATTTGTTAAAATATCAAAAAGTTTTACTTGAAAAAGTTGTTTCTTTTTCGATATTACGTAAGTGTACCAAATTTGAGCGCTCTAATAAAAGATTTAGTTTTTGCCAATTTTTAATATTTACCTATGAAATTTCTGAAAATTTTAAAAACTTGTAACTTCCTAAAATCTTTTTTATATCACTAGCTTTATCATTCCATTAACTTTTTATGACTAATTACCGATAAGAATAAGTATTTTTCAAAAGAAAATGGTATTAATGCTTTAAAATTCTGTTACATTTGTTGCAAAGTTGATGTACCGTCTAGCATTTAGGGTATAAATTTACGTTTATTTATTTATTTATTTACGTTTTCCAGTTCTAAATTGATGCCAAAATAATAATAAATCAAATTATCATCAAACTATTTTACATATCTAAGCAAAATTCTTGACTTTTATGGAACAAATAATTATTACCTTTAAGTTTAATTACACATTCATCGATATTGATGAGTAGGCCAGGGAAAGAATTGAAGCAATTGATTTTATTTGACAGTTGAATTAATACCCTTGAAATGGAGAATGGTAAAAACAGTTGCTTCAATTGTTGCTTCAATTTTCTGCTTACTCATCAATATCGATTAATGTGAAATTAAGCTTAAAGGTAATAAATTATTTTATTCTTAAATATAAAAATACTTAAAATAGTTTGATGATAATTTGATTTATTATTATTTTGGCATCAATTTGGAACTGGAAACCATAATGTAACTAAATTTATACCCTAAATGCTAGATGGTACATCAACTTTGCAGTAAACATAACAGAATTTTAAAGGTTTTAATATGATTATCTTTTGAAAAATACCTATTATTCTTGTCGGCAATTAGTAATAAAAAGTTAATAGAATGATAAAGTTAATAAAACAGATTTTACGAAGATAGGTACAAGTTTTTAAAATTTTCAGAAATTTTATAAATATTAAAAAATGGCAAAAAACTAAATCTTTTATTAGAACGTTCAAATTTGGCACATTTACGTAAAATCGAAAAAGAAACAACTTTTTCAAGTAAAACTTTTTGATGTTTTACAAATAAACCCATTTTTGGGACATATTACTTTAAATGTCATTTTTGACAAATAACGAAAGTCACAGGACCACGTTTAAGTGGGTCATTTTTCAAGCAAAAGGTAACCCCAAAATTAAATTTCAAAACAAAACATTAATTAAAAATTTCCCCCCTCTGGTGCGAACTTTTTGGAGGACACTGTACAGTATACAGTGTGTCCCAAATTCGAAACTCACCATTGGGATCTCAGTAACTAGATAGAGAGATTGGCCATGAAATTGTCTAACACTTCCCCATTTAACTGACTCTTTATCTCTTGTAGTTACCGAGATCCTAATGGTGAGGGTCGAATTTGAGACACACTGTATATTAACATACACTGCTATTTATAAAATTTGCACAAATTGATTTTTTTAACTAAAATTTTTAAAACTTAATTTTCGTTAAATTTGCGTTGAAATGTATTTGTATTGTTATGATTTACCAGTAAGTAAGATGTGTCTAAGATTAGTAGGTACTGAGTTAGTGAGTTGAAGAAAAATAATGCAAATTTTTACCATTTGGTGTCAACTTTATGAATAGCACTGTATTCACTTTATATTAGTAAGTAGGGCCTTTAAAGTTCAAGTCTGTTTTCGAAATGGCACCATATATTTTTACTTTACAATTTGATTCAGCTTCATATTCTGCACACATAACTTTTGCTTACGAAACATGTTATAATTGTGTTTTCGAATTACATGTTTAAAAATCACTTTCCCACATTTTTTCTATTTGAAATCAAAACTTCCAATCTCACAACTACAAATCTTCTTGTAGTGTTAATCTTCCATTTTTTTTCTTTAAATCATGTTTGGTGGTTTAAGAAGGGAACAACCTGTCGATTTAGTATTTATTTCTGAATTATGGCAAGTTTTCCACCGTAAATATGAACTGTCTCAAGGCACATAAACATTGCAAAAAGATTCGGCTAATGGTGGCATAGAATTTGGAAACCTTAAGGCTTCTTTCTTGTATGTTTAATGAAAATTTATTTTATTTGTGTACACAATAGATCTGTCCCTAAAACAATTGACAAAAGATACTAGCTTAGCTTTCAAATATTGCATTAAAATGTATTTAGAATAAAGCTGTCATCTTATAAATTAGAAACTTTAGGAACACTAATTATTATTCTGTAGGGATATGTCGTGTTTGTAATAAGTCACAAGCAATCACTAGTCTGTTATCCTATCTTATATTTTGTTGATCTGTGATCTAATAACTACTTAAATTAATTGTTAAGCGAAAGCAAAGGACATGAATGAGAAGAAGACAAATAATTTTTGATGAGCTCTTTTGAAAATAGCATTTTCCATTTCATCCGAATGTAGGTATCAAGGTTATGTAGTTTCCTGTTTCCTCTCGAGGTAGTAATATTTTCCGCCCTGCTGTCATATTAACTTAGTTGCTTTAATATTTGGAAACAATTTGATATTTTCGGCTTGTGGCCCAGCACGGTCGTTGATTTTTATTAGAGTGACATACTTGCAATTTTAATTCTTTAATTTAATTTTTATCTTACTTTCAAACGATGTGTAATCTCTTGCCTTAGATTTTAATGCTCTCGGCCCCAGGTTGGGCGTCAAACTACAGAGATGATATATTTTCCTCCCTAGTGATACAAATAGCTATCACCTAAGTAACCAGGAGTATAGAACACTATTAAACAATAATTTTGAGATTTGTTTTACATTTTTTATTTTTTTGACAAAAAGACAAGTGATGCGGGCCATTTTATGCATAGACTGATGAAATAGATTAATTAATGCACAAATTAATGAAAATCTTAATGAAAAGCAAGATGTAAAATTTAATGTATTCCCAAGATTTTTGTTTTTATTAACTTGCCTGTACCAATGATATTTTTACTTATTTCAACTTTATTCTCAAGGTTAAATAGCTCTAATAACTTTTAGCCATAAAATTATGGTTCAATGTGTTCAGAACTATAATATATATTTTTTTGTGATATTGGTAAGAAAATTGAAAATGCAGAAAGGTTAAATTACTGGAGAAATAGTAGATTTTATGTGGTAGGTTGACGCACACTGTAAAGGATGGTCCACTGATAATTCGTGGAATTAAAAGTATGTTTTAAAATCTTAAGTATTAAAATAACCAAGAACATATTTGGTTTTGGAAATTTTTAGTGGATTATCCTTTACTTCTCAACCAGTCATTTTAATTGTTAATTCGTTGTAAATGTAAAGTATTATCGATAATTTATTATGTTTTTAATAAAGACCTGTTTTATTTATCAAGTTATTTTTGTCCATCTTTCATCTTCTCCTAGAAAGACCTACATAATTCGTACCTTCACTAGTTTCCTTAAAAAATGTGTCAAAGGGAAATCGGGATAAATTAAACAACTTTATTATTTTTCAAATTCTAATTTCGTACGCTATTTATAATTTAGCAAACTTAAAAAACATTAAAAAATAAATATTCATCTAGCTCACTTTGAACAAGATGTGTCAAACATAATAATCACGATGTGTATAATATTGATATGGCTTGGTTATACAGTGATACTCATGAGTATTACAATTACTAATTTGTACTCAACTTAGCAGCAAACATTTTTTTTTTTCAAATATCTCGATATTGTATACCTTATCACAATATTATTATTGATATATTTCTATTACTCACTACTTGCGGCATCCAATACCTTGTGCACCATGTAAAACCTTAACTTCTACTTGGCAGTTTTCAATAGACTCGACCTGCTTACTAACAACAATAATAATAATAACAATAGGGTACTTGACATTATTTTTAAATTAAAAGGATAATCAGTTTTTCCATAGTTCACTTTTTTAAAAAGAGGTTTTAACCACACTTTTAGAAACACTTCTGACGTCAGTGATTTGTAAACACCAACATAATGTGGAAAACTTACACTGAAGTTGACAGGGGTCAAATGAACTACTGTCCATACCTTCAAGCTACTTTTAAACAATAGTCGAGCACTATTATCACCCTGCTGGGAAGGGTGGCAATTACTATTATTTCGGCTTCATTACTAAAATGGATGGCGAATAATATTGGTTTTTACAGAGATCAGCTAGGCATCGAGTTCGACAGTCTTTTACTTCAAATTATAAGTTTTGTGCATTATCTACAACCAATTTAATAATAGCGAAAATAATAGTAGATAATTACAGTAAGAGTATGCCATAATCTTCATTTCCAATAATAAATACTACTATTATTACACTTTGATTTGCATTTTTTAGACAATGAATAAATAAGTTAGTAATGGTTAAAATAATCACATGTATTTGAAAAACCACTGCCAATGGAATCATTACTTCCAAAATATAATTTACTTGTTTAAATATTATTTAACCCATCTTGCAAACATTTTTAAAGTTTTACTTTTTTCAGTTCAGATCATTACCCCACAAAAGGAAATAACTGCATATATAGGGTGAGTCGAAGTTAAACCGCCATACTCAAAATTTGAGTAGTATTTTTAAAAATAAATGGGGTTCTTCATATAACATTTTGTCCAAAAACGCTTCGTTTTCGACATACAGGGCGTCAAAGTTTTCTTTTAAAAACAGAAAAAAATTAGTATTTTCGGTTCCATTTATGATATCGAGTTGAAAATTGGTACTTTTATGTTTTCTGGGACGGCGATTATGAATTTTGTACCAACTTTCTTCTAGCCGCTAGAGGGCGTTGGCTACGTCGTTACTTTCGAACAAAAGTGTTTTAAACTTTTTTGTCTGCATTTAGACAGCGGAATATTAAATTACATTCGATTTTGAACAAAAAATGTCTCTTGTAAAAATACGAAAACCTTAACCGTTTTCATGAAAAACGCAATTTTGTGTCGCGGTGCGCGTGAATTCGAAAAAATTAAAATTTCGTAGTAGGCTGAGAAATGGGATTTATTCATTTGGAATTCTTTATTTACAGTAGGTATTGTCCTAAATTAACAATTTTTGTGAAATTAGTAATAAAAAGAACTTTAACCAAGACAACTTGATTAGCAAAAACAGAGAAAAAGCGCTTCAACGTTTAGTAGGCTTTGAAAACAATTGTGGGTTACTAATTTCACAAAAATTGTTAATTTACGACAATACCTCCTGTAAATAAAGAATTCCAAATGAATAAATCCCATTTCTCAGCCTACTACGAAATTTTAATTTTTTCGAATTCACGCGCACCGCGACACAAAATTGCGTTTTTCATGAAAACGGTTAAGGTTTTCGTATTTTTACAAGAGACATTTTTTGTTCAAAATCGAATGTAATTTAATATTCCGCTGTCTAAAATGCAGAACGAAAAAAAAGTTTAAAATACTTTTGTTCGAAAGTAACGACGACGTAGCCAACGCCCTCTAGGGGCTAGAAGAAAGTTGATAGAAAATTCATAATCGCCGTCCCAGAAAACATAAAAGTATCAATTTTCAACTCGATAGCATAAATGGAACCGAAAATACTAATTTTTTTCTGTTTTTAAAAGAAAACTTTGACGCCCTGTATGTCGAAAACGAAGCGTTTTCGGATAAAATGTTATATGAAGAACCCCATTTATTTTTAAAAATACTACTCAAATTTCGAGTATGGCGGTTTAACTTCGACTCACCCTGTAGACCGTCAGATAAAGGGTCCCTGGGTGCCACAAAGTACATCGATGTTGAGAAGAATGAAGAGAAATTTACGAGTGGCCCCTGGGGATAACATATGGAAAATTCGATTTTCCTATATAATATTATATAATAATATTATATGTTAATTATATATAATATGTTTTTCGGGCTAGTGACGATGTATATTTTCATATACTTCATATCCGAAAACTGTTTTGCAAAAGCCATAAAATAAATATTATACTGATAAATGCAACAATGTGCTGAACTTACTATGCTTGAGATTTATATTATTAACTAGTGGATGATTCAAAGATAAAATTTATAATTTTAAAATGTTAATAAATATTAAAAATGGAAAATATACCCTGAGAGAAAGATTGCTTTTTAGATTGGCTTTTAAGTGTTTTTTTCTCATTTCTTAAAAGCCCCATCTAAAAACAGCCACACAATTACAGATAGTAGTGCATGTTACAGTCTATTAACTTTAGCATTTGTAACAAAATTGCTTTGTTAAAATATACAGTGTGTCCACAGATGGACTTTTGCATATGATAACAAATTTAGGAGTAGAAATTTTACGTCCGGAGATTCAAACCTGTTTTGTTAGAAAGTAATTGAAGTAAACCTTGGAAGCAGCCAAAAACTTAATGCCGTTGAGAAAGTTAAAATATTTTCATGGGTTGCTGAGATATTTAAGAAAAACCGAATTTTTGAAATTTAGATTTTATTTTTTTCTGGCGCCATTTGCAATAATATTGAAAAATAAATTATACCTTTTCATTGCAACTTTTTCTGGACTACGTCATGGTATTTTTATATTTTCGGGGCGACCTTTCGTTTTTGAGATAGAGGGATCATCTTAATTTTTTTAAATACGGACCTGAATTTTTTATTCCATATTTCGAAATAAATCGTTGTCCTGAGTACAACGATGTATGACACATACATATTTGTTTCAGTTTTAGCTGCTAAAATGCACATTTACTAAGAAAAAAATTAATACGGTCCTGGACTATGCATTTTTCCCTTTTTTTTAAAGCTATTCCAATTATAACAGGTGATCATTATTTTAATACCTACTGGATTAATAATTATACTCCATGTTTTTCGTATTTTGAAATTCTTTTTTATACTTTAGGAAAATTACAACAATAATAATTATTAACAATAATGATTTTACCTAAAGTATAAAAAAAGAATTTCAAAATATGACTAACATAGAGTTCAATTAATCCAGTAGGTATAAAAAATGATCACCTATTATAATAATTGGAATAGCTTTGAAAAAAAAAAGAGAAAAATGCGTAGTCTAGGACCGTATTAATTTTTTGTACTCAGGACAACGATTTATTTCGAAATATGGAATAAAAAATCCAGGTCCGTATTTAAAATCTCAAAAACGAAACGTCGCCCGAAAATATAAAAACACCATGACGTAGTCCAGAAAAAGTTGCAATGAAAAAGTATGATTTATTTTTCAATATTATCGCAAATGGCGCCAGAAAAAAATAAAATCTAATTTTCAAATATTCGGTTTTTCTTAAATATCTCAGCAACCCATGAAAATATTTTAACTTTCTCAAGGGCATATTGTTGGGCGCCCAAAGGCGCAAGTTTGCCTCCATTTGACCGACTTCGTATCTGTTACGGTTTCCGAGATCCCCATGTTGAGCACCGGAACTGAATCACCCTGTATTTATTGTGTTAATAGCGCAACTAGGGCGTAACTAAGAGTGGTATTATCGCTGAAATCATCATCTGATTGGTTAATATTTCAAAAATTCTGTCATTTCATTGGTTCATATTGGCAGGCATTGAATTCTCTGTAAAAGATATCAAGAAATTTCGTTAGAAAAAGTTATTCAGAGCCTAAAATTAAATTTGAAATTAATTGGCCTACTTTGATTTTGGTGATTTTTCACGTGTAGTGCCTTTTGCGAAAAATATAAGAAATTGTTTTTGAGGATTGCATATTATGCACCTAAATCATAATTTCATTCTAGTGAAAGAATACAAATGATTGTTTTCAAACCTGACATAGGGACATAATACACAATTTTGTGAATAACATTTTCTAATACAATATTTCGATATACTATTCGCAAAAAGGCACTTCTCCTAAACTAAAGCTTGAAAAATCACAAAAAAATTTTTGGCCATCCGTGGACACAATGTATATTTAATAACTCTCAAAAACAAAATGCTTTCGAACCATTGTTAAAGTTTCAACATTTATATTTGGATCAACCTTGGAATCTCCTCATGCATATTTATGAGTATATTTGTTTATCATCTATTCTTTTGCAAGTGGGGAAACAAAAATTCCCCTTGCTCCAACTTTTCTGTTCGTGGTACTATAAAATACGAAAACAATATGATTCGACCTCAGAAAACTTCATTATTCGCCCGAAGAACATCCACCACCATAAAAATGACTGCCAAATTGACAGTTACAATTTTTCTGTTGCTTGCTGCCGTCGCAGTAGTAGAAGGTAAGAATTTTGAAAAAGGATTGTTAAGAAGCGGCTATGTGAAATGTTAAATATTTCCAGTTTCAAGTTCGTCATTACCAGAACCCGTGTATTTGTGCCTCAACAATATTTGCCAACAACACTGCGACAGGCAGTCTCCAAATGTAGGAAAGAAGGGGGACTGTTCTAAAGATAACTGGTGCAAATGTGTATGAGTCTAAATGATAAGAATATTGAAACGGCAATAAATTTTAACTAAGCTTGAATTTGTTATCAGATTGTTTGTAAATAATAAATGTTGTGCAAATTGAAATTATTGTTCTAATCATTTTTGCTATGCGAGATGAAAGCTAAAACATTAAAACCATCCCTAGGGACTTAAAGCAGACTTATAGGTCAATAATTATAACATGCAGAAGAAAGTTTAAAAACTGGTTCAGGAAATGTTGCAAAAAAAAATGAACAATTTTTTTCAACTTTAACTTTGACATAGGTAAGCCGATAACTTCTTTACAGTACCAAAAAAACTGAAGGCTCATTCTAAATGACAGATATCGAATAGACTTCTACTTTTAATCATGGTAATTCAATTTAAATGCGGATAGTTAAGTTAATTGTAATTAATGCAATAAATAGGGTACCGGGTACCTAACAATATTTTTAATTGCTCTAAAATTGTACTTGGTTTACAGTACAGGCTGGAATCTACAGTTTCGTCGTTATATATTGTGCAGAACGCCAAACATGGCAACTCTGGAGAAACGGAATTGCAACGTTGCCGGTGCCCGTTTGCAATAATTCATGGAACAAGGGCAAATTGTACTTTTCTATTCAAATATCTTCAGCTTGCCTATAAATATCTGTTACTTAATGTATTGCAACCTTCGAGCTTTAACTAAAGCAATTGCACAAAAAAATGTTGCCACATAAAGACATTTATTTTTATTATGAATCTGTTCCGTATATTGACTTCTCTATAGCAAAATGGTCTCTGTTTATGCTGCACATGCTGGAAACTATATCCTTCATCTCTGTCATGTGACACTTTGGTTAAAATATCTGAATACGGAACATACTATAAAGGTTCAGGCTTTAATAATGCGAGAAATATTCGCGTATGTAGCAACGTCCCCCACCCACCTAGGCATATAACCATATACATATACACTATGTCCCGGATAAGAATGAACAGCATATGAACAGCATGGGGATATTGCAAACGGTGACAGATAGAGCAACGGTTAAATGGGGGAAAAGTTGCGCAATTTTAAGGTCAATAAAATTAGATTTATAATTTTTTTTTCGTTTTTGAGTTATTTTGAAAAACGTGAAATTTTGCGTTTTCGATTTTTTTTTCTGAAGTTGTTATCACAGATAGAAAAAAAAATAAGAACACTTTCTTATGGCACTTTTTAAAGGTCTTTAAGATGGCGTTTTTATATTTGTTGACTAGTTTAGCATTGAGCCTATAGGGGGCGTATTTCTTATATTCAATGGCGTATATCATTAGAAATGCAAGGTGCTTTTTCAAATAACGACAAATTTAACATGTCAGCATGTTATACCTTGTGTCACAGAAATAGTGTAGAGGCCGAACGAATGTATTGTTGCAATTAATAAATGGCAAAGTTATCGGTTTCATTGGCTTAAAGCTTTATTCTCACAATTAGAAAAAGAGAAGTATTTACTCCAGAACACAATGCGACACTGTTTGCTGTACAACAACAGAGGAAAACACTTACAAGACAGGGTCGTATTTAAAAATATGAAGTTTTCGAAGTCAAAATAAACTGTAAGTTAAATTGTTGTCAATACTGATTAATATTTAGACTTCTTATTATTAAATACAGGGCTGCAATAGAAAAAAAATTAATGGAAAAAAAGGAATTTTCAGTATAATTGTCTCAAAACATTTTAAAAATATTTTGTATCATACGTCATGAGTATTTGCAATGAAAAGTGCTTTCAAAATCTGCAAAAAAAATCCAATTCCGTATTTAAGAAAATCAAGTTGACGATGGTTTATCAAAAACGAAACGTTGTACAACAAATCTAAAAACGCAATGATAACAACTTCAGAAAAAAATAAAATCGAAAACGCAAAATTTTACTTTTTTCAAAATAACCCAAAAACGAAAAAGATACTAGAAATTTGCTTGTGTTATTTTATTGACCTCAAAAATACGCAACTTTTTTCTTTTTTCCCATTCAACCCTTGCCATATCTCTCATCGTTTGCAATATCCCCTTGCTGTTCATTCTTATCCGGGATACAGTGTATATCCACATGTCATCTAACATGTATGGTTTTCTGATCGGTAGTTGACATCCCGTCATGCCACGTGTCATGCGTATTTCGCTAAACTAGAACATTAGTAGATAATATCTGTGAAATTTATTATAGTTTGTTAGTTATTTAATAATAAGTTTATAAGTTTGGCTGTCAAATTACTCCTAACCATTGCATAAATAAATTATTTGCAGTTGTTAAATTCTCTTCCTAAATACAACTCAGATAATACCTTTTGTTAATTTATTAATTCATTATAATCCCAATGATAAGAAAATACCTATCTTGCTGCGCAGTCGTGGTATTCTCAGCTTTGGGTTGGTTTATAACTCATAAAATTAAGAAAAAGTATTATCGATAATAGGCACACCACTTTTGTTATATTACCCCTGACAATAAGGAATGAATCAGAGGGTCATCCTGGGTTCTTCATATTATGGCAAAGTGAGTCTTCATTAATTCGAAAACTAATATGCACTTCAATCTGGGTGTATTCTGATTCGACATTACCATTACTTGAGAAATTCAACAACAAAAATGCAATGCAAAGCGTAAAAGTAACAATTCGTTTGGCAGCTTTTTTTCAGACACCTCTACGAAACTCTCGTTCATGATAAAATGATGACATTAGTATTTATGTTTTATTATTTTGCCAAGATCTACCTACTCTAGGTTTTAACTTTTTGATCGTCTCTTTGCGTTTGCACTAAATACAACAAGACGGGGGCGCTTCGTCACACATCAACAACACTTCATTCTGTGTTGCCATTATTCGAGAAATGCTATGAGAAATGTAAAAGTAAGTAACAATTTTTTGGTGGCAAATTTCGATGATCCGCTCCGAACCGCAAACCCTCGTTCGGAGTGAAGCGGCGACGTTATCATTCGTGATTCCTTACTCAATCGTTCCCCTGACGACGCCTCATCGCCGGTCGGCGGGCGGCGGCGGCTGGCTCACCCGCCCCGGCGTGTCCTGGTTGAGCTGCGAGGCGGTGACGCTGCGCGTCTGCAGCGTCGCGGTGGGCGGCGGCTCGTCGAGCAGCTGGCGCAGCCGCTGCAGCTGCGCCTCCAGCTGCCTGTTGTGGTCCTCGAGGATCTGCATGCGCGCCTCGAGGCGGCCCTTGTGCTGGCGGAGGAGGCGCGCCTCGGCCAGCACGTCGTGCTGCGGCTGCTGGTGCTGCGGGTGGGGCGGCTGGGACGGGACGCTGCCGTGCCGCAGCTGTTCGTACTCCTGCGACGGGGAGGGGGATCGATTTATACGATATTATTATTATTAAATTATTGCACATTTTGACAGTACCATCTCTGTATTACCTTGCAATGGTCATATCTGTAAAGAAACATGGTAATGATTTTGACACCAATTCAGGGTGCTGTGCTTCCACAATGACAGTTACCACTAGCAGTGCAAAGGAACTTCGAATTCCTAAACATAAATCAGTGTTCTATGAAGTACAATTTTATTCTTTTGATTTTGGTACTTTTTAATGTGTAACCTGGACTGACTATATTAAGGCGCTACGATACCCCCCATTTTCAAGGGTTTCGTAGTTTACATCTCCTACTTGCATTTCTTAATATTTTCACTTGATTTTTTTTTGTGGCTTAGATAAAACTACGAAGAATCGTCGTTGTGTATCACGAACTGTGCAGGACTAATGCGACACTGTGAAAAAAAATGCCAAACATACCCGAAATTCGACTATATTCGGTTAAGAATTTCGAGTATTTCCACCGCTCAAAAATAATTCGAAGGACACAACGACGATTGAGGCATTCTATAACATTATTTTAAGACTACTTTCAAGTCGATACGTTTGTTCGTTTGGCTATGATTTGAAAACTACGAACCCATTGCCCGGCAATAAAATGATCCGTGAATTGGCCATTCGAGCAGGAATTAGACGTACGGAGATAGGCGGGCGGGCGGGCGTTCGCTGGAACTCGTGGTTCCCCTACTTCCCCCTACGTCGGCGTACCTCACCGGGCTCGGAAACCACGTCAGGAGAACTTTCAATCGATATCAGATGGTTCATTTTTCATTTTATTAGTCTCAGTCTCCCTTATTTGTGTTTCGCATGTTTTGAATGTTAGTATGTTAGCAAATATTTATATTTCCGAGTACCCGAAGAAAATATTTTCTACCGCGACATTATGTATGTCGACTGGCATATAATAATACTCATTATTATTATTCCTCCAGGAATTATAAATAAATAATTATTAATCCATTGCGCCACAAATAAATTTTAGAAAATAAATAATTATTATTCACAAAGTACCTACTTTTTGCTTTTGTGTAAAATGGTTTAATCCCTAGGGCATAAAATGGCCTGGTCGTGCAAAAAGAGTAAATTTAAATTCTAGACCAAATTGTGCGCTTGATTTTTACTTTAAAAATGTGATAGGTACAAGTAATAATTTTGCCAAATAAATGGGTCATGTGAAGCATTTTTTGAAAACGAATTCCTATGTAAATCGCTGCATGATAAAAGCTAATTTATATACTTTCCAGAGGGAACGATAATAATTCTGACATCCAGTCAGTTTTAGAAACTTCTTCGTTAGAAGATTGTTCGAAAGTCATTGGAGTTGAAAATCGGGCAAAATAAAAATAGTACATTTTATTGTTCCAGTCTGTCGAATTTATGACATTTTAATACATTTTCTAGGATGTTCGATAATTCAGATTTGTCAGAATAAGGTTCTGAAACTGAACCGCAGTCAGGGCAAGAATACCTATAATGTTTGATAATGATGTCACAACAGTCACATGTAGTGAAACCAATAGGAGTAATTTGTGGGCTTGAGTGCTTTTATTCCCGTAGGTACCTAATATGGTTTCCAGAATTTGAGAGAGGGGTACCCTACATATTTTGCATTTTGCACACTTATTCGGATTTAGGTATAAGTAGTACTGCAGGTGCATAGGGTTTGGGAAACAAACTTTCTGGGAAAAACAGGGCTTTGAATGGAACATTTACAAGGGATTAGAAATTAATAGCTCCTATTATCTCACAACTATTACTTTATTTAAAAAGGGAGACCAGTTTCGTAACTCTATAAATTAGTCCTTGAGGATGTAATTTTATAGATTAACGAAACCGTTGTGATATAATATGGCCTATTCACTCTAATCCCTCTAAAGTGAACTCTTACAGTGTAGAAAGTTTTTAGTTAGATTTATTTATTATTACACAAATGTAAATATGAAATACCTACTAGTTATATAAAACATTTTGAAGAAGTAGACTTTAGACGCACTTTTTTAGTCGTAGCAACACTATTATGCAGAACAATTATCCAATCAAACATTAATAGATGTTCAACTGACCCTAATGTGGTTCAAGAAGAATTCGGTAATCGAATCGTTAATTTAGATTTTATAATTGAGCAATTACAGAAGTTTTTTTTATACACGAACCCTTCATAGCATGCACCTTTGCTGATATGAAAAATAATAGTAAAATTGCTTCGACGCCAAAAAGCTATGCAGTCTGTTGCCAACGAAAAGTGAACGCCCTGAAAAATATCATTTTTGCAATAAAGCAAACAGGCCACCGCCGTTTTTTAAATATATATTCGCGCTTCTTCGTCGGCATCGGCGAGACTCGTGTGACCCCGGCGGCCGTCGGCGGCGGCCGGCACGAGTTATTATTTCATATTATCTACACGTCTACACAGGAAAAAAAGACTCGTGATTTTAGTGAGTTCGTGTATATAGTCACTTTTCCATTACCTACTTTAAATATACAAGCAAATCCATGTGGTCCCAACAATATAATCTATACTTTTGACGTAATTGCAGATGAACCAATAAGTTTAAAATAGTTTGAATTTCCGTTAAGAAGACGTATTGTCACTTCGATACTAAAATTGGCATACTACAATGAAAGCATAACCTCGGTTTTAAAATATCTTATGTTTTATTTAAACAATTAAATTTATTTTATTTGAATAATAATAATTCTCACCCTCAGACTACTCCAAACTATATAAGAGTACCCCAGAAGCAACTGAAAAAACATTATAATTCATTGGATGAACAAAATAACTTAATTGCAACTTTTATATTCATCAATGTAAGTAATCATAGTCCAAGCAAATTGTCATTTTTTTATGGAGATAGAAAAAAAAATGATTCTTAACAGGTAGATATTTTCAGGGTTGGTTGTGGGTAGCGTCCTGAGTATAACCCCAAAAAATCACCGTCGAAGTCGTGTTACGAACCCCGCAATAGGAGTGGTTTTGCAAACATTTTTTTGCAATTTTTTTTCTTCTCATGTGTACAATTTTTTTTCTTCTTATGTATACATTATTACGTTCTCTACAACTTTCCCTCATGAAGTTTTTTTTTTAACTTCAATACTTCACGAGATATAGGTAAAAGATCACCACTATCTAAAGTGCTTTATAAGGGTAAAAAAAAATTCTTTAAAACAAGCTGATTTTTTTCAGGGTTAACTGGGGGTTAACTTAGGAGTGCACACAGTGATCGCAAATTAAAGGTTTTGAATCAACCCTACACTCTATATCGTTCGTAGTCATAATGAACACTGCAAGTGAATGGCTATAATTGATATTAGTACCCACAATTAAGTATTACAAATCCAGCAAAAATTCAGTGACAATAGTTGTAATTTCAGTATAATGAACAGTTAAATGTATCCCTATTTAATTCAACACCATGAAACGTTATGTTCTGACAAAATAATGTGCTTAGAAAAGAAGTATTATAGACTCAATTCCAGAACACGCTATTTATTGAAATAAAATATTACATTTAAATTATTCATTAGAATTCAATATCAATTGTAATTGAATTGATTATTGTTAGTTACAAAAAAGCTTCTGCTTGAGTTTGAGGAATAATATCTCATATTGAATTAAACAGGGTTTTTTTACAAAGTGACAGATTTTTCTCAGTGTAGTACCCATGGCCGGCCTGCCCCTCAATCGTAGCACTATGAAGGGGCAGGCTGGAGTGGGGAGTCGTGGGGACCAGAGGAAGGAAAAGGATAGGCATATCTAATCGAGCGACGTTTGTCCTGAATTGAGTCGGGCACTTTGGGCGGATTTCATAAGTATCGTAGCCTCTTAAAAACCGACGTCATATTTCATTGTTGTTTACGAACTGAGGTGGCGCTACTCAACGAAAAAAATGGCGACTTATTATAGGTTATAGGAGGGTATTCTGTGGTTATTGGTATGTCAGTTACTGGCATTTAAAAAGTCCCAAATTTTAAATATCCACCCATTATCACCTTTTCTTGTAATTATCCAGCTTTAATTCGATTTACCTTCTTTTTACGGTAAAGAATTGTCTTTGCTTCCAGTATTCAGCAGTTTTATCATATTAACACAGGTTTTATAGGTAGATTTGTTTGTGATAACACGAAATTTCCACGCGCATGAAGAAAATTGTATGCACAGACCATTAGATGAATAATTGCAGAAGAATAAACACTATTTTGGAATTATTGGATGATCTGATCAACCAGCTGAAGAAGCGAAAATTCTAGATATTATTTTGGAAGAGTATTTTGTAACGTATGCAAGAATGAAATTAGAAAATTTGGTTTATAGCTCCAAAGCGAACCGATAGTCCTCCATATAAAGAAGAAACTGAAAAATCTAATGCGTTTTATGCTTACTTACACTACAACTAGCCATGGACTTCATTTCAAACCAAAAGGTACCAAATACTCTTGCTTGTTTTTTAGACTTGCTTTTCTTAAGAAAATGTATGGAAATATGCCATTTGAACTTTTAAAATTAAGAGGGACATAACAAACAAATATTTTATTTTATGTTTTTATGTTATAAAAGATTCTGTAACAAACCACCGTGTAAATTTGTTTCGTCATGTGGCGCCAGTGGCGATCGCTTGAAACAGCGCTATGCACAGATCTTTAATATAGTGTCGGTCCAGTTGTAACTTAATATGAAATTTAATGTGTAATGTAACTTAAGTTTACATTGTATATGTGATTGAAGTTGCCGCGCCTTTAATGACAATAAAGAAACTATTACTATTACTTCTTACCAAGTGAAAATCTGTTGTAGGACCTCCATTGACTGATTTATTTTTAATTTTTTAACTTGCCAATTAGTAGGAATGGAATATCTCTGAATGTTTTCGAATCATTTTCGAATAAAAAAGTAGTTCAAATGAACAAGCAATAAAGGCACTCAAAAACTCTAGAAGAAAAGAAGAATCCACACACATTCACACATATTTAAACCCCTAAAGTGTGGCTGAATTGTTCTTGGTAGAGAAAAACATGTACAAAAATGAAATTAGTTCTAGCACAACATGTTCAAGCAAAATCCAGCATGGAATCCAAAAGTCAAAATTGATTATATCAGAAAACGGGAGATGGTTAAAAAAAAGTAGTTCAAATGAACAAGCTATACATTTTCAACACTCTAAAACTCTAGGAAAAAAAGAAGAATTCTCAGATATACTTAAATTTCTGATTGTGTGATGAAATTACTTATAACGCAAACAAGATCCAGGATGAAATCGAAATATCAAAGTTGATTATATCAGAAAATCAATGATGGATTAAATAGTAGTTCAACGGATTAAATAGTAGTTCAATTGAACAAGCAATAAATTTTCTACTTTCAAAAACATTGAGTGAAAAAAATGAAGATTTCCCACACATATTTACACCTCAGATTGTGTTATAAAAGAGTGTGCCAAAACTGAATTTCTTGGCACTTCCAATTGACAATAATGGCAAAGGAAAAATGTTTACAAAAATGAAATTAGCACAATCCGGCATGGAATCCAAAAGTCAGAAAACGAGCGATGGATAAAAAAAGTAGTTCAAATGAACAAGCTCTAAATTTTCCACACTCTAAAACTCTTGGACAAAAAGAAGAATTCTCAAACATGTTTAAACCTCAAATTGTGTCATTAAAAAAAGTATGACACTTTTAACATGAAAAATGTACAAAAATGAAATTACTTTCAGCGGAACTTCTACATAAACAATATCCAGGACGGATGCCAAAAGACAAAGCTGATTATATTGGGCAAATAGTGAAGGATTAAATAAGTAGTTCAAATGAACAAGCAATACATTTTCAGCACTCAAAAACACTAGGAGAAAAACATGATTAAGATGTGACATTTGATTTTTTTTACACTTTCAGTGTGACCTATAAATTCAAAAACATGGCAAGTTGTCATTGGCAGAGAAAAAAGTTTACAAAAACAAATTAGTCCTGTCCTAGCAGAGTATGTACAAGGAAATTCGTGCAAGGAATCCCATATTATTATTGATTATATCACAAAACAAGTTACGGATTAAATAGTAGTTCAATGCATTAAATAGCAATAGCAACAAGCAATGAATTTTCGAGTCTCAAAAACACTAAGTAAAAAAATGAACATTTCCCACACATATTTATGAACAAGTATGCCAACAATTGAATTTCTTAGCACTTTCAGTAAGATCTGCCATAAACATGTTTACAAGAATGTGTACAAGCAAGATGCAGCATATGGAATACAAAAATCAAAGTTGACTATATCAGAAAAAGGGCGATGAATAAAAAAGTAGTTCAAATGAACAAGCAATAAATTTGAACAAGTTACCTACCTGGCACATGTCAAAATTGAAGCATTTCAGATATTATTTACATCTCGGTCCGACTATTAGAGATTTGTACCGATCGAAACGTCATGTCAGATTTTACTCAAACAACAATTTACATTGTCTACAAACTCCTTGCCGATCGAAAAATATATTCAAACTAATCGACAAGATCAATCAAAAAATCAAAACAACCATCTCACCTGCTGCAACGCCTGGTTCTCGATCTCCAGCTCCCTGATCATTTCCTGCAGCTCGGCCCGCTGCTCCTCGTCTATGACGAGCATCAGCTGTCCCGGGCTGGCCGGCGCCCCCTCCAACGAATGGCAGTAATCCGCTATCAGCCGGTGCTCGTCTTCGGGGGACGCCGCCCTCAGCTCCACCTCGGCCAGTCTCGAAGCGTAGATCTCCAATCTGCGGACACGCTTTCGGTCATTCAAGGAAACGCACCAGGCACCCAATAGTAGGGGAGCCCGCGATGCTAAATGGGGATTTACTCTAGCGTCGTGGGGACCTATTGCATTTTGAAGATTAGATGGTAGAAAGAAAAAAAGGTTATATGATATATATATACAGGGTGTTCGAAAAATAGACGGAGATATTTTAGAGGGTGATTCCCTGTTAAGAAATATGAAAAAAAGTTTCTATAAACATGGGTCCGGAAATGCAGAGTTTTCAAGATACAGGATGTTAAATAAAAAAAAATAAAACATGAAATTATTAATGTCTTAAAAATTATTTACTCGATTCTGTTGAAATTTGGCAATGTTATTTGTTGTATTAAGAGGCTAATTTCGCCCTAACTAGATTAAATTTATTAAGTCCAGTGGCGTCCCGGGGGGCACCTTAGCGAATATTATTATCAAAAAAATGTACGCCACTACCTTTTTTGTAACTTTAATATTTTTTGTTTGATTAAGCATCTAAAAATACAACTTCTTTCCCTCTTGTATTGTTTTCCTATCTCACTTCGTTTTCGAGAAAAAAAAAACGTTTTATTGCATGTCACTGGACAAAATTGGTTGTAGTGTACTTTATGTTATGATATTGGAAAAGTTGCAATAACACTCTTTCCTAGAAATGCTTTTGATTATTTGTTTTCCAAGGCACTTGCGTTTTCTAAGAAAAATATGATGTCTGTTAAAAATTGAGGAATTTTTGTCTACAAACATATGCTCTTAATAATTTATTTTCTGTATTACAGGGTGTTGAACGTGGACTTTTCAAATATTGTAATACCTATATTTCTTAAACAAAATTTGACAAAACGTCTAAAATAAAACTTATAGATAAAAAGCAGGTCTATCCAAATATCAAATAAAAAATGTGCCTTCTTTACAAAAAAAAATTCGAAGGGAGCCGCGACGCAGAGCGTCGTTTGTCAAATATTCTCAATTTTATCTGAATTTAGTCTTCGTTTGGTCCCATTTAAGACCCCGGAAGCAGATATATTTTTTCTCTTTTTGTTTGCCCACAATAGGCCAGGGACATCGAGTTTGAATAACCCTGTACATATAATACCACGAGTGCTGTGATCAGCTGTGATGGCGTGATGGCTGGCGTGTGGCGACGGTGCGAGAGAAAGAGTGAAAGGGAGAGAGAGGCGCGGAGTGGGGAATACATGCTTCACTGCAGCTAGCTGCACGCCCTAAACTTTATCGACGATTTTTGTTACTTCGGCTTGTGGAAATCGGCAGATTATATTTTTCCCGTTATCCTTGAATTATTTCCTTCAAAATAAAAAAATATTCGACCGCGCTTGAGAAAGTCGAGGTAATGGTTTTTTTGCAAGTTTGTGACCCTCCCACCCCCTCACGTCACGCTCAAATCGTCAGATTATTGAAATGCACACTTTTCAGCATGTAATTAACCCATCATATCTTAATCTGACGCGCTCGAGTATATCCACCTATCGATTTTTTTTTACTATTCTGATCGGCTGCCCTACACGCGCGGCCCTGTATAGAGGGCTTAGATATGGTGGAGGTACTCAACAGGGTGCAAGGTATGCCCCCATATGTTAATCTGACGTGCTTGAATAAATCCCAAAATCCCCTCTTGGGCTCCCCTACTACAAGTAGCAAAAATTGTTTTTTTAAAAGCTGTAACAGTATCTATACCGCTTTTTTTATATAGCCTCAAGCTACATAATTAAGAGTTGTAAACAAGTTTTCAGTACTAATAAAATATCAATATATCCAAAGAAGGCCCCCATTTATACAGCTTTCAAGTTCTATAAAGGGTTATAAAACAAGCTGAAATAGTAATGAAATTGCTTATTTATTACGTCTTTTCAGCCCTTATAAGATATGTTATACAGCCACTAAGCAGTTGCTATATCGATGTTGCACAAGAAGGCCTTATTCAGTTATTCTAATAATCTTCTTTTAATTGTTATATTAGAGGTATTTACATGATACAAACAAGATTTATAACACCTTAAAAAGTATATATTGACGAACAAATCTTTTAAAAAATAATTTTTGTAATGAAACGGCATACAATTTCTATGTTCTCACACTCACATCAGAAATATGACGACTTTGTTGAATAATGAAGTAGAATCTGGTACCTAGGGATGGGCAAATTTCACTGTTCCAGGGAAAGTGAAATTTCCCATTGAAATTTTCGCGAAACTTTCGAAATTTATGAAATGTTCGCGAAACTTTCAATGTGATGTTGAAATTAATGAAATCTAAAGAATGTTTCACGTGAAAATTTCGCAATCATTTCCTATAAACAGTCCCCACCCGAGCCCAAAAATTATGTATGTGTATGAAGTGGAATAGATATAGGGTGTTCCAGATAGAGATAAGACGTTACTTTACGCTCGATTATCTCAGCAATTTTTAGACTAAGTTGATGGTTCAGAAACTAAACTTGTGTAGTTTTTCCAAGAAACCGAATGCAGTAAAAAAACAATCGAGCAACAAATATAAGTTTTGACCAAAAAACTATTTTTTTGAAAAAATCAAAATGGCGGATTACAGCGGTTTTTGTTATAAATCATTACTCGAACAAAAAATATATGTTTATTTTGTTATATCACTTCCCGTTCAACAACCGGCGCGGGCGCGTCCATATAATAATATATGAGAAAGTTTCGCGTTTTTAAGGAAATTTCTGAGAAAGTTTCGCGAAATTTATGAAGTGAAACTTTCGCTTGAAACTTACGAAAATTTCACTGAAATTTCACTTCATGGGAGAAGCGAAATATTTCACTTTTGAAAGTTTCAAATGTGAAAATTTCAAATGAAACTTTCAAACGGAACAACTCTACTGGTACTTAATAAGAATCGGCGAGAAGACTCTTTTGCCTGTATATTATTAATTTTATTGCTCGCCCTGGACTCGAAATTCATCTGCCAACAAAAAAATATTTTTTTTCACGTTTTTCACAACTCCTGTATTTAAACAGATTGCGTTACATATTCTGAATGTATTGTAACTAATTATCATAACAATAATACAAAAATTTCCTTCTAACGTTAAAAAAATTATTGAACATATCAATATGGCCGCCTTATCACCTTCTTTTCCATTATACAAAATGGCTTCTTTCAAAAATGTCACCATACGAACAGTTATAAATCGTTTAAGAGTACTATTCTGCAGAAAGGTGTCATTTGTTTTATAGCTGCTTATTAAGCAATTATAAATTATGAGGAGGATTTAAAGAAGTTATAATAAATAATAATGCTTTATTATCTCATAAATTTACTATTTGTAGTCTTCCTTTTTCATTGAATTTATGTCTCCAGTGCCATCTCTCGTTGGACGAAGATCATAGCTTTTATTTGCAAAAACTCTGAAGCCAAAGCCAGCCTCTTCTGAAAAATTTTCCTCACCCTAGTTCAGTTTCCCAAATATTTATTATTTCGTCATTATCAGATGAATATCTGATATTTTTCCCATTCTTCGATTTTATTTTTTGGAATTTAACTTGAGTTGGTTCCATTAAATTAGTAGCTTGAGAGCGCGATTCTTCCAGAATCTTTTTTAATGCCAATTTCGCCTTTTGTTTGGAATGTCCATTTTGTTTTAATTTTTTTGCAGCACTTGTCCATATTTTATTAAAGAATATTTCAAAAACAACACCGCGTGTTACCGTTACTAACTTTTGACCTTATGAGATAGAAAAGCTGAAAAAGTACTTTTTACGGTTAAAACATCTGCTGGTATATAGTTCTAAAAGAGCATTTCAACTACAGGGTGTCCCAGCGAAAACGTAACAGGCTCTGTAACGGCCAGGGAAATTTTTTCTTGGAAAAACGCAAAAATAGGTTAATCTTGTTTGGCAGGGGGACATCTTTTGGCATAAAATTGATAGATCTATCTGCAACCCCCTGAGCAGGGGTTGAACCCCTTCAACAAATTTAAATGGGAAGGGGGTTCATGTCGCACACCTTTGGAAATGTCTCTCAATTCTCTATACACCTGCATCAGATTTTCGAAAATCGAACGACTTTTCAAAAAGATACACCGAGTAAAATGCAAAACATTCATTTTCAATTATTGCCTGGTATTGTTATACAATAGAAGATCTGCGTCTCCGTATTATAAACGAATGTCGACAAATCACCCCTGAAATGTTGCACAATGTTCGGCAGCGTTTTGAACAAAATCTTTATTATTGCATGGAAGTGAATGGGCAACATTTTGAGCATTTATTACAATAAAGTTTCAATTTCCTCCCGTTTATCAAATTTTCGTCAAAGTAATGTTGCTGAACATGCTTTCTATAACTTACAGCCCCTGACCACCACTTTCGGCTTAATTGTTTAACAATACCAGGCAATAATTGAAAATGAATGTTTTGCATTTTACTCGGTGTATCTTTTTGAAAAGTCGTTCGATTTTCGAAAATCTGATGCAGGTGTATAGAGAATTGAGAGACGTTTCCAAAGGTGTGCAACATGAACCCCCTTCCCATTTAAATTTTTTGAAGGGGTTCAACCCCTGCTCAGGGGTTTGCAGATAGATCTATCAATTTTATGCCAAAAGATGTCCCCCTGCCAAACAAAATTGACCTATTTTTGCGTTTTTCCAAGATAAAATTTTCCTGTCCGTTACAGAGCCTGTTACGTTTCCGCTGGGACACCCTGTATATACTTGCTACAGAAAATATTCTCTTGGTGATAGTTACAAAGCTTTTATACATAATCTATTCCAAAGCTATATTTGAAGCTATTTGTCTTAAACAACTATATTGCTATGAAATTATACTTTAATCACGTTTAAAACTCTATAGTATCCAGCCACAATAAAGCAAAAGTTTGAGTATTAGATTACTTTATAGAATCTATACGCAAGTTTATATAACTGTTACAAATCTGTTTTACTTATTCTATAAAAAGGCTTCTAATACCGCTTTTACGAAGTAAAAATAATGCTATACAGGGTGCCCCCATATGTGTGTAATAATGCTTATCTTCTTAAAAAAATATATTTAGAAAAAAATGGTTTAAATAAAACTTACAGTGTGACCTATTCTGCATAATCCTACCAAGTCGATTTTGTTTTACCTCTCATAATGTGGTTGCTATGGCAACGAACTTTTTTTTTTTTCAAATGGGATCATATCTTTTCTAATCGATTTTTGGAATCAGCTACTTATTCTGTACACAACAGCATAAAAAAATAAAAATCTATAGGTTACATATGGAAAATTTTGAGAAATAAATTATTTTTATTTTTTCCGATTTAATAGTGGATGTTATCGGTAAACTCGATGGAGGCAAAAAATATGCTACATTAAAATTGTTTGATGGTTCTGCCATACTGAGAATGGTAAATCTTTAGTGATGGGTAAATGTCCGGTCACGATGTTTTCGTGACTAACCGGACAATCGTGACCGGTCATTTTGGGTCAGGCAAGTGGACAAATTCAAAAGTTGCAAAAAAGTGTGCCATTCAATCGGTCATAATTTTCTCATCAAAATGGTATATAATACTTGTATAAATATAGTTACAGGAAAGTATATCTCTTATAAATTGTAAATAATTGAAGATTCAATCTGTAACTTTCGAACTTTCATACATACCGTTTTACTCTACTGTTTTTGATTTTGATTTCTAGATCTGTAAACTATAAATTTACCCAGTACAATGCTAGGCAGTACGTTAATGTTGTATGATGGTTGTTTTGTTGAAAAAATCCCAAATTATACTTTCTTTGTTGGATTTTGGCATTCTTATTCCTTATTATTTGTTTTACTATTGTTTATTGTTATTTGTTTATTTACATTTACTAATAGTATCTTAATCACGCTGCTTTTACTTTCCATTTCCAGCAAGACCAATAAACTGAGTAAACTAAGTCAATCATAAGGTATGAAATGTGAAAGTTCTTAAAAAATTTGCGGGAAATTTAAAATTTGGTCAACTTGACCGGTCAAGTTGACCATGTCCTTGACCACCTGGACAAGTTACTTAATGACCTGACCGCCGAATGTTGTCTGACTGGTAAATGACCGGTAATTCTCCAGTCAAGATGACCGTGACCAGTTGACTGCCAACACTATAAATCTTTCAAATTCAGTTAAATGTACCATTTTAACTTGCAGGACATAAAATACCTACTGATTAAATTTATCGACCAATGAGAATTTTTGTATAAGAAAAGCAAAAAGAAGAGAAGCAAAACCATCAAACAATTTTAATGTAGCATATTTTTTGCCTCCATCGAGTTTACTGATAACGTCCACTATTAAATCGGAAAAAATAAAAATAATTTATTTCTCAAAATTTCCCTATAGATTCCTTTATGCTGTTGTGTGCAGAATAAGTAGCTGATGCCATAGCAACCACATTATGAAAGGTAAAACAAAATCGACTTGATAGGATTATGCAGAATAGGTCACACTGTAAGTTTTATTTAAACCCTTTTTTTCTAAATATATTTTTTAAGAAGATATAAGCCCCCATACATATGGGAACCCTCTATAAAATGGCACTATAAAGCACCTTTAGAAAAATACTGTAAAGTTGTTTTAACAGCAACGTTATTTGGCTAATTTACTGCGCCGCAATATACTTTTTATAAAGATTTAAGCAGAATAGCGCACCTAATGTGCTACTTGGGCAATATTATCATTAATATAGGAGGGGCAAAACCACGGGAAAGTTTCACCTGGAATGCATGTCGTTGTGCTGTGGCGACGCGACGGGACTCTCGAGCTCGTCGCCCTCGAGGACCGACCTGACGGGCAGGTACCCCATCCGAGGGTGCTTCACGAAGTACCGCTTGCTCTTGAACTTGTTCTTCAGGGCCCTGGTGAAGTCGCGCACGTCCTCGATCGATGTGGTCGCGGCGCAGTATTCCTGCATCGGGTGGGACAGCTTGTGGCCCTTTGTCAGTTTGCCCGAGAAGAAGCAACTCTACGAGAGAAAAAGGGGAATTCCCGCAGATATTCGAACCTCGGATTGCTTCCAAAAGGCGAAGGAAAAAAATCGAAATCAGTCCTAGCAGAACGTGTACAGGGTGGGCCACATTGGACACTTTTAAAGGGAAACTCCTATTTTTGACGGAGATAGACGAAAACTGATGTCGGTGCCTGAGGCTCATTTTTTATGATAAACTTAATGGCGAAATCCGCAAATCGATATCTGTCACCGTTCTTGAGTTACAGGGCGTTTTTCGAAAATGTGCGTTTTCGAAAAAAGGCCGTAACTTTTTTCGGGTTGAAAATTTTGTGTTTCTGTAAAAACATTCGTAAAGCACTTTTTCACGTAGAATCCAATTCTGCTATTACATTTTTTTTCTAGTCAATGGTTTAAGAGTTACGGATACAAATTTTTATTTTTATTTCCGAACGGTTGTAGTGAACATATAACATAATATATACTTCGTTGGAATCAGAAAAATGCGTAGAATTTAATAATCCAAAAATATACAAGGTGTTCCATTTTAAAAAACATAAGTTTTGTCTGCCACGGCTTTCTAGAGCACACTGTATAAGGTCCACTAGTGTCACAAAAAACTTAAAAAAAAACTAGAAGTTAAGGGGATGTCAATTTATAATGAGCCACCCCGTACAATAGGTATTAAAAAAATAAAGATACAAGATTTATTGTAAAAATATAAAGTCACGTATAAAACAAACAAATATCTGTTACACATTCTCCAAAATAATATATATATATATATATATATATATATATATATATATATATATATATACAGGGTGTTCCTTAATAACATGCTAATACTTAAGGGAGTTATTTTTGGGCCCATTTTAAGAAAAAAACTTCATATGAACGTATGTCGTAAACGTCCCAACTTTTGAGATACAGGGCGTTAAAGTTCATTTTTTTAAATTGAATTTTGGCTACATCTCCCGAAATAATCAAGCTGCTGAACTGAAATTTGGCACTGCTATGTTTTTGGGGATGGAGAATAAGCTGAAAATGTCAATTTCACCGTATCTCACAGAGGGCACCACTTGCGCTGTTTTTTGATCACGCTTTTACGCGTAACTTTTTTGAGGTTATCTTTTTGGTCCTGCAGGTCCATCATTTTAGTGCATATTTTCATTCTACAAGAAAAAGGTACTCTTGTTTCATAACGATTAAATCAACCGTTTGCTTTGAAATTGCCAAAACGTTCTCCAAAACACCTGTTGACTTCAATATTCGAAACATAAAATTTTCACCTACCACCTTCAAGTTTTACAGATCAACTGTTCCATTTAAACTGAGAAAAAAATTCCTATGAACAATGTACCAAAAATTATTCGCTTTCAAAATGGAAAGGATTGAATTTGACAAAATTTGGACACTCTATTTCAAGAAAACCAATGGTGTTTTGACCAATGCCCATTTGGCATTTTTTTCATCATTTTGAATGTACAGTTGATCTGTAACATTTGAAAGCAGTAGGTGAACATTTTATGTTTCGAATATTGGAATCAACAGGTGTTTTGGGGCACGTTTTGGTAATTTCAACGCAAACGGTCGATTTAATCGTTATGAAACAAGAGTACCTTTTTCTTGCAGAATGAAAAGATGCACTAAAATGATGGACCTGCAGGACCAAAAAGATAACCTCAAAAAAGTTACGCGTAAAAGCGTGATCAAAAAACAGCGCAAGTGGCGCCCTCTGTGAGATACGGTGAAATTGACATTTTCAGCTTATTCTCCATCCCCAAAAACATAGCAGTGCCAAATTTCAGTTCAGCAGCTTGATTATTTCGGGAGATGTAGCCAAAATTCAATTTAAAAAAATGAACTTTAACGCCCTATACCTCAAAAGTTAGGACGTTTACGACATACGTTCATATGAAGTTTTTTTCTTAAAATGGGCCCAAAAATAACCCCCTTAAGTATTAGCATGTTATTAAGGAACACCCTGTATATATATATATAAAATAAACACCTTCAAAACAAAAATAAATAGCTTCGTAAAATCTTATTTGGTTAGATCATCTTCGGAGTATAGTAGAGCACAGGGATCACATATACTTAAATAAATAACATAACTGTGGAGTAGAATAAAAATGAATATAAGATATAATTTTGATTAGTTTTTGTAAGAATTAAAGATTCCCTATTTTTATATCTATTAAACCTCAAATTTCCAGGTATTTGATGGATTTCCCTGACTTTTCCCTGATTTCCCTGACCAAAAATAATTCCCTGACATTTCCAGGTTTTCCAGGTTGGTGGACACCCTGCAGATATTGATTTGCGGATTTCGCCATTAAGTTTATCATAAAAAATGAGCCTCAGGCACCGATATCAGTTTTCGTCTAAGTCAAAAATAGGAGTTTCCCTTTAAAAGTGTCCAATTTGGCCCACCCTGTACAAACAAGATCTAGCATAGAATCCAAAAGTCAAGGTTGATTATTAGTACAGGAGCATAATGTATTCCGTGGGACCTTTTGTGAAGGGAAGTTTTATTTATTTATTTAAATTCTCAACAATCAGTAGATTATTACAGAGAATTATATAGATTAGTTACTAAAAAAAAAGATTACTGCAACATGTTTTTCTTACTTTTTTTCCCTTTATGTTTTTTTTTACAGAAAAAATTTTTTTAGCTTCGTTTTAAATCTGGTGGTATTTCTTATACATTTGATTTCTTTTGGAATCTTATTATATAATAAAACTCCATCACAGAGAATTGATTTTTTCCCAAAATTACTTTTAAATTTTTGAATCTGAAAATCACTATTTTGTCTTGTAATTTTGGAATAAACTCTTTGAATAGCAATGCTGGAATATTTTTCTTTTTTAACAACTGAATGAATCAAAATGCATACTTTTAATTTATATAAACTTTCAATATCTAGATATCCTTTTGGTTTATACAAATTTATTGTTGGTTCCAAGAAAGGTAGTTTATGGATGCATTTAATAATTTTATTTTGCAACTTTTTCAAAGGTTTTCTTGCATCCAAACTTGCTGATCCCCAAATTGAAATTAAATATTGTAATTTTGAGTATATTAATGAAAAGTTCAAGAATTTCAATGCAATATAGTTCCTTATCCTATATAAAATACCTATTATTGGAGAAATACTGTTCCCAAGATATTTAATATGTGTTTTCCAACTAAAATTTGAGTAGAGATGTAAACCTAGAAACTTAATAGAATTTGTGTGTTTAATTTCATTATTAAAGCTTTGGTTTAATATTTTCAATTAATTTACGTTTCGTGATAAACATATATTTGGATTTATCAAAATTCAGTGAGAGTTTATATCATCAGCAGACGAACAAATTTAATAATTATAAATTTTTCCATATCTTCTACTGTTTACAAGTTATGATCCATTTTTTATGTCACTATCGGTTTAGAAAAATCGATGATTTATTACAGGTGAAAAAGATTGATTGTGCTGCTATTTACTCACAATAACTTTAATATGACACTTATATGCAACAAACATTACAACAAACAGAGTCATTATAATGGTATGAAACACACTTTAATAATACATACCCCTGTATGTCCTATTAATAATTGTCCAAATAGCAACTTACACATATTTCGGGCCAAAATATAACGATTGAAGCTAACAGGCCTTAATAGTTAATAATTGTTTAAGAGATACAGTGTGTTGAAGTTCATTTTTTAAAATTGAATTATGGCTAGATCTCCCAAAATAATGAAGCTGCTGAACTGAAATTTAAGCTGAAAGAATAAGCTGAAGATATAAATTTCTATGTATCTCACAGAAGGCGTCTCTTCCACTTTGAGTCGTGCTTTTACTTGCAACTTTTTGAGGTTATCTTTTTGGTCTTACAGGTCAATCACTTTAGTGCATCTGTTCATTCTGTAACAAAAAGGTACTCTTGTTTCATAACGATAAAATCAACCCTTTGTGCACCAAAACACCTGTTGACTCCAACATTCGAAAAATAAAATGTTTAAATGTTACAGATCAATTGTACCATTTAAAGTGAGAAAAAACTCCTTAAAAATGTTTCGCTTTCAAAATGGAACGGATTGAAACTCGGCAAAATTTGAACACTATTTCAAGAAAACAAATGGTGTTTTGACCAATGCCCATTTTGCATTTTTTTTGTTTATTTTGAATTTACAGTTGATCTGAAACATTTAAAAGCGGTAGCTGAAATTTTCATGTTTCGAATGTTGGAGTTAACATAGGTGTTTTGGGGCACATTTTGCCAATTTCAAAGCAAACAGTTGATTTTATCGTGCCTTTTTGTTGCAGATTGAAAAGATGCTCTAAAATGATGGATCTGCAACAACAAAAAGGAAACCACAAAAAAGTTGCTAGTAAAAGCTCCATTCAAAAACAGCACAAGTGACGCCCTCTGTGAGATACATAGAAACTGGCATCTGCGGATTAGCCCCAAATGGCGACGAAGGCAAAATAATAGTAATTGCCCCCCTCCCCTGCACAAGCATGTAGTTGCTTCTGGGTTGCTCCTAGTTTGGAGTATTGTGAGGGTGAGAATTATTATTATTATTATCATTATTATTCTTCGTCCCCAAAAGTACAACAGTGCCAAATTTCAGTTCAGCAGCTTGATTATTTTGGGAGATGTAACCATAATTCAATTTCAAAAAATAAATTTGAACGCCCTGTATCTCTTAAACAAACAACATTTCTATTAAAGCGTGCGTATTGGCCTCAATCGTTATATGTTGGTCCGAAATATGTGTAGTGTAGTTGCTATATGGACAATTATTAACCGAACACCCTGTATGTATTATTAAAGTGGGTTATTGTGAGTAAATAGCAGCACAATCATTATTTTTTTACCCTTAATAAATAACTGATGGTGACATATATAATAGATAATAACTCTTATTTGGTAGAAGATATGGAAAAATTGATAAGATCTAAATTTGTTCATCTGCTCGTGCAGAATAGAAAATATTGTATGCACATTTTGCGTATGAGTACTCTGGAAGAAGTTATTCTTGATGGAAGGAATAAATATCTTGTATGGCGGCCATATTGGATTTATGATGTCATAAAAACCAAATGGCACAACTCGAAGGTAAACACCCGGTACTGCGCCATTAAGTAGCATACAGTAAAGAGATTCCACATAGTCGTAACTTCCATTCACCAAAAAAAAGTCGATAAATGTGCATTATGCTCCTTAACTATATGTTGCAACACAAGCGAAGGATGAAAGAAGTAGTTCAAATGAACAAGAAATAGATTTGTACAAAACTCAGTCCATTGATATAAAAAAATCCATTTCTTACCTGGCACATGTCAAAATTGAAGCACTTCAGACACCTGTATCGCAGTCCGACTATCGGATACTGTTTGCAGGAGTTACACTTGGCCTGATGCTTCGCAGTCTCGGCGGCGGCCAACCGATGCAACACCGGCAGCCAGACCAACGATTGCGGCTCCTGCTTTAACCAGGACAAAAAGTGGGTGGCCTCCAGTTCTTCCCTATCGCCTGAAACGAAAAGAAATTCGTAGGGGTACGCCGCGGCTCCCCCCGTCGAACTTACCCAGACAACTTCTGACGCTCGGCTCGATGTTGGACCCGCCGAATGCCGCCACCTCCCCGAGCTGTCGGGGCACCTGCAAGATGTCGTGCAGGAGCAACCCGAGTTTTCTCTGGTCGGCCTTCTGCCGGGGGTCGGCTATCAGACGGAACAGATAGCGGTACTTCTCCTCGAGGTGGCCCTTGGACAGTAAGATCAGTCCGACCTGAAAGAGACTGCCGTAAATACGGTCGGTTCGCGACGCTCACGTGCCTTGAAACTGAGAACTCGAATTTGGCCGGTGCGCTGACTGTCGTAGACGTTTAGCAGCCAGTTCAGAGCCAAGTCGACGCAGAGCGGCACGTCTAGCGAGGCGCCGGGTTCTTGTGCCGACACGTTTCCGTAGATCACGCGTAGCACCAGGACCATGTCGGCCACGTCGAGAGATCTGGCGACAAGAAAATGACAAAAACATATTTCGAGCCATTACCACAAAAATATTTGATAATTCAGATATACGTCATCGGATGATAAAAATCATCCAAATTTAGTTATAATTCCATTCAGTCGGTTTTTGTGGGTTTTGAGATCAAGGCACATGATTTCTAATATGGTTTGTTGTGCATTTATGGTGTGTTCAATTATACATTACAGAAAAGGCACAAATTTCTTCTTTTTCATTATCGCCTCTCATATTGGTCAGACATCTCTTTTGCGCGGTATAGGGTGGTATCAACACCACCTCTACTAAAGCCAAACAACAACAGAGTGACGTCACGCTTAAGAGGCCAAGTAAACACATATTTTAAAGCAAGGGAAGAGATTAAATATGTACCAATTTAACCACCTTTGTATATCAAATTCTAGGTATACCCCGATTACTGTAAGAAGTCCTGATTTTGTCAGATGACATTCTCCACAAAATCCCTAGTAATTTTATGTTAACCATGAGTATAACATCGGTATATGTTATGTCTCAACCAGTTAATGACATCACTCATTGATTTATGATGTTAAAAGTTACCCAAGTGATACGAAAAAGAAGAACATAATAAAATAAAAACCCTATGCAATCACGATTATACCGCTACAAATAAAAATAACTAATGACTACAACTCATATTAATATTTTGGATTTTGTACGTTTCGTGAATTTTACTGTTATCTGTGTTGTTCTTGTTCGTGTTATTAGTAGTTATTCATTGTGCAAATGGGCTCGTTACTGACCTGGTCTTATGACCCGGTTGCATTTTTTGCTGCTTTGATGCCAACTTAAAATGGCGAAATTACCACTCGACAGTCCCAGTGACTTCTTATTTCTGAGGGATCTGGATAGATTTTGGTGTTTCAAGTTTTCGACTTCGTTTTCTTTTATTATCAGCAGCTTTCATTTTAACATATTCTGCAACGCTGTTATTTGTAACTTTACAATAGTTGTTTAAAATAATATTAACAGTAACAGAAATAATCTTCTGCCACAGTTGAGAAGTAGAGTGACCTTTGCAGTCAGAATCAGGGGAAATATCATAGTTTGAAATTTTCTGCCAAATAATTGCGCAAGCTAAAGGTCTTTGATTGTTTTCATTCAAAAAAATTTCAATTGCCAGCCATTTTTTAAAAATCACAAAACTGTACAATTTACCTATATAACAAATAATACAGGAGATTTACATGGGAACCGTAACCGCAAAATATCGGATTCCAAAAAATGCTTGTAACAAACCTGCAATAAAGGAAAATTCGCTTGATTAATGTGAATTTAATTTATTGTAGAAGGAATGTTTGTGCCTATATTAGTAATATGACAAGTAGGTATAGGTATACCTAATGTAAAATGGGGCATGAGGGCATGGCAATATTCGTCATCCCATTTTGAAATAGCAAACAAAACTCTATATAGTCAGCAAAACAAGCCGCCGCTATAAATACAGCTGCAAATTTCTGAGCATTTCTTTTCCAAATTACAAAGCATTTGCCGACTCGGGTTTTTTTGCTGTTTAAATTAATACTGGAAGAACTGTACATATCTATGTAGGTGTAGCTATTTTGATCGAATGTGTTATGAGAATAGCTAGTCATACAGAAGCAGATATTGTTAAATATTTAAACCTCTGAGTGAAGACAACAAAACATTCTGATTAGAGATTTATGTAGGTAAATACTCACGACAGTGTGATGAAACTTGAAAATCCTCCCTGTGAATAGACCGAATCCGCTGAGTAGGTACGTAAGTTATCGCACTTAGGAAACTTGAAAGTATGTACGCCCACGATACACTTGTAACGTCAGTTGCGAATCAGAATGTAAATTGCTCCATATGTTTTACACAGCAATAGATACGTTTTTATGAGATTTTGCTTATTTTAAAATTTTAAACGTTTTCTTTTAAATAAATGTTGTTAAAAATATGTAGATTATATTACTAGATAAATGAATGAATATTCTGTTGATAAGAAAGACATTTAATTTGATAATTATAATTTTACAAATAATTTGTTTTCTTTGCGTTTTAGCTAATCGTATGCATGCAAATAAAATTGATGATTAACAGGATTTTTCTTTTAAAAGACCGTATATTGGTAGGCAATAAAAAAATATCATATAGGTATCTAAATAATACATGTATTGTAAGTAAAGTAAGGTAATCCTGAACTAAGTTTTGGCTTCTATCGACACAAACTCTCCATCGAAAAAAATATTTTACAGATGACTTGTTATAGGCAAAGATATTGATAAATAAAATTCAAAGCCTTACCAAAAATATAACTTTTTCCTTCCAGTGTTTATGTTCGTTTATGTCAATTAAAGCCTTATTTACCAATTAATGCACACAAGCCTTGACACAAGCACAACCTGCATAACTAATGCTTAGTTTATAGTTAAACAACAAACAAAACAACATAATAAATAGTGAGTAAAATAATGATTGCCTTTAACCATAACAAGGCTAATTTTTTATTGCACATTCTATTTTATTTGCTGTATAAACCAGGCATAAACTCTGTTGAGTCCCCTATTTTTAATGCTCTGTTCTATAAATAATCTGTTTCCTTACCAGATTATTGTCCTTGGGAAATCTATAATACTTAATTTCCGTTCCCTTACTGTTCCTATTATTATTTGGACATACGCTGACTGCACATCCCGGCATTTTTGGCCTATTTCAAAGCACTGTCGAGCTGGACTGACGATCAGTCAGTTGTTTACACTTTTTTCTTGACACATTAAACTGTAAACTATACAAAATCACACAATCGCAGCCGCCATTAAACACCATGCATTATTTAGAATTCGTGATTCGCAACTGACGTAGATGGGCATAGTTGCCTTGTTTTCGGATTCGTTAGTGACATACCATGGGTAAGTGGATCGTGTGTATGCCTTTTCGCTACTGCTTTTATAGTTACCGGGACAGCCCGGTAAACAACATTTGTTCACCATTTTCAGTTACACAATGGCGAGCACAGCAAATGATACAAGATATGATTCTGTGAGGTGTTATAAATAAACAAATAAGTTCTATCGCAAGAAGCATGACTGACATTATTTGACAACTTATAACTGATATCCTCTAGCAAGGCCTACTATAAAGACAGGCCCTGGCGCACAAAAATCACGTTACCATCTTAGTCAGACGTTACATGTCATTTGTCGCATAACTGAAAGCGGCAGCTTGGGTTTTGGGAAGTTTTCAATGTTTAAAGTGTTTTTAAACGTCTTAGTTTATATTTTAGAAACAAGTTTGTGTCTAGTGCGCGTGTGTCCTGGCGGAGGGAAACTGCCCAGGTGTTATTATGGCCTCTGGGTGTCTGGGTGGGAGTCGTGCCGTCCAAGAGTATTGATGCCGCTCGCACCGACGCGACGCGACGCGTGAGCACTCTAAGGGGAATTCTCCCCCGAACCACAGAATAGGGAACCCGGAATGGACTATTATGGACTATTATGGAGCCTGAGACACAGAGGGGTGAACTGCTTACGGGAGATCCGCGAGTTCAGACGGTCCGGGTGGCTGGAAGCCGTTCCCGTTGACCACGTTCGGGTTTGTGTATTTATTGTATTCACCATTCACCTTGTGCGAAATAAATCAGTGTTGTAACGTAGGTACTCGAGGATTTTCGTTGATGACCCACGCCCTGATATGGTTTCTATTCGGTTTTTCACGCTGCCGATCAACTGAGACCTCGTCATTATTTACAGTATACCTACTGAGGTTAGTTTTCATTTTTATTTCGTTGAAAATAACCTAAATACCAAATATTGGGTCTGTTTATATTATATTTATACATATTACAAAAGCCAGGAAGAAAGTGTCGCCATAACAAACATTTGTTTTGCCTCGAGATGAAAATTTCCGCCAAAAATGGATTCGTCAAATCCCAACTGAGATTTAATTTCTAAAAAACCCTTAAGTATGTGTAAGTGGACAAATGTGTTGTGGGAGGAAAATACCTATATAGAGAATATCACCTAAGCTAAAGGAAGGTGATGTCCCAACAATTTTTGAGAATGTGCCAAAATATTGTGAGTGCAGTGCCGTTTAACTCTCAGCCTAAAACAGCTGAGGCAGGTTGAAAATTTTGAAAAAACAATTAGAGAAAGCTTGGATGCACAAAACCAATAATGTAATAGATGAAAGAAAAGTTGCCAAATTGTTATGAAATTTGTTTTTTCTACTTATCTCCAAAAATGCCTTTCATTATATAGAACTAAGTTGGTCACGTGACTACGCGATTATGCGTTAGCGCCGTGGCCTGTCTTTATCGTTGGCCTCGATCCTCTAGGTAGAGTGATGTAGTGCTATTGTTGTTTGGCTTTACTAGAGGTGGTGTTGGCGCTATAGGTTATATGACGGGAATGCACCCCTGCCATAGAAGCCTAATTTTAAAAACCAAATTATGGAAAAATTAATGTAGCTTTCACAGTGTCAAATACTGCACTGGCATCCTGTACGTAAGACTATTTCATTCCGTACAAACTTCCATTAAGGAAAAAAACGTCGCAAGTACCCTATCCAACTAAAGCCGTATACATAAGTCGGTCCGTTCTAATACCTGTCGTTTTGCGCGCGCAGCCCGTGCAAGTCGAAAGCCTCCGAGGCGACGCCGGGCGTGGCCAGATCCAGTCGCAGCCTGTGCTGGACGGCGCGCAACTTCAAAGCGGTCCGGTACGCGGAGAAACGGACCTCGTTGAGTTGCAGCAGGGCGCCGGCCAGCTCGAGCATCTGCGGGTGGTCCCAGTGGGTCGTCTCCGTGTCGTGGTTGATGTAGTACGGCACCTTGTTGGGGGTGGTGGCGCGCTCCCACGGCGGCTGGACGCTGGACGGGCCCGGCGATATTTCACCTGAACGGTGCGGAATGGAGGAGGAATAGAAAAAAAAATGGGGCGAAAATCCTAAGGCATTGCTCAAATGGGCATTTTTTCAATAACCCAAAAATGGGTCTGAATGTTTCCAAATATTACTTTTTTTTTTAAATAAAACAAAGTAGAATTCTTATAGTCAAAACTCCACAATCAGTTCCTTTAATGTAAACTGTACATGTTTCGAACCTCTAAGGGTTCATCATCAGCAGTAAAATTACTTTAGTGATAAATGACAAAGCTTCCAATCAACTCTGAAGATATCAAATCATTTTAGTAAACTTCGAAATGAAAATTAAAGGTTTATGGAGTTAAGTGACATATTTATATATATAAAAAACCCAAATTTGAAAATCAAACCAAAAGGCCTCAATCCAGCACCAGTAAAATACTCAAAGAAATCACATCAAAAACTTTACCATTGCCATTTACCTTTAAGTTGCTAATTTTGCTCAATGATTGTATTGAATTACTAGTCTATGTTTATTATTTGTCTGAGCTTATTAAACTGTTATCGTTTTGGTCGATTCTTAACCCTTTCGGGACTGCGGCCACCTGAGGGTCTGTGCCCAGTGGACCACAGCAGGAAGCGCATGCGTGTATGTACGGTTCTGGTCCTTAATTGCAAAACAGTCATTACATAACAACAGATCTTTTTACAATATAAGTCATTTTTTGTTGGGGGGCATGGCCAATGTAAAGTAGGCGTTCCAATGTATCCGTAGTCAACGCGCGTCCGTCCGGTTCCAGTCCTTTCTCATGCCTCCCTGCTTGCGTTTATAGTCGGTTCCGGTCCCACTGACCCAACTTTTATATGCTTGTTCGTCCGGGTCCTGTCGCGAAAGCGTTAAGAGGCAGTCGAATAATGTTAATAATTTGTATTATAATAATATCTTTCAAAGTGACGAAGAAGTCGCGATTTGAAAGCCAAACGTGTGCTTTCGGAGTAGCCCAACTTTCAGGGTGTCTACCAAATCGAGTTTTTAAAATTCCCTGACTTTTCCAGGTTTTCCCTGACCAAAAAGCAAAAAATTCCCTGACTAATACCGACCTACTGAGATAAATATGCGAATGTAAATAAAATGGAAGAGGATGAAATTACTCTGAACGATCGTGCTTACTAACAAAAAAATTCAAAAGTGGACTATTAGTTTTAGTTTTAGTGATGTCATCTGACATTAATTAAATAAATGTGCAAATTATGTCCTATTATGTTTTTGGAAGAAAGTTATAAAGTGGCTTGGAATTTCAACTTTTTGGCAGAAACTGTTGCTGATGGGGTTAATAAAGTACAGTATAAATTGACACCCCCTTAACTTGCTAGTGTCTGAGGTTAGAAAAAAAGTTTTGTTACAAAAGTTTTAGATACTAATACAACGTTTTTTTGTGACGCTATTGGACCTCATACAGTGTGTTCTAGAAAGCCATGGCAAACATAACTTTTGTTTTTTTAAATGGAACGTCTTGTATATTTTCTACTCATTTTTCCGATTTCAATGAAGCATATATTATATGTTATATGTTCACTCCAACCGTTCGTTCAGAACAGCCTTTTTTGTGAGGGATTACTCCTTGGGTCATAGGTTGCCATGGAAGACAAAGGCCAAATTATAGTAACAATTATTGACAGTTTGCAAGTATATTCACGCTTCGGAAAACAAAATGGGCTATTTTAAGTTTTCAGGGAAAATTAAGAATGGAAATTGAGGGAAATGAGAAATTTTAAATAGTAAGTGACATAGTTAATAAATTTCGTTGGATTTATTGTTTGAAATTTAATTTTTATTGAAAACGACAATAACATTTAGAAAAAGGATATACTTATGAATTTATTGATATTCGCTACTAAGTTTCTGTTTATTGGGGCAACAATAAAATTGCTGTGTTCAGTTTTAATATGTGGATATCTTCCCGAATTCTACCTTTCAGTGTTTCTACATTTTTCGGTCTGTCATAATAAATTCTGTTTTTTAAATAACCCCACAAAAACATATAAAAATATATCCTTTTTCTAAATGTCATTGTCGTTTTCAATAAAAATTAAATTACAAACAATAAATTTGACGAAGTTTATTACCTATGTTACTATTTAAAATTTCTTATTTCTCTCAATTTCCCTCCTTCATTTTCCCTGAAATCTTAAAAGAGCCCATTTTGTTTTCCAAAGCATGAATATACTTGCAAACTGTCAGCTATTACTCTAATTTGGCATTTGTCTTTCATGGCAGCCTATGACCCAAGTCACCCAAGGAGTAATCCCTCAAAAAAGGCTTAGTTCTGAACGAACGGTTGAAGCGAACATATAACAAAAATATACAAAATGTTCCATTTAAAGAAACATAAGTTATGTCTGCCACGGCTTTCTAGAACACACTGTATAAGGTCCAATAGTGTCACAAAAAACTTTGTATTAGTATCTATAACTTTTGTAAAAAAAAAATTTTTCTAACCTCAAAAACTAGCAAGTTAAGGAGGGGTGTCCATTTATAATGAGCCACCCTATAAAAATAAAGAAACAAGATTTATTGTAAAAATATAAAATCAGGTATAAAACAAACAAATATCTTTTACACATTCTCCAAAATAAAAAAAACATAAAAAATAAACACCTTCAAAACAAAAATAAATAGCTTCGTAAAATCTTATTTAGTTCGATTATCTTTGGAGTATAGTAGAAGCACAGGGATCACATATAAATAAATAACATAATGTGATCTCTGTGGAGTAGAATCAAAATGAATATAAGATTTCCTATTTTTATATCCATTAAACCACAAATTTCCAGGTTATTTGATAGATTTCCCTGACTTTTCCCTGATTTCCCTGACCAAAAATAATTCCCTGACATTTCCAGGTTTTCCAGGTTGGTAGACACCCTGAACTTTGGACGGTTATTTCAAGTTTGTCCCGTTGCTCACCCTGCGCGCTGCCGGCCAGCTGCTCCCGCCTCTCGGCGATGGCGGCGTGCAGCGCCCTGCACCTGGCCGAACAGTCCTCCAGCTTGGCGGCGAGGGGCGGCGGCATCGCGACGGGACCGACGGCGGCCGCGCACCCCCTCGCGTCCTCCAACTGCCGCTGCAACGGCGGCAGCTGCCGCTCCAGCCCGCGCAGGTTCGTGAGTAATTCACGGGCCTCGGCGGCGCTCCTCGGGCCGCTCCAGGCGAGCGTGGCGCGCTCGAGCCGCGTGACGGCCGCCGACGCCTCCTCGAGGTTGATCGCGAGCTGTTTCAGTTTCTGGAAGGAGACGCTGTCTTACATGGCTTATTGCACTGTTATCGTTTTACTCGATTAAGTCAATAATTTGTATAAAATAATAATAATAACACCTTTATTTCAAGTAATGAAGCTTACAATAAGTTACAAGAAATGAAATGACGTCAAGCAACCCCCTCCCATGTACAGGTCGCAAAGGAGTTCAACTGACAACGGTGCAATTGCTCCTCCCCTCTCTCGCAGTTTGAAAGCCAGCCATAACCTCAAAGGCGTTACCTGAAATTCTTGATTTCTTGCTCATTTCTCATGCCTACTGGAAACATTTATGAAGCCGAGCCTGTACCCTTCCTTAATTACTACTTAATTTTTTATTAAACAACTCATTTAGTGTGTATGGTTCTATTTCTATTATCATTTCTTCAATCTTTTTTCTATATTTTTTGAAGATCCTAATATTTTTTATATGAAATCTGGTAATTTGTTGTAGCATCTGATGCTCATATAATAAAATTTTTTCTGTACGAGTTAATCGATGGATCGGATAACTAATGTTTTGTGTTCTAGTTTGATACAAATGAAATTTTTCCATTTCAAATTTATCTATGTTTTTAAATGTAAATAGCAAACATTGAAATAATATGCAATTTGTCCCGGATAAGAATGAACAGCACAATGGTGAGAGATAGAACAACGGTTAAATAGGAAAAAGTTGCGCAATTTGAAGGTCTAATAGCATTATGACGCCTATAAAAAAGCACCTTCAAGATGGTCCGCAGCGCCTAGTTCTCTGTTTATTATTAACTTACAATACTTTACTACTACCACAACATATAAACCTTTGCAGTTTTATCCCACGAATATCGACAGACATGAACATCGGATTATTAGAAAAAAAATTGTGCTACCATGAAGCATCCAATTTCGGCAAATTATCGGATTGCCCTTTCACGTTATCCTTGACAACTTACTACACAACTAACAACAGGATAGCTACACAAACAATATAGTAATAAATAATAATGACACTATAATAAATCACATATTTACTAATGTTTTGATTGAGCGGCATAAGGAATGACAGTTAGCATGACGGGACGTCAGGTGCCGCGGCTTTAAGTAACAAATAGATTCATAGGCAAGCGGGAGACATTTGAAAAGAAAAGTACGATTTGTCTTTGACAAAATTACTTACATTTTTGAAGCATAACTATTACATGAACGTTGTTTCTGACATTTTATGTTTTTCTTTTCATTATTATACGTTTATATAAATTTAAAAAAAAATTTAAGACTAACAATAATAAATTGTTAATAAATTATTTTAATATGTACCTGAAGATGGCTTAAACGCCGAAACGTACGTTGTACAAGAGGGTAGTTTTTACTTGTCGTTTTAAATACACTTTGGTAGAGTACCCAGGATATTTTATTTAAATGATCTATAACTACCAGGAAGAAAACAAAAGAATTTCTAAGAGCGGTTCCTCAGGATTTCCCGTCAATTTCGCTAATTCTACAGCCGTCCCGTTTCTCGAAACTTGAAAATCGGGACTCGGGAAATTTGGTTAAATATCGGATTTTCGAGGTTTCTTTCGGTACTTGGGGAAAGTACAAGACCTAATTAAGAAATTTACCACCTCCTTCGATTTTTAGAACGGCACTTTTCGAATTTATCAAGACTTTTGCGAAAAAGTAGTAAATATGTTCGTGGGACGGGTTGTACCTATTAAAAATTAACCACAACTTCTTTAAATAACAATGATTGGGCCCATGTTATCTGAGGCAACCTACTCGCTTCAAGTAAAGAAATATACTCTCTACATTTTACATAACATGAGAGTTGAAATCATGCGGCCGGCTCTTGGACTACACGTTTGGCGTTCTAGACAATAGAACGACGAAACTGTAGATTTCAGCCTGAAGCAAATTGTGCAACTTCGTCTTTAATTATCATAAATAAATAAAGGTAAAAAGCCGTTGTTTCATTTATTACGTATTATGTTGGTGCATATCTACTGAGTGCGATTTTAGGGCATTTATTTATTTATTTAAATTCTCAACAATCAGTAGATTATTACTAGAGATGGGCAACAGAAACTTTCCAAGTTGGGAAAGTTTCCATTTTTGGAAACTTTCCGGGAAGAAACTTTGAAGGTTTAGGAAACTTTCTCTGAAAGTTTTGGAAACATTCCCGGAAAGTTTCCGGGAATTTATGTAGAAATTTTAAATTTGCCGCCATAAATGCCTGGCCAACATTCATGACATAACCTAAAAAATACAAAAAAGAACAAAGAAGAATCATGAACAACTGTGTGCTTGTGCTATAGACCACAGATAAAATATATTTTATTATATTCTATAACTTTTTAACTGAAATTTAATAAGTTTAAATTTATTATATTCTTTCATATTTAGTTTTATCTTTTTTATCTTTCTTATTTATCTATCTTTTTTCAGTTCTCTATTTTATTATGTTTACTTTTGTACAGGCTGAACAATAAAGATGTTACTAGCGACTATCTCGGTAATTTTTAAGATACATTGGCTGTCCAAACACTAAACTTGTGTTGTTTTTTCCCAAAAAATTTAATGCCGCCAAGAAAAAAACAGTTTAATTTCAAACAAAAAAGTTATCGCCAAATTACCATTTTTTTTTTAAATTAAGATGGCGAAGACTGGAAACTTTCCGAAACTTTCGGAAAGTTTCCAGTCTTATTTTTTTTAGTGTTTAGTTCGATTAGTCACACTTAGAGCTTTCCAAAAATACCAAATATGTCATATTTTGAGTGAAATTTGTAAAAGATATTGCAGAAAAATATAATATCACAAAATATATACTTGGTATTTTATGATCATAATTCAAAATTCCACTTTCAGATTTTAAATTATTAGTATCATTATTATTTAATTACTACCTACAGCAAAAAACGTAGGAAGTGACGTTTTTTTTTGTTAAAAAAATACTATTATTTTTGCAGATTTAGCTGGGGCAAAAAAAACATTGCTTCCGCTAAACCGAAAGTGATATGCAACCGTGTTGTGCAGATTTTTTTATTCGCTTTACTAGTCTGATGAAAAATTGCAACAAAATCGCCATCTTAATAAAAAAAATGGTAATTTGGCGATAACTTTTTTGTTTGAAATTAAACTGTTTTTTTTTTCTTGGCGGCATTCAATTTTTTGGGAAAAAACAACACAAGTTTAGCGTTTGAACAGCCAATGTATCTTAAAAATTACCAAGATAATCGCTAGTAACATCGTAATTGTGTCATCCTGTACAAAAGTAAACATAATAAAATAGAGAGCTGAAAAAAGATAGATAAATAAAAAGAGATAAAAAAGATAAAACCAAAAATATGAAAGAATATATAATAAATTTTAACTTATTAAATTTCAGTCAAAAAATATAATAAAATATATTTTATCTGTGGTCTATAGTAGAGGCCCTGTATGACACGAAAAGTGACAGTCAGAGGTTGGACAACAGATTTTGGCAGATCTAGTAACATTGTTTTTATTATATTCTTATCTTTTGGCGGGTGCCAGTTTGTCAACAAAACTGTCGACAAATTATTGAGCGTGCTCGTTTTCTTTTGCAAAAAGGAATATTAACAGTTAAAAGTGACATCTTGTGTAATAAGAAACTGCAAGAATTCTGAGCAGGATGAATTTTTCATAACACCCTTTCCAAAAAGCGCAGAAGAACGAGCACGATGGTGCAAATGAAATACCCTAACATGAGAGTTGAAAATGATACGAAAATTTGCGAGGTAAGTAAATTTAATTACATAAGTATCTCTAGTTCCTTTTTATTTTTTGTTTGATCTGTGATTTTAATCTGCAGAATAATTTTCTTAATCTGCATCAGCAACATAACATAAGATATTTAAATTAATATAAGTATTAAATATTAGTACCTACATATTTATTTTCAATAAAAGTCCATAAGGTTCTACCAACCCCCTATTGGAATTCTTATGAAAATTTCCCAATGTTAATTAAAGAGATAAAATTAAAATTTTTGCCCTTCAAGGAGGTAAAACCTGTTAGGTAGGTATATTTACTGGACCGGGATAGGCATTTTTCGTTTCATGGAATAATAAAAATGTAAGTAAGTATATGTGTTAGAGAGAGGAAGTTTTGAAGGAGCTTTATTTTATACCAAGACCAACAAAATCGGACAAAAAATAAGTTAACACGGGTGGGAATATAAAGAACCCTTTTTGTGTAGTCAGTTAAATGTGTGAGCTTATATTCCATTACAAATTTCTTGCTGATAAAAAAATAGCATTTGATGGCAGCGTTTTATTATGTTTAGGTAGCTTAAATTTATAGTTCTTTAACTTTCACAGGTTCACTTCTGTGACATGGATTTTGAGTGTCAGGTTGTGCTGAAGAAAGGATCATCTCCTGCAACGTTTGATGAACGTGACTTTAGCAAGAAAGAGCAATTATTAAATATGTATAAATGTCTGAGAACTTGTACTAGTTTGATTTTTCCTATTTACTTACAATATATCTTTGAAAACAAAAATACTGTTGTCTTCTTTATTGAAATGTAGATGATCTCTCTTGCATTAAAAAGTTATTAACTTTTATTTTACAAAAAAAGAATGAGAGACTAATATATCGATATTAAATATCTAGGTACTCATTTTTTTATTCAGCCTAATTCCTATTATTATTGGTTGATTCATATTACCAAAACAAACTTTCCAACTTTTTGTTCCGTACAAATTTCAGTATTAATTGTCTTAAAATTATGATGGTAGGTATAAGAAGAGAGTTTGAAGAAACGAAACCATACAGTAAAACCATTTAAAAGACCTTTTTTTTTAATGAACGGAATAATAATTATTATTGCAGCTATGTTTCCTATTGAAGAAATATTCGAAAGTTTGATTAGTTGGTATGCTAGAGCCTTGTTTAATTTTATGTACATAGCTATCTACATATACCACCCTCCTACAAAAATTTAATAAATGTTTTTATCCATGATATCCTAAAATTTCTGTTTTCTTGGAACAAATTATATGTCTCTTCACTTTTCCATTCAAACTTCAATAATTATTATTAGTGAAGCTTTGCAAATAACATACTACTACCTAACCTATTTACCTATTTATTGGTTTTATCTATATTTTTATACATTTTAAACTGTGCCCTCATCTACCTACGCTTATGGCAGTTAACTGTCGTTAGCTTAAACTGAAAATCCAATTTTGATACATCGTGCTGCTAGGGGAATGTTAGAAAGAGCGAAAAAATATATGTCTGTTGCACAAAATGAATTTCATAGGGAAAATAAGACCCTCGCCAGAGAGAGAGATCCGATCGTTGTCCAACCTCTGTTAAAACGAATAACTCTCACTTTTCGTGTCATACAGGGCCTCTAGTCTATAGCACAAGCACTTTTTGTTCTTTTTTGTATTTTTAGGTTATGTCATGAATGTTGGCCAGGCATTTATGGCGGCAAATTTAAAATTTCTACATAAATTCCCGGAAAACTTTCCGGGAAAGTTTCCCAGGAATGTTTCCGAAACTCTCAGGGAAAGTGTCCTAAACCTTCAAAGTTTCTTCCCGGAAAGTTTCCAAAAACGGAAACTTTCCCAACTTGGAAAGTTTCCGTTGCCCATCTCTACTAATTATTAGAGAGAATTATATTTAAAAATATTGTCAAGTCAAGCGCCCCGTCCACGGGCGTAGCCAAGGGGGGGGGTTTCGGGGGTTCAACCCCCCCCCCCCCCCGAAATAAGCAAAATATTACCTAATATTATCTATCCTTGTTAAGGATAATATTACCTAATATTATCTATCCTTGTTAAGGATAGAGACGTGAATCATTATTACTGTCGAAAAATGGAGGGGAAAAAAGGAAGGGTGGTAAACCTAAAGGTATGGACTACTGCAAAAAATGGTGTAGTCAAGGTCAAGGGGTTTCTAATAAAGAAACAGATTTGGATTTAGCTATCAAAGCTTCAGCTACCTTGCATGCTGATAAGAAAACTGCCTTCCCCGAAATCTAGTTTCGAATGCCTAGATATGTGCGATAAAAACCTTTATCCTAATATTTACACATTACTACAAATCTTGGCTACCATTCCTGTATCCACTGCTAGCCCAGAGAGGTCTTTCTCGAGCCTAAGGAGACTGAAAAACTATTTACGAAACACTACAAGTGAAAACAGACTTAATGGTTTGGCTCTAATGAACATTTACTATGGAACAGAAATTCATGCAGATGAAGTAGTAGATATATTTAAAAGAAAAAGCCGAAGATTTCTTCTTTAATGGTTTTAGATTTAGCGCAGAGGAACGAAATTAATTTATCCATTTCATTTAAAGTTAAGAACTTTATAAATATATGTCGTAGTTTTTCGGATGGATATATAGATATTAAATTTCATGTAAGTATATTTCTGTTGTTTTATTTACTTCTCAAACTAAACCCCCCCCAAAACTAAATCCTGGCTACGCCCGTGGCCCCGTCCCACCACCTACTATCGTGTTCTGCTCGGACTCGGCCGCCATCTGGTCCGACCTGTCGATCAGCGCGTTCCACTTGTCGCTCAGCTTGACCAGCTCCCGGCGCAGGTTCCTGGCCAGCTCGCCCGACGGGTCGCCGGCGACGAACTGCCTGGCCGAGCGGAGGCTCGACTCGACCAGCGGCCGCTTGTCCTCGAGCTGCTGGCGGAAGGCGCGGCGGTCGTCCTGACCGGCGGCCAGCCCCAGCTCGGCGTCCTTGCGGATCACCCACTCGGTCAGCTCGCGCAGCGACAGCAGCACCGTGTTCCAGTAGTCGGCGTTGTGCTCGAGGCGGTTGCGCAGGTCCGACGTGCGGGTGCACAGCGCCTGCGGACGTCATCGGATACTCCATTTTGCGTATTTAATAAGAACAGCGACAATGGGCAAGCACTCAAAATGGACAAAAAAAGCAGTAACCGTATGCACGTGCTTCATGCTGTTTGGCAATCATCGGTAGGGTGCAGAGCTGGGTCAATTACAATTACTTTTGTAGGAATGTAATTAGATCCAATTACAATTCCTTTGATATTTTGAAACGTAATTGAATTACAATTACAATTACTGGTATTTGGAATTGGAATTGATGTAAGCAATTACTTTTTCAATTACTTCTTGTTTGCTTTATTTTCTATTAAATTTGTAGACACCAAAATAAGGTAGGTACTTACCTAGTTACTTAAAAAACCATAACTGATAACTTAACTATATTAAGAATTATTTGTTCTGCGATGCAAAAAAATTTTAGTCTTTGTGTCTTTGTAAATGGCAAATATTCAAATTAAAATAAATAAAATGTACAGGGTGGGCACTGATGAAAAAATTCATAAAAGCTATTAGTAATTGATAACTACTAAGTAAATCATTGAGTGTTATATATTTTTGGAATGTTAATTTTTTGCTCTATTAAAAAAAATGCAAAAATATACAGGGTGTTCAATTTTTTCATCAGTAACTCTTAAACCATTGACTTAAAAAAAAATTAGTAGCTGCATTGGATTCTACGTGAAAAACTTTAGAAATGTTTTTACAAAAACACAAAATTTTCATCCTGAAAAAAGTCACTTTTTGAAAACGCACATATTCGAAAAACACTCTGTAACTCAAGAACGGTGACAGATACAGATTTGCGGTTTTCACCATTAAGTTGATCATACAAAATGAGCTTCAGACACCGATATCAGTTTTCGTCTATCTCCGTTAAAAACAGGAGTTTCCCTTTATATTCAGTAGGTAACAGTATAATATAGTAATACCTATGTCTAAAAACACAATGGCCTCACAGAGTCACAGCTCAGTTTCTATGAAAATAAAACTGAAAATAAACGGCTACATGAATAGAGAAATAAAATAAATCTTTTAAAATGTATACAAAAACATCTTAAGGCCGCGCCATATGGGCTTTACAAGAGATATAAGAAAAATAAAAAACCGGCCTCTTTGTTAAGAAATTTTGGTAGCTTTCATTATTACCAACATTTCAAAATTATTATCAGTTAGAGCATGCCTTTTGGGGGCATTCACAAATGTCGCAAAAAAAAACTTTTCTAATTATTGCGGACTTTATCAGTCAGTGATGACGCATTTATTTTGCATTGCATTTTGTTGGCGAGGTTGGCCCAAACAACGTTGCAACATTTTCCAAAATCAATCCAGGTTTCCCCGATTAATCAACTCGGGCCGTCGCCGGCCGGCACCGCAAGATTGTGTAAGTAATTATAATTGAAAAAGTAATTGTAATTGAAAAAGTAATTGTAATTGGAAAAGTAATTGTAATTGAAACAGTAATTGCATTAAAGGAATTTTAAAAAGGAATTGCAATTCTCAGAAGTAATTGATTTTAAATTACAAGTACACTTCCTTTTCAAAAAGTACTTGATATTAAATTACAATTATTACTGTCTCTATTTCAAAAGTAATTCCAACTAAGTACAATTCCATGAAAAGGAATTAATTGACAGTTCAATTACTTTCGCCTAATTACTTGCCCAGCTCTGGTAGGGTGTGATGTCAAAAGAAAAAAATCTGTCTTAAATAGGACCAAAAGATGACTGAATTAAGTAGCGATGGGACTTAGCCAGTTAATTAACAGGTTAATTAACTTACCATTTTTAACCACTGATTAAATAAGGTTTTATCGGACATATGGTTGAATTTTGGTACAGGGTGGCCCATCCAAGCAGAAAAAGTGTGCTACGTGGAGACACGTTAACATAAAATCGTCGTTCAAAAAATGAGGTTGTAGTAAAAATTAAGGGGAATTCGAGGGTGTACCCTAATTTTGTCGTTAAATATTTATTTGTTATTTATGTTTTTGTCTGCTCTATGTTTTGTTAGGCTTTATTAAAAGTGAACGTAAAACATACAAAATTGCATTTTTATTCATGTTCCAACCAAAGTCTACAGATATACCTTACTCTGGTAATAGCTACCTTGTATTTTAATTTCGTCATCGGATACTTCATTTTGTGTATTTAATAAGAACAACAACAATGGGCAAGCACTCAAAATGAACAAAAAAGCAGTAACCGTATACACCTGTTTCATGCTGTTTGGCAATCATCGGTAGGGTGTGATGTTAAAAGAAAAAAATCTGTCTTAAATAGGACCAAAAGATGACTAAATTAAGTAGCGATGGGACTTAGCCAGTTAATTAACAGGTTAATTAACTTACCATTTTTAACCACTGATTAAATAAGGTTTTATCGGACATATGGTTGAATTTTGGTACTAGAACAGAACATAATGGTATATCTTACCTGATGAAAGCATGTCATAAATCTGTTGTACGAGTAGTAGTACGAGAGCCGACTGCATAATAACTCATAAGCTTATACAGGGTGGTTCACTTTTATGTGGTAGGACTTTAACATTAGATAGAAAAAGATAATCTAAAATGAAAATTTTATATCAACATATATCGGGGAAAGCTTAGTTTTCGAGATACAGGGCGTTGAAGTGTTGGAAAAAATATGAAGTATTTTTTACACTGTCCGAACCAGTGGAGATATTTAAACCAAATTTGATGTGTAGTACCACCTTTTTGACTACGATATTTAGTGATAATATGAAGGTCCTGAAATAACCAGTGGTGGAGTTATGGGTTTTCACTATCACTAAATTTAAAAAGTAATTAGTACGGACCTGTCTCACATCAACGTAATTTTTTTCGTAAAGTTCTTTCAATTCTCTACAAAAAGTGTATCTTGACATTTTTTTGTATCTGCCACGGTTGTGTAGTAAATAAATTATTTCGTTTCCATCTCAGCCTTTTTTGCCTAAAAATGTGTTTTCTAAGATTATTGATAAATATCGCAAATAACAGAAATTAATTATGGAACACTTATCGGATTCAGCTATTTTATTTTTAATTTTATGGAAACAATTTTAAAAATAAACTGGCACTTGGTTTGAGGTACATTACTTTATTATCATTTTAACATTTTTATCAAATCTGTATTATTTCTTAATAATTTTTATAATTCTAAATTTGTAGAATTCTAAATTATACCACGACGAGTAAAACATGATTCTTCCGCCCATAAAATGTTATTTAAAAATTGTCTTATTTCCTTTGACTACAAAATCCATCGGCAAAATACTAATGTCCTTTCTGCATCGCCGTACTGGTGAAGATAAGTGTGTCATGGAAAAGAAAATCTTATTGACAGTTAATAATACAATAATCTGTCATCCAGTAGATGAACGTTTGTCTTTGTTAATAATTAAAATGCCGTTCCAATTTACAAACGAAGAGCAGGCTGACATCCATTTCTGCTATGGAGTTGCAAATGGGAACTCTGCGGAAGCAGCCAGAGAATACCGGAGGTGATTTCCAAATAGGTGCCATCCGCGTCCCTCGGTGTTTGTTAACATGCACCGGCAATTCAGAACTCGCGGTCTGAGAACTAGAATCGTCGAACGAGGAAATGAAAACAATATCCAACAAGTCAGACGCAACAATGAGATTCTTCGTGAATTCGATAGGAATCCTACAACAAGTAGCAGAAGAGTGTCAGTGGCCCTACGTGTTTCAAAGTCTGCAATTTTGCGAGCTTTAAAAAGAGATCACAGGCATGCGTATCATCTACAACCCGTACAAGGTTTAAGGCCCGGCGATGCAGAAAGAAGATTAGTGTTTTGCCGATTGATTTTGGAGTCAATTGAAGGAAATAGACAATTTTTAAATAACATTTTATGGACGGACGAGTCGTGTTATACTCGTCGTGGAGTAGTAAACTTTCATAATCAGCATATTTGGGCACAAGAAAACCCACATGCAATCCGGCCAAGAAATTTTCAGGTCGAATTTAGTGTCAATGTTTGGATTGGACTGTACAACCATCATCTGTTTGGACCCTTTTTTTGCCACAGCGAGTGAATGGTGACAATTTTTTGGAGTTTTTAGTAGCTGAGCATAATAATATGTGGAAAGACATTCCTTTAAACTTAAGATTGTTGGCTTGGTTCCAACTTAACGGCTGTCCTGCACATTTTCACCGAAATGTGAGGAACTGGTTAAATAATAACTTTCCAAATAGGTGGATCGGACGAGGGGGACCGGTCGCTTGGCCACCACGTTCTCCGGACATAACACCTCTGGACTTCCTCGTATGGGGATTTTTAAAAGAACAAGTCTATGCGACTCCTGTAGAAACAAGGGAACAACTTATTGATCGTATCAGAAATGCGTGCGATGAATTGAGAAATGGCAATTTAATCGATGCTGTTCAATCCGTTAGGCGTCGAAGTGAATTATGTGTGCAACAGAATGGATCACATTTTGAACAATTGTTGAATGTTGTACAAATTTAGAATTATAAAAATTATTAAGAAATAATACTAGATTTGATAAAAATGTTAAAATGATAATAAAGTAATGTACCTCAAACCAAGTGCCAGTTTATTTTTAAACTTGTTTCCATAAAATTAAAAAAAAAATAGCTGAATCTGATAAGTGTTCCATAATTAATTTCTGTTATTTGCGATATTTATCAATAATCTTAGAAAACACATTTTTAGGCAAAAAAGGCTGAGATGGAAACGAAATAATTTATTTACTACACAACCGTGGCAGATACAAAAAAATGTCAAGATACACTTTTTGTAGAGAATTGAAAGAACTTTATGAAAAAAAAATTTACGTTGATGTGAGACAGGTCCGTACTAATTACTTTTTAAATTTAGTGATAGTGAAAACCCATAACTCCACCACTGGTTATTTCAGGACCTTCATATTATCACTAAATATCGTAGTCAAAAAGGTGGTACTACACATCAAATTTGGTTTAAATATCTCCACTGGTTCGGACAGTGTAAAAAATACTTCATATTTTTTCCAACACTTCAACGCCCTGCCCTGTATCTCGGAAACTAAGCTTTCCCCGATATATGTTGATATAAAATTTTCATTTTAGATTATCTTTTTCTATCTAATGTTAAAGTCCTACCACATAAAAGTGAACCACCCTGTAGATTAAGATGTGTAAAATGTAGAGAATATATTTCTTTACTTGAAGCGAGTAGGTTGCCTCAATTAATATGGGCCAGATCATTGTTATTTAAAGAAGTTGCTCCTCCTATCATTATACAGGGTGTTTCTAAATTATGGTGACAACGTAATATGGCGGATAGAAAATGTCATTTTGAACAAAAAGTTTGCTATAAATATGGGTCCTAAAATGCATAATAAGAAAGTTACAGGGTGATAAAAGTATAGTTTGAAAAACATCTTTATCGCAATAACTTCTACAGAAGTTATGCAATTTAAATGAAACTTGGTCAAATTCTTTAGTAACTGAAGTGCCACAATTTTGTGTAAAAACAATTTATTCCCATCGACTAGAGGCGCAGGGGCGGGGTAGCACAATGGGTTTTCTACTCATAACTTTTTTGAGGTTATCTTTTTGGTCTGCTCGTAGGTTCATCATTTCAGTGCATCTTTTTACACAATAATTGTACCATTTAAAGTGACAAAAAATTCTCTATGAACTATGTATCAAAAATGTTTCGCTTTCAAAATGGAACAAATTGAACTTGAAAAAATTTTGAAATCTATATTTCAGCAAAACCAGTGATGTTTTACTCAATATCCATTAGGCATTTTTTTTAAATTTTGAACTTATAACTCCTCTGTTTATAACATTTAAATAAGGTAGGCGATAATTTTATTTTTCAAATTTTGGAGTTAACAGGTGTTGTGGGGCACATTTTGCCGATTTCAACGCAAAGGGTTGATTTTATCGTTATGAAACAAGTGTACCCTTTTGTTGCAAAATAAAAAGATGCGCTAAAATGATGAACCTGCAAGACCAAAAAGATAACCTCAAAAAAGTTATGAGTAGAAAACCCATTGTGCTACCCCGCCCCTGCGCCTCTGGTCGATGGGAATAAATTGTTTTTAAACAAAATTGTTGCAATTCAGTTACTAAAGAATTCCACTAAGTTTCATTTAAATCACATAACTTCTGTAGAAGTTATCGCGATAAGGTGTTTTTCAAACTATACTTTTATCACCCTGTAAGTTCTTATTATGCATTTTAGGATCCATATTTATAGGAAACTTTTTGTTCAAAATGACATTTTCTATCCGCCATATTACGTTGGCACCATAATTTAGAAACACCCTGTATAACAAAATAGGTACCATCGGAAAGAAGGCCCATGGAGCAACGATAAAAAAGGATCCCTTGGTCTTTCAGAAATCCGATAGGCGTATTTTCGGGGCCCCGAAAATCCTCCGCTGTTAAATACGGGGCGAAAGACGGGGGCAAGTCTGGACCTCAAGGACGCGAGTTGTGTGCGAACTCCGGCTATACAGCCAGTGCCATATACCGCTTGATGCACAGGAAAAAAATTTTTCAAACGTGTTTTTCGGGAGATCTGATGGTACGGCGAGATGGCCGGAGAAGGGGTCAACATATTTAAAGAAATTTTCAGGTAAATTATTTCTCGTTTTCGAGTTATTACGGATTTTCGGCGAAAAAACGACCAACACAGGTGGGACGCATCTTTCTTACGTGATTGGCCGGCATTTCCCGTCACCTAAAAGACAAAGTCCGTAAACTGTCAGAAATTGCCCTTTTTCGCCGAGCTACAGCTAAGTTGTTTCGGCTCGGGGCTCTGGGGTCTGAATTTTTAAAGCTTCCCTCAAGTCTTCAAGTGAGGTGCAGATGTCTCCGGTGCTCCCGAAAAATAAAAAAATGAGAAAAAACACGCAATTTATAAGAGCGGTTCCTCAGAATTTCCCGTCAATTTCGCTAATTCTACAGCCGTCCCGTTTCTCGAAACTTGTAAATCGGGAGTAAGGAAATTTGGTTAAATATCGGATTTTCGAGGTTTCTTTTAGTAGTGGAGGAAAGTACAAGACCCAATTAAGAAATTTACCACCTCCTTCTATTTTTAGAACGACACTTTTCGAATTTATCAAAGACTTTTGCGAAAAAGTAGTAAATATGTTCGTGAGACGGGTTGTAAATAAAAATTATCCACAACTTCTTTAAATAACAATGATCGGGCCCACATTATCTGAGGCAAACTACTCGCTTCAAGTAAAGAAATATACTCTCTACATTTTACATAACATCTTATTCTATAAGCTTATGAGAGTTGAAATCGTGCGGCCGGCTCTTGGACTATAGATAATACCAGGGACCCTTTAAAGTAAGGGGACCCAGCATTATACTTTCCAAAGTGAGGCCGTTTCCTTCCTCATTCTAATGGTCTCAATGATGCCAAGTATGCCATTTTATTGGAGAATCTATTAATATAACAGCTACTTTGATTGTTAGTAAAAATTAATAATGGTTTCCATGATTTCTAAAAATTAGACTTGACAATGTTCTGTCAACAAACACAGAATATGGCAAGTGCCAAATGAATCAAATTTATTTTATATTTGAATTTGGTTTCCTGCAATTATTTCCAGGAATTTAAGTAATATAAGTATGGTAAGTCAGTGCCGATTTTGCTTATTTGAGAATTTGTCGCTATTGCACCTTGTTACCAGGTTCCTCAAACCATTTGTAATATGTAGGTATAATAGGTACGTACTTGAACTTTCTTCCCTTGTTGAATGTATCTACCCAAAGAACTTTCACAGATTTCGGGATGGACTAATAAGATTAGGTCTTGTACTTAGTTCTAATCATGTAGTTTTTCTCAGTGCTCATTACAAAATTTTTGTAATTTTATTTATCTCCCAAGGTACCTCTCAAACGTAAAATAAACTTATAGTTGTAGATAAAAAACTGTTTAAAAAAAGACCTGACTGAAGCTACCTGCTTAATAATTTAAAATTTATGAAATACCATTTTTGTTTTGAACTACTTACTTATACGTTAATGCCCACGTAATGGGAATTGTAGGATTACTAAAGGTGAGACAAGAAAAATCTGGTTGCAATTATTGGGACTACTACAGGCGGCCGCATTACCTTTAATTGACTATCTGGGAGTTAGAAAACTTAAAAATTGTGAATTATGATGGGAAATATTTTGCCTCCTTTAGCATCTATGGCACTGGCATGTCACATAAAACCTGATGGCAGTTGGACACTGACATATAACATAACCTTGTACCAGCCCACTTATGTGGTCTCCTTGGAGTATACAGAAAACAAACTTCCCCTCAAGGCTTCACTTTTCCTATGTGATAGACTGTGATATGCTGGGTCCCCTTATTTAAAGAGTCCCTGGATAATACAAAATTTCTGGGCATACATATAAATTGCCAATTAAAGTGGAATAACACATGTCAATGACTTACGTAACAAACTGTCATCAGTCTCATATGCCATTTTCAGATTATCTAACCTATGCAGTAGAATATTACTTATTCAAAAGAAAATAGTGAGAGCTATAGTAAATGCGAGCTTTAGAGCTACATGTAGACCAATCTTTAAGAATAAATATAATAAACTTCCAGCTTACATTAAAGACACTCCGAATTTTAAAACATACAAGAATGCTCTGTTTGATTTTCTCTCAGATGGTTGTTTTTACTCTGTGGGTGAGTTTCTAAATAGATAGTGATACCTGCATTCACTTGTTACTATTGACTCGTTAGATATAGTGCCTCAAAATTCAATATCTCATCTAAATATCTCTAATATTTGTAAATTGACGTAACCTATACTGATTGTATTTATTTACTTGTAAGGTCTATTGGTTAAATAAATTATTATTATTATTATCTTGCAAAGACGTATAATTTGGTAACAAAAGCATATAGTTTTTTAACATAGCAAAAGGATATTAAGGTTATTTTACTAATAATCTTTCAAAATAAAATATTACCAAACGTGGTTTATTTAATAGAATAATGAAATATTAGAAAAACACAATTCATAAAAATAAAAGAATATATAACTTCCACATTCTTCTACACACTACATTTTTTCCTCTTATTTGATAACATATTATTCCAAACTTTGTATCTATAAAATAAAAACATTATAAAATTAAAAATACTCTCTATGAGTTATGATATGGAAAATTTCGAACTGTATAATATTCCAGAGATACATAGTTATAATTATTTCATAAATTCATTTATTTATTTTGTCTACATTATATTTAGATTATTAGCTACGTTCCCAGAGCGATAAAAAAACTGGTTCTGAACTAGTAACCGTCAATGTGATTAGCTCAAAGAAATTCTAAAAGTTTTGCAAACATCTACTGATTAAAAATTTGTGGAAACGAAAATTAGAAAGTACATACTACATACAATTTTTCTTATTTTGTAATTTCATTCCTTCAAGCATAAAATATCGGGTGCTTTTAAGACGACAAAGTGATTGCAATCGCTTGCAAGCGGATTGATGCTTGCGCACTTTGAACGGTTCCGCTAGATTTCAGCGGATTGCAAAATTAGCCAGCGTAAAAATTTTAGGCTTGGTCGCTCGCGATTGCTATAAACAGTTTATTCTAACCGTACTTTATTCTGTCAGTTCCCTTTATTCGCTTTATTTATGTTAGTTTGGTGTGGTGAAAACCATAGTAAAATTTCGATTTCGTGATTTACTTTTTTGAGGCTGCGTGATTGAGCTTATTTTATTTTTATATCTCGACATTTCGAGCGCTAGGTTTACTGTCATAAAATAGCCATTTAGCTAGCTAGCGCTAGAAAACAAAAGTAGAAAGCACTGAAATCAAAGTGCTTGGTATGATTGAGAGTCTTAAACGCAACCATTGTGTATTAAATGAGAAATAACAGTCAAAATTTGAAATATGTAACATAACCTCTCCTTTTTTTAACTTTTTTAGCTGGTAGTTAATTTTGGTTAAAAATAGTAATTAACCTCAGTGGTTAATCAATCCGACCCAACACTAAAATTAAGACAAAACTAAAATTTTTATGAAATTTCCTTAGCTACTTTTTGTCTATCTCTTCGGGAAATAAAAGGAACCCCCAAAACTATACAATTTTACTAAACTACTTATATTTTAACAAAATTTGGTATGCAGTACACCTGAAGTGAATGCTTCAGTTCCTCAGTTTAAAAATGCACAGACTCCAAGTGACAAAGATGTAGGTAGTGAGTATTTAGTATATTTTTTGCGATTTGTTTTTTGTTACTTACTACCCCACATCCCTGCCAGTTGATTGACTTGACAGCTTTTATGTATAACCTGTGTATTAGATAAAGGCAAGACAAAGTTTCTAAGGAAATGCCCTAAAAATTGAGCCAGCAAAGGACAGAGGCTATACCATAATTGAAAAAAGTTTTATGTTTTAAATTTCTTGTGTTTGGCGATGATAAATAAATAAAATACATATGCGTGCATGAAAACATTCTATGCTATACAAAATAAACTATAAGTATCCAACAAGCTAATATAAAACACCCCTTTTAAATGATATTTAACACAAAAATAACCCCAGAAAAAGAAAGAAAGAAATTATAAACAAACAAAACATAAACGTAAGAACTAAACTCATGCCATACCTGCCATCGACGCTCCATCTCGTCGCCTCTGAGCTGCAACATGAGCGCATCTTCGGGGGCCAACGTCCCCAGCAAGGCCAGGCTCGATGAGCGCAGGGCCCCATGTGTCGGCGCCTGCCTCTCGATGTCCGCCTGCAGCTCCTTGAGTTGGTGGGTGGCCCTACGCGACTCTGTGTCCCCCTCGAGTGTCTCGACGATGGATTCGGCCTCGCTCAGCCACGCGAGGAATTTGTCCAGAGATCTGAATCGATGGTTTGGTTACAGTTAAAAATACCCGCCACTAGTGATATTTTACGTGAAATTGCAAAATTTCGATTGATAAGTTTGAACTATGATCAAGTAGAATGTTTGTAAAAAGATAGATTGGGTTCCTAATAGCTGATAATTTAATATTTTGTGTAGGTAAGCAAAGTTGGTAATTTGTAGGGGTTCACCGAATAGTGAAATGTGGCATTGGTCGAATATCAAATATTCGGCAAACTATTCAGCCGAATAGTTCAACGTTTTGAAACAAATTTATAGCATTTCTTATCAAAACGTTTTTTTAAGAGCCTGCATAATGATAACTGAACACTAAACCCACACATAAATATAAAGAATGACCCTTAGAGCAGACCGGATAATTGGCCGAATATTCAGCCATTCATTGGGCTGAATAATGGTTTTACGGCTGGCTGGGGAATGCACCATTAAGTTGGATAATTAGTTATTTTTAAATTTTTAATTGTTTCTTAATTTTTTAAGTAGATTATATTTTTGCAAAAATGTAAATCTTGCTATTTCAATTTCAATAAATTATATAATTAAAAAAATCAAAAATCTAATTTACTCACCGAATAATTAGCTGAATATTCGGTCAATTATTCGGCCTGCCAGTATTCAGTGCATCCCTAGATTTGCTGGGTAATTTGCATGATAATTTTTACACCAATATTGGATTGATTATGTTTTGAATTACTTTTTTAAAATGTATTTCTACCACCTTTAGTGGAATAAAATTAAATGCTATATGCATAATTGCAACCAAAGAATTACACTTGTTGTTAAAGTTGAGAAACATCACAAGATGCCAAATAGCCAAAAATCAATAAATAATAATCCATTGTGTTTGATAAAAATAAATTCGAAATACTTATCCACTTAAACAAGAGAGTATAGTATTTTTAAAGTCACTTGAATTGAAACAGTATAAAAAAACTCTAATTGCATAAAAAAAACTCTAATATCGGACATAAGCGTCACGCAGTTTTTTAAAGATATACATATTCTACAAGCAACATAATCTTTCACTTTTAAGGTTTTTTAAGGTTGTCGTCACACACAACGTAAAGGTTAATGCACCATACAATATTGTCAAAAGGTCTCTAAAAAGCCATATCGATTATAACTATTTACGCAAGTATATCCTAAAATCTGTGAAATTATCGCACGCCTATCCACCGCATTTCGCTGTAAAAGTGGCCAACCGTCGAACAGTGTAGCCCATGCAAGTATTGGTGACAGTGGCGTAGCCAGGGGGGGGGGGCACAGGGGCACTTGCCCCCCCCCAAACGTTACGCCAAACGTGTCCGTGAAAATCGTATGCAAGACCATTATGCAGAAGAATAAACACTACTCTGGACTTATGGGATGATCTGTTCAACCAGCTGAAGAAGCTATAATTCTGGAAAGTATTTTGTCATGTATGCAGAATGAAAATAAAAAAAATGTTTATAGCGTTGGCTGACGTATTAATAAGACTTCTCGCATGGCTATGGCTTCATGTCCTGGAAAACAGACGGCGCTGATAGCTAACAATGTATTTTGTATTGTATTTTGTGTCCGGAAAGCGCATGGTGAGCCAAAAATGTGTCAGAATTGACAACCGTGAGCAGTCTTTATTAATATGTCAGTCAACTCTAATAGATAAGCCGTAAGTAATATTCACAGTGAAATTCCTGTATCGCCTGATGAGGTGCTAAACGAGTTGTCTAAAGTAAATATAAAACGTAAGCTTAATATTAAATTGTAAATTTTAAATAAACATTAAATTTTTGTATTTTTAGTCGGTGCCCCCCCCCCCCCCAGACAAATTTTCTGGCTACGCCACTGATTGGTGATATATTATATTAGGCGAGCATGCAGTCAGTTGTTTTTACTACAATATCTATCGCCTCTGTCTCCTTCATCTCCTTTTACTTATAATACCAGGTGCGGTTTAATATGGTTCAAAAGTGTTTTGTCTCGTATTTTATTGCCGGAAGCGCCTGTTCTCGAGCTACCCTGGTAAAATATAAATGAACTCGCTTGGAACACAGTGATATACGAGGCACGATCTATTTCATAGCATTTACCACGCTCTGCTACTGGTAAAAATACCAGACTTATCAGCAGAAATGAAATCACCGGTATAGATTTCACAGGTTTTTATGCTGTTCCAAGTGACTTTAGAAATACTATACCTAGTCTCTAAAATTACTCACATGTTCTTTATATAACTTCCAAAAATTAAAATGATGTGCATATTTTATGTTGTGTTGATGTACTTATAAAGTTTCTATATCTAGAGATAATTTTAATAGATATCTTTACTTGTAAAAGGCTAGCATATTTGCTTCAATTTAGTTCAAAAATGTAAAAAACAAATACAAGATATATAAAAATGAATTCATGGCATATATAGTGTCCAAAATCAACTGTGGTTCAACATTATAAACACTTTATAAACAAAATAACATTGTCGAAATCCTTATTTATTCGAAACATATAAGCACATAAAATATATCTAGACTTTAAATTTAATTTTTTCTGTCTGTTCAATTGTGGGCCTTTTTTATGATGTCAAGGTCGCATTTTATTTTATTTCACACACACACACACACACACACATGTATGTTTTTATTTTATAAAAGATTCTGCAACCACTCTGCCGATTTTTTTCGTCTTGTGGCACCACAGGCCACATGTCTTTAATATAGTGTTGGTCCAGTCCAGACTATACACATCAGTATTTATTTAAGGACATTTCGTACTTTTTTCAACAATAGTAGGTAAGGCAAATTTATTTGGGACTACAATGCCAAGCCTACTTTGTGTATCACTAAAATATAAACTGGTGAATTATTTTAAAATTTCGATGTTCCTGATTGGCTAGAGATTGTGGATTCTGTTCTTATGATATTTTGAACACTATAAATTGTGTACTACAATCAAGTTAAGACATATTTTATAAATTTATGGTTCAGTTTTGGACCACCATATTTTTTTTAAGTTAGCTAATATTGACTAACCTGTCTAGATTCTGCAATGAGCTGAGCGCCGAGTGGAGCATTTTGCCACGGTTTATGATGCACGCGTCAAGGCGCAGATAGTGTTGATTGATGTATTCAGCGGTCTGAAAAATAAACCGCGAGTTCGAATCAAAATTACATATTTTTTGTGCCAAACTACCTTCTTGAAACGGCTCGTATCTTCATGCTGATGTGCCGTCACCAGTCTCTGCGTCAACTGCTGAAAATGTTCGATTTGCCCCTTAAACTGATGCAATTCCGCGTGCAGCCCCTTCTGTTCTCTCAGCTGCACGTCCAAGACGTCGGCGGTGTGCCCCACTGGGGCCATGCCGGCGATCCTCGCCTCCATCCGCTGCAGCCATATCTCGAGGTCCAGTTTCTTCTGTTCGAAGGTCTCATCCTTCTTCTGCATCATTTTTTTCAAGGGTCCCGCAGCCTCTACCTCATAATTTCCGCCGCCACGGGTGGTTCACGCCGCCCGCGGATCAATGATCAGTGTTTATGGTGAGGCAGGGTTGATGACCGCGCACCTGTGCGCCCCGGATCTGCCCCAATGATCCAATGGAAGTGGCGGATCCAGCACTTATTTTGACAGGTGTTCGATAAACCGGTCATGGTAGGTCAAAATATTAAAATATACATCTCTGCGGACGGTATCCCGTGTGGTAAAACATTAAAGAGGGAATGGTTAATTGACGCGCTCAATAAAATCTAATTAGAACCCGCCAAACGTCAATTATTTATATATAAATTAATTATTAATTATAATTTCAATTTGACAAAATACGGGCAATGACAGTGACAACCACAAAACACAAAATCATGCAGATGCCTCCTGCAGAACACCAAAGTTCGTGGCTTCGTCTTCTTCCACGGCGGGTAGTCGATAAAGTTATGGTTTTCAAAGTTACATACAAAACATTATTGGTTAGGTCTCAACCATGGATCTAACAATCTAACTAGGGTGACTGCTGTAAAAACAGTTTACGGTTCACGAATTTCCATCATCGACTTCCTAAACTGTTTGGTAACTCAATAAGTATTTAAGAAGCAGGCAGTAACATAATACAATGTTCCGTAACAAGTTCTGGATTTTTGTTAGAGGAAATAGTTTGATGATAAGTATTTCAATTTATTATTATTAAATTTAACATAAATAAATTTATATTCTAAATTCATGACAGCACAACAACATAAACTTTATATTGACATCAAACATAACAGAATTTTAATGCGTTAAATAGGTAGGTATTATTTTTTTAAAATAGGCATATTCTTATAGATATTTAGCAATAAAGAGTTAATGAAAGCTAGTGCTAGAAAATAGTTTTTACGCGCAATTAGGTATAATATAATTTTCAGAAATTTCAAAAATATTAAAAAGTAGTACAAGGAACAAAATAACGTTAACTGGAGTATACAGGGTGGCCCACCACGAACTGCATCGATCTATATATGGAAAACTAAAAGTAGGAAAATTCTGAAAATTTGGCACCTCACCAATGCGGATAGGCGCTGCTCAACTAAAATATTTTGGTGAATCTGGCACTTCCGGTTATACCGGAAGTCGATATCAACTTTCTTATCTCAAATGGAACATCCTGTATATTATTGCATTTTTGGATTCTAGGTATCATTTTGGAACAAAAACATGCAACATGTCCTATGTCTAAATCCAACCGTTTTTGAGATATTTGCATTTTTCCGAAAAAAATTACAGGTGCAGACCTAAAGTCGCAATTAGCAATTTATACGAGGAAACCGCGAAATTTCAAAACGAATTATTGGCATCGTGTAACAGAAGCCCTGACCTAGTGATCTCTGCTGAGAAATAAATCTGTTCTTATACAGGGTGTTCACAAAATATGAATAAAAATTATATTCAAAATGTGCTTAAATCTCGAAATTTTCAAATGGAAACCCCCATTTTTTTTAATGCGATCTTATTCACCACAAAAAATGATGACTACTTTGTGAAGGTTTCCTATACCTAAATGCAGTAATTTTCGATTAATTTACGAAAAACCCACTTTTCGCCCATAAAATGCGGGGTTTGCGTAACGCTTGGAAAATCATATTAGCCGTGGACGTTGAAAAGACAATCGCGGCTGATGAAATGTCACTTGGTTTATAAATTATTGTCAACAATAATGCCGGCGAGCTTAAATTACACAAACGAAGATTATTTAAATTTGTTTATTATCTACGGAGAATACACAATCTTTGTTTGTGTAATTTAAGCGCGCCGGCATTATTGTTGACAATAATTTATAAACCAAGTGACATTTCCTCAGCCGCGATTGTCTTTTCAAAGTCCAGCGATAATTTGATTTTCCAAGCGTTAAGCAAACCCCGCATTTTATGGGCGAAAAGTGGGTTTTTCGTAAATTAATCAAAAATTACTGCATTTAGGTATAGGAAACCTTACACAAAGTTGTCATCATTTTTGTGGTGAATAAGATCGCATTAAAAAAAAATGGGGGTTTCCATTTGAAAATTTCGAGGTTTAAGCACATTTTGAATGTAATTTTTATTCATATTTTGTGAACAGGGTGTTCCCTGTATAAGAACAGATTTATTTCTCAGCAGAGATCACTAGGTCAGGGCTTCTGTTACACGATGCCAATAATTCGTTTTGAAATTTCGCGGTTTCCTCGTATAAATTGCTAATTGACTTTAGGTCTGCACCTGTAATTTTTTTCGGAAAAATGCAAATATCTCAAAAACGGTTGGATTTAGACATAGGACATGTTGCATGTTTCTGTTCCAAAATGATGCCTAGAATCCAAAAATGCAATAATATACAGGGTGTTCCATTTAAGATAAGAAAGTTGATATCGACTTCCGGTATAACCGGAAGTGCCAGATTCACCAAAATATTTTAGTTGAGCAGCGCCCATCGGCATTGGTGAGGTGCCAAATTTTCAGAATTTTCCTACTTTTAGTTTTCCATATATAGATCGATGCAGTTCGTGGTGGGCCACCCTGTATAATAGAGCCGACTTTTCCCGATAGAAATAAGATAGCATTCGCTCAAGTATACGGAAAACCCTAGAAAACCGTAGCAATACCAGTGAGTGTAGGACAATTAGTAAATCACATAGATAAAGCTATTAAGTAGTAATACCTCGAATCCACAATTTGTCCAGGGTGTGGCCATCAACGATGTTTTTCTATGAAGATAATAATCATGTGCATGCATCTGCCGCGACCTTGGTTTTACTTTTACCACCAGTGTCATAAACTGACATTTAGACCAATTTAGACACTGAAAGCATGCGTTAAATATGATACTTTTAATGGTCTTTATATGTAGAAAAAAATAGTGTGTAAAGATATTTCCAAGTGACCCCCCGTTAATAGACACCCTGTATAATAAGCTTTTGACTTTTTCTTGAATAAAAAATACAAAATCAGGCTGTTATCGCCAAAAATAACTGAGATGTCCCCTGTAGGTAAGTCTGTATACAAAATCCTTAGACACTGAGATCGAGACCCTCTTCCTGTAATGGCTAAGATTATATTTATTTAAATAAATTTAAAGTATTATTTGTTCGATTATTTTTTTATAAAACCTATGGCAAGTTCGTTTTTCATATTGTTACTTATTCTTCTTGAACTTTGTTGCTATATTCCCTAATGAAAAAAAAATCGATTAAAACCGATATAACCACCAGAGTATAATAAGCGAAGCATTAGTGGACATTTAATAAGTAAACTTTTTTTACAAAATATCTACCTACTTTAGTTTATCATTTTAAGGGTGTGTTTGTCCGACATTTGTGACCACGCACTGGTTGACCTCGTCCAAAAAAAAACTGTAAGTTTACTGTACTTACAGCCTGTCCGAAATTTAGAGTCGAGTAAGAAGTAACTAAAACACCCGATTAAAAATTAAATGGTTAAGAGCCGATATTCAATATTTTTGCTGCACTGAAGTTGATTTTTTTTATAGTTATGGGTTAAACGCATGTGGAATTTCGTTGCCGAAGCCTGCAAGGCCGAGGCAACTTCCCTAAATGACATATGAGTTATAAAAGGAACATCAGTGCCGGGGGCACATTATACATATATTTTTTAAAGTCCGGAAGCAAGAAGTTTAAGAAAAAGCGATATTAATAACTAACACAAACGGATAGATTTTTATAAGAGTTGCACACAATTTCACCTTACGAAAAATGTAAATTAAATACTTCTTAAAATGTATTTAGCAGATTTTGCGCAAAGCTTCGCATTTTTTCATTCACTTGAAATTAATAATTTATTTGGGTTGTCTTATATTTTCTTGCAATTTTTAAAATATTGATGTGAAATTGCCGCTCGACCTGTATAATGCATATTTCGTGTCGATTCATCCCCTTGATACTTACTTCCGTTTTGTTGTCATCGGACATACCCTGGCAACAACTTTATATCCGGAGCTTGAAAAATATCCTCGATGCACCGTAAACATTAATATCCTCCATATTTCATACAAAGGTACCTACATATCCATTAGCCCTGATAAGAATCTACGCGCCCTACCCCACAATATATTCTTCTATGCGGCAAACCTTTTATGCACATTTTCCTGTGACAGTGGTGATTTTGTCAACCGCCTTGTAGGTATCATCAATAAATAATTTCTACGTACTGTTTTCCGTTTTGTTGCAAGCTATATCAAATGATCGATACCTCCGGGGGTTATTTCTCTGATAAATGAAATGGGAACTTCCTCTTGGGAGTAGATTATACAGAACGTTTTTAACTAATTAATAAGTTTCATATAGCGTGTTTGTTCGATATTATTTTTGCATTGTTGTTCACCACGTGTGGTGGCTCACACACATTCCAAAGGTGGGGAAATTAATTTTCCACTTTTAAAGGGTTGGCGGGCAATTATACTGTGCTCATCAGGCACTTGTGTTCGTGGCTGCGCCAAGTGAGACCATCATAAATTTTGTTAAGGTAGGTAATAATTTCGAGGTGATTTAAAAATTATTGGAAATTAAAAAAGGTAAGTTCTTTTGTTTGATGACTCTTTTAAATTTTATACTTTGTAACCCAAATGTAGGTACGTGAACAATAAGAAAAGTAGATATACCTAGTATTTTTTAATATACAGTGTGGTCATTTAATAAGTGTGCAACATATCGGACTTTTTTTTTATTAATTGGAAAACCAAAATACAGATATTGCCGAAAGTTGATGCATGTTCAATAATCATATTAGGTGCACTTAGAAAAAAATTGTACAATAGTAAAGTACCCTTATTTCAAAAAATTCAGCAAAAGGTTATATTAAGAAAAGTTGATTAAAATTAAAAGCTATGCTTAAATACCAAAACATAGCCTCGTAAAAAAATTTTTTTTCGTCAATTAATTTCCAGTTTCTTAATAAACATTTAAAATAAAAATTTTGCACCTAAAATAAGAGTTTTTTTAATATATTTATTATCATTACTAATGTTTTACCTTGTTCAGAAGAATTTTTTCAAAATTTTAAAGTTTTGTTTAATATCGTTGCAACCAGGGACCCTTTAAGGGTCCCTGGTTACAACAAACATAAAGTTTGTGATTCCCTAAAAATCTAAGTTAATTTTACAAATATGCTTAAATTTTAACAAAGTTATGCGAAATTTGTTTAATTTTGATTGGTTTATGAAATTGTTGAGGGTTTAGGGTGAATATTAAAACAATTTTTGGGCATAACTTTAATTCTTTTAATTCTAGACAACTTTTCTAAAAACATTTTGCTGAATTTTCTGAAATAAGGGTACTTTACTCTTGTACAATTTTTATATTTTTTGACCTACCCTGTGTCCTCCAAAAAGTTCGCATCATAAGGGGACAATTTTTAATAATAATTAATGATTTTGCAAAAAAAATATGAAAAATGAAGCACTCACGTGACTTTCGCTGTAGTCTGTCAAAAATGAAAAAAAAAACAAATAAATTTTTTGGGAATCCCTGTATATTTTACTGTTGTTAGGTCAGTTTTATCACAGACCTATATAGCTGCGCGCTATACAGGGTGTCCAACTTTAAAACTGTACAAATCCGTAAAATCTTTTTTGGAGATAATCGCGTAAACTTTTTTTGTTTGAAAGGCCTCCAAAAACGCTTATTTTAACCTTCCTACCATTTTCAAAATGCAAATCCAGGGCCGGCTGCGATTTTTTTATACCCCCGATTTTCACGAAAACCATTTAGCGATTTTTTATTTAAAATCTGACCCCACAGCGTTAATCAGAACACCCCAAAACCCCCATATACCAAACTTGAACAAAAAATATACAGGGATTTCCATTCTGCAGGGTGTCAAAGTTGAGCAAAATAGGAATTTTAAAGGCATCTGCCGAGTCAAGTGTGCCATGGAATCCCCTCAAAACAGTTGAATAGTGAATAGGATCACTCAAGTTGTTGGTGTGCAAAGGTCCAATACAAAATATACAGAGTGTTCTTAGCTGTACCATCTCAAATTCCTGAATGTTTGGAACTTTATACGGGTCAAAAATCGAGTAGGTATATCAAAACCGCTCCACACACTATAAGTGAACTAAATCTAAAAAATACAGAAGCCTAACAGTCAATAAGTCCATATCAGTTCAGGTGGCTGGTGTGCCACAACAGGTAATGCACAGAAAATGTATCATCTTAGACAATGACTTTGTTGAGAAAGGTCCAATAATTTAAATTGTTTTGATTTGTTACTTGTCATTTTGTAAAGAAATACATTACTTTTGTGTTTATCAATATTATTTTAATGATTCCAGAGCACCCTTGATCCATATAAGTTTCATAAAATTTCAGAATTTTGAGATGGCTCAGAGAAAAATACCCTGTACATTTTTGCAGTAAATATTTTCACACCAACATTTTGAGTGGTCCTGTTGACTATTCAACTGTTTTGAAGGGATTCCATATTCCATGGCACACTTGACTCGCCAGATGCCTTTAAAATTGCCATTTTGCTCAACTTTGACACCCTGCAGAATGGAACTCCCTGTATGTTTTTTATTTAAATTTGGTATATGGGGGTTTTAAGGTCTTCTAATTAACACTGTGGGGTCAGATTTGAAATAAAAAAATCGCTAAATGGTTTTCGTGAAAATCGGGGATATAAAAAAATCTCAGCCGGCCCTGGATTTGCATTTTGAAAATGGCAGGAAGGTCAAAAGAAGCAGTTTTTGAAGGCCTTTCAAACAAAAAAAAGTTTGGGCGATTATCTCCAAAAATAAAGATTTTACGGATTTGTACAATTTTAAGTTTGGACACCCTGTAGGTACACTCGAAATAACGCAACAAATGATATGCATTTTTCCAGTTTTTATGCAATAGGTACTTACTGAAAAGATGAAAGAAAGTATAATGATGTCCACGCTAAGTCTTCTGCTATAACTTTTTAATTTTTTTCTTGAATTTTTTGTGAAACAAAAAAGTTTTAGGGAGTTTTAGGCAGTTTTCTGGGATAGTAAGAAATTTTATACAGAGTATTTCGCAAAGCGGCAAACAAGGTTTGAAGTTGGACACAAATGGAAAACTTTTTTGTTATTAATTTCTCAGAAAATTTTATTCTTGTTAAAAGTTGGTGCATCATTTCAAACTCAAGACGCATATACCAAAATTTAAATATCTCTTTTTGGATACGAGGTAGATTCAAAAATGTAAAAATAGCTCAAGAGTAAAGTACCCTTATTTTTTAAAATACGGTAAAAAGTTACTTACAAAAGTTGTTTGGAATCAAAAGTGGATGTCAGATTTAAAGTCACAGTCACCTAGTAAGAAAAAAAAGAAATTTAACTTTTTTGTATTTTTTTCGATCACCCTGTGTATTACAAAAAAAAACAAAATACCGCAAGCGCAACTTATCGTGGGATAACAGATGAATTTGCTACTTAACTTTAATTTTGTTCGATTAGCAGCTAGAAATTTAAATTAATCGAAATCAGAGGTTAAAAATATTAAATTTTTGTGTCCATTGAATAAAATAAGTAGTTTTTTTTGACAAATTTTAATAATAAGTAATTTAAATGAAATCAATAACTAAAAATAAATTTGCTTAGAGGTACCTATCGAACAAAATACGAGATTAATAGGATAATCCATGCTATGGCCAATAATAACTCTTGCAAAGTTGGCTTTGAAAACAATAATTGTCGGCGAAGAATTATTTTACATGTCAAACTCCGTTATTGTCATTTTGCAACTATGCCTGCACTTAATCTTCAAGATAAAGTTGAAATTGTTTTAATACACGGTGATAATTATATTATCATACTTGTCGAGAAACATCAGATATTTTCAATGAACGACATCCAGACAAAAACGTCAACTACTCAACTGTGTCAAAAATTCTTAGGAGTTTTAAGCAGTTCAGTTCAGTGCAAAATAAATGTCAAGTACCACATAGAATAAATGTAACAGGTAACGAAGATAATGAAATGGATATTGTCTTCTCCGTTGTTAAGAATCCTAAAATGCCGCTGTCCCAAAGGCAAACAGAGTTGAAAAAATTTTTTGGCAAATTTATTTTTAGTTACTGTTTTCATTTAAATTGCTTATTATTAAAATGTGCCAAAAAAACTACTTATTTTATTCAATGGACACAAAAATTTAATATTTTTAAACTCTGATATCGATTAATTTAAATTTCTAGCTGCTAATCGAACAAAATTAAAGTTAAGTAGGAAATTCATGTGTTATCCGATGATAAGTTGCGCTTGCGGTATTTTGTTTTTTTTGTAATACACAGGGTGATCGAAAAAATACAAAAAAGTTAAATTTCTTTTTTTTTTTACTAGATGGCTGTGACTTTAAATCTGACATCCACTTTTGATTACAAACAACTTTTGAAAGTAACTTTTTACCGTATTTTAAAAAATAAGGGTACTTTACTCTTGAGTTATTTTGACATTTTTGAATCTACCTCGTATCCAAAAAGAGATATTTAAATTTTGGTATATGCGTTTTGATTTTGAAATGGTGCACCAACTTTTATCAAGAATAAAATTTTCTGAGAAATTTATAATAAAAAAGTTTTCCATTTGTGTCCAACTTTCTGCCGGTCACTGTATAATATGCTCGTTGAGGCAATCAAAATGATATAAAACTTTGTATGATTATCTTTTTCCGTTTTTGAAATAGGTATTAAATATTTTTAATTGCTCTAAAATCTAAAATCGTACTCAGTTTACAGTAGGTGCACCAAAATAACACGTAATAAATGAAAAAAACTGCTTTAACCCTTATTTATTATTGATAAGTAAAGAAGATGTTTCTTCAGGCTGAAATCTACAGTTTCGTCGTTTTATTGTCTAGAACGCCAAACGTGGCAACCTCTGTACCTCTCAGGAGAAATGGCAATTCCTGGAACAAAGGCAAATTTTACTTTTTTATTTAATGTCTCCAGCTTGCCTATATGAATATCTATTATTTAATGTATTATTGCAACCTTTGAGCTTTAAATAATGCAAATGCTTAAAAAAATGGTGTCTCATAATACTTTTTTATTACGAATGTGTTACATGTATAGACTTCTCTATAGCAAAATGGTGCCTGTTTATGCTGCACACGCTGGAAACTATATCCTTCATCTCTGTCATGTGGCACTTATGTGTATATGGAACATATACGATATAAATATTTAGACTTCAATAAAGCGGAAATATTCGCGCATGTGGCAACGCCACCCGCGTCATTCCGTATGCCGCTCAATCAAAATAATAGTAGATATCTGCAATTTATTATAGTGTTATTCTTATTTATTATTATATTGTTTGTGTAGTTATCGTGTTGTTAGTTATGTAGTGTAGGTAAATTACCATTGACAAGGATTACGTGAAAGGGCAATCCGATAATTTGTCGAAATTGGATGCCTTCATAGATCTAATAATTGATCAATCGATGTTCACGTCTACCGAAATTCGTGGGATAAAACTGCAAAGGAGCCCGAATTCCGTACCTAGGCCCAACCCTGCCAAAAAAATTTGTAGAAAAACGCGACTGAATATATTTACGAAAAAACACTTCTCGACTAAATGTGGTTTCACGTGGTATCCTAAGTTTGGGGGTCTGATGTTAGAATTTTGAAATTTCAACTTTCCTTGGAACTTTCACCGCAGAATAAGGTTATGCCTCAGAAAACTTCAGTGGTATCGCCATGTTGCCAAATTTCCTTTTTAGGACATTTGTGATGTCATAAGTGCTTTCCCCGTGGACTACGATAAAGACAGGCCATGGCGCACAAAAATCACGTGACCATCTTAGTCCGACGTTACATGTCATTTGTCACATAACTGCAGCTTGGGTTTTGAGAAGTTTTAAATGTTTAAAGTGATTTTAAACGTCTTAGTTTATATTTTAGAAACAAGTTTGTGTCCAGTGCGCGTGTGTCCTGACGGAGGGGAACCGCCCAGGTGTTATTATGGCCTCTGGGTGGGAGCCGTGCCGTCCAGGAGTATTGGTGCCGCTCGCGCCGACGCGTGAGCTCTGTAAGGGGAATTCTCCCCCCGCAATGGACAGTGGAGCTTGAGACACAGACGGGTGAACTGCTTCCGGGAGATCCGCGAGTTCAGACTGTCCGGGTGGCGTATACAGTAACAGTAGCACCCGTGCTATACGAATCGGGCGAGCCGAAGTTAGAAAAAGTAAAAGCATCTGCGCTAAAAGTGGTGCACCGTAACATAATCTCAACTAGAAGCTTTATTTAAGTATTATAACATATTTTTTTCCGTGTGTCACTAAAGTTGTGCTTTTACCAGGGGCCCCGCAATTACTTTTGATTTTTGGTACTTTAATCCTTGCTTTAATCTTCACTTCAATGACTTCTCGAAATTGTGTGATAATTAAATACCTACCTATTTAGATATGTTACGAAATGATAAATTAATTGTAATAATATGCGAAAAAATGTTTCACCTACTGGGCTATTTATTTGCCTCCACTTGAAGAAACAGAGCGCACACCCAAAGAAAAATATCATGAGCCGCCACTGGCTTTTACACTGATAGCAGGCTACAAAGTGTCGCTTTTACTGCCTAGGCAGATGAATATTTTTATTTGACAATAATTAATAATTTTAACATGATATGTCAATAGAGATCGCCAACTAATCAACATAACCTGTTAGCTGAGTTCGGTAATATCATCTGCAAGCATTTAGAAGACACGCTGGCAGATACTCAATTTCTTATAGCAATTTCTTTTGGTAGAGCCACAGGTAGAACTGAAGATATTTCTACTACAATCGGCGAAAAAATTACGTGTTTAACACGGCAGAAAGCTGATTATCTTAAAAGAGAAAATATTTTCAAAATAGAATATAAATATCACACGAATACTAGATGCATAGATCCCAAGAAATAAAAGTAGGAATATTGTCAGCCGCATGAGCAAATCATCCACACTGTCAAAAAATACCTACCTGGATCGAAAACAAGCTTTGGCTATCCATTACTTATTCCCGAGTGGCCTTGCATAGTACAGTACAACTGAACTCACAGATTAATATTTTATGACGCTGTATCGGTTTCTGGCAGTCTAGCGCAGTGTCGTTTCCAGTACGTTCGCGTAGCGCAGGTGCCGTTACTGACATAAAGTTCGGGATGCCGAAGTGGAACGAATTTTCTAGCACGGGTGCTGTTACTGTATTATGCGTCCGGGTGGCTGGAAGCCGTTCCCGTTGACCACGTTCGGGTTTGTGTATTTTGTATTCACCATTCACCTTGTGCGAAATAAATCAGTGTTGAAAGGTACTCGAGGATTTTCGTTGTTTACCCACGCCCTGATACGGTTCCTATTCGGCCTTTCACGCTGCCAATCACCTGGGACCTCGTCAATATTTACAGTATACTGAGGTGAGCTTTCATTTTTATTTCGTAAAAATAACCTAAATACCAAATATTGGGTCTGTTTATATTATATTAATACATATTACAAAAGCCAGGAAGAAAATGTCAACATAACAACATTTGCTTTTCCTCGGAATGAAAATTTGCACCAAAAATGGATTCGTCAAATTCCAACTGAGATTTAATTTCTAAAAAAACCCTTAAGTATGTGTGGCTAACACATTTTCAAGAAAGTGAAACAATTAAAGTGGACAAATGTGTTGTGGGAGGAAAATACCTAAAGGAAGGTGCTGTCCCAACAATTTTTGAGAATGTGCCAAAATATTGTGAGTGCAGTGCCGTTTAACTCTCAGCCTAAAACAGCTGAGGCAGGTTGAAAATTTTGAAAAAACAATTAGAGAAAGCTTGGATGCACAAAACCAATAATATAATAGATGAAAGAAAACTTGTCAAATTGTTACGAAATTTGTTTTTTCTACTTATCTCCGAAAATGCCTTTTATGGTATAGGACTAAGTTGGTCACGTGAATACGCGATTATGCGTTGGCCTCGTGCTTTCCCATCAAATTTTGAAGAATGTCTAAAAACTTGCTACTTACGTAAATATTATTTTTAGAAATAATCGTAGGGTGTTATATACAAGTGTCCACAGGAATTGTTTTATCAAGTTCGTAAAATTTCGTCAAGTACCCTATTGTATACTAAATATATTTAACTTGAATTTGTGGATCTCATGACAAAGATAGACGATCAATGCAATTACAAATAGTATCTTTCCTAACAAATGCGGAAAGTGCCACTTTTCCGCACGCGATTGCAGATGGCTGAACGACGCGTAGCGGAGTTCAGCCAAGAAATCGAGTGTGGAAAAGACACTTTCCGCAAGAGTTAGGAACACTATTTTTTCTACAAGCGTGCGGAAAAGTAAGACACTTTTCCGCACGCATTTACTTTTCCGCACGCATTTTAGTTTAGACTGTGTCACCTTTCCGCACTAGTGCGGAAAAGTGTACTTTTCCGCACGCTTGTAGAAAAAATTATTTTTGTTTTAACCGAGAAAATATAACATAATAAAATCCCGAAATGTGTTTAGAAGCTATTAGGATTTTCCTGATATTCCTATTTTATTTCGAGAATATGGAATATCAGTAAAATCTGCAGAAGCGAGGCTCGGTCCCCAACTACCTACTATTTTATAGTTGAGATTAAAAAAATATGACAAATTTCTATTATAAACTTTCCGCTAGGTTTTTATCTATTTTTGCAACTAAATTAACACTGATAATAAATATACATAGGTAATATCGACCATTCTTTTATTTACTTACTTTATCATTAGATGGAACAAGGCATAAGTATACAGATAAATGCACTTCCCTTTTCTGCTATCATCGAGTTATCAGTTTGATAAATCTTATTCATATTTAATAAATAGTGAAACAATGATCGCTATACCGAGCTATAATAGAACAAAGTAAGACACACCCAAACTTGAACTTGCGAGGATGACATCAAGCACCTCCAATTTTTTGCTTCACTAATTTCGTTAGTCTTTAGTTCCTCGTTATCCTATTAGTTCATTTTACGAAGTGTCTAGAAGTACTTACACCATATCCATCAACATGCGCAGGTAAATTGTTTTAATAAATTTCATGATATTTTAAAAATAGTGTATATCTATCTATTCGATATTCTCGAAATAAAATAAGAATTTTAGGAGAATCTTAAAAGCTCCTAGCTCCTAAACACCCAGTATAAAATTTATTACCTATCACAGAAAACTGCATAAAATTCTCTAAAACTTTTTTTGCCGCAAAAAATTAAAGGTAGTGGGCACTGAGCGTGGACATCCTGCATCTACAATATTTTATTTTTAAAGCGCAGAAAACCCACAAGTGTTATGCGTCTATCAAAGTAAATTTTGTTTTCTTGAAATCGGCATTAAAATGTCCCAAAATCGTCATTAAAAGCACAGAAATCGTACAATAATGTAGCCCATTATTGTACGATTTTTTCAATAAGTAGGCCTTGGCGAGATGTAAACATCAAACGTCAGACGCGGAGAAATCGCCCGTCAAAAGTGACCAAATATTCAAAACCCGGCCGATAAAGGCTCATTTAACTTTTCGTACACATTGCGAAATTGTTTCCTATAGAAGCGCAATCCTTCAGTATACCTACATATTTTAGTAAATTTGAAAATCAATAGATTTGTTGTGTAGGCTGCACAAGAAGCAGCAGTTTGGTTTTTCTGTCAGAAGGTGCCGTACGTCCTTATACTTGTCCTAGGTAGAGCGATCGGTAAAGTCAAGCAACGCCGCGCGTAGTCGGTTCGTGGACGGGTGATCCCTAATTATTATTTTCTTGCCTAATAAAACATTTTTTTTTCGCTCAAAAAATTATCATTATTTTCGACAATGGAAAAAGAGCGCTTAGACTGTGAACTATAACCAACCTGTTTTAGGTTCTGACGTCATTGGGTTGCCTAATCATATCCTTGCACATACCTTTAATTAATAGTTATTTATGTACCAAGGCACTGAAATTCAACTTTTTATGAAAAGAACTTCAGTGCCGAGGTAGATATTATATTTTTATTGAAATTGAAAAAAAAAATGTTTTATTAGGCAAGAAATAATCATACGGGATCACCCGTCCACGAACCAACTGCGCGCGGCGTTGCTTGACTTTGACGATCGCTTTACCTAGGTCAAGTATGACCCAGGTAAAGCGCCTTCGAACAGAAAAACCAAACTGCTGCTTGTTGTGCAGCCTCCATAACAAATCTATTGATATTCATACCTACTAATAGTTATTTATGTACCAAGGCACTGAAGTTCAACTTTTTATGACTCATGTGGAGTTTAGTTGCTGAGGCCTCTGGACGAGGCAAATAAACCACATGAGTCATAAAAAGAACTTCAGTGCCGAGGTACATATTACATTTTTTTTGAAATCGGAAAAAAAAAGTTTTATTAGGCAAGAAAATAATAATAACAAGGGATCACCCGTCCACGAACCGACTACGCGCGGCGTTGCTTGACTTTACCGATCGCTCTACCTAGGACAAGTATAATGATGTACGGCACCTTCTGACAGAAAAACCAAACTGCTACTTCTTGTGCAGCCTACACAACAAATCTATTGATTTTCAAATTTACTAAAATATGTATAGGTACTGAAGGATTGCGCTTCTATAGGAAACAATTTCGCAATGTGTATGAAAAGTTAAATGAGCTTTTATCGGCCGGGTTTTGAATATTTGGTCACTTTTGACGGGCGATTTCTCCGCGTCTGACGTTTGATGTTTACATCTCGCCAAGGCCTACTTATTGAAAAAATCGTACAGTAATGGGCTACATTATTGTACGATTTCTGTGCTTTTAATGACGATTTTGGGACATTTTAATGCCGATTTCAAGAAAAATATTTATACTGAAAGATTGCGGTGCTATAAGGTAACAATTTCGCAATATGACAATATGTACGAAAAGTTAAATGGGCGGGTTTTGAATATTTGGTCACTTTTGACGGGCGATGGCTCCGCGTCTGACGTTTGATGTTTAGGTACATCTCGCCAAGGCCTACTTATTGAAAAAATCGTACAATAATGGGCTACTTCAGTGCCGATTTCTGAGCTTTTAATAACGACTTCGGGACTGCCGATTTCAAGGAAAAATTATTTAACTAACTTATTTCTTTAAATAGTGCCCCTAAAGGTTTTGAAATTTGTTACGACTACCCAGTTTTTCATCATGAAATAAATTTCCTTAATGACATTTTGACGCGAAAGCTACAGAAAGGACACTTTTCTAAAAATGTGGTAAAAAGTCTAAAATTAAAGCAGGCTTAAACTTTTGAAATTTCTCAAACCTACTCGGTTTTTCATTCTGAACAAGATTCCTTTTGTCGTAAAACCTACAAAAAGGTCACTTATTATTGGTGTGAAAAATTAGTTAGTAGTAAAGGTATGAGAGTACGGGATCACCAATCCTATGTTAATTTCCCATATAAGATAAAATTGCAAAATTTCGACCAAAATTACCCCCTCCACTTTCCTCCTAAGCTCCTTTCCCCCAATCAGACTCGAAGATGTCCGCTTCCTTGTGACGTCACAGCCAATCAGGTCGCGAGATGGTCCGAGAGTGTCCGAAGATATCCGACCCCATCCGAAGATGTTCGAATCAGGCCGAGTCATGGTGCGTTCCCGCCATCCGCGTCGGGCGTGGTTATTGGAGGGAAAGTGTACCTCGGTCATCCGTTTGGGCGCACGCGCGCTTGCACCCTAAGAGGGCACCTGTCAGGTAGCGTTAAAGGGAGCCTGTCAGGTAGCGTTAAAGGGAGCCCGTCAGACTGCGGATCCGGGAGCCTTATAGGAAGAGTTAGATTTAAAGCTAATAAAAATGTAATGTGGAAAACTCGTATTGCGGAAGCGTTCGGTTATCAATGGTTCTATTTTTAGAATATTATGCCGAGTGAAATTATCCAAAGTAGTGAGGCAAAGCGGGTGCACCATCATTCCATCTCACTCGCACTCATGGATTTTCCCATATAAGATAACGACTTCCGGTGCGGTCTTATCGCTACTTTTGGTCTGTCTCTCTCGACCGTAGTCGCGGCGCGGCGTTGCCGGATCCTCGATTCTGTCGTGTAGGTGCGACGTTGCCTTTTCCTGGAATGAAATAAAAAAAGCCCGTGGGTGGAATCGAACCTGTTCCGTTCGTGTCCCGACCCCGTCGCTCCGGCCAACTGGGCTATCGCCGCACGTCGAAGAAGTGACCTTAAAAAGCGCAAACTAGAATCTCGCCGAAGTCATCCGTTCGGGCGCGCGCGCGCTTGCACCTCGAGGGACGCCTGTCAGGTAGCGTGAAAGGATCCGGATCCGGGGGCCTGAAAGGTGGAGGAGTCTTGAGCCTGTCTTAGATGTCAAAATGTGCTGAGATTGGAAAAATAGAGTGACCAAAAGTTAGGTTGAAAAATATGAACAAAAGTTAGGTTCCATCCTGTATATTTTCTCATATTTAACCTAACTTTTGCTCACTCTATATTTTTCTCAAACCTAACTTTTGATCACTCTGTATATTTTTTCTCAACATAACTGTATTTTTTCTCTTAATTTTTTTCTCTTAATATTTTTCACATATTTCTCTTCTTGTTCCATCCTGTATATTTTTCTGAACTTTTGGTCACCCTATTTTTTCCAACATCTCAAGACTCCTCCACCTTTCAGGCCCCCGGATCCGGATCCTTTCACGCTACCTGACAGGCGTCCCTCGAGGTGCAAGCGCGCGCGCGCCCGAACGGATGACGTCGGCGAGATTCTAGTTTGCGACGGGGTCGGGACACGAACGGAACAGGTTCGATTCCACCCACGGGCTTTTTTTATTTCATTCCAGGAAAAGGCAACGTCGCACCTACACGACAGAATCGAGGATCCGGCAACGCCGCGCCGCGACTACGGTCGAGAGAGACAGACCAAAAGTAGCGATAAGACCGCACCGGAAGTCGTTATCTTATATGGGAAAATACATGAGTGCGAGTGAGATGGAATGATGGTGCACCCGCTTTGCCTCACTACTTTAGTTTTTAGGAAAAATAAGTCAAAGAGAGCCTAGGTTTTTGAAATTGTTCACACATTTTAAGAAGAAAGCTACAGAAAGGACACTCTTCTATACAATACACATTATCTTTTATAAAAAATACCATTCATTAAGAATACAGTAGGTCGAGTCATTGAGCAAAAGAATATAATAGGTATATTAAAATACGTATACAGGGAGTCCAGTAAGTATGGGTTAATATCGCGGCACTATGGTTCAAATCTCAATAGTTATACTGAGACACAGGGCGTTGTAGTTCTTTTTTTGAAATTGTATTGTGGCAATATCTCCCGAAATAATCAAGCTGGTGAACTGAAATTTGGCAGTGCCGTGTTTTTGGGGATGGAGAATAAGCTGAAAATGTAAATTTCGCCGTATTTTACAGAGGGCGCTACTTGCGCTGTTTTTGGATCATACTTTTACTCGTAACTTTTTTGAGGTTACCTTTGTAGTCCTGCAGGTCCATCATTATACTGCATATTTTCATTCTGCAAGAAAAAGGTACTCTTGTTTCATAACGGTCAAATCAACCGTTTGCGTTGAAATCGGCAAAACGTGCCCCAAAACACCTGTTGACTTCAATATTCGAAACATAAAATTTTCACCTACCGCTTTCAAGTGTTACATTCGAAATGATGAAAAAAATGCCAAATGGGCATTGGTCAAAACACCATTGGTTTTCTTGAAATAGAGTGTCAAAATTTTGTCAAATTCAATCCGTTCCATTTTGAAGGCTTATAATTTTTGGTACATTGTTCAGTGTTCAGGATTTTTTTTTTTCACTTTAAATGGTACAGTTGATCTCTAATACTTGAAAGCGGTAGGTGAAAATTTCATGTTTCGAATATTGAAGTCAACAGGTGTTTTGGGCCACGTTTTGCCGATTTCAAAGGAAACCGTTGATTTGATCGTTATGAAACAAGAGTACCCCTTTCTTGCAGATGAAAAGATGCGCTAAAATGATGGACCTGCGGGACCAAAAAGATAACCTCAAAAAAGTTTCGAGTAAAACATATACCTGTATATTAACATATGCCGCTTTTGGCCCTATTGCGCACGGCAAGGCGCAGGGAACGAAAAGAGATGGAATTCGCCGCCATTTTTAAGCCTATTTTGGCAGTTTGAATGGTGGCTACCTTATTCCTTGTTTAAAATTTTGTATACAGTATAAATGAAATTGCATTATACTCTTTATCATAAAAGTCACCGTGACATGCTTTTTTGATGAGATGCGTTTTTAGTTTTTAAACGCGATTTTTTCTTTTATATTTTGTACGGTTAATAACTTTCCATTCTCATATTTACGAGATAAAAACATGACTTGGTGCAAATGCAAAGAGACTTTTACATATAGATTGTGAAATTGCATTCCATAGGTAAGCAAATAGGTATAATTTTTTGCCAAATATGATTGTTTTCTCATTGGTATTTTCTGATTTCTTGGTCATTTTTAGGTTTTCAAGAGAAGAAACTAAATTTAGAAAGTGGCTTATACAGGGTGAGTCACATCTAAAGTCAGAGCCGAAAACACGAGGTAGAGTTCGCTAAAATAAGCACATATGCTTAATAAACATTAGCTCAAAAACGCTTGGTTCTCCATATACAGCGTGTTGAAACTTTTCCAAATATTTTTTTAATTTCTTTCGAGCCTGTTTAGGAATTCCAACAAAATTTGATACATATTATGGGTTGTCATTTTATGCAATAATTTGGCCCTGTTCAGATGAGCAGCGGCGTAGATACAATAATTTTATTTTAAATGTCAGCATAATCACCTTGGCACTAGTTTAAAAAATCCGAAATTACGAAGAAACTGTACCAGAAATAAAAAAATACCAAGAGGCGCTTTTTGTTCCAATTTTTTTTTGTTTTGGCACAGGACCGTACTACTTTTTTATACAATTATTTACAGTAACTATTTGTATCTACGCCGCTGATCATCTGAACGGGGTCAAATTATTGCACAAAATGGCAACCGTCCAATGAATAATGTGTACCAAATTTGGTTGAAATTCCCAAATGGGCTCGAAAGAAATTAAAAAAAATATGTTATTTTTGGAAAAATTTTAACACGCTGTATATGGAGAACCAAGCGTTTTTGAGCTTATGTTTATTTCATCATTCAAGAAGTTCAAGAAATAACTCGTGGAGATGAGGTAAATGGAGACATTGTAATTCTCGATACAACGAAGAGAGCCGCATTTCTGGAGCAAATAGAATTAACCGAAGAAATGCAAACAGCAGCAGGCAGCAACAAGTAAACCTGTTAACTGCAGATCACCGCCAGCAAAATTATTGAAGCTTGTCAAAGAAGAGCGTAATTAAAAATCACTTCACTTTCATTTTTGAAGCAAAGATTAAAGTGGTAGAAGTTGAAGTTACCAAGTTTTCTTTTGCTTGTATTTTTTAAACAAACAAAAATAAAAAGCTCTAAGGAATAAAACTAGCTGCCTAAAAATTCAGAAACAGGTACAGATATGTTCCTGGAAAATAGGTTATTATTATTAAAAGTATTCAAAGAAATAATTATACCAAGTAATAGTGTATGAAAATGTTAGGTAATTAAAAATATTTTCATATTTTTTATAAGTAATTATTTATAATGTAGCTGTTGTATAAGCTATAGTAATGTACAATAATAATTATATTACTTCTTCTGATGATTAAAATATTGTTTTGAGTAAGTTGTACAATTTCTCAACCTAGTTAACTGCTTCGTTTCCCGAATGCATTAATTTAAAACCAAAACCAACAAAAATCTTGAACCTATGTTGTACTTTGAACTAAAATAATTTCCATTTTACAAAACCGACAATCAAGACATTACATTATTTATGGAACCCACCGGTAGAAATTATTTCAAATTTCCCGCCTCATTTAGGGTTAAAAATGGCTGCCAAATTATTTCCCCGGTCGGACGTCTCTCTTGCGCGGTATAGGTTGCTATAGGTATATGGAGTAAAAGCACGAACCAAAAACAGCGCAAGTGGCGCCCTCTGTGAGATACGGCTAAATTGACATTTTCAGCTTATTCTCCATCCCCAAAAAACATAGCAGTGCCAAATTTCAGTTCAGCAGCTTGATTATTTTAGGAGATGTTGCCATAATTCAATTGACAAATAAATATAGAGTTGAAACTTGACCATTGGGAGATCAGCCTTGCTTGATTAGAAACTAATTTGCACCATATATTTATATTTTAAAAATCAAGCAGGAATTGACAGGGGCAATTTATTCATTTTCAGTTCAGGTAAACTATACCTTCTCCTTAAGAGATATCAAAAAAATCTAAGTCCCCGTCCCAAATTTTAAAACAATTTTATTTTTCGATATCTAGGTACCTATATCTGAACTGAAAATGAATAAATTGCCCCTGTCAAGGCCTGCTTGATTTTTAAAATATAAAAATACGGTGCGAATTAGTTTCTAATCAGCAAGGCCGATCCCCCAACCCCAAAGCTCAAATTTCATCTCGAATTTTTTTGTGTCTTTTACACCTATCGTATAGTCCATATGGGTCCACCCTATATATTAAAATATATATTCTTTTACTCAATGGTCGACCTTATTCGGGATCTTAGACTAATATATTATTTGCTTTGCCATAAACGCATATATTTAGGTACCTAAATATGTAGTAGTTATGGGTGATTAACACAAACATGTGTTGTCTGACGTAATAAAACCCGACCGGTGAAATATAAACATATAATGCTAAATGGTTACAACAGCGAAAAATATACAAGTGAAACAGAAAGCGACCAGCGAGAGAATGTGTCGCTCCTCCGGGTTCACCGGGGCCAAGCCCTTGGCCCTCCACTTGAACCCATCTGGAGTCCATCAAGTTCTCGACCTAGGTGGTCCTCCTCAGACACCCCTGGCGCCTGGCATCGATATTTTGTGCAATATCGACAACACGGCCATTCCTGATATACGGAGTGCCCTCACTCCGCGTCCAGGTTCGCCAAACCTTAAGAAATAAATAAAATATCAGTGGGCGTCAAGGTTTATAACGTGTGGGTATGATGAGAATAAACTGCTACTGGCCATTTCTGCTTCTGCCTTCGCTCCGGCCATTCCTGCCTTTAGCTAACCTAAGCCTACTAATGCCGTGATAAATGGGAAAATAATAAAATAAAGGGGTAACAGTAAAAGACAGGACAGCAACCATATTCACAATGAAATTTTTGCTAGCAAATACGATACGAGTAAAATATCCTATCAGTAATAGTTGTTTATGGGCCCGCGCTAGAAAACCTCTAGCCTAATGGGATTCTCGGGACATCAGAACCTGTACTATCTCACCAGCCGTTTGTTTGTAACCTTGAGATAGCTTCCCCGGTTCCGAACCGCCCTACCCTTAACTAAGAGCACTACCGGGACATCGGAACCTTACACTGTTGCACCGGGTACTTACAACCCTGCTTTAGCTTCCCGGTTCCGAACCGCCCTGCTCTGGAAACGGGAGCACCGGGACATCAGAACCTGCACTATCTCACCGGGTACTTACAACCCTGACATAGTTTCCCGCAGGCCCGAACCGCCCTGCTACCAATGCGAACCGGGCTGGGGACACCACATCGCCGTTTCCACACCTTAACCTTACTTAGTTTACCTGGTCTACCTCTGTTGTTAAAACTGAATCCAAGGCTTGATGTTTTCCACCCCTGCTACGCTCAGGTATGGAGTCTTTGCCCTCGTCATTCCCGGGATGTCTCTGACCTCGTACCGGTCATTTCCCAAAATCCGAGATATCCTAAATGGCCCCCGCCATTTCGGTAGCAGTTTTCGGCTGGAACCTGTCGCCTGTGGTGGATTTATGATATAAACAGTTTAGGCAATTGTTTACATATATTTTTTTTACGAACCGCCTCATACGTGGGAACCAATAAAAACGAGATACCGCCTCGTACGTCTTTTCACAGGCGAAATGACCTATATCGTCGTGATTTAACTTCAAAATCTGAAATCGCGCGTCTTCTGGAACCACCCAACGCGGACCATACGCCGTTAGTTTATACACCTTTCCCCCTTTCAGTTCGTACTGATTGAATATATTTTTATTGTTTTGGATATCTCCGGACATCAATATCCCTTTTATTTCCCTAATCTTTCGGTCACCCTCTTGAGCCGCTAAAAGCCAATCACCCTCTGTAATAATTATGACGTTGACGAAAACGTCGGTCCCAGTGCCAGGAACATCGTTTTCAGGTACCGGGTTTCGACTTAAAGCGTCCGCATGTCGCGTGTATAGGCTATTTCTATGCTTTATTTGGTAGTCGTATTCGTTTAATTCCATAACCCAACGCCCTATTCTAGGATTTATTTCAGCCTTCTTAAAAGTGCTTACAACAGCCGAACAGTCCGTAATTATAATAAATTTCGTACCAAATAAATATTGGCGGAACTTCTGGACTGACATAAACACCGCTAGCGCCTCTAGTTCAAAAGAATGGTACTTTTGTTGGTCCCTTGTGGTTTGCTTACTGTAAAACGCCACGGGGTGCTCGTTTCTGTCCTTAACCTGCACTAACACCCCTCCGATGCCTATTCGGCTTGCGTCCGTATATAGACGCGTTTCTAAATTATTATCAAAAATTTGTAAAACCGGCTTTGTTGTCAACGCTACCTTTAGCCCCTCAAATGCATCTTGTTGTGATTTTTCCCACTTCCACTCACTGATTTTATATAGTAATTCACTCAAGGGTTTGATCTTTCTGCATAACGTGGTATGAATTTGCGGAACTAACTGGTTAAGCCTAAATATTGTCTTACATGATGTATGATTTGTGGAATTGGGAATTTCTCAACAGCGCATATCTTGTCGTTCGTAGGGCGAATGCTAGAATTTGAAATTTCGTACCCTAGAAATTCTATTTTTGTTTGCAAAAAGCTGCACTTTTTTTAAATTGAAGGTAAGGCCATATTGTTGAAAGAGTTGTAAGACTTCTTCCAGTGTAGTTAAAACGTCCGTAATGCTTTGTCCCGGTATTAGGAGATCGTCTAAATAAACCAAAACTTTAGAAAATCGTAATTTTCCCAAAATTCTGTTTATTATTTTCTGAAATATTGAAGGTGCATTTGTGAGGCCGAAGGGCATTTTTAAGAACTCGTATAAGCCGTCCTGGGTAACAAAAGCGGTTTTAGATATCGAATCTTCCGACATTCTTATCTGATAATATCCGGAAGCCAAATCAAGGTTGCAAAAATAATTATATCCGGATAATCGATCAATTTGTTCCTCTATTAGCGGAAGAGGATTTCTGTTCGGGACAGTGACTTTATTTAGCGCCCTATAGTCCACACATAGCCTCTTCTCGCCATTTTTCTTGGAAACCAACAAAACTTGACTCGCGTATGGTGAATCTGACTCTCGGATAATACCATGTTTTAATAGCTCCTCTCCGATGTTTCTAATTAACTCTCGCTCTTTTCCGGGATATCTTCGGGGCCTAGGCGTAACCGGAGTGTTAACTTGTTAAGTTGTTAACTCTATCCGCATTTCCTCCGTACATGTCCCCACATCGAAACTGTTTCCCGCAAAAGATCGTTTGTACCTATTTAAGAGACTTAGCAGAGAGTTCACCGCGCCTATGTCGTCAACCCCGATGTTAACATTGGCTTTGTTCAATAACAACCCAACCGGACGTACACTAAATTGTAACGCTGACCCTATTTTAAAATATGTGATGTCTTCTAGATCCGTAAAGTTTTGACCTATGAGGACGTCGACGTTCATAATCTGTTTTGTTATAACATATAAGGAAATTAGTTTTGTTATGGCGTCAATTGTCACTGTAGCAGTTACACTATACGAGATTTTTAAATCTGAATCGGATGCTGTCGCAATGGCGACGGGATCTTTCAGTTTTTGAAGTTGTAAATTTAAAGGTGAGATGATAGCGTTATTTATAAGCGAACACTCGCTCCCGAAATCGATAAAACATTTGATTGGGGTGGTTTCTAGTAAAATGGTTTTAAAATATTTCTGCATGGAACTATTAAAACATCCGATTGAGCGAGGGACGGGTCATAAATTATTACGGTAGGGCACAATTTCTTTGCCTGTGGTGAACGACGCTTTGGGACATTGACTTCTAACGTGACCTATTTGTTGACAGCGGTAACATTTTTTTGCACTACTTGGTACCACCTGTTGGCTTTTATTACGGGTTGCGCTCGAAGTTGCACCCTCGGTATTGGTAATGGCTCGCGGTGCATTTGGGCTGGTTGTTGAAAGGCGGCGGTAGCTATTATTGGGAGTGTCAAAAATTTTAAGATAGCGCGCTAGCTTAGCCGGATTTGTGATTTCCGCGGTTTCTACAGAAAATCTAATTTGTTCGTCTGTTATGCCGCCCATTATTAAATTTACCTTGTCTCCGTCGCCGAGGGGGATTTTCATTTTATTTATTAGCGACAGTTTTTGAAACGAGTACTCATATAGAGACTCATTTGGTTTTGGAAGGCAATTTAACATGTTAGACATGTCTGAGTGTAAATCTCGCCTAGGTATGAACTGTTCCAGCAACAGCTGTTTCCACTCTTGCCATGTAAAAAGACGCGTAGGCAATGCCCGATACCAAATCTCCGCAGGACCGCGTAGTTTACCTAGTGCTAGATGGCACGTAATTTGATCAGACCATTCATTGATATATGCGAACTCGTCTACTGACCCGAGCCACTCTTTTATATCGTTATGAAGCGGATTAAATTCGCTTATAATATTCTTATCAATCATACCTGCTGCACCAGATGGCCTATTATTTGCAATTCGGTTAATTCCCTCAAGCAAAGCCTGGCTTAGCGAATGAACCTCACTACCTTCCTGCCGTTGAGAGGGCGCCGCCAACGGGGGTGTAAAACTCCTTTCCGGCGTCTCATCCCTGTGTCGCCGCACCGGCCGCTCCCTCTCTCGTTCCCCATTGAATCCGTCATCCTGACTAATCGGCGAACGACTACGGGCACTAAGGACATCTACCGAGCGTCCACTCCTATCCCTGGATCTCTGTTGGCGATTCATTTTCCCTTACCGCGACGCGAGACCCGATTCACTATTTTTTTTTCGTACGACGCTGCGCGGGGTTATTATCCCACTTCTGATGTTGTCTGACGTAATAAAACCCGACCGGTGAAATATAAACATATAATGCTAAATGGTTACAACAGCGAAAAATATACAAGTGAAACAGAAAGCGACCAGCGAGAGAATGTGTCGCTCCTCCGGGTTCACCGGGGCCAAGCCCTTGGCCCTCCACTTGAACCCATCTGGAGTCCATCAAGTTCTCGACCTAGGTGGTCCTCCTCAGACACCCCTGGCGCCTGGCATCGATATTTTGTGCAATATCGACAACACATGAATTTAGAAAATTAATTTAAATGATTGTTATCATCAAAACTGGTAAATATTTGTCGAAGTTATGAGAATCTAGTGAAAATAAATTCCAAACTAGACCGTCTTTTATAACCATTAAAAATTACTTCGATTCGGTTTTACCAGTTTATTATTTTTATGAGTCATACATACCATAACTGTATCCCGTCTACCTAAATTTCGTCCGCTCACTTCACAACAAGCAAGAGATGACGCTCTGATGCATTTGCTGTGGTAAGATTTCGCGATTTTCCATAAAAAAAAACCTCGTTCTTTATCGTCCAGACGAAAAATTATACATTCCAAAAGTGTCATTGATTTTTTGTTTTTCAGAATGCGACCTCAGAGTGCCACATCTCGTCAAGAAGCCGAAATGGCATCCCAAAGCCTTAGACATCTGCAATCTGGAAAAATCACTGACCCAGTGGAAAAACTGAGGATGATCTGCTTGTCCAGAGGGGCCAATGGAATCCTAGGATTAGGTTTGTAAAAGTAAATATACAGGGTGGGTCAGGTGAGTGAGTATTTTTGTAAATAAGTGTGGTTTTTGCTATAGCGTTTTTAGAAGAAGACTTTATTCCAAAGCTACTGGGTGTAATAAATACATATACCTACAGTGTCCTTCAAAACTTTGCACAATCCTTTTAAGGTAAATTTAATCAGGATTTGGCTGCTTTCCTATATAATTTTGTCTAAGTTATACAATTTATGCTGAAATAAGGGTCCAAGATTGTCCTGTAATTTTTCAATGAAGGTGTTTTTCTTGCAAACATTCAAGTTCTACAAAAATAGTGCAGTATTTTCCTCCTGTGAGACAAGAAAAAAAAACTAAAAAATGAAAACTAAAAATATTCACCCAAACAGAAAAATATCTACATAAAAAATAAACAAAAAGTGTTTTTACCGAAAACTCCCAAAAGCATCCATTATATGTATATGTGTACAGGATGGTTCATTATAAATTGACACCAACCTTAACTTGTTAGTTTTTGAGGTTAGAAAAAAGTTTTTGACAAAAGTTTTAGATACTAATACAAAGTTTTTTGTGACGCTATTGGACCGTGTACAGTGTGTTCTAGAAAGCCGTGGCAGACATAACTTATGTTTTTTTAAATGGAACACCCTATACCCTAAATATTTTTGCATTTTTGAAATCTGCTTATCAAGGCAATCAAAATGATATTAAACTTTGTGGCATTATCTTTTTCCGTTTTTAAAAAATTCCGTCTTCAAATTTTATACCAAATTTATTTAACTCGAATTTGTGGATCTCGTGATAAAGATGAAAGAAGAGACGATCAATGTAATAACGAAAAATATTTGTTTTAAACAAGAGAGTAACATAGTGAAACTCCAAAATGTTTAAGAGCTTTTACGATTTTCTTGAAATTCTTTATTTCGAGAATCAGTAAAATTTGAAAAGGCTCCTAAACATTTTGGAGTTTCACTATGTTACTATCTTGTTTAAAACAAATATTTTTTAAAATTTGAAAAGGCTCCTAAACATTTTGGAGTTTCACTATATTACTATCTTTTTTAAAACAAATATTTTTTGTTATTACATCGATCATCTTTATCACAAGATCCACAAATTCGACTTAAATAAATTTATTATAAAATTTGAAAACGGAATTTTTCAGAAACGGAAAAAGAGAATGCCACAAAGTTTAATATCATTTTAATTGCCTTGATGAGCAGATTTCAAAAATGCAAAAATATATAGGGTGTTAGGTTCTAGCACACACCTACACGACCCAATAGCGTCACAGAAAACTTTGTATTAGTATCTAAAACTTTTGTAAAAAACTTTTTTTCTGACCTCAAAAACCAGCAAGTTAAGGGGGTGTCAATTTATAATGAACTACCCTGTACAGGGTGTCCCACGATGAACTGCCGCGATCGATTTCTCGGAAAACTGACTGGAAAATTCTGGAAATTTGTCAGCATTTAGGAATATACAATCTTATACAAAATCACCCATATTTTTAATGCTAAATAAGATAAAATTGTAAAAATAGAGGGTTTTTATTTGAAAAAATGTTAGTTTTTAATTACCATGCATTTATTATCAAAATATCAACACAGTCCCCTAAAGTAGATCCCCTTCTGCAAGGAAACCAATCCAAATTAAATAATAAAGGCTTTCATATAGAAGAAATTGATAGTTATATTAAAATTTAAAATGTAAAAAACGGTTAAAAAAATAATATATAGAGCGTTCTATTTATAATAAGTAAGTTGGTATCAACTCCCGCTCTGCCGGAATTGCCACCATCTTGAAAATATTTTAGCCGACTTTAGTAAACTGACAAATTTCCAAAGTCTATATTTTCCCACAAATAGATCACGGCAGTTCGTCGCCGGACACCCTGTATGTATATTGCTTTAACTGCAACACACCCACTGTAATAGAAACGAAGTCTTTTTGAAAAAAAAATGATAATAGCAAAAACCCTATATATACTTATTATCAACAATATTATAACCGCATATTGTCGCACACGCCATTGAAAACGACTCACCCTGTATAAAAGTGTAAAATGTGGTTTTAAATCTCGACTATCCAGGAAGACTCTTTAGAAGAATGGATGAAGATGGTAACAAAAATTTAAACCTCGAAGAATTTACCCATGGACTAAAAGAAATGGGGATGGATTTAAGTGATGATGACATTCAACACCTGTTTCAAAAATTCGACACCGATGGAAGTGGGAGTGTCAATGTCGACGAATTTCTAGTGCACATTAGGGTAATATTATTTGTTGTTGTGAAAAGACGTTAATTTCAATAATTTTAAACGATATTTTCAGCCTCCACTGTCTGAATCGAGAAAGAAAGTAATAGAAGAAGCATTTAAAAAGATGGACAAAACCGGAGATGGAGAAATCACAATCGATGATCTCAAAAATGTTTACAACGTCAAGGCTCACCCCAGATATATTTCCGGGGAAGAAAGCGAAGAGGGAATTCTTAAGAAGTTCTTAGGGAATTTTGAGCAGGATGCTACAAGGGATGGAAAGGTGGGAATATATTTTTTACAAAAAGGAAAAGGAAAGTTAGGGTACTTTTCTATTTTTTAGGTGACCAAAGAAGAATTTTTCAACTATTATACTGCTATCAGTGCTTCAATTGACAATGATTGCTATTTCGACTTGATGATGAGACAAGCTTACAAGCTGTGAATATTCTTCGAATAGAAGCAAAATATATGCACGTGTTTGGTGTTTTTACGCGCAATACCACAGACATATATAGCTTCGCTAGCTATATAGGTCTGTGGCAATACATTCTAATTTATGTTGTTACGTATTGAAATATATTTAAATGTGTTATATTGATTCTATTAATAAATGACTAAAAAAATCATACCCTATATTGAATATACTATACTTTGTCTATTTTTAATCTTGCAAGCTGAATTCGAACCACTTCCTGACATCCCATTGAGCTGAAATTTTGCATACACCTTTAGTTCCGGTGACAATACAATATTATGCAATACTCAATATTCTAATACTAATAACTAATAACCCCCTTAATATGGGTATCAAATGAAAGGGCTTGAAAGTATAGAAAACGATAAAGTTAGTGACATCACACTAAATTCAATATGGCCGCCGCTCCAAGATGGCGGATTACATTTTCTTTTCAACCCCCTTAATATATGGGTAACAAATGAAAGGGCTCGAAGAGTAGAAAACGATAAAGTTCCAGTTACAGAATGTTTTTTAAAAATGCGCATTTTCTAAAGTGGCCGTAGTTTTTTTTCGGTTGAATATTTTTTGTTTCAGAGTATTAATTTATTTTCGTACAATAGTAGATTCAAGATTTACCTATACCAATTTATTTCAATTTTAAGTTCTGTTTAATTTATTTTTTTATTTTATTTTACAATAATTATGGTTTTTGTTTATATAATTTTTAATTCTATTTATTTATTAATTTAGCCTGATGAAGCTTGCAATTATTATTGCTTACTAATTGTAATACAAATCTCTCCAAAAAAGCGTAAAATCTTCTACTTTGAAATGTTTTTGTTTCTCTAAAAACATTTTCACAGCACTTTTTTACGTAGAATCCAATGGCGTAAGAAGATGTTTATCAAATCAATAGTTTAAAGGGTTATTTAATAGGAGTTTCCTTTTAAAAGAGTCCAATTTGGACCGCACTGTACAAGGTGGGCCAAATTGGACGCTTTTAAAGGGAAACTCCTATTTTTAACGAACATAGACGAAAACTGATATCGATGTCTGAGGCTCATTTTTTTTTATCATAAAGTTAATGGCGAATGCCGCAAATCGATATCTGTCACCATTCTTGAGTTACAGGGCATTTTTCAAAAATGTGCGTTTTCGATAAGTGGCCGTAGCTTTTTTCGGGTTGAAAATTTTGGGTTTCTGTAAAAACATTCCTAAAGCACTTTTTTACGTAGAATCCAATGCTGCCATGACAGATATCGATTTGCGGTTTTCGCCATTAAGTTCATCATAAAAAATGAGCCTCATGTTGCAATAATTCAAAAACATTGTCCAATATTTGCATTTTTTTCTAAATAGATTTGTTCAGGATCTCAAAAAGTTGTGATGAATATTGTGTAATTTAACGTACAGGGTGACCACGCCAAGCGTCCCACTACCCCTAGTTATAACTTTTTAATTTTTTGTGATAGAAAAAATTTGTATTAGAATATTTTATGCAGTTTTCTGGGATAGTAAGAAATTTTATACAGGGTGTTGCCAGACATATGTTTTTAAAATGGACCACTTTATCAGGCCCGGATCTAGCAAATTTCTGTGGGGGGGGGGCAGAGCTGGGCATGTAATTAGGCGAAAGTAATTGAACTGTCAATTAATTCCTTTTCATGGAATTGTACTTAGTTGGAATTACTTTTGAAATAGAGACAGTAATTGTAATTTAATATCAAGTACTTTTTGAAAAGGAATTGTACTTGTAATTTAAAATCAATTACTTCTGAGAATTGCAATTCCTTTTTAAAATTCCTTTAATGCAATTACTGTTTCAATTACAATTACTTTTCCAATTACAATTACTTGTCAAATTACAATTACTTTTCCAATTACAATTACTTGTCCAATTACAATTACTTTTTCAATTACAATTACTTACACAATCTTCTCTTGCGGTGCCGGCCGGCGACGGCCCGAGCTGATTAATCGGGGAAACCTGGATTGATTTTGGAAATATTGCAACGTTGTCTGGGACAACCTGGCCAACAAAAAGGCAATGCAAAATAAATGCGTCATCATTGACAAAGTCCGCAATAATGTTTTGTTTCTTATGCCACTCCCATTTACTATTTACGCGTCACTGGCAAGTCATAACGATTGTTCTGTATTCTCTATCTCTATATTAATAGTCAATTCATAATGCCTATTGTCAATGCCTATTGTGAATGCCCCCAAAAGGCAAGCTCTAACTGATAATAATTTTGAAATGTTGGTAATAATGAAAGCTAACAAAGTTTCTTAACCTGTTTTTTATTTTTCTTATATCTCTTGTAAAGCCCATATGGCACGGCTTAAGATTTTTTTGTATACATTTTAAAAGATTTATTTTATTTCTCTATTCATGTAGCCGTTTATTTTCAGTTTTATTTTCATAGAAACTGAGCTTTGACTCTGTGAGGCCATTGTGTTTTTAGACATAGGTATTACTATATTGTACTGTTACCTACTGAATGTAATTCGTTTTGTTCATTAAAATTCTGTACATTTTATTTATTTTAATTTGAATATTTGCCATTTACTAGAATTTTTTTGCATCGCAGAACAAATAATGCTTAATATAGTTAAGTTATCAGTTATGGTTTTTTAAGTAACTAGGTAAGTACCTACCTTATTTTGGAGTCTACAAATTTAATAGAAAATAAAGCAAACAAGAAGTAATTGAAAAAGTAATTGTTTACATCAATTCCAATTCCAAGTACAATTGTAATTGTAATTCAATTACATTTCAAAATACCAAAGGAATTGTAATTGGATCTAATTACATTCCTACAAAAGTAATTTGAATTGGAATTGGTCAGTTTTTAATTGTAATTGACCCAGCTCTGGGGGGGGGGGGCAAGGGTGCAAGTTTCCGCACCCCTGCCAAGTTTTTGCGTATATTCTGTGCTCCTATGGCATAGCTACTTCGCTTTTTATGATTGTAAGAGTTGATAGTGACAAGGGGTGATTTGTTGTTTTTCTGTGCATGTTACCAGTTACTATACAGTGTGTCCACGGATAGAGTTCGGATAGGGTGTAAAAGACAAAAAATTTTCGAGTTGAAAAAACTAATTTTCCACATCAGTAAAGTGCCTTTTCTGTAGGTTTTACGATAAAATGTTATTAAGGTAACATGTTCAGAATGAATAGCTGAGTAGGTTTGCGAAATTTCGAAAGTCTAGGCCTACTTTGATTTTTTGGCATTTTTTCCCACTTTTCTTTAGAAAAGTGCACTTTGTGTAGCTTTCACATTAAAATGTTATTAAGAAAACTTGTTCAGAATGAAAAACTGAGTAGGTTTGCGAAATTTCGAAAGTCTAGGCCTACTTTGATTTTTTTCTGCTAAAAAATTAAAATGCACAAAAATCAAAGTAGACCTAGGCTTTTGAATTTTTTCACACTTATCCAGTTTTTCATTGTGAAAAAGTTTTCTCAATAACATTTTAATGTGAAAGCTACACAAAGTGCACTTTTCTAAAGAAAAGTGGGAAAAAATGCCAAAAAATCAAAGTAGGCCTAGACTTTCGAAATTTCGCAAACCTACTCAGTTATTCATTCTGAACATGTTACCTTAATAACATATTATCGTAAAACCTACAGAAAGGACACTTTACTGATGTGGAAAATTAGTTTTTTCAAAATTCCCAAGGCATATGTGATTTTTCGAAACTAAAATTACGTCACAAATTAGTTTCAAACCAAGCAGGGCTTATCCCCAGAAGCTCAAATTTCAACTCGAAATTTTTTTGTCATTTACACCCTATCCGAACTATATTCGTGGACACACTGTATATAGCAGGAAATAAATGCCATTATTTTAATTGTTGTGGGGCAACTCTCAGATAAAGACAACATAAAGACCATGTGAAGTTGTATAGATTTTCAAAAACAAAATATCGTCGTTTGAAGTGGATTGAAAATTGCGACAACGGCATATGCCGTTTTTGGACATGAATAATAATTATTATTAGTCAAAGGTGTACCCATATTAATCCCATGATGATAATTGTAAAGTACCTATATCCACTTAACAATAACACAGAGACGGACCCTATAGGATTTACTTAGGTATTCATATAGATTCTCCACAACTAACAACAATACTTCTCACACCTCTTCAATAATAGGTACCTACCTACTCCAAACTAGGACTATCGCCAGAAGCAACTGCCCAGGTTTGTGCGGGGTGGAGTATTATAAACTGCAATTACGATTATTTCTGCTTCATTCCATTTGACAACTTTTTGTTGATTTTAATGACGTTTTTTTTTGTTAACAAATATATTTTTTAGACTTAGCTGAGACGTTACGTCCGCTAAACCGAAAGTGATATTCAACTGTGCAGTGCAGGTTTCAGTTCATTTTGTCTATTGAAAAACTAATAAGTACTGCAACAAAATCGCCATCTTAATTTTTCAAAAAAATCGGTCATTTGCAGATAATTTTGTTGTTTGAAATCCAACTGCATTTTTCTTCCATTCAGTTTTTGGGAGAAAAATACACATGTTTTGTGTTTCAACCATCAATTTATCTCAATAAAATTAGCGAGACAATGGCTCGAAACGTTGTGATGCTCACCCCGTATATGATGGCAGTTGGCGAGCGGCATGTTACAGGGTGATTCACAAGTTACTTACTTTTAGTGTGGGCCTAAGGGTGTATAACGGAAACACAAGGGTAGTTTAAATACGTGTATTAAGATTAAAGACGAAACAGTACATTCAGTTAACACAATACAGTTTAAGAGGAAGTTCAAAAACATGCAATAATTAAATAATAATTAATTTTAAAAATCTATGATTTCGCATAACGCTACACTCAAGATATCCGAAATATGAACACTTAATAATTAAATAATAATTAATTTTAAAAATCTATGATTTCGCGCAACGCTACACTCAAGATATCCGAAATATGAACACTTTTCATGTAACACAATCCAAACGTTTCAAAAGGTATACTGTTAAACAATCGAATTAAAAATAGGACACAAAACAATACCTCTGTCAAAATGGCACAAATAGATAAAATATGACATAAAATGGCAAACTTTCAGATTAAAAGTACAAAAATTGCAAAAGATTCCCAAATAGCATAAAAATAATAATTATTGATTACTGTGTATAGCATTCATTAATCTCCCAGTAAAACTGGCATAAGAATGAAATTCAAAATTACTCAAGTTTCTAACATAAAATAGTTCAATAAAAACAAAATTCTGAATTCAACGGCAAAATAATTTGGCTCGAAATAGCTTCCCAAATTCTTTTCAAATTTCCAATAAAAAGTTACAAAATTATTACAGTTCGAAAAATAAAAACTCTTGACTTGAAATCTACAGTAGAAAGATATGGTTTAACATAATTTCCCAAAAAAAATCTGAGCCGGTTTTATAATAAAAATTGGGGCTACGTCACAGAATTTCTGCCCTGCCTACCATCCTGCGCAGTATGCTGCTGTGGCCCTCCTCGTTTAACCTTGATAAGATTTTAGCGAATTCGATGCGCGTTCCCTAGGCGGGCCTCTCCGTGAGATGTGGACAGCACGGGCGTAGCCAAGGGGGGGGTTTCGGGGGTTCAATCCCCCCCCCCCCGAAATAAGCAAAATATTACCTAATATTATACCGAAAAAATACGAGGAGTGAAGAGTTGAATATATGTAGTAATAGTAGCGCCTAGCGCCATCTTTTGACGAGAGGCAGACGCAGTTGCAGCCGAACTATTTTGTATTGTAGGGACACTTTGCGTTGTTTCTCGATTATTCGCCACGCCCCTCGGTCGAAATGAGCGGAACTTTGTGGAAGTTCGTGGAAGTTTCTGGACGGCTACTGGGCTGCTATATAAGCGGCGCCGCGGCGCGTGACCGCGCTTACGGCAGTATTGTTCCATGCAAACTCGAAGCGAATAAAAGTGAAAAGTGGTGAACGAATAGTGAAGAGAATTAAGTGTACCGTGTAAGTGAGTAATTTTAGTGCGCTGTTATTCGATGACCTTGTTAAGGATAGATACGTGAATCATTATTACTGTCGAAAAATGGAGGGGAAAAAAAGGAAGGGTGATAAACTTAAAGGTATGGACTACTGGAAAAAGTGGTGTAGTCAAGGTCAAGGGGTTTCTAATAAAGAAAAAGAAACAAATTTGGATTTAGCTATCAAAGCTTCAGCTACCTTGCATGCTGATAAGAAGACTGCCTACCCCGAAATCTAGTTTGGAATGCCTAGATATGTGCGATAAAAACCTTTATCCTAATATTTACACATTACTACAAATCTTGGCTACCATTCCTGTATCCACTGCTACCCCAGAAAGGTCTTTCTCGAGCCTAAGGAGACTGAAAAACTATTTACGAAACACTACAAGTGAAAACAGACTTAATGGTTTGGCTCTAATGAACATTCACTATGGAACAGAAATTCATGCAGATGAAGTAGTGGATATATTTAAAAGAAAAAGCCGAAGATTTCTTCTTTAATGGTTTTAGATTTAGCGCAGAGGAACGTAATTAATTTATCCATTTCATTTAAAGTTAAGAACTTTATAAATATGTCGTCGTTTTTCGGATGAATATATAGATATTAAATTTCATGTAAGTATATTTTTGTTGTTTTATTTACTTCTCAAACTAAACCCCCCCCAAAACTAAATCCTGGCTACGCCCGTGGTGGACAGTTTTGTTATTTATCATCTTTATATCTAGAATGCGGGGGAGCTACGATGGCCTGGAAAGGACACTCGCCTTTTTTTCTAGATTCTCTCGTAAAATTTAGACCTATAAGTCGAATCTTTAAAATTTCGATTTATAAGTCGAAATATTGACCAAAAATTCAGACTTATAACTCGAAGCTTTAAAGTTTCGACTTATAAGTCGAAATATTGAACTAATATTTCGACTTATAATTCGAAAAGTTATAGGTCGAAATATTGACCGTCAATATTTCGACTTATAAGTCGATGCTTTAAAGTTTGACAGTTGTTTTTATTTGACAGTTTGATAACTTGCTTCTGTCTCTCCATGGCCTACTCATCAATATCGATAAATGTGAAATTAAACTTAAAGGTAACAATTATTTGTTCCATAAAAGTCAAGAATTTTGCTTAGATACGTATGATATTTTAATTTATTATTATTTTGGCATCAATTTAGAACTGGGAAACGTAATGTAACTAAATTTATACCCCAAATGGCTAGACGGTACATCAATTTTGCAACAAACATAACAGAATTTTAAAGCCTAAATATTATTTTCTTTTGAAAAATACCTATTCTTAGCGGTAATTATTAGTAAAAAATTAATAGAATGATCAAGCTAGTGATATAAAATAGTTTTAGTACACTTACGTAAAATTGAAAAAGAAACAACTTCTTCAAGTAAAACTTTTTGATATTTTAACAAATAAACCCATTTTTGGCAATATATTTTTTAAATGTCATTTTTGACAGATAACGAAAGTCACATGACCACGTTTGAGTGGGCCATTTTTCATATTTTTTAAAGCAAAAGGTAACCCCAAAATTAAATTTCAAAATAAAACGTTAATTAAAAATTTTCCCCCTATGGTGCGAACTTTTTGGAGGACACTGTATATGCTCCACACGGCACGAAGAACGAATGTTTGTAGTAACCTATATATTTTGTGCTTTGTAGTAGGGATGCTAACGATACTTCGAAAGTATCGATACTTTTGCTGCAGTATCGAGTATTTTTGGTATCGATATTTCTAGAACGATTCCAAGTTCGATACGATACTTTCGTAGCGGTATCGGTATCGATTAATTATTATACTGTCAGAGCCAATAGCTACTGGCTCTGTATACTGTCAGTTGCCACCGCCATCTGTTATGCCTTAGCTAAAGCGAGCATTTATTTACGTAGGAATCTTTAGGCCGTTTTGTTTCTCGTAAGCGTAATTCGAGTCGTGGTACATTTTAGTGGCACCACTGAACCACTGACATCTAAAGTCTGAAAAGAAATTGGAATTTATATTTCTCTGGGAATCACAAAAATGCAACGCAGAATACCGATAACTAAAAGTATCGATACTTTTTAGACAAGTATCGGTAGGAATCGATACTTGGTAAAAAATTATCGGTATCGACACTTTTTACTATTTTCGCATCCCTAGTTTGTGTCACACCATTGAATAAGGAATTACCTTAATCAATGGTCACACACAAGCACGCTTACATGGTTACATTACGGAACACTGCGTCACTTGCTACTGGACCTGGACCAACACCAGCGTCCAGAGATATACTAAGACTTTGCCAACACCACAGCTTAACTACGAAAGCGTAGAAGGGCCACCTTGTAAATATTTTTTTCCCGAACTAAATTCCGACTTATAAGTCGGAATTCCGACTTACATCTCGGAATTCCGACTTATAAGTCGGACTTATAAGTCGGAATAAGGTCATTCCGACTTACAACTCGGAATTCCGACTTACAAGTCGGAATTCTGACTTATAAGTCGGAATTCCGACTTACATCTCGGAATTCCGACTTACATCTCGGAATTCCGACTTATTATAAGTCGGAATAAGGTCGTTCCGACATACAAGTCGGAATTCGACAGTTAGTACCTAATGGGTTAGGTTAAATTATTCTAGACGCACCAATCCGCGTTTGAAAAAATTTGGCGGACAAAACTACCCCCTGCATCCCTTTAAGGAAAAAAATTTTACTTTTAGCTCAAAAATAACAACCAGTGCAGTGGACCGCCCTTTACAACTTTTATATTGAACTTTGGTTTCTGAAGTTAAAAATAAAAATATAGGGTGACATAACAAGATAGCAATTACCTACTACCTAATCTTTGCTACTACCCGTAGCCTAAAGTCGGAGGGTAAAATTATTGTTTACAGGCCCATAAAAACTACTATTTTATATTTTAACGAAAAATCAGGTTGTCCACAATAAAAAAGTAAAGTTTTTTTTCGCCTTCAAAAGATCTACAAAACTGGACCTCGTCCGTCAACACATATTATTTACAGCAGTGAACGTGCCCTAGGGTTCATTTCGCTAGACAGAGGGTGTGTATTTTGATATTTGGGAACGAAATGCGAACAAACTTTCTAACTTAGAACACAGAACTAATGGAAACAGAGATCTATTTTCTTTTCTTTTTTTGTAATCCAGGGCCATCTTGGCTCAAGGAAGGATGGAAAAAAAGTGCTAGATTTTAGAGCGGCGTACAAGCGTATTAAATTTTAAAAAATAGTACTAGATTCTAGTACGAACGTACTGACAGTGGTAATACCAAAGTCTAGAGAATACTATAAGTCGGCTCACTTCTTTGTTCTCTCGGAAAAAAACAACATTTTTTGCGGCTGGTCGTAAATCAGCCTCGAACCGCTCTGGGCTATACTGTGTAAGCTTATTTTCTTATTAAATAAGATATCGATCGCCGTACTCCGATGACGGCGGGCCGAGGGAGCGGGAGAGGGCAAGGGGGAAACGTTTGTTTATACAAGGCCGAGTGCCCCGACTTATAGTATTCTCTAGACTTTGGTAATACTGCTAAGGAGAGAACCATCGATAAAAATTTTATATCATTATTGGATCTAGGTACCTTTTTATTTTTCCGGAGCAGAATACTGTAGTATCTGCATATTTTGTGGTGGTAGAATATAGTGGCGGCTCTACAAGGGCGGCAGAGTCGGCCGGGCCCGCACCCTGTCTTAAGTATGCCTTATAAAACAAAACGTATGTATAGCCACGCGTTTATGGAATTATACAGGGTGTTTCAAAACCATGCGGCACCCTTTCAGGGGCGTACTTTACTCGTTAAAATAAGACGGAAAGTTCATATTAACATGGGTTTAAAAACTATTCGTTACGAAGATGCAGGGTGATTAAACATTAAAAAAAAACAATTAACAAGCTTTAATACTATTATTTTTATGCCTTAGCGCCTTATTAGTAACAAAAATTACATATTTCTACTGCCATTCCATTTGAAAATCATTTCGTTTAGTTAAAATAATCATTGTTACATAATATACCCCGATTACTGTAAGAAGTCCCGATTTTGTTAGATGACATTCTCCACAAAATCCATAGGAATTTTCTGTTAACCACGGGTATAATATGTGTTTCACTCATTGATTTATGATCTGAAAAGTTACCCAAGTGATACGAAAAAGGAGCATAATAAAATAAAAACCCTATTGCAATCACGATTATACCGCTACAAATAAAAATAACTATGACTACAACTCATTTCAATAGTAATTTCAAACGTCATTTTGGTATAATCTGCTTGCGGCAGCGTCCGGATCGTTCAAAGTGATTCACTCTTTGGGCAGTGAAAATATTCGCGGGTTTTGTACGTTTCGTGAGTTTTACCGTTATCTGTGTTGTTCTTGTTTTGTTTCTTTTCGCGCGTGTTATTAGTAGTTATATTCATTGTGCAAATGGGCTCGTTACTGACCTGAACTTATGACCCGGTTGCATTTTTTTGCTCCATTGATGCCAACTTAGGATGTCGAAATTACCAATTGACAGTCCCAGTAAGGACTCTTAACAAAATTTGACTATAATACTTCAATCCGAAAAAGCGTCCTAAAAGACCGAAAACTCAAATTTTCCGCAAAAGGGAGAGAGATATGAAAAAAATTAAATTCCAAACTGTATTGTTTATTCAACAACATAATAAATTGTTGTATTGTACAGGGCCATACTATTTTTTTTTGTTTAATTTATGGTACCGATTACCCTTAGCTCAGCCACTGGGTACTTTAGAGACCTGATATTATCATTTCTTATGTCACCCTATGATGGTTTTATTGTGTACCAAATTTGGTTATATAAAGAAAAATCGATATTTTTTGGAAGTTTAATCACCCTGTATCTTCGTAACGAAGAGTTTTTGGACCCATGTTAATATGAACTTTTCGTCTTATTTTAATGAGTAAAGTAGACCCTTAAAAGGGTGCCGCATAGTTTTGAAACACCCTGTACAATGTGCCGTGCGTATGCATCACCGTTTCGAAACAATATTTCAGAAATTCAAAATGCATTCGCCATTTTTAGCAGGGACCTTCAAAATTATTCCAGACGCACTCATCAATCCGCGGTTAAAAAAATTTGCCGGACAAAACTACCCCCTGCATCCCTTTAGGAAAAAAAAATGATAACTACATTTTTTCTGGTCCGATTTTCGCCGTTTTCACAAGGACGTTGAAAAAGTCTCATAAGTAAAAAACTACCCTTTCCTACCGCCGAAGTTGTTTTTAGTCGGATCTTCGCCATTTTCAGCAAGGACGTTCAAAATTATTACAGATGCGCCAATCCGCGGTTGAAAAAATTTGCCGGACAAAACTACCCCTGCATCCCTTTAAGAAAAAAATGATAACTCTATTGTTTCTGGTCCGATTTTCGCCGTTTTCACAAGGAAGTTAAAAAAAGTCTCAGAAGTAAAAATATATTGCCGGAAAAAACTACCCCTTCCCACCCCCCAAGTTGTTCCGCCATGTTCGCCAGTTACAGTAGAACCCCAGAAAAGGACGAATCAGAAGTGGCACTTGCTTTCGGCGCCTTTGATGTCGTGGTTCCAATTTCCCCTCTCGCGCATAGGAAATGAACTCTCCGCCGTTGACATCTGCGCATTGGCCACGCCCACCGTAGTTTGGACAGAGTAGAACTTGCCCATTGCACGGCCAGGTCCGGGCTATAGAAAATTTTGTGTTTTATATAGCAAAATTAATTTTTAGAATAGTAAAGTTTTTCTGGGATTAGATCTAGTTAAATTTGAATCTCCAGAAGTGATTTTAAGTAGGTATTTTACTGATGAAAAAAATATAAATATTAATATTTTATTAAAGAGAAAAATACATTTTTTTATTGTACATGGAAATTTCACAATACTTCCTCTTTATTATTTTATACTTACCTATATTAATTAGAAACAACTATGATTTAGGTTCAAGTGAACTATTCTACTTGGGTGGTTGAAATATTACAATATTTCAATCGACTTGCGTCCAAACTCATAGCTTGGCAATTAATTTGTTTTTTTTATATAGATCCATAACAATTATTATTTGCAAAATTGGTTGACCTTCGTATCACTGGTAGTAAAAAAAGGTTATTTATCAAAAATGTTTATTACTAAAATCTATAAAAAAAATTCGAAAACAATAGCACATATAAAATATAATACCTATAAATACAAAAGATATTATAAACTACTTACGTACATATTATGCACATGCACACTATACATTATCAACTTAGCCTAATTTTTAAAAATAATGACCCCTGGCAGCACTTATAAATGTAAATTTCGAAGTTTATAATTTTTATTAGTTTTATTAGAAACAATATCACGATTTAAAAATTTTAAAGAAGAATAGATTCTAAATCTTACATAAAGGGATAATAGGCATGATTAAAACTAGGGCATGGATGTTGATATGAAATGTTTTGCAGCTTATTTTTTAATTTCACACCAACATTTTCTTCTAAAGCAAACTTTGGAAAGAGGGTACAAAAATTAACTTCGAGAGTTTTAATATAATTTAGGAAATTATCAGGAGGTGAAAATAAATGTCCAAAGGTTTCGTTACCACTTGATTTGTATGCTTTAAAATAAGTAAACAAATCAGTATCCCCTAATGTATGACGTTTACAATATTTAATACAAACTTCACATGAATGTTGTTCCAAGCACTTTCTTAATAAATATCCACAAACATATGATATACTATTTGATTCATGTAGTTCGAAATCAATATAATCTGGTGCCACCGAACTTAAATCAGAAAAAATAGATCTTGCATTTCCCACAACAACTTTGTTGTAAATTTGTGTATGTTCGGTGGTTACGTATGACAATAATGAATCAAAATCCTCAATACAATTAGCCCCATCCGCGTGTTGGAAATAATTTAAACAAAATGATTTTTTGAAAGCCCTTTCGCATTGGATGGGGGTTGGATTCAAGCAATTTCCCCCTTGCTGCCTAATAGTGCCGAAAAAATTTTCGAGACAATCTTGATTTAAGCGTCGAGTGTATAAGGAACTAAACTCTAAACAATGAAATTTTTCCCAAAGACCTAAAAATGAATTTATTGTGATTTGCCACCCTTTCAAAAATTTAACTTTATTGGTAACCTCTATATTTTGTTTTAAAATTTTAATATTCTCAAAATATGTAAACATTTCCTTTAAAAAATCGACTTGGTAATCTGCTCCTTTGAAAGGTCTATTGTACTTGTATTACTGCCTGATATTTTTGGGGAATTTAAGATATCAAATAACTTATCAATTTTTTCTACAAATGACACTGTAGCGTTTGCCGAAGGGGGGAATTGTCCGAATTCAATAAAGGAATTAAGTGCCGCAGCTACCATTGCGCTGAAAACTTGGACGGCTAAACTAACCTTCAGTTTTTTAAAAGGATTCGAATTAATGTGTTCATCTGTAAATTTTGGACACAGCCGAAGAGCCAAAGGCTTATGTTTTTGTTTATTATAAATTTGGTCAATACCTATACGTTTTATTTGTACATCCTTCAGAGGTTTCGAATGTGTAATTGAAAAAATTATTTCGTGTTGATTTTAAGAGATGCGGCACATAAAAAATATAAAATATTTTTTCGCTATCGACATAAAAATGTGAAGAGTTTGGAGAGATACCAACTGATTTTGAAAATTGTACAAAATTTGATCCTTGATCAGACACTAACGCACTTACTAGTAATCCTACAGATTTAAGTTTCCTTATTGCTTCAAAAATAATAAATTTTAATTCCTCCCCTGAACAAGTATCAATAAAGAAATAAGCAACTGGTTGCTTCCACTTAGCAAATATTGCTCTAGCCATAATAGCTAAAACAGATTTAGCAGGAGCATATCTTTTTTCCTTCAATGTATTATGAAAGCCAACAATGGTATCGGAAGATCTATTGTAAAATAAAAACATTTTTAATGACATTTCGTATACAAAGAATGCACTGTTTTGAAGAACCCTCTAAATTTGTAGCTTTTGATTTAATAACCTCAAAAATGAAACTGTTAAGACCTGCAGTTATATGCCATTTGCTAGTTATTCTTTGAAGAGTGCTTTTAGATGGCAAATAAAGTGGTTTCATTAAAAATCTATAAGCATTTGGGCTTAGAAAATAAATTGTTAAGGAAAATTGTTTCATATCTGAAGAGTAACGATATCCCTGTGGATCTTTTCTGGGATTTTCTAAATAATGCCTTACAAATAGTAGCATTGAAGCAGACAGTTTTTTCTCACAAATGGCAAGAAATTGTTCGTCATTTATTTCAGTGTCGGCACTGTCGACAGCTTGCTCCAACTTCGGATGCAACTTTCTTTGGAGTTTTTTTATTTGTAACTTTAATGAATGCTTTCTCGGACTATGTGCACTCAAACTAAGAGAAGTTTGTTGACTAGCATCTAAAAATAGAATTATTCAATAACAAAATAAGTAATACAAAAAATTACAATATATGTACACACACCCAAACTTATAATATGGAATCACTTAATATTTATTACAATTTATATTGTCGGGTTTTTCACATTTAACTGTTTTTGTTAGTAAACACTTTTGACTTTCCATGACATATAATTTTTTTGACAAAAAAAATTATCGCAAATAATGCGTGATGTCATATAAGTTTGGGTGTGTATACTATAATAACAGTTTGTGAATATATATCATTACCTTTTAATGCAACTGAAAATTCGGTAATGCTGTGGAGATCGCCTATAGGTGACTGTGACAGATGGGGTGTACTTGGTTGATCCAAAGGTTGAGCGATCGAGACTGGTTGATCAAGTTCTCGTTGAGGTTCTAACAAAGTCAAATTGCTGCATACAGACACAGAAGGACTCTGTGAAGAAGCCTCATCGATATAACCTAGTAAAAAAAAATAAATGCAGCAAAATTACAAGTATCAGCAAAAAATACATATTATTATCTAATAATGAAGGGGTAATTATGGGGTCAAAATGTCAAGAAAATCGGGCGGTGCATACACTAATTTCCATAATTACCAATGAAGGTACTTACATGATGAGAACACAGTTGGTATTGCTGTTTTCTTTAGCCCAGACTTCGACTGGTTTGCAAACATACTATTTTCAAAGTGCATTGAACAAACTTTATAATTAATAAAAAGCTGTGTGGGTGTTTTTTCTAACAAATCCTGCCGTCCACACTTTCTCGTCCATGCATAACACCTTGAAAAAAAATTAAAAACCATAGTTAGGTAGGTATTATCAGTAGGAAACCATTTGTGGGTTTTCTGGGGTAGGTAATACTCCAGTAAAAGGGGTAGTACCTACGTAGGACATAAAATTTATAATACCTAAGGATATAATAATGTGGTAACAAGGTAGGGACAAACGACACATAGGTACCTACCTGTTTTCATCAGCAGGTATTTTGAAAAAACTTATCCCAACATTCCTCGTGTTGTTAGAACATCCACGAACACAGCAATAATTGCTGGGCCATTTCGTCACAAAACCTAAGCACAAAGTGGGTTTTCTGGGGCACAATGCACTAGTGTAAATACAGCAACGAAGTATTCGAAGTAACAACACAAGCAGTCAAGTTGAGCTGAATACATATTGTACACCTTATCTGGTCCCTGTTTTGGATACTTTTATCACAGTCATGATAATAATACTGGGCTTTTTTACTTAGAAATTGGTAATCGTTTTTCGTTTTATTGTTTACGTTTTATAAGGAGTTTAACCTCAATTGAACATACTGACGCTGTCTGGCGTCTGGCGTTAGGTGGCGCGTCAGTCGTAGGCCACGAACGACGTTGCCGGACTTCGTCAGCTTTTATGCCTGACAATTTCCTTAAATTCATTTAGCTATTTTTATCGCCTTCAATTTAATATCAACCAAAATACTATCAAGGACTAACATTTTTATAAGTAAATTATCATCGATTTCATTTTATACTAAATTAATTTGCATTATATTTTTGTGGGTTGCCTTGGTTACCGGCTCCGGACTGGACGATCTGGCAGTACCGCAAGAACGGAATCTGTGGCGCCGCGCCGCGCTGTTGTCAAGCATTCCGCTTTCATAATCAAGTCCCAGAAAACAGGGGTCAGGTTGTGGGTTTTCTGGGCTCAGATAAATAGAATAAATGGTTCGTAAAACATTATAATTTTACTACCGGCACACATTAGATAATATTAATTGCTTTCATATTAATTTTATTGGTATACCTACCCAAAATGAATAAATGATAGTGAAAAATATGTTGACATGTTTTAATCTTTCTAAGGATCTGGCGGCCTAGCAATACTCTCCGTCCCCACCACCTCATAAAAATACCCCTCTGCCCTCTTAAATTAGCCAAGTGCCACTTCTGATTCGTCCTTTTCTGGGATAGAACGTTCAAAATTATTCCAAACGCACCAATCAGTGGTTGAAAAAATTTGCCGGATAAAAACTACCCCTGCATCCCCAAAAATTTGTTGTTGAATTCTGATACTTTAGAATCACCTGGTGAAAAGGTGACAATCTGGCCAGAAAAAGTACAGTTATCAAATGTTTCCCTAAAGGGGTGTAGGGGGTAGTTTTGTCAGGCAAATTTTTTCAACCGCGGATTGATGCATCTGGGATAATTTTGAACGTCCTTGCTGAAAATGGCCAGGACTCGACCAAAAACAACTTCGGGGCTGGGAAGGGGTAGTTTTTTGCCTGGCAATTTTTTCACTTCTGAGACTCTTTTGAATGTTCTTGTGAAAATGGCGAAATTCTGAGCAGAAACAATGGAGTTATCAATTTTTTTCCTTAAAGGGGTGCAGGGGGTAGTTTTGTCCGCCAAATTTTTTCAAACGCGGATTGGTGCGTCTAGAATAATTTAACCTAACCTATTAGGTACTAACTGTCGAATTCCGACTTATAAGTCGGAATTCCGACTTGTAAGTCGGAATGACCTTATTCCGACTTATAAGTCGGAATTCCGAGATGTAAGTCGGAATGACCTTATTCCGACTTATAAGTCGGAATTCCGAGATGTAAGTCGGAATTCCGACTTATAAGTCAGAATTCCGACTTGTAAGTCGGAATTCCGAGTTGTAAGTCGGAATGACCTTATTCCGACTTATAAGTCGGAATTCCGAGATGTAAGTCGGAATTCCGAGATGTAAGTCAGAATTCCGACTTATAAGTCGGAATTTAGTTCGGGAAAAAATATTTACAAGGTGGCCCTTCTACGCTTTCGTACTTAACAGCTGTGCCAACAATATATTAATATCAGTCTGTTAATATCGCCGATGGAGAAAGGAAATCAACGATTAATATAGTGTTGGTCCAGCTTGCCGAGCAAGCATGCGTGCCGAATTTGCACTTGGCATGCGAATTTCATTAGAAATGTAGCTCAAAAGTCACGAGCTGCGTATTTAATACTAACATCATTCAATAAGGATTACCTTAATCACAGACCTATATAGCTGCGAAGCTACATAGGTCTGTGCCTTAATCAATGCTAACATCAACATGTTTCAAGAAAAATTAATGGTCGTATCGCAAGGTTAGTAGATGTCTATAGATCTTGGTCGTATCGATGATGGTCAGATCCAAGAACGGGTTTAACGTTCTTGGTCAGATCAAAGTAAGCAAGTGGTAAATGGCTAAATACTTGTCTGAGCTGAATACCATTAAACAACAGGCTACCGCGCAAGAAGAAGACGACATTCACTACCGTTTTGACAGAAGGCAGAGCGCGGCGCGGGACGCGGGTAATATAATTTTCTGTTCCATTTGTGGTAGTGGTAGTGGTGGTGCGTACTACGTGGTGCATTTTTATCAATATAAAAAGTAAAACGAGTCTCTTGTTTCCGATCCTAGTTACTTATAAACGAAATAAGGTAAATCAGTGTTTATGTACAGGTTTCCCCTATTGGTTAATATTTTATTCTGCTACCTTGTTTAATCAATATTTTATTTATTTGCATTTTGCGTTGTATTTCGCGTGAAGGGTCACGGCGGAGTTTCCGTGGGCCCCGGTCACGGCCTTCGCAAAACTTTACAATAGCCAAACTGTTCTGCCAAAAGGCTTGGGCGTGGAAATTAATTATCTTTTTACTTTCTGTCCTGTATTTTTTAATATGCTTTCTGTTTTATTTAGAATGTTTGATCAGTGGACACATGGGTTCGTGTCAGAGTCTGGTTCTACGGGACCGTCAGGAACGTCAGGGTCTCTACTTGGAGGCACCAGGTAAGTTTACAACTGGACTTCTACTTATAATAAATAATAATAAGCAGTTTGGCAACAGCAAAACCCCTCCGGAGTACAAGAACACTGAATGTAGATTTGATTATATATCATTGGTTAAACTTCGGTTCCCTACCGAAGGGAGCCGTAATCGTAGGAGGCCATGATTTGGATAAACTGAAAACAATCAGACAAATCATATTGACATTTTGGATTTTGGAATAAAATAAATTCAAATTCAAGGATTGGTTGATTTTGATTTCATATCCATCCATAGGATGGAAATCATGTCCGTTCAGTTAACTAGAATTATTTCCTACTTATTCGGTAGATTGCAAAGAAAACAACTGCAAATATAGGTGTGTATGTGGGTAGTAGATATACATAGAATAATAATTGCCTAAATTACATACCACACCTATTTTTATTGCGTTTGTTTAATATTTCTTAAAAATGGCCTTGCCTCCAGACATTTTCTTTTGGAAAGTTGTATAAAAAATCCTGCTAAAAATTTTCTCTTCATACATGGTGTGTCTACTTTTAAACCTATACATAAATTTTTATTTTTGGCAGCGGCGGCTTGTGCCAATTTGATCCGAGGAGGCAGACCTTTTCATAAATCAGGAAAAGGACTTCCACTTGGATGACAAAATATCGTATTTTTCTCGGTATTTTTATATACTTACACAAAATTTGAATATGAATATTATTTATCCAAGAAAGGGATACCAAGAGTTATATCGAATACCGAGAGTTTTACCAAGCACAGAAAAAAGGAAGAGCTATAGGTGTTTATTGTATACAGGGTGATTCAAAACTATGCGGCACCCTTTCAGGGGCATAATTTACTCGTTAAAATAAGACGAAAAGTTCATATCAACATGGGTCCAAAAACGCTTCCTTACAAAGATACAGGGTGATTAAGCTTTCAAAAAAATATCGATTTTTGTTTATACCTTCCAAACCAATAAGAATATTTAAACCAAACTTGATACACAATAATACCCTCATATAGGGTGACATAACACATGTTAATATCAGGTCTCCAAAGTAACCAGTGGCGGAGGTATGGGTAATCAGTACCATTAATTAAACAAAAAAAATAGTACGGCCCTGCACAATAAAAAAATTTATTATCTTGTTGAATAAACAATACAATATGGAACAAAAAATATCTCTTTAATTTTTTAATTTTTATTTTTCTATTTTCTGCAAAAAGTGACTCGTTCAGCTAAGAAACAAAAGATCGCGACCATTTTGTCAGCAACTTCTGTGGTTTCGAGAGGAGTACAATCAATTTATATAAATTTACTTTCAATTATTAAATCTTCCATTTTTTAGTCACACGAAAATCAATATAACAATATTGCATATTTTCTTTTTTTCAATGAAAAAAATAGAAACGACTTTTATATTTTTACGAAATCAGTATTGAATAAAATAGTAGACATATACCTCGGCAGACATTTTATTACAGCCTCGGGATATCGCTAACCTTGACGTTACATGCCTCGGTAAATCTAATGTATCCCTCGGCTGTAATGAAAGGTTTTCCTTCTCAGTACGTAATATACTTCTTTTTCTCTAGAATGAGGTGTCCCGTGAGTGCTACTTCTCGCCAAGAAGCTGATATGGCATCGCGCAACCTTCTGCAATCTAGAGAAACCACAGATCCAGTTGACAAATTACGAATGATATGCTTGTCGAGAGGGGCTCAGGGCATCCTGGAATTGGGTATGTAAATAAACAATTTGAAAGCTCTAAATTGACATAAAAATCATTTATCAGGAAGACTTTTTAAAAGAATGGAGGAAAATGGCAACAAACATTTAAATCTCGAGGAATTTACCCTGGGATTGAAGGAAATAGGAATCGAAATGAGCAAGGAGGATATTGAAGATCTCTTTCGAACATTCGATACTGACGGAACTGGAAAAATTGACTTGGAAGAATTGTTAGATCAGATTAAGGTATTATTCTTCATTACTGTTTCGGAAATAAAATAAATTTTTAATTTTTTTAGCCTCCATTGTCAGAATTAAGGCAGAAAGTGATAGAAAAAGCATTTACAAAGATGGATAAGAATGGAGAAGGCAAAATAACGATTCAAGCCATCAAACGTATGTATAACGTCAAAACTCAAACCAGATACATTTCAGGAGAAGACAGTGAAGATAGCATCCTGAAGAAGTTTGTGGAGAATTTTGAGCACGATGTCACAAGTGACGGAAAGGTGGGAATATATATATATATATATAATATATAATTCGCCTTAATATAACGATGCAAATTTTTAGGTAACGAGAGAAGAATTCTTCAATTATTATAGAGCTGTTGGTGCTTCAATTGATGATGATTGCTATTTCGATTTGATGATGAGACAAGATTACAAGCTGTAATAATTTTATTCATATTCATATTCAATATAATATGCACACACTGCATGGATTATTTTAACAAATTATTATACTCATAATAGATTATAATTTGTGCAGTTCTTGAACTGAAAAATGATCCACTACTTTAGATTATATTCTAGTTTATATAGTATTTGCCTGTTACCATAATTTTGTAATGCCGAGTAAACTTATTTGTACCTACTTAATTGATTCCTCTTTATTATTTGTTTGTAAAGAAAACCCTAAATATATTAATATTTAAAATGTATTGCAAGAAGGTAAAAATAATAGTACTAGAGATCATCTTTAAATTAACACAAATATAATTATAATTATTATAATGTAAATGTATATGTAAAAATATATAACCTAAATCTAATATTCCATTTTTTGCTACTTTTGAATTTTTCCTAAATTTTATTTGGGGAAACATCCAACTACAGTGATAGTGATAAAGGAAGTGGTTGCATGCTCACTTTTTAGTTTAATCGTAGGTACCTTCGAAACTACTTTCAGTATAACCAGAGTATATAAAACAACTAGCAGTCTAAACTAGAGATGGGTCGTTCGCGACCGACCCGGTTCACTGATCCGGATCTTTACGTAGACCCGTAAGAGCCGAGTCAGTAAAATATTTCGAGCCGCCTCACGGATCCCATAATGTTTCTAATCGACGTCGGAGATCGACGATCGTTGAGCGGCTGAACTGAACGCATTCAGTCGTTCGGTGGTTCGTTCACTAATAATAGATCGTGTTGGGTTCTCGAAACGCGGAGCCTTCTTCACTCCCTGTTCATTCGCGATCCGGATCCCAACAGATCCGTCGGGTCGCGACGAGAGCCGCGTCCCTAGAATGGCAAGATTTGATAGAGAACCGACTGACCCGAGATCCGGCTCATTGATCCGGATCTTTTAACTGATCCAGATCCGTTGACCCGGCTCTTTAAAAAGATCCGGATTGCCCATCTCTAGTCTAAACTCTTGAGAGATCATCCGCAAATTCAATGACCTTGAACTATAATGGGGGAATCACTGAACTATATAGTATATAGTTCAGTGGGGGGAATAGAAGTCAGAGGTGTCGGGAAAATCAATTCCGAAATACAGAGTAGTATTAATAAAGTATGTAGTGTGTGGTAAGCACAAGCAGCTCTGACCCCTTCCTGGGATTATTTATTTAAAAATATTAGCACAATTTACAAAAAAGCACACTCCAAGGCACTGTAATATACCTCATCATACAGCCAAAAAAGAACTGTCCAATCGCCCCGACACTGCATCTATTCCCCAATGGCGGCTGCGCGAACAGGTGCACAGAATTTTCCCGCCATGGGGAGAAATACTGCTGGTTGTTTTATATGCTCTGGTATAACTTTTTCGCCACGAAAAATATCACTCTTTTGTCTATAGGTATAACTGGAAGTGAAAACTAATAACTTATTTCGTATATTAAATAAATAGAATCCTGCAATTTCAAGAAAAATTAATGATGACGATCAGATCAAAGTAAGTATGTGGTAATCTGAGCTGAATACCATTAAACAACAAGCTACCGCGCCAGAAGAAGAAGACATGCATTTCAGTTTTGACAGACGGCAGCGCGCGGCGCGGCGCGGGTAATAAAAAGACTAAAATTTTCTGTTCGATTGTGATTGTGGTAGTGTTGGTGCATTTTTATAAATATAAAACTAAAACGAGGGTGTTGCTTCCGATCTTAGTAATTATTACTTCCTTTTAAAGGAAATAAGGTAGATCAGTGTTTATGTACAGGTTTCCCCTTGGTATTTGTATTAATAATATTTTATTCTGCAATTCTGCAACACCTTTTGTTTAATCAATACTTTATCGATTTGCATATTTTGCGACGTTTCCCGTGAAGGGTAAGGGGTCACGGTCACGGCCCTCGCAAAACTTTACAAGGGCCAAACTGTTCTTCCAAAAGGCTTGGGTTGGGCGTGGAAATCAATTATCTTTTTACTTTCTGTCCTGTATTTTATATTTTTATGCTTTCTGTTTTATTTAGAATGGTTGATCAAACTCATGGGTTCGTGTCAGAGTCTGGTTCGACGGGACCGTCAGGAACGTCAGGGTCTCTACTTGGAGGCTCCAGGTAAGTTTACCCAACTGGGCTTCTACTTATAATAAATAATAATAAGCACTTTGGAAACAGCAAAACACCTCCGGAGTACAAGAACACTGAATGTAGATTTGATTATAGTGTGGTCATTTAAGTGTGCAACTAGGGTTGCCACCTCTCCGGGTTTCACCCAGAGTCTCGGGGTTTTTATGCCTACTCTCCGGGCTCCGGGTTTGAAGCCAATGTCTCCGGGGTAAAAAATTTAATGCTTTTCCTGGAGTTACGAAATTGTTGAGCCTTCAACCTGGACAAACAAAACAATATCGTAATTATTTTTTATTTAAAGAAATATGATTTTCTTGATCTTGTCTAATTGCAGCGTCTATGAATCGTTCGAGCAGTTTCGATAATACTCGTCAAACTGCATGAATTTTGCCGAAACGCAATAAGGAACCCGGAACAAAACCAATTATGCATCAGTAAAAGGTCAAAAAATAGTTGAATTGTCAACAGGACCAATCAAACTGTTGGTGTGCAAAGATCTCATACAAAAATATACAGAGTCTTTCTTTGTGCCATCTGAAAATACTGCATTTTTTGCAACTTTATACGTGTCAAAAATTGAGTACTTATATCAAAACCGCCCCAGACACTATAAACAAAGTAAGAATAAAAATACAGAAGCCTATGCCAGTCAGGTCCAACAACAGAGGAATCACAGAGAAAATTTATCATCTATAGACAGCGACTTTAGTGATAAAGATCAAAATAATTTAAATTGTTTTTTTAATTTTTTGGTTGGCATTTTGTAAAGAAATAATAATACTTTCATGTTTATATTAATGTTTTTTCAATAATTCCAGAGCATTTTTAACCCGTAGATATAAAGTTTCATTAAAATTCAGCATTTTGAGATGGCCCAAAGAAAAATGTCCTGTATATTTTTGAATTGAATTTTTGCACACCCACGTCCTTTTCTGGGCCGACACTTTGAGTAGTCTTGTTGATGATTCAACTGTTTTGATGGGATTCCAGGACACACTTGACTCGCCAGATGCCTTTAAATTTCCCATTTTGCTCATCTTTGGAGCCCTGTAGAATGGAACTCCCTGTATATTTTTTGTTCGAGTTTGGTATGTGGGGGTTTTTTGGTGCCCTGATTAACGCTGTGGTGTCACATTTTAAATAAAAAAATCGCTAAATGACTATTTCTTTTTACTAGAAAAAAAGTTTGGTACCCCTTGAAAATTGAGATTAAAGCCTGAAATTTTGCACCAAAATAGAGTTTTTTGTGACCTATCTTCAGAAAAAACAACTTTTATTCTACAATTCCCCCTCTCCCCTCTCTTTCCACTTTCCCTCGGATCCTCCCTTCCCCCACCTTTTCTAAAATCAAGATCGTTCTTACTCAGCATTTACCCATCTAAATTGAAACCTCCGGGTTAACCATGTTGAAAAGGTGGCAACCCTATGTGCAACATATAATATGGGAAGGATTTTTTTTTTATTAATTGCACAATGAAAATACAAAGATTCCCAAAAGTTGGTGCATGTTCGATGATCATATTAGGGGCACTTAGAATGGTTGCAAGTCAAACAGCATACAGGCTGGGCCAAAAAATATAAAAATTGCACAAGAGTAAAGTACCCTTATATTTCAGAAAATTCAACAAAATGTTATTAAGAAAAGTTAGAATTAAAAGTTATGCCTAAATACCAAAACATGGCCTCCTAAGAACAAAAAATATTTTTTTGAAAAACAAATAATTTCTTAAAAAAAAATGTTTTAATATTCACCCTAAACAATTTCATAAATCAATCAAAATTAAATCGATTTCGCATAACTTTGTTCAAATTCAAGCATATTTGTAAAATTAACATAGATTTTTAATTTTTTAGGAAATCACAGAATTTATGTTTGTTGCAACAATATTAAACAAAACTTTAAAATTTCGCAAAAATTCTTCTGAACAAGGTAAAACATTAGTAATGATAATGTTTATTAAAAAACTGGAAATTAATTGAAAAATATGTTTTTTCTTAGGAGGCTATGTTTTGGTATTTAGGCATAGCTTTTAATTCTAATCAACTTTTCTTAATAACCTTTTGCTGAATTTTTTGAAATAAGGGTACTTTACTCTTGTGCAATATATATATTTTTTGACCTACCGTGTATGCTGTTTAACTTGCAACCATTCTAAGTGCACCTAATGTAATAATTGAACATGCATCAACTTTCGGCAATGTCTGTACTTTGGTCGTGCAATTAATAAGAAAAGTCCCAGATGTTGCACACTTAATAAAAGACCACAGTGTATGTATATCTTCATTGGTTAAACTAGAGATGGGTTTGTACCGGGTACATTCGTTTGCTCCTTGGAAACATTCATATGTACCCTGAATGTACCGGGTGCATTGCTTTTTTTGCAGTTTTGAATTTGTCATGAAAAGTCCTTTTTGGCAATACCAAATAAGTGACATTTGAATGGAATTAACTAGAAAATTAGAATGAAAATACAGTTTTAAGCATTTTTGGTCTTTTATTCATAAAAATAAATATGTTGATTGTTACTCTTTAAAATAAATAAAAAAAAAACAAAATAAAAATACATTCTAGGTACCGGGTGG